>CM064579.1:7275293-7880293 GCA_032716605.1 Paralithodes platypus
AATGGCCCTTGAGAGAGAGACGAGCGACGGGACGGGAGGAGCGTAGGTCGGGCTAAAGACCGCTCGGTAACGGATCCCGCGCGACTACTGACATTCTACTCCACACCACACCCGACACTCACTGCCATCGACTGAACCACAGGAATTATGTGAAGGAAATAATTACCGTAGTTAGGGATTTTGCACTCAGTCTGGCACGATCGTTGACAAGAGAACTCCGTGGTCGTAGAAGGATGGTTTCTCGGTGTCATTGGAAAAGCTCAAGTTATTCAGCCCTTTCACGGGATACATAACCCATTGTATTACGCTCTAGCCCTTGTTTATGCATGAAATAGAGCACGGAAACAAGCTTGTTTAGGGTAAAAACCCCTGCTTGGCAGGTAGTAGAAGTTACCGACCTAGCCGCTCGTGGAGTGTTAAGAATAATACCTCTCTTAGTCAAAGTGTTAATCTGTAGATAACTATTAGCACTATTAGGTTTGATAAAATCTAATAATAATTTGTGGACTTTGATGGTAGCTCAAGGAAGGCATGCGGTAGGGGCCTCTCCTCCCACTCAACACCACTCACGCATATACCCATCAATTCCATCCATCTCTCTCGCTCCCAGGGTGCCTCTCTGCCCTTCCACCTCATTCTTATACACCCTTGTTGGCATGCCCTCCATATGCTCATACATCCACACCACATCGCCTTTTGCATGTCCTCATTCGTCTCTCTAGTTCTCCATGTGACTCCACATGCACTTGTCAAGTACATCCACTCCATCCCTATTTATATATAATTATATATCTCCAACAAAGCCGATGTTTTACTTCTGTACGTCAATTACGGTATTTCCACACGATAATGCACTGACTTCAATAATGAACTAAACTGGTTATTAAATGACGTAGTAGTATTAACCCTTTCTGTACCGACGGCCTCTTTTTAATTTGTTCTGGCTATTATTAGACGAATGTATTAAGTTTATAAAATACCTCCAGTAATTAACAAGTTTCTAACTACCTCATCTCATCCATTTTACTACCGTAGATCCTTCTTAAACTGCACAAAATCGTCTAAATATAGCTAGAATAAAATTAGATAGACGTCGACGGTACAGCAGGGGTTAAACAGTTTTAGTGATTTTGCTAGCACCTTTTTTCATTATATACTACTGTATATAATTGCCTGTCAAACTAATATACGTCTGACAATCCTTGGAAAGTTATACAATTATGAGTATTACAAAACTATTAACAACTTTGCATAAGAGCCTATGATACTGTTACGAGTTGTATGGTGCCTACCACTTTTGCATAAGGCTCCAGTTACTCGCTCTTTGTTGTATGAGATCACCCACTCATATATTAAGTCCCAGATGTTGCCTAAGATCCTCCACTAATTACTGACCCTACGATAGAAATAACCCCTCCGCTGTTATTGACATTTCCCACTATTTTGACTATGTCTCTATTGTTGCATTAGAAACTTTAGACCCCCTGCTAGTGTACTAGATTCTCACTAGGCCCCACATTGTTGTATATCGTCTTCAAATCATGCCTCTGACAACCAATTACTTGCACCTATTGTATGTAGTCCTCACACTGATTAATGATGTCTTCAAGTTGTCCCAAGATTCAATTACTCACCCTTCCTTGTATATGGCCGCTCACACTGGTCAAATGAACCTTACCAGTGGCGTAATAGAACCCACACTGAGACCCCAGATACAAATAGTACTCACACTTCTTTGCTTCCCCCCCCCCCCCCCCCCCCCTTCCCCCCCCCCCACACACACACTCATATAATAAACCCTACAGTGAGCCCCCTGATCCATAAATTACTCACCCTACCTTTTGTACAGTCTCTTACACGGATATAATATGCCCTGTTGTACCCTGTTCCAAGTAAGTAGACCAACACATCTGAACATTAACCTCTTTAAAATACAAACGACTACCATTTTGGGAAGGGTCAGTCAGGGAATAGATGTGGACATTTATAGCCCATTTGCTCTAGAATTTTTTAGCTATAGAGGTTAAGGTTCACGATTTCTGTACTACCTATTTGGGACAGTTTAGTGATGTAATAGACCCCGCGCTGAGCTCACAGATCCATAAACTACTCACCCTCTGTTGAATGAGGTCCCCGGTGCGAGGGTCGATGGTGAAATAGGCGTCTTCAGGTGAGTACCCGTCCACCCCGTCCCCGCTAAGGCTGTAGTGTAGACCAACCTGGTCCTGTCTGTCACGATCACTTGCGTCAACCTGGGAAAGACAATAACAGAACATTTAAAGAAAAATATTATTCAAATCATTGATAAACTACAGTTATAATACCTTTGTTGACTGATGTGATTGCAATTGGTATTATCTTTTTCATAAAACCGAGATCAATTGAAAAGACACTAATTCTTTTTTAGTCTGTTTTGTCTCAATCAATGGCGTCAAAAGGAGATAAGAAGAGACTTAGACATGCTGTTGCCTGTATCGACAGCTGGTACATATTGAGTTAAGACATTCTAACATGCTGATGAAGTATTTACAAACATTTCCTTGAGCTACATGCCCTAGGCAGTGTTTTCCCTCAATTAATGTTTAAAACCTCGAGATTAATATGCAGGATTCGAAACTGCATAATAAATCGTAGGCTTGTGCATATTTCTTGAACTGTCTTAATAGAGTAATGCATAAATAAGCGGAATTTCGGTGTGAGTATCCTAGGTTCGAGTCCTGGGAGGCCACACGTATTTGTTGATTTAATTAATTGAGTTTAGAAGAAAAGTTGGTCTGTGAAAACCAATATGAATACAGGTTGTCCCAAGATAGTTACGAAACGTTAAGATTGTGTCATTTCGATTACTCTAAGCATATATATATATATATATATATATATATATATATATATATATATATATATATATATATTTATATATATATATATATATACAGTATATATATGTGTATATAATTATATATATATATACTTCTTTGATTTCCCATGGAATGATTTCTGCTTCCGTGGCCGGGGACCCTCGGAGAGTGCTGAACGCATTACCGAGGTAATCCTATCGGCCATGGAAGCATACATTCCATTCTCTTTCTCTCAGACTAATGCTAAATTTTTTTGGTTTACTCACGCCTGTTCTACTGCTGTCCGCAATAAGGAGGAAGCATTCAAACGGTACCGACGCCTTAAAACTCAAGACTCTCATTCTTCCTATGTTTCTGCCCGGAATCAAGCCAAATCTGTTCTTCAACTTGCAAAACACTCTTTCATCAATAATAAATGCACTGAACTATCCAACTCTAGCTCTTCCCAAGCTTTCTGGCATCTAGCCAAAAACCTCTCCAACAATTTCTCTTCCACGTCTTTCCCTCCCCTTTCCCATTCTGATGGCCCAACCATCACTTCTTCCTCTGACAAAGCTAAACTCTTCGCTCAAACTTTTGCTAGAAACTCCACCTTGGATGATTCCGGTGCTATTCCTCCCTCTCCACCCTCCTCTCTCTTACTTATGCCTAATATCCTAATCTCTTCTAAAGATGTACTTCTACCGTCTCTGGGCTTAATACTAATAAGGTGCACAGTCCGGACGGTGTTCCTTCTGTTGTTCTCAAAAACTGTGCTTCCGGCCTGACTCCCTGCCTAGGCAAACTCTTTCGTCTCTGTCTATCCTCTAACGTCTTCCCTTCATGCTGGAAGTTTGCTCACATTCAACCTGTCCCAAAGAAGGGTGACCACTCTCAACCCTCCAACTATCGTCCAATTGCTCTCATCTCATGTCTTTCTAAAGTTTTTGAAACTAATCTTGCTTCCAAATTTCTTAAGTATTTCTCTTCTCATAATCTGCTCTCAGATCGCCAGTATGGCTTCCTTAAGGGTCGCTCTACTGTTGATCTTCTTTCATATCTTACTAACTCTTGGTCATTCTCCTTTCGGTACTTCGGTGAGACTTTTTCTATTGCACTAGGCATATCGAAAGCCTTCGATAGAGTCTGGCACAAATAATTAATTTCTAAACTACCCTCCTTCGGTTTCTATCCCTCCATCTGTGCCTTTGTCTCTAATTTCCTTTCCGGCCGTTCCATAGCCGCGGTTGTGGACGGCCCTTGTTCACTTCCTCATCTTATCAACTCCGGCGTTCCTCAGGGCTCTGTCCTACCTCCTATTCTCTTTCTAATTTTTATAAATTATCTCCTCAACTGTACCTCAATTCCCATCCATTCATACGCAGAAGACTCAACCTTACACTACTCCATTAATTTTCAGAACGCCCCAGCCAGCAATCCCTCAACGACAAACGTAATGAAGCCATAGAACTCTTAAATTCTGATCTAAATACTATCTCCAATTGGGGCAGAGAAAACCATGTTACCTTTAATGCTTCCAAAACCCAATTTCTCCATCTATCTACCCGTAAGGAACTCCCAGCGGACTATCCCTTATTCTTCAACATAAAAAATCAATCCTTCATCTTCCCTCAATATTCTTGGTGTCTCTTTTTCTTCTGCTCTCAGTTGGAAGGACCATATTACCAGTCTTGCTAAGGCAGCCTCCCAGAAGCTGGGTGTGCTCAACCGCCTTAGAAGGTTCTTTTCCCCTGCACAGCTTCTTGCTCTGTACAGGGGCATAGTGCATCCTTGTATTGAGTATTGTTCACATGTGTGGGGAGGTTCCTCTCACACAGCTCTCCTAGACAAAGTTGAAGGGAAGGCCTTTCGTATCATTAACTCCCGTCCACTCACCGACTCTCTGCAATGTTGCATCTCTCTCGCTATTCTATCGCTACTATAATAATCAGTGTTCCTCAGAGCTTTCCCAGTGTATACCACCTCCTTTACGTAGGGCACGTGGTACCCGTCTTGCAACTCAATCCCACCCCTACTCTGTGCAACTCTCCAACCCGAGAGTGAAACGTTACTCATAGTCTTTCTTCTACTCAACAGCTGAGCTCGGGAATTCTCTCCCAGAATCAGTCTTTCCCTCTTCCTATGACTTAAATTGCTTCGAACTCCGTGTGTCCAGGCATTTTGGCTCGAACGTCCCTTGATTTTGGCCCTGTCACTCTTTCAACTATGGGGGAGGCACTCGCTATAGGCAGTTCTGCCTTTTGCCTCCCTCATTCACATAGACAAAAAAAAAATATATATATATATATATATATATATATATATATATATATATATATATATTGTACACATCCACATCTTAAATGTTACAGTCATATAGCCTATTGACAATGGTATTATCTCGAGTATTTTCACTAATGGTTTACCCAGCTTCCAGTTTAGAGGGATGTCAATATTTTCTAAAGATGTATTGAAGATTTAAGTTGGGTGCCATTTTATCTCGCACAACTCGGAGAAGAAAGCCATCACAAGAGACAGCTCCACCAAAGAGAGAGAAAGAGCAACAGACCGTACCTTAGTGAGTACAGAGGGCAAGTCTCGGTCGTCCTCCTCTATGACGGTAAAGTAAGGGTCGGGTCTGAGGAAGTAGGGGGCGTTGTCGTTCACATCTGACACCCGCACCTGAACGATGGCGTGAACAGTGGTGGCTCCTCCTCCTTGTCTTCCTCCTCCCCCTCCTTCTGCTGTGGCTTCTGCTGCCACTACTAGCTCGTGCTGTAGGGGAAGAACAATAGGGAAGGTTTGATTAACATTTTGTGTTTGATTTATGTCGTAATTGATGTTTTTTTTTTTGTATTCGGGTTAGGTTGGGTAGGATTCTATATGATTTATGGTAAAGCAGATAGGGAAGGTTAGATTAGCTTTGTGTTACGTTGGCTTTGATTTATCTCGTACTTGTTGTCTTATGGTTAGATTAAGGTTGATTGGGTAGGATTATATTTATGTAGGGGAAGAAAGATAAGGAAGGTTAAATTAGCTTCTTTAACACCTTACGAGCGGCCTATGCGGTTTATTTATGTGTACCGCACAGCGGGGTGTTTTTAGCCAAAATAGGGCTGTTTACGTGATCATTTTCATGCCTAAATAAGACCCAGAACGTAAAACAAGTACCTATCCCTGAAAGGGCATAAACAGAGCTTTCGAATGACACCATACCGATCCTTGTATGATGGATAGTTTTCTTGCAATAACCGTGCAACGCGAGTGCAAAAAGCAGGTAATTCGGTACTTTCAGTACATAATTGAGTATGTAGCGAGTGAGAGAGGGAGGAGGGAGCTGAGATTTGTGTCAGTAGGTTCGCTGCGGTGGTCTGGAGCAGTCATACGCTCGCTAGTCTCCTGCCACCACTTGTCTCTCTCTCTCAGCCACATTACGTGCTGAAATTGCCACTCGAGTTATGTCGAGCGCCGCCACATAGTCCAGCTTTATTTAACTCGACTTATGTTGCTCGCCGCTAATTAAGGGTTAAGTTACGTTGGGTTTTACTTCTGTTTGCCGTCTTACGATTAGGTTGAGTTGGATTGGGTAAGAATCTATGTATCGTAGGGGAAGAGAGATAGGGAAGCTTAGATAAGCTTTAAGTGTTGCGTTGGGTTTGATTACATTCTAGTTAATGTAGTTTTGTTAGTTTGTTTTCGATTGGGTAGGATTCTATGTGCTGTAGGGGAAGAAAGATAGGGAATATTAGATGAGCTTTGTGTTACGTTGGGTTTGATTTATGTCATTATTGATGTCTTTTTGTTAGTTCGGATTGGGATTGGTAGGATTCTATATGTTTTAGGGTAAGAAAAATAGGGAAGGTTAGATTAGCTTTGTGATATGTTGGGTTTGATATATTTCGTTATCAGGGATGGGGCATGAGTAGTGTAATTGATTACGATTACAGCCTAAGTTTTATATTACGATTATGATGACAGAAAATTCAGATAGATTACAGATAGATTCAGGGAGAGAGTTCCAGAGCTCAGCTGTAGAATAGAAGAAAGATTGTCACTATCGTTTCATTCTTGGATTGAAGAGTTGCACAGAGTAGGGGTGGGATTGTGTTGCAGGTAGGTGCTATGTACTCTACGTATAAGAGGTTTTCTCTGAAAGAGCTTTGACGCACACTGATTATTGCAATAGCGGTAGAATAACGAGAGAGATGCAACATTGCGACGAAGAAAGAGAGATTGTAAAGAGTCGGTGAGTGGCCATAAGTTAATGAGACGAAAGGCTTTCTATTCTACTTTGTCAAGGAGTGCTGTGTGAGAAGATCATCCCCACACATGCGAGCAATACTCAGGGAGGTGTGGTGGAGTGGTCATGCCACTGGATTGGTAATCCAATGGACCCGGGTTCAAATCCCGATGTCAATGGGAAGATATTATTGGGATTGAATTTGTGCTGTACCTAGTATCAGTGCATTACCACAAAGCCCACCGAAATGCCAAAAAAATACCCTCATTGTTCCCTGATTAAATAACACTGTATGAATATTTCCATATTCAAAATATGTTACAGGGGGACAATGCCTAGTGAGTTCACTGCTCAATAGGTGGCGTTCTGAGAGTGAGGGTCTGAGTCTGGAGGGTGAGATGGTGAAGCACTTGAACGAAGCAACCAGCCGCTTCAGAGATGGAGCTGCTTCGAGCCATGAGTGATGCTTCACATGTCTCACTCCCCAGACTGGAACAAGACCTCACGGGCTTCACCGTGTTGAGCGGTGGAATGTACAGGCTCTCAGCCTATGCCCTAGAGGGAGTAGTTGGAATATAGAAGAAAAAAAAAACATGGAGCAAGAAGCTGTGCAGAGGTAAATAATTCTTGGAGGTGGTTGAGCACAACTAGCTTCTTTGAAGCTGTTTTAGCAAGAGTGGTAACATGGTCTTGCCAAGAGAAATCAAAAGAAAAATAGACATCGAGAATACTGAGAGACGATGAAGGGATGATTTGTGTATTGTTGAAGTATCGGTATAAGGGATAGACCTGTGGGAGTTCTTGACGGGTAGATAAATGGAGAAATTGGGTTTTGGAAGCATTGAGAGCAACAAGATATTCTCTACCCCAATTGGAAATGGTTGTTAGATCAGATGATAAGTGTATTATGGTTTTATCATGCAATGTTTTGGGTGATTGCTTGATGGATCGTTCTGAAAAACTAGTTGAATAGTGGCATATGAATGGATAGGACTGGACGTACAGTTGAGAAGATCATTAATGAATATTTGAAAGAGACCTGGAGATAGGACAGAATCCTTAGGAACACCAGAGTTGATAGGTTGATGAAGTTAACGATGGCCGTCCACAACGGCCGCTATGAAATGGTCAGAAATGAAATTAGAGCTAAAGGCTCAGATGGAAGGATAGAAACCGAAGGAGGGCATTTTAGAAATTAGAAACTTGTGCCAACTATAAAAGGCCTTCAATATGTCTAGTGTCATAGAAAATGTCCCGAAAGGAGGATGACCAAGAGTTAGTAAGATATGAAAGAAGATTACCTGTAGAACGACCCCTAATGAAGCCATACTGGCAATCTGACAGTAGATTATGAGAAGAGATATGCTTAAGAAATTTTGAAGTAAGTAAAGTTTCAAATACTTTGGAGATGCAAGATATGAGAACAATTAGACGAAAGTTGGAGGTTTGAGAGCGGTCACCCTTCTTTGAGAAAAGTTGAATGAGGATAAACTTCCAGCAAGAAGGGAAGACGTTAGAGGAGATAAAGGAATGGAAGAGTTTGCCTAGCCAGGGAGTCAGCATGGAAGCACAGTTTTTTAGTATACCAGGAGGAACACCGTCCGGACCCGTACACCTTCTTAGTATAACAGGAGGAACACCGTCCGGACCCGTACACCTTCTTAGTATAACAGGAGGAACACCATCCGGACCCGTACACCTTCTTAGTATAACAGGAGGAACACCGTCCGGACCCGTACACCTTCTTAGTATAACAGGAGGAACACACCGTCCGGACCCGTACACCTTCTTAGTATAACAGGAGGAACACCATCCGGACCCGTACACCTTCTTAGTAACAGGAGGAACACCGTCCGGACCCGTACACCTTCTTAGTATAACAGGAGGAACACCGTCCGGACCCGTACACCTTCTTAGTATAACAGGAGGAACACCGTCCGGACCCGTACACCTTCTTAGTATAACAGGAGGAACACCGTCCGGACCCGTACACCTTCTTAGTATAACAGGAGGAACACCATCCGGACCCGTACACCTTCTTAGTATAACAGGAGGAACACCATCCGGACCCGTACACCTTCTTAGTATAACAGGAGGAACACCATCCGGACCCGTACACCTTCTTAGTATAACAGGAGGAACACCGTCCGGACCCGTACACCTTCTTAGTATAACAGGAGGAACACCGTCCGGACCCGTACACCTTCTTAGTATTAAGCCCAGAAAGGGTAGAAATTACATCTTTAGAAGAGATTAGGATATTAAATGTAAATAAGTAAGAGGTGGGCGGAGAGGGAGGAATAGCACCAGAATCATCCAAGGTGGAGTTGTTGGTGAAAGTTGGGGCAGAGTTCAATTTTGTTTTACATATATTTATGTTGAAACAGGTACAATGATACAATTAATGTTCTCTGATAGATGACATTGTATGTTGTACTGTACATAATGGATTTAATGGAAATATTTAGTTTTAATTGTCTAGGTTTACACAAATACGAAGAATAGGTTAGAGCTTTTTACAAAATGAGAATTATTCCTAATTAATTTACAAATCAGATCTAAATTTATGAATGGCAGATTATGTTCTAAAATGCTGGAAATCGTCTTCTGGTAATGTTATTTACACAATGCTGGTAGAGTATAATTATTCTACCTAGGTTATATACTAAATAAGGGACAATATGTTCCGTATGAATTATAATATGTACAAGTGATCTAAGAAATCCAATAGGTGTACATTGTAAAACAACCCATAAGGTGATCCTATGAAAGACGGTTGCATCATGGAATGTACTCGTTATTTCCGTTTAAAACATGAACACAAATTCATATTTTAATTAAGTTAAATATGGTGCCTGAAATAATATAATAGCTAATGAACTCCACTAAATGTAGAGAGCATCATCGAAATTTTCAAACCATTATATAATACCAACCAAAATATGTCTATACTGAGTAGGCTACTTTGTACTAGTGTAATCGTAAAGTAATCATGATTATAATTTTTTGTTTTAGAATAATCGATTACGATTATGATTACATCCCCAATTATGAGAAAGTAATCGATTACGATTACTTGGACAACTGTAATCGATTACGATTACAGATTACGATTTCCCAATGCTTGTATTTGATGGGTTATGGTTTGGTTTGGATTGGGTAGTATTAATATGGTGTAGGGGAAGATAAATAGCTAAGGCTAGATTAGCTTTGCAATACGTTGGGCTTTACCTCTATTTGACGTCTTACAGTTAGGTTGAGTTGGGTAGGGTAGGGTTATATATGCTGTATAGGAAGAAAGACAGGAAAGGTTAGATTAGCTTTGTGTTACGTTGGTTTTGATTTATGTCGTAGTTGATGTCTTATGGTTAGGCTGAGTTGGATTGGGTAGGAATGAGGATTGTATATGATTTGTGGAAGAACCTGGAAAGCCTGGGAAACTCCAGGCACTCTGTTAAGCTCCCAATACTCTAAATATAGTCTGCATCCTTTCTAGATACTCGATTGTCTGTTCATGAGCGATTTGGTAGAAAGTGTTCATTAAATGCATGCCCACACTGGAATCTAGAGTCCGGTTTCCTGAAACACTGTACAGGTGTGTTATTCCCTGGAGACCCTTGACACACACACTGTACATAAGCGATTTGGGTGACGATGATTGCTGAATTGTCCACCTAGCTGTCTGTACTGCGAGTGAACCTAAACCTAACTGGCAATATTACGTACAATAACAGTGATTGTCTAATGCATTATCGACTGCTACCTATCATGTTAAAATACTTGACATTGCTTTGTTCATACTATTGCCATTGACATCTTTACGTTTTTCATTCACACTTTACCTTAGCCCAGAATTAGTGTATAAGAAGGGGAATTTATGTATAATGGGGAGGGGGGGGGGGAAAGTTTCCATAAAATTATCCAACGGTTTTGATAATACCGGCATTTACGTTCTTTAATATAATCTGAAATCAATCACTCGAACTCTATATTATAGGCGGTAATATGGAAACGGAATTATTATTATCATGTTTTCTCCTTCTTCTTATTATTATTATTATTAGGGGTTCGAGCCCTGCGGGGAACCCCTATTGTAATCATTAAACCTTTTTATTCTTCCAAATTATAATTCCACGCCGGTTTTTACGCATTAACTCCAGAACCGCTTTTTGGATCGAGATCAAACTTTCACACAAGGTGCGTTTTTGTATTGTGCAACTCATGATATGCTAAATATCCGAAATGGAGGCCAACAGGTCCGTGGCAGCCAATTTCCCTAAAAAATTGAAACCTAAATACCGTCTCTCCCACTCATAGGAAATTATTGGACTTTGGCATATGAACTCCACTACTAATGCTCCGCAAATGTTATAGAAAAGGTTTTGCTTTTAGGCAATCTTGAAAAAACCCGAAATACACTTAAATATCCACATCTTGAAAACTACGCGGATGATCAAAGTCATGATTGCGTAGGTGGGTGAGGCTCGCAATTCCGAACGTTTTGGTACCAAAATAATAGAAATTGGTGGAATAGTTTGGCTGCAGCATTGAACACTGTCTATTCATAAGTTACTTTAAAACCTTAACTTACTTAAATCACACGTTTTTACAGTCTTTAGCCTCGGCTTCCCCGAATCCCCTAGTTTTGCTAAATAATTCTTAATTTCATCATTCAGATCCATGCATTTTAATATATTTAACTCTCTCAAATAGGTTAGAGTCCCTACGAATTCCAGCAACTATTTAACCAACCTACCTATACATACCTACCCTACCAAATAATGATGATAATTCAAATTTACTTTTAGTGAATAGCAGAGTATTAGCTAAGGTTTTTAACAATTCCGCTCTTTGCCAAATTCTTAGTTTGATAACAATTATCTGGACCTTCAAAGTTTTGACAATTGCCTGTGTGACTCGTATTTTAACCCTCCTCTCTCAATCATAAATTAAGTGTTACCACAAAATACAGCTAGATCCTTTCACAAAAGTCGCTAGCATGTTGCTACATAGTCAAACAATGCTAGAATAATGTTGCATTCTCTAAAGATTTTTATTTTTTTTTTGCAATATGACTAGTTTTTGTCATATGACTAGAATGTCTGAGATTTTCAAATTATCCCTAGTAAATTTAATGTCTATCTATCTATCTATCTATCTATTGCCCGACGTCGTGATCCCCGAAGGGGTGGCCACGAACGAACCGCCCCCATGCACTTCTGTCCCCAGTCAGTCGACGCCCCTCCCCCCAACCAGCACCGTCTTCGTTCATATACTTCCTCACTCCATCCTTCCACCTCTCATTCGGTCTACCTCTCCCTCTCTGTCCCTCCACCTCGCTCTCATACACCCTCTTAGTCATTCTCTCGTTTTCCATATGTACCATATGGCTGAACCATCTCAAGTTGTTCCTTTTCACACTTTCCAGCACATCTACCTCCACACCACACCTCCTTCTTACTTCCTCATTAGTCTGTCTATCCCTCCATGTAACTCCGCACGCACATCTTAAGTAATTCATTTCCACTGCTCTCACTCTTGGTCTGAGTCTCTCAACCAATGTCCATGCTTCGCTTCCGTAAGTCAGTGTCGGGATTTCCACACTGTCATGCAAGGAATTCTTCACTTCCATATTGACCACCCTATTTCTTGTTACTGCTTTCAGCGTTCCTACAACCCTCTTCCCCTGTTGTACCCTCTCCCGCACTTCTTCATCCATAGTCCCATTTTTACTCAACACACTGCCCAGATACTTAAAAGAGTTGACGATCTCCATAGCCTGACCGTTCAGCTTCACCTCACACTCTGTGACTTCACCCCTTTCAAAGACCATAACCTTGCTCTTCCCTGCATTTAACCTTCAAATTCCGTTTTTCGCACAGTGTTCCAAACTCATTTACCAGACCCTGCAACTCCCATTCATTATCACTCATCAGAAATGTATCATCCGCAAACAGCAGTATAGGTAGCTTCCACTCAATTCCCTCCCTTTTTAGCGATACACCAACATCCACTGCTCTTGATAGTATTTCTTTCATGACAGTACCCATATATAGAGTAAACAACCACGGGGACATCACACACCCCTCTTTCAAACCAATATTCAGGTCAAAGAACTCGCTCTGCTCACTCTCCACACGTACTGCTGCCTTTGCACCCTCATGCATGCTCTTCACTGCTTTCAGCAACTTGCCATCTACTCCATATATTCTAAGTACTTTCCACAAACCTTCTCTATCCACTCTGTCATAGGCCTGCTCCAAGTCCATAAAGGCAACATACACCTTTTGTTTCTTCTCCAGATATTTCTCCACAACACAATTCAGGGTAAAAATATGATCTACACATCCTCTTCCCTTCCTAAAACCTCCCTGCTCGTCGCCTATCCATTTCTCCGTTCTCACTCTCACTCTCTCAATCACTACCCTACTGTATACCTTCCCTACTACGCTTAGAAGACATATTCCTCGGTGGTTTAATGTCTCTAGATATAAAAACATATCTGCTAGATTGAAGTCAATACCTCTTACATCTAGCGGTAATGTAGCAAAACTGACAACACTGCAAAGTAATTCTCCTCCTCCCCTTTCCCAGTGTAAAGGCAGTGAAAATAGGTTTTCCTAAGCAGAACCGGATGCGGAAATAACTTGAGCCGACCATGCCAAGTGAGATATCTTTCTTGGTGTAACTGGTAGAATGTTAGCCTCATAATTCAGGGGTCCCGGGTTCAATCCCAGGCTCTGGCATATTTTCATGAGGCTATTTCAGCATCTAACGAAGTTTAGGGGTGTTGGTAATTTTTGTAATATGGTTGAGAGTAAGATCGGAGCTCCATAATTCCTCTTTCGGGCATGGTGTAAAAACGTATTCCTACACCAGACCCACCCATCCCCTAGCGTGTACGCAGTTTGAGAGAGAGAGAGTGTAGTGGGCCACTCACCGAGTTCCTACTAGTTGAGGGAAGCCAGCCACACACATGCTATTGTGGTTATAATTATGACTGTAAGATAAGTGAAACATTAAAATCAATTATAAATGTTGTATACTGTATAATGTATAATGTATATAATGTTGTAGTGTATAAATATACACTATCGGGATGTTCAAAACTACTCATGGTCTTGCTTACAGTTATCACTCGTCTTTCTCACTTGCCTATCATGCCTCTAATCTCATTGCCAAAAAACGTATGTTATGAAATTCATTGTTCCCGGTATTTCTTTGTGTTTATTTGTAATCTTTCCATATGTCTCTATTAAATACGGACATCTAGCAAGATGCATGGTTCAAATACAAGGATAGATATATATCGGAAGTATTTATTTACCCTCGGAAAGCTAAAATATAATATATGTGCATCTCGGAATGACATGAATGTGCAGACAACATGGAGGAGACCACTCACTGAGCCTAAGTAATTGTCGCTAGATAGGCATGTGTGTGCTTGTTTTAGTGTGGCTGTGTTTATGATGGTCTCGTGTAGCTATGTGTGTGCTTGTTTTAGTGTGGCTGTGTGTATGATGGTCTTGTGTAGCTATGTGTGTGCTTGTTTTAGTGTGGCTGTATTTATGATGGTCTCGTGTAGCTATGTGTGTGCTTGTTTTAGTGTGGCTGTGTGTATGATGGTCTTGTGTAGCTATGTGTGTGCTTGTTTTAGTGTGGCTGTGTTTATGATGGTCTTGTGTAGCTATGTGTGTGCTTGTTTTAGTGTGGCTGTGTGTATGATGGTCTTGTGTAGCTATGTGTGTGCTTGTTTTAGTGTGGCTGTGTGTATGATGGTCTTTTGTAGCTATGTGTGTGCTTGTTTTAGTGTGGCTGTGTGTATGATGGTCTCGTGTAGCTATGTGTGTGCTTGTTTTAGTGTGGCTGTGTGTATGATGGTCTTGTGTAGATATGTGTGTGATTGTTTTAGTGTGGCTGTGTGTATGATGGTCTCGTGTAGCTATGTGTGTGCTTGTTTTAGTGTGGCTGTGTGTATGATGGTCTTGTGTAGCTATGTGTGTGCTTGTTTTAGTGTGGCTGTGTGTATGATGGTCTTGTGTAGCTATGTGTGTGCTTGTTTTAGTGTGGCTGTGTGTATGATGGTCTTGTGTAGCTATGTGTGTGCTTGTTTTAGTGTGGCTGTGTGTATGATGGTCTTGTGTAGCTATGTGTGTGCTTGTTTTAGTGTGGCTGTGTGTATGATGGTCTTGTGTAGCTATGTGTGTGCTTGTTTTAGTGTGGCTGTGTGTATGATGGTCTTGTGTAGCTATGTGTGTGCTTGTTTTAGTGTGGCTGTGTGTATGATGCTCTCGTGTAGCTACAGTATGGGTGTGCTTGTTTGAGTGTCGCTATAGGCTACGTATTAGTTATCTCTCTCTCTCTCTCTCTCTCTCTCTCTCTCATTTATCGCTGTCTTCCTTACGATTACGACATACTAGTACATGAGAACATAGGAAATAGGGAGCCTCTCTCTCTCTCTCTCTTTTTGTTTAGTATGTTGTCGTTTCGATAGCTCTCTCTCTCTCTCTCTCTCACACAAATGAGAACATAAGTAAACAGGAGTCTGCAGAGAGCCGACTGGCCCACAAACGGCAGATCCCTTCCACACCCAACCCATCTCTGACGATAGGCAGATCCCATACACAGCCAATCTCTCTCTCTCACTTACACACCGGTATACAAATGAGGCAGATCCCTTACACATGCAACCAAGATGAAAATGGGAGCCTGTAGAGAGCCAGTGGGCCACACAAGGCAGATTCCTTTCACACCCAACCCATCTCATACACATGTTACTTACACTACTTACTATACACCATTAATGTTATCATATGCCTGTACCTGAAACCAAGATATAATTGTAAGTAAGGTAAAAAGGCCATCAGCCAATCACCGCACTCCCTTTAACCTTCCCTTTAAGCCAGCTGAGTTTGATATTCCGGGCCCGCCGAATAAACATGCCACGCCCTCCCGGCCGACCAATCAGAAGCCTCTATTTTACCACCTCGCTCTCGCTCTCTTCGCAGGCCATTTCCTCTGGTTGCAATGGGTCTAATGCATCAGTGCCAGCCGTATACTCCCATAAGCCACTAAAAGACATTTGCAACCAGCTTCCAGGAACGTATTATGAAGAGAGAAGAGTGGAGGCGAAGGGTAGGAATATTCAAGTTGCACGGCCGAGCGGATGGCTCAGCCAATCACAGCGCCGGAGAGCGGGAGGCGGGACTATATCAAGGGGGTGGGGGAGGTTGCCAGGGCCATTCACCTCTCGGGCTCCACTGGGCTAACTTCTTGCAACCCACATTCTCTCTCTTGCTTGGGCACTTATGGGAACTCGGATCCACTAATTCTAGCCTCCCAGCCCTCATCACTAGTCTTGTTCTAGTAAAGTCGACCTCGGGCCTAGCATCGCTCTCCCCTATTAGGCGGATACACCTTCAGTATCCGGCCGCCTGTCGTCACATCGCTGGCTTGCATACCTACAGCCAAGCGGTTCAAGAGGGACGGCAGATTGTAGATGGGAGCGAAGATTTCCAGTTGAGCTATTGGCCAGCTCTGAGGTGGTGAAATTGTTTCAGTAAACACCTAGTAGTACTGCATAGTTTTTTTAAAAGACCCATATTGGGCCCGAACCAGACTAAAAGAAAGAGAGAAAATGCTTGACTAACCCAGTGGTTCCATATATAATAATTGATGTGTTCTTATAGGACAAACTAAAGAAAAAGATACTAGACTTATGTATATAAATAAAATTATGATGTGTTAATAGGATAATAGTTATTCCTGATAGAGAAGGCTCCATGCCGATTAGCTATCAATAGTATAGGATCTGATAGGACAGCAACTAGATATTAAAATTAAAGTAAGAGGGGATAATTCTTTAATAGATAAGCAACTATAAGGCTCAGGGAAAATAAAGAATAGTTGCAATTAGAATAGCTTTAGTTTGAGAAACAGGTAGGGAGGACACTAGTCCGTATGATCTACGAAATCATTTGTTATAAAGGAAACATTATCAATTATACTGTTTGAAGGAATATTCGGTCAGTTTTGTGGTAAGCGTTACGACCATTCAGTCCAGGATAATAATGTAATCACAGAATCTATGTAAAGGATGAAAGGGGTGAATCTTGTTCTCGTAGGGGTTTTGAGGTACTGATCATATTAAGCCATTTACTGAGTTTTATTATAGAATAGGTGATATATGTAACATATGATTTATTGGTAACAGGGTTAAGAGAACATATAATCTAAGAGTGTAGTAACGCCCTGTTCGTTTGAGTAAATATATTGTATAGGGTTAAGAGAACATATAATCTACGAGTGTAGTAACGCCCTGGTCGTTTGAGTAGATATATTGTATTGGGTTAAGAGAATATAGAATATAAAAGAGTCAGAGGTAGTAACGCCCTGGTCTCCGAGAAGACACAGTAGGGTCCGGTAAAGTATCTTATTTTGGAGATTAGTTAAGAATAAATCTCTTGTTCTATATAGGAAACTAAAAGATTAGATTTATTAATGCCCTGGTCTCTGGAGTAGACACAGCAGGGCCCGGTAAAACTATATTATTTTAGAGACTAGTAACGTGAGTTTGGATCGAAGTCGAAGTGAGTCAATACCTGAATAGCGGGATCCAAGTAGGTTGTAACGGGAGCTCTAGAGTTCCAATGTACAGTACAACCTATGGTGAACGAAAATATTCAATCTGTGTCTTGAACTCATTTCGACCCGAACAGAGAAATAGTTACTAGGGTAGTAGTAAGTTTTGTTTAATAAAATATAGGAACCTCTAAATGACTCTCGAATTATCCCCCACAGTAGTAGTATATTTGGAATAAGAAAATAAGTACTACAGTAAGAAATAGGAACATAAGACAATGGGAGTTAGCAGAGCCAATTGGCCCATACAAAACAGATCCCTTTCACACCCAACCCATCTTATAAACTCTTCCTATTTCTCTCTCTCTCTCTCTCTCACACACACAAATGAGAACATAAGTAAACAGGAGTCTGCATAGAGCCGATTGGCCAACAAACAACAGATCACTTTCACACCCAACCCATCTTTTACGAGAGGCAGATCCCATACACAGCCAATATCTCTCTCTCTCATTTGCACACCGGTATACAAATGAGGCAGATCCCTTACATATGCAACCAAGATGAAAATGGGAGCCTGTAGAGAGCCAGTGGGCCACACAAGGCAGATCCCTTTCACACCCAACCCATCTCATACACATATGTTACTTACACTACTTACTATACACCAATGTTATCATATACCTGCATCCAAGATATAATTGTAAGAAATAGGAACGTAAGAAAATGGGAGTCAGCAGAGAGCCAATTGGCCCATACAAAACAGATCCTTTTCACACCCAACCCATCTTATAAACTCTTCCTCTCTCCCTCTCTCTCTCTCACACACACATAAATGAGAACATAAGTAAACAGGA
Source organism: Paralithodes platypus (assembly GCA_032716605.1). Classification (NCBI taxonomy): domain Eukaryota; kingdom Metazoa; phylum Arthropoda; class Malacostraca; order Decapoda; family Lithodidae; genus Paralithodes; species Paralithodes platypus. The sequence continues at coordinate 7,293,809 of CM064579.1, forward strand.
GTCTGCAGAGAGCCGATTGGCTCACACATGGCAGATCCCTTTCACACGCAACCCATCCCGCTCGCTCTCTCTCTCTCTCTGTCTTCCTTATATTTACGACATCCTATTATCTATCGCCATGCTCTTTCTCTCACACACAAAGGAGTACAAAGGAAATCAAGCAACAACAGATCTAGTGACCCTTCTAGGTTGCTTGTCCTCCAAAACACTGAGGATCAAGTGTCCAAACAGTGGTTTAGAGTGGGTAAGGGAACATTGGAAAGGGAACTACTGCCCTGCCACTAACGTGGCAGGACTAGGAAGTTAGTAGGGGACATATGGGTTAGTAACTGAGGGGAGGATAAAGTTATTCATTTACAAACGCAGTCAGTCGCTGGTTTGATGCGAGATATTTGTCTAGGCGGAATTTAAATGAATCAACGGTGCTGCAGTCTATAACGTCTCGGGGAAGCCCATTCCACAAGTTGACAACTCGATTGAAGAAGAAATTCTTAGATTCGTGCGAGTTAAAAGATTTACCAATAATTTTGCAACCGTTTCCCCGCGTGTAATTAGATTGGTCGATAGTGAAGTACTTACTACAGTTCATATTGTCGATGCCTTTGATGATTTTGAACACTTGAATTAAGTCGCCTCTTAATCTGCGCTGGGTTAAAGGAAATAGATTTAATTCTCTAAGACGCTCTTCGTATGGTTTGTTCTTTAGGCTAGGTATCATTTTGGTAACTCTACGTTGAACTCGTTCTAGCTTGTTTATATCTTTTTGGTAATAAGGGCACCAGGATTGAACGCAGTATTCCAGAAGAGGGCGGACTAAGGAATTGTAAAGGGTTAGGATAACTTCTTTGGATTTATGCTCAAATGACCTGCCTATAAAGCCAATTATTTTGTTTGCCTTCTTAACAACTTCTGAACATTGTTGACTCGGTTTTAGGTTACTCGATATTGTTACTCCCAGATCGGTTTCTCTGTTTACATTCTTAAGCTGAGTGCCATTCATCGAATAGTTTGCTTTCTCATTTAGGTATCCGACATGTAGTACTTTACATTTATCCGCATTGAAACTCATTTGCCAAATTTGGGCCCAACATGACAATTTATCTAGATTGTGTTGCATATCGTCAACTTGTTCTTTTGAGAGTACGCTATTTGCAATTTTTGTATCGTCAGCAAATTTTGAGATTGTGCAGGTGAGACCCTCATCTATGTCGTTGATGTAAATTAGAAAGAGAATTGGTCCTAGTACCGATCCCTGGGGTACCCCGCTACTTACATTGGTCCATTTAGATGCCTTACCGTTTATGACTACCCTTTGCTTTCTGTTGCTGAGCCAATTTTCTATCCATTTCAACACACCGTCTTGTATTCCATGCGCTTTTAGTTTTAGCAGTAAACGTTTGTGGGGAACAAATGAGGTCATATGACACAAATGAGGTCATAAGAACATAAGAAAACTGGAGTCTGCAGAGAGCCGATTGGCCCACACACGGCAGAATCCTTTCAGCCCCAACCCATCTCGTCCTATCATATTTAATGTTGAAGCTCTATTGTTATACATCCCACTATAGAACTTGGTAGCCTATTCCATATATCTACAACTATTACCAAATGAATAGAGACAGATCCCTTACACAGCCAATCTCTTTCTCGCTCTTGTTTGTTTGCACACCTGTACAAATTAGGCAAATCCCTTACACATGCAACCAAGATGAAAATGGGAGTCAGCAGAGCCAAGTGGCCGACACAAGGTAGATCCCATTCACACCTAGCTCATCTCATAAGCTTTATATGTTACTTACACTACTTACTATACACCAATATTATCATATACTGTACCTGCAACCAAGATATCTATCTATCTATCTATTGCCTGATGCCGTGATCCCCGAAGGGGTGGTCACGAACGAATCGCCCCCATGCACCTCTGTCCCCAGTCAGTCGATGCCCCTCCCCCCTACCAGCACCGCCTTCGTTCATGTACTTCCTCACTCCATCCTTCCACCTCTCATTCGGTCTACCTCTCCCTCTCTGTCCTTCCACCTCGTTCTCGTACACCCTCTTAGTCATTCTCTCGCTTTCCATACGTTCCATATGGCCGAACCATCTCAAGTTGTTCCTTTTCACACTTTCCAGCACATCTACCTCCACACCACACCTCCTTCTTAATTCCTCATTAGTCTGTCTATCCCTCCATGTAACTCCGCACGCACTTGTTAAGTAATTAATTTCCACTGCTCTCACTCTTGGTCTGAGTCTCTCAACCAACGTCCATGCTTCGCTTCCGTAAGTCAGTGTCGGGATTACCACACTGTCATGCAAAGACTTCTTCACTTTCATACTGACCACCCTATTTCTTGTTACTGCTTTCAGCATTCCTACAACCCTCTTCCCCCGTTGTACCCTCTCCCGCACTTCTTCATCCATAGCCCCATCTTTACTCAACACACTGCCCAGATACTTAACCCAAGATACAATTGTAAAAAATAGGAACATTAGAAAATGGGAGTCAACGGAGAACCAATTGGCCCCCACAAGACACTCGGTAGCCTATTCCACATATCTACAACTCTGTTACCAAACGATTAGAGGCAAATCCCTTACACAGCCAATCACTCTCTCTTTTGCTCTTCTTTGTTTGCACCCCAGTACAAATTAGGCAGCTCGTCTCTCTCTCTCTCATTTATCCCTGTCTTCCTTACGATTATGACATTCTAGGCTCTCTCTCTCTCTCTCTTTCTCTAACAAATGAGCATATAGGAAACGGGGGACTGCAGAAAGCCGATTAGCCCACACAAGGAAGATCCCTTTCACACCCAACCTATCCCGTGCTCTCTCTCTCTCTCATTTATCGCTGTCTTCCTTACGTTTACGACAATCAATTCTCTCTCGCCATGCTTCTCTTTCTCCCTCTCTCTCTCTAACAAATGAGAACATAAGAAAAATAAGGAGACGGGAGCCTGCAGAGAGCCGATTGGCCCACACACGGCAGATCCCCTTTCACTGGCAACCCATCTCGTCCTATCTAATTCTATGTTGGAACCCTATTGTTCTTGATCCCACTATAGCACTCGGTAGCCTATTCCACATATCTATAACTCTGAGTTATCATGCGATCGCGGTTTAGAGCTTTTTGGCCCGGGGCAATTACCACACCATCGCGTCATAAGGAATTCGATGGGGTTAAATTGCTAGATACATAGAGGAGGAGGAATGGCAAGGAAATCTAAAAAAAATATAAGAAATATTTTGAACATGAGGTTGCTTATAATAATTTGCATTTTCTGTAGTTTCTCCATGGCTAACCAAAAAAGGTAACATTCTTAAAATGCCATAACCAAAAAGGCCAAGCTTCTGAACAGAAACAAACAAAAAAGGCTACACTTCATAACCCTTATGGTCACACTCCTAAAAGGCCACACTCAAAACAACCACACTCCTTAACCCAATTCCCACGGGGCCTCTCATATGACGGAGACGATTTTCAGGCTATTTTGTAGCAGCTGCTCTGGCTTTTGCTTATACATTAAAATGAGCAGGGAATTAAAGTAATTCCGGGCAATTATGCCTACTCGTACGGGGTTAATAACTTTAGCCAAAAGCGCCACACTCCTTAATGGCTTAATTGGCCACATCCAAAATGGCTACACTATATTCCGTCTGTACTTTCTCCATGCCCGTTAAGATACATGATATTTTGATATATGTGACATAGTCCTTGTATCCAACACAATACCCTGCATGCAACCCTGCTCGAACCCTGGACAACGTTGCTTGCAACTTATATTATTATTATTATTATTATTATTATTAGTAGTATTTTAGTTTATTTTGTATTTAATCTATATTTGTTGAGAATAATTGAGTGGGCACTTCATTATCTCCATTCTATTTCTTAATCGAAATGACATGAGGATTTTACAAAATATATCGATTTTTGTTTTTTTTTTTTTTTTTCTATATTCCAACTTACTTCCTCTCGGGCATAGGCTGAGAGCCTTAACATTCACCGCTCTACAATGAACAGTGAAGCCCGTGAGGTCTTGTTCCAGTCTAGGGAGTGAGACATGTGAAGCACGTAGAGTACAACGAGCACCTGCCATCTTGCCTTCACATGAGGCACGGTGCTCACTCATGGCCCGAAACGACCCCATCTCTGAAGCCATCTCGTTCCCGTGCTTCACTGTCTCACCCCCTACACTCGGACTCTCACACATACACACACACAACGCCACCTGTTGAGCAGATAACTCACCAGGCATTGCACCCCTATAGCATATTTTGAATATGGGAATATTCATACACTGCTATTTAATCAGGGAACAATGAGGGTATTTTATTGACGTTTCGGTGGGCTTGTGGTAATACACTGATACTAGGTACAGCACAAATTCCATCCCAATAATATCTTCCCATTGATACATCGGGATTTGAACCCGGGACCTTTGGATTACCAGGCCAGTGGCAAGACCACTCCACCACACCTCCCCTAATGAATTACATTCATTCAATAGCATAATTTTGTCCATGACAGTGAAAAGTGATACCTTCAAGTATACTGTATTCAGAATGGCCTATGCTTTTAAAAATTGCATTAATTGATTATTGAACCGGTTAACCATATAGGTGACAAATATTGCTTATATAATACACACACTTTCAAACGCCACCACGTACAGTACAGGTATCACAAAATATTGCTTCAATCGATCATCTATTTTATACTTAGTTTACAAAGAAAATGGGTATTATTAACACCTAACGAGCGGCCTAGGCGGTAAATAATATGTAGCCACCAGCGGGGTGTTTTTACCCAAAATAGGGTTGTTTACGTGATCATTTTCATGCCTAAATAAGACCCACAGCGTAAAACAAGTATCTATCCTTGAAAGGGCATAAACAGAGCTTTCCAATGACACCCCAACGATCCTTGTACGACCGCTAGTTTTCTTGCAACAATCGCGCAACACGAGTGCAAAAAACATGTAATTCGGTACTTTCCCTAAACAATTCACTGTGTAGCAAGTGTGAGAGGGTGGAGGAGGGTGGGATTCATGTCAGTTGGTCCACCGCGGTGGTCTGGAGCAGTCATACGCTCGCTACTCTCCTGCCACCACTTGTCTCTCTCTCTCAGCAACATTACGTGCTGAAAATGGCACACGACTTATGTTGTGAGCCGCCACATAGTCCAAATTTCTTTCACTCGACTTATGTTGCGCGCTGCCAGTTAAGGGTTAATAATTTATGTCTTTCAGACAAAATAACTTACTTTTATAACGCAGAACTTTTCCAGTAATCTATCGACCGTCAGCTTTTTCCGGCAATTAAATATGCCATAATTATACGAACTATTCCTTCTCAAGCGTAACGCAGTTAACATGTGCATTCCAACACATAAACTGTGGCCTTAACTGTTCAAAGATATCTCGAACGGAGTCGAATCTTCCTATTCTTATTATTTGCTTTTCATGGGTATATTTGATCAGTTTGGGGATACACAAAGATAATGTATAGAGTGTACATTTTAGGTCATACATCGTGGCCTGAAGTTTTTGAAGCTATCCTTCACTGAATCGAAACTTCTCATCAATTCCTTACCAAATATATCCATTTCGGAGGTTCATTTGCCATGGTCGAGGGTTCATATTATGCCCATATCTGTATCTTAAAATGAATATACAGTCTCGGCCATTACTTCCGATACATTTTGAAGCCTCGATATGATTATGCGAACTTCCAAAATGCAAATATTTGGGAAAACATTATTTAGGAGATTCTATTCAGCCAGAGACAGCTTCGAAAATGTTATATCACTGTATGCTGTATATTATTATTAATAATTATAATTATTAATATTCTTATTACCATAATCTGGAAATAGTAGGCTACAGTATGAAAAATAAAAAAATAATATGTATGCTTAGCCTGCTGAGTGGTAGCTCCAGACAATAGAAATATATAATTATGTATACTACTTTTTAGTATTCAAATTACACAACCATAGTATTTTACATAAACATGAACAGGGTAATGAAGAGGGTATCGCTCTTTAGGCCATTTTTTTCACCACACCATACAGGTTGCTGTATGGAAGAATTACTAGACTAGTAGACATATAACGCTTCCTGTCGAAACTGGGAATGCAATCCAACACACTTTCTTAAAACAACACTCATTCCCACAACCATCTTTCAGTATGGGGTAATGTGAACATATTATTGGAACATGCAAGCCCTCCCCCCTCCCAATATGTCTTCCTTCACAGTGGCCATAATGGCGACGAAGTTCCGACTCCTCGCGGAAGGGACTGGAGTTCTCGCAGAGAGTCTCCAGCAGAGAGTGTGTATAGGAGAGAGGCGTGCTGGGAAAATCAGCCGTGTTAATAGTAGTTGGCCATTATTTACAGATCTGGCTGTAACCCTGCACTAGATGGCGGTAGCGCATAGCTCCTCCCTATCGCGGGAAAATACTTAGGTCGTCTGTTAATGACAGTTCCTCTCCCTTGCTGCAATGGTGTACACGTGTCTCGTGTAGAGTCTGTAGAAACACATGTAACTTGTTTGCTATCACCATATCAGCCATAGTCATTATGAATACAATAATTTAAGAGTACACTGATATGCAAAAGCACTCCAAAGTATTGCCTACACTGAAATGTGAACAATACTCCATTAACCCCTTCTGTAGCATCGACTTATGTTATATTTTATTCTAGCAATGTGTAGACAATTTTATACAGCTTAGAAAGGATCTGTGGTAGTTAAAAGGGTTGATTGAGATAGTTCGAAGCCTTATAATTGCTAAAGATCCTTCCTAAAGTGAATACCATCGATTAGTAGGAGCCAGAATAAAATCAAAAGACGTCGTCGGTATAGAAGGGGTTAATTACATAGCTTACCAAGCTGAACCAAGCCTCCGTGATGATGTAAGGAGGCTGTGGTTGACCTTGAGAATAAGGATATGGTTTGCAATGGATCATGAAGACTGTTGATGATTATTTGATAATGACTGTATATATATATTAACAATGAATGTACAGTATATGAATAACAATAATCTCAATTGAAGAAAAGTATTTACATTAAAATATAAGTTACTATTAATAACTTGGAAGTAGCCTACTGTACACACAGCCACACTCAAACTTTGGTCAAACATACATAATATATATATATATATATATATATATATATATATATATATATATATATATATATATATATATATATATATATATATATATATATAGAGAGAGAGAGAGAGAGAGAGAGAGAGCGAAGTACTGTAGGGTACATAAAATACATAAACACAGAATGGAGGATACATCCGTAGATTTAATCACGTTGAGTAGTTCTGGAACCCTGCAATAGATGGCGCTGAAAAAAACATTGAAAAAGGGTAACTGGCAACGTTTAGAGGCACCTTTTTATAAATAGAATGCATAGGAAGACTCCTCTCTCCTATACACACTCTCTGGTCTCCAGTCCTGACGTTATTCTTGACTTGCAGTGTGCTGGCTTAATAATCCAATAGGGTTGATAGCCTCTGAAGTCCTATTTTAATAAAATAAATGACTCGTCGCAGTCCTTCTCTCAAAAATGTTTGCGTAGTGGCACCCTGTTCTATGTATTTCATGCCTGTCAATCTTCATTCTATATTTTAGTACATCCGACAGTCAAGTATTTTCTTTCTAGCTAACAGAACAGTTACTGAAAATTATAAATATTTATGTAGTTGTGTGTTTGCAAAGTGAACTGGATCATTGACAGTGAGAGGCCTCCCTGGCCTTCATTATAGTGGTGGCTGAGGGGGAGGACGCCTACTACACAATACCCGCAAGTTATCCTGCCCGGGAGCATCCAGCAACAAAGTACAGTACCCAGTAAATGATCAGGTAAGAGGATTCATGGTGCAATTTAATTACCATAGGGGAGCGCATTTGATAGGTAGCACCAAAGATTTAATACAATTTGTTTTCGGTTTCCACTCATCCAACACCAAGCTACATTCTTTTCTGGTGTACAAAACACTAAGAAAACAATGGGGATACTTTAATATGAATAATATTAGATGACATAACTTGGTGGAAAAGTTGTGTATGCGTGAGTAACGTCGATCATTTGTTTACATTGCGCTCGAGGTTAGTAGGCTACTTCGAGCATCTAATTAATTTCCCATATTGGCAGTTCAATTAACAGTTTAGGCCGCGGGATACAGTATTTGGTAAATTTCTATAATTGCACCTATACGAGCTAAAAAATATGGATATTTTTTATTTTAATACCACAAATTTTCAGAGTGTTTTTTATAAACAAAATGGGTCATTTGCATTAATATATAGTGTTTGTAATTAATTAGAAATCTCGGGAAAACCTATTTTCTCCATTAGGCCTATCTATCATGTTGAGACACGCTCGCTCCCCGATAGTGATTTGAAGACATTAGCCTAACCTAACAACATTACCTAACTTAACCTAGTATTATGGGTGGGGGCTGCCGCCCCCACACCCCCGCTGGTTGAGTACTAATCCCTTAATACAAAATAAAAAAATTGGCTGTCGATTATACGAAGGTGAAAGAAAAGTCGATGACGTCTATGGTGTTTACTCTGCAATCTTCAGCTTGATTGTACATTGATAACGGGAAAGTACCGTATTGACAACCTTGTTACGAAAATTAAATTTTAGTACCATACTTTTATATTAGGTTTTTCCGAGGGTTTATCACATTTTCATATGATCTTTAGAGCTATCGATGACTGAAAGTACCGTATTGACAACCTTGTTACGAAAAAGACATTTTAGTACCATACTTTTTATTAGGTTTTGCCGAGGGTTAAAACAAATTTTCTTATGATCTTTAGAGCTTATAGATTCATTATTTATCTTCAAATATATCAACAAAATTCGTGGTATTAAAATAACATTAAACCAAAAATATATTATTGTATTTAACCCTTAATTAGCGGCTCACCACATAAGTCGTATTTAATAAAGCTGGACTATGTGGCGGCGCTCGACATAGGTCGAGTGGCAATTTCAGCACGTAATGTTGCTGAGAGAGAGAGAGACAAGTGGTGGCAGGAGAGTAGCGAGCGTATGACTGCTCCAGACCACCGCGGCGAACATACTGACACGAATCCCAGCTCCCTCCCTCACTCGCTATATAAGGAATTGTATCGGGAAAGTGGCTAATTACATGCTTTTTGCACTCGCGTTGCACGGTTATTGCAAGAAAACTAGCCATCATAAAAGGATCGTTATGGTGTCATTCGAAAGCTCTGTTTATGCCCTTTCAGGGATAGATACTTGTTTTACGTTCTGGGTCTTATTTAGGCATGAAAATGATCACGTAAACAGCCCTATTTTGGCTAAAAACACCCCGCTGGGCGGTACATATAAATAAACCGCATAGGCCGCTCTTAAGGTGTTAACAGGAAGGTACGACAACGAGGTAAGTGATGTGGTATAGGTGGCAATATACGGAAATGGCTTATATGGGAATTCCGCCCCCTCTCACAAAAGTTTATCAATCTAGATGTGACACAGATATTACATTGTTTCAGAGAGCCATTAACCTAACCTAACCTAACCTAACAACCTTACCTAACCTAACCTAGCCTAACGTAAGGGGGTAAGGTGGGGGGGGGGGCCTTATAATCCATTTCCGCATATTGCCACCTATACCACATCACTTACTTCATCATACCTTCCTGTTAAATACAATAATAATTTGTTTAGCTCATATAGGTGCAATTATAGACCTATACCCAGTATTTGATGAGGGGGGCTATGCCCCCCTCCCCCTCTAAACTTATTGTCATCATCATATAGTTTGCTAGCAGGGGGCAAAAAAAAAACTGCAAATGTAACTATAACATCGAGGGTCATGTCAACAAATTGACGATCGGAAGAGGCAACAAACACCCGATTTTCGGCCTAAACGTGCTTCTTCATTCTCTTTGAGTGCCACAACTTTATTAACCCATTGCCTGTAGGAGACGTTCCCCGAATGCCATGTCAATTTACAGGCTTTTGACCCTTCCTCACTGGGTGTCATTTTAAAATGACAGTGCTGCCAAGGGCCAGGAGCCCGGGTGTCATATTTATATCCATATGCTTGAAAGCGTGCTACAAGATAGTTCTTGTAGTTTTTGGCTGAATACATTTCATTTCATTCGTAATCAATCAGGAGTGCCTGAATGAACCCTAATATGGCGGAAATAGGCCCATAGCCAAAGTATTAAATAGTTTCAGACAATATAAAGATCTTGTAATTAAATTCATACATCGATTATATCATGGCTAAAAGGTTTCTTATAGCATGTATTTCATTCCTATATGGGTCTAAATGCCCGTAAAAATGTATTACTGATCCTGAAAAAAAAAATATATTATCTATATCGCCTACTTCGCAAGAGGCGGGTGGCCGCGAGTGTAGCCTCTGCATCTCGCGTTGGATAAAAATTTGGTGGGATGGATGTAGATTCCGGGCGTACGGTCATGTTTACATAAGGCGAGTGCCGCGATTAACTTCGCGTCTATTTTGACGGCGATTTTTTCGGTAATTTGCCCCCTGCTGGCAATATATATGATGATGACAATATGTAAGGGGGGGGGTGACATATTATTGTAATCAAAGGCAGTCAAAATAGACGGGAACATGATGGCAATGGTCCGACACCACTACGCGTAGTGTAAACAAGGCTGGCGGTACGCCCACACTTAACACTCTCCGTCTCATATGACGCTAGAGCGTCATATGGCAGTTTTGCCAAAATACTCATATGACGCTAGAGCGTCATATGAACTTATCTTAATATCTCTCTAATAAGTTATATGACGCTCTAGCGTCATATTGAGCTCAGTAAGTTAGGTAAGTTAGATCAAAATCTGTCGAATGGTGGCAACCCTGGGTTCCTCCGACCTCTAACGGTCCCTCAGTGAGATATTGACAGTTGTGGGGATGGTACCGTGTCGTCCGCCTCCTCGGCAGTAAGTTAAGTATTTCTGTCTGGGGGGGGTTAACATTATTGCCAATTTGGTTTTTGCCCCCTACTGTTTAAATATATAAAGATTTCAAGAAATACTGGAGGGGGGGGGGGGGGGTGCTTGCCCCCACAACATATTTTGTATCCCACGGCAAACGATTATGGCCAAATAGTTATTTTTCGCGAGTGGAGGGGCGTGTTTTTAGATTGTTGTTTAATGGGTAAATATGCATTTCCTAGTACTATCACACATCAAAACACCCTTACACAACTCTAAACTAGATAAAAACAATCGATTTTTTTTTTAGCAATTTAGTATCAGACCAGAAAAGGGTGTAGGTTGTTGATGGATGTGTGGAAACCTAAATTAATTCTCTATTAACACCTTACGAGCGGGTGGTGGAGTATATTTCACTGTGCTGCTCAGCGTTTTTTTTGTTATTACCATAAAGGGGGTTGCTTCCGTGCTCTTTTTCATGCATAAACAAGACCCAGAGCGTATTACAAGTATGTATCCGTGAAAGAGCGTAAATTGAGCTTTCCAATGACACACGAACCATTTTTCTACGATCACTGGTTGTCTTGCAACGATCGTGCAACCGAAGGACAAAATAGCTAAAATACGGTAATTTCTTTATATAATTACGTATGTAGCGAGGCAGTGAGGGTGGATGTAATTGGAGTACATCTCACTTGGTCCACGGCGGCCGTGGCGAGCGGTCATGAGGTCACCCATGCTCCTCCTGTCACTCGTCTCTCTCTCTCAGAGCCAATATTGCGCCAAAATTGCACTCGGACTTAAGTCGGGCCCCGCCACATAGTCCAAATTTTTCGATACGGACTTAAGTCGGGCCCCGATAGACAAGGGTTAAGTTTGTGGTGGTACAGTCGTCAGAATTAATTAGTTTCATTTCCCCTGGACTAGGCGTTAGTAGCACTGCGCGGTGGAAGGGTATCCCCTCTTCCTCCTTTCCTTGTTGGTTCCCTACCCCCACCAAAACCCTCCCATTTTCTCTCCGACCCCAGAACTACACCCACCCTCCCTTCTCTCGCTCTCAACCAGTTATTTCTGGACCTCACCAATTGCATGTATTCTGATTTTTTTTTTTTTAAGAGACAATGAAAGGAGGAAGGAAAAACACAGATAAAACAAAAAGGTCCATGTGCCTAAAGGCATCCTCCATTCATAAAATGTTTGTAACAACTGGATTTAAACTTTTGTAGATTGTAAGTTTGTGGAAAGCAACTCGAGGGAAGTGAATTCCAAAGAGTAGTAGTTCTAGGGATAAATTAATTTTGATAAGCAGAAGTTCTGCATTGTGGAGGAGAAAGTGTAAATTCATGGTCGCTCTCAGCTGCCCTAGTTCTACGGGGAAAGATGTGGAGAGGCGGCACAATTGAAGCAAGTTCCTCGGAACAATTGCTGTGAAAATATCTGTAGAATAATGCAAGGGATGCAACATTTCTTCGTATGGATAATGTAGGAAGGTCCTGTGTGATTGCAGGGTTATTTATTAATCTAATAGCTTTATTTTGAATTGTGTCCAACTGCCTCAATGCAACCACTCCACTTCCACTCCACAGAGGTGAACAGTAATCCATCTGAGAACGCACATGACTTTTATATATTACGGCCAACTGCTCGTCAGTGAAGAATTCTCGAACTCTGTACAGGAGTCCCAGTTTTTTAGAGGCATTCTTAGCAATGCTTCTAACATAATGTGTCCAGCTCAAGTTAGTAGTTAATGTTACACCGAGAATGTCAATACTAGGGGAAGTGGGAATATTTACATAATTAAAAAATATATGGGAGTCAGTGAGATTCTGTCAGTTAGAAAATTGAATGTACTTGGTTTTCTGTGCATTAAAGGAAACTAGATTCTTTTGTCCCATTCATTAATTCTAGAAAGGTCCTGGTTCAGAGAAATTGCAGTGTTTATTTTTGAATTTATAAGATCGGGTTGGGTGAAAGAATTGGTAAATGTGAAGGAACTGTGGAGTGTTGAGTCATCTGCGTAGGAATGTATTGGATTATGATTGGTAGATATGAGATCATTGATATGAATGAGGAACAGAGTTGGGGCCAAAACTGATCCCTGGGGAACACCAGCATTTATTGAGTGAAATTGTGAATAAAGGCCATCTACCATTACACATATTTTTCTGTCATGAAGATAAGAAGAAATTAGTGGAACTAATGATGCATGGCCGTAGTGTGGCATCTTCGACAATATATTGATGCCAGACTCTATCAAATGCCTTTGATATATCCAGTGCTATTGTATGTGTTTCACCATGTTGGTCTGTAGCTTGGTTGATTTGATGCGTAAGAAGGCAAAGAATGTCTGCAGTTGATCGACATCGTCTAAAACCATATTGCCTATCACTGATTAATTTACTATTCTCAAGATGCTTAATTATGTGATTATTTAATATAATTTCGAAGACTTTACCAGGAGTGGAAGTTATAGCTATTGGTCTGTAGTTTGATGGATCTGAAGAGGCACCTTTTTTAGGAACTGGATGGATGTTTGCTTCTTTCCAGGGTACTGGGAAGCATGAGGTATGAGTACACAGACTGAAAAAATTTGCCAATACAGGAGCGAGCACCAAGGAACAATTCTGAAGTACTATTGGAGGAATTTCATCTGGACCAGGAACCTTATCTACTGAGAGATTCTGCAAAATAGTTTTGACATGTCTGGTGTGGATCATATGTGAGGGAATTTCAGGCGAATTAAAATTAAGTACAGGGACATCTTGATTTATTTCATCTAAGGTTGAGTTGGTGGAGAAAATATCCGCAAGAAGGTTAGTTTTACCTCGTGGGTCACTTATAAGATTGCCAGTCGGAGATTTTAATGGTGGAATGGATGAAGCAGTAGTGAATTTGGATTTGAATGAGTTAAGAGTAGACCAAAATATTTGTTTATCGTTTGGATTATTTTGAAGTTTATTTGCCTGCTTGGGGAGAAAGTTTGATTTAGGTTTGGTTTAATACACTTTTGGCATGATTGCTGATGTTTCTAAAGTAATTAAAGGCTTCATGTGTTTTTGATCTTGTGTATGCATTGTAGGGTATTGCTTTTTGTTCAGTTACTCTAGCACAATTATGGTCAAACCATTTAGGTGAATTAGATCTTTTACTGTACTTTTGATGAGGAATAAAAGTTTCCATTCCAATTTTTACAAAATCTTGTATGTGGCTCAAGGTGGTGTGTGCATCATTTTAGAAAAGAAAGAGGTCCAGGAAATATCAATAAAGAAACCTTGAAGACCCTCCCAGTCTGCCCTATCGTAATGCCATTTAGTCACCAAAACAGGTTCAGAGTGGGAAGGTGTGGTAGGTGATAGACAGGTGGCCTGTATCAGACAGTGATCAGAAGATCCAAACGGGGACCTCACTGTAACATCATAATTTTCTGAATTGGTTGTTAAAAATAAGTCCAGTAGGTGGGAATTATGATTAGGATTATCTGGTACATGGGTTGGTTGGTTGACCAGTTGAGTGAGATTAACCCTTAACTGGCGGCGTGCAACTTATGTCGTGTGAAATAAATATGGACTAAGTGGCGGTTCACAACTTATGTCGTGCGCCATTTTCACCACGTAATGTTGCTGAGAGAGCGAGCTGAGCGGTGTGAGGAGCGTAGTAAGCCTATGACCGCCGCCCACCACCGCGGTGGACCAACTGAAGTGAATCCCACCCTTCCCTCCCCTCTCACACTCGCTACACAGGGAATTATGTAGGGAAATTACCTAATTACAGGGTTTTTGCACTCGTGTTGCACGATCGTTGCAAGAGAACCAGTGGTCGTACAAGGATGGTTCGGGTGTCAATGGAAAGCTATGTTTACGCCCTTTCAGGGATAGATACTTGTTTTACGCTCTGGGTCTTATTTAGGCATGCACATGATCATGTAAACAACCCTATTTAAGGGTAAAACAAAAACGCTGGACGCTACGGTCCGCTAGACCGCCTAGCCCGCCAATAAGGTGTTAAATGAAGGAATGCAATGTATCATAGGTAGGGTGACCACAGGATTGGGCCCATAAAGGATTGGGCCCATACAGGATTGGGCCCACTTAGGTTAGGTTAGGTTAGGTTCCAATCCTGTGGGCCCAATCCCGTATGGGCCCAATTCTGTATATTCCGTATGGGCCCAATCTCTATGGAACCTATAGGTAGAGTTAAGTATGAGCTTTACTTAATTTGAAAGCAAGAGAGAGAGAGAGAGGGGGGGGGGGGAGAGGGAATGTTCGACGAAAACCTTACATATGATTCGAGTGATTCCTACTGATACATTTAGGCCCACCATTGAAACCTGAAAGTTTCATACCGATTCACTGATGGTTTAATACTGATGAACTATCATACTCTAATAAAACTACCAAACTAACCCACGCGAAGTTGTATTTCCTTTTCATCGTTGTAATGGCTCAGGCTGGGCTACGTAACAAGCTTGAGACAACAAGGTCCGTCTGTGTCAATTCCTCCATGAGTCTCTCCCATCAATAAACACACAAAATAAACCATTCAATTATTTGAATTATTTCTTTGTATAACATTATTTAATACTAATATAACTACATATTAGCACCGTATACAAAAACTAAACATTTGCTAATAATTTTCTCCACAAATCTCACTGCTACCAGACAATTCAGGACTCATTAAGTGTAAACAGCCAATTTGCCTATACATGCTATGAATTATTGCCGAGAATGTGCCCCGTGAGTCGGCCATGTGACTGTATTACGTGAATTCAACACTCTTAACATAGCTATCTACCCAATCATTAGGCCATATTGCTTTCCTAATTGACCATAATGAAATACTACTCTATATACACGGGACACGAACTACCCTCGGGCAAGGTACTGTAGTTTTTGAAAAGAGGCTCCAGCTTTGAAAATATTACTTGATTTAAACAGGCTAAATAATCCTGAAGGGTTGATAACCAAAATATATGCCCTATTTTTACTAACTACCCCTAGGGCACTCTTACGCTCATCTATCCATTACGGTGGGTCTTATTTTAAAGTTCCCTTTCCCTCAACATTTACGTTCACCCATACATTATGGAAGGACTTATTCATATTGTCACCTTACCCTTAAAACCTTGCCATAAGGTTACTCTATTTTATCAGGTATCTTGCGTTGTAACCAAGTTAAGGGGGGCATCTGCTATGACTATGTAGCAATAGGGGTTGAAACGTAGCAAATTGTGTTAAATACTCCCTGAGTAATGGCAAGACGTAGAGTATCTACTACACATAATACTATTGAAAGCTTCACGCCTCACGCCTATTCAAGCTTATTCTCCTGGGATAACTTTCAAGATAATTGGAATTCACATCTGTTAAGAATAATGACTTAATAACTATATAACGCTCATTTATTATATCCCAGACTAACTACAAGAGTTATAATATTGAACTGATCTATAATTCTTCTACTACAATACTACTCTGTATAACAGTTTCGTGTATAACCAAATAATCTCATTATACCTTATAATTATATAATTATATAAGTGTGTATATCTACCCCTCATACCTGGTATATCTATAAACACTATACAGTAACGTTAACCCTACAAGTAACGTTAGTAATTAGCAGCTTCTGGTTAGGTTTCATTTATTTCATATTTTTAATGTGCAGGAGATGGTGATCGAGAGATGTGTGTGAAATACTTCATTCCTTCATCAGGTGTTCAGAATAAATGTAAACGGTGAGGTGCCAGAAGTAGCTCCTAGCTGGGTAAGAGCGAAAGAAGGGATGGTGGGTGTAGTTCTGGGGTCGGAGAGAAAATGGGAGGGTTTAGGAGGGGGTATGGAACCAACAAGGAAAGGGGGTAGAGGGGATACCTCTCTACCGTGCAGTGCTACTAACAGGGAAAATGAAACTAATTAATCCTGACGACTGTACCTGTCAAATGCTCGCCCCTTCAATAGCATTCTGGATTCATAGAAATATAATTGGGTAAGAGTAAATGTTTGTTATGCTGGAGTTTGAAGTGAAATTTAGTGATGACAAGTGGTGGGTTTGGAGGTGTAAGGAGGGAACCAACCCACCATGGTAGTGACTTTTCAATTCGGAAAATGGGTATTATATAGAATAACAACAACTCGATTACGGGATTCCTGTCTTATGGAATTATTATTTTGGGGGAATTATTCTATAATTGCACCTATACGAGCTAAGCAAATTATTATTGTATTTAACAGGAAGGTACGACGAGGTAAGTGATGTGGTATAGGTGGCAATATGCGGAAATAGATTATAAGGGCATTCCGTCCGCTCTGAACCCCTTACGAAAATCTACGGTTACTCACTCCACCCCAACTGGATTTCTACCGTTTTATCCAACCAGCGGGAGTGTGGGGGCGTCAGCCCCCACCCATAATATTAGGATAGGTTAGGTAAGGTTGTTAGGTTAGGCTAATGGGCAAGAATATTAAGTGCGCCAGCCTTGTTTACACTACGTGTAGCGGCGTCGCACCTTTGTCATCATGTTCCTGTCTATTTTGACTGCCTTTGAATATAATAATATATTGAGGGGGGCTTTGCCCCCCCTCACCCCTCCACGATATATTGTCATCATCATATATATTGCCAGCAGGGGGCAAATTACCGAAAAAATCGCTGTCAAAATAGACGCGAACTTAACCACGGCGATCGACAAATGTAAACATGACAGCGGCGGCGGCGGGGGAGGCGTCGGACCTTTGCAATCATGTTCCCGTCTATTGTGAATGCCATTGGATACAATAATATGTTGAAAGCCCCACTTCACCCCCCCATGACATATTGTCATCGTCATATATATTGCCAGCAGGGGCAAATAACCGAATTAATATCCATCAAAATAGACGCGAAGTTAACCGCGGCGATCGCCCTATGTAAACATGACGACCGTACGCCCGGAATCAACATCGATCCCGGCTAATGTCTCTCTGAAACATTGTAAAATCCGTGTCACATCTAGATTGATAGACTTTTGTCAGAGGGGGCAGAATGCCCTTATAATCCATTTCCGCATATTGCCATCTATACCACATCACTTACCTCGTCGTACCTTCCTGTTAAATACAATAATATTTTGTTTCGCTTGTATAAGTGCAATTATAGAAATTTACAATGTTTTGCTCTTAGTAACTCAAGGGACCTTACAGATGCGCGGATAAGTGCTACTTTTAAAATTTTGCTAATTCGATTTTCACTCCCCCATACAATTATCAAGAGTCCAAAGCTTGGCAGCCCGAGCGTCAGCGGTCATCACAAAACACTAACATATTTACTGTCTGTCTACCTATCCGCCTAAACTGCTCCGCCCTAACAGATTATACCTCACTGCTCTCCAGTCTGGGATGAGAGTGTTCTAAATACACGAGTCCTTTCTTGGACGATACCGCCATTGCAGATTGGATCGCTTGGATCAAGCCTTATCTAAATGCACAATAAATAAATGCTTGTAGCCTTTTAATTCGTGATTGTATCTAACCTTGTGTGTATGGCTGACGATTACATTAAGGCATGTCAGTTAACCCTCTCACGTTCTTGACGCAATTTTGAGCCTATTAGAGATACTTTAAAGCCTTTGTTACCATCAAGGGTATTTAGAAACGTTTAGTTTAGTTACTTTAACCTCTGCAGTTGTCTTTGAGTTAGCTGTGGGCAGAAAACTAATTTTGGAGAGGTAATTATAAAAGTTAGAGAACTCTATTTCTTATTGCTAATCTGGCAACCTCTGCGTCATATGGTCGTGAGAGGGTTAATTTGCCAAATCACTAGGCTACCAATTAATTCGCCAATACTGTACAATATTTACTCTATTTCATTAATTGATGAATTAATTTATAGTGATTTGGCTAATTGACTGACAGGCCTTAATATAATCGTCACACATACAGACATGGTAACATACAATAACGAATTACAAGGCTACACCATGTATTTATTGTGCATTTACGTAAGACTTTATCCACACTAGTATGCGGTACGGACTGGTCTGCTAGGGTGGAGCAGCTCAGGCCGACAGGTACACATGCAGCAGAGACCGTGACTCTTATTTATTCACTTCTTATTCTAAAATTTGATGTTACTTATGACTTCCAATTATTTACATCTACTGTTCATGTCTTATTTATTCACCTTTCTATATATATCTGATTCATCATTTCAACTTTGTGGATTCAGTTTACTGTGCTGTTGTCCTTCCCCCTGACCCTTTGTCAGAGTGAGGGTTGGTGTTCTCTACTTCCCATAGCCCCTTCTATCTTTTTTTCCTTCTGCATCTCTATTTTTTTCAAATGGCGTAGGGATGCGGCGACCCCAACACCCGCCACTTTCTGGTGCAGGTAGCCTCCTCTGTGGTGGAGGGGTGAGAAATTTCCACCACCGCTTTTCTCCGGTGAGACGTAGAAGTCGGCTAAAGGGGATCGGGGGCGGGGGGCCTGGTATCCTTCTCCCCTTAAATAAATCTACCAAAAAAACGAGACAGAGATAGGGGCGAGGGAACGCGTTCGTGGTCCCGGACCCTAAGAATAGGAGCTTTGAATGTGCATGGATGTAGTACGAATGAGAAGCGAGAGGATATTGGAAGGTTATTTGAAAAAAAGGATGTATGATGTCCTTGCACTGAATGAAACAAAGATGAAAGGAGAGGGAGAAGTGGATTTTGGAAACGTGATAGGTAGAAAGTCTGGAGTAGACGAGGGAGTCAGGGGGAAAGAAGGAGTGGCTATTATTGTGAAGGAGGAGTTGAGAGAGTTTATAAAAGAGTGGAAAGAAGTGTCATCAAGGCTAATGTGAGTGAGAATGCGGTATAAGGGTGAAAGGTGGATTTTTGTAAGTGCGTATGGACCAGGAAGTGAAAGAGAGTTAGACGAGGTAGAGGGTTTCTGAGAGGATTTGAGAGATTGTCTACAAGGGTTTGATGAATATGAAAATGTTATAGTTTTAGGGGACCTAAATGCTAGGGTAGGAAATGAGCCTGTTGAGGGAGTCATCGGTAGTTTTGGTGTGGATGGTGTAAACGAGAGTGGAGAAAGACTGAAAAATGTATGTGAAGAGTGTAGATTGAGTGTAGGTAATACGTTCTTCAAAAAAAGGCGTATACACAAGTACACCTGGCATAGACTTGTGAGGGGAGAGATTGTAGAGAGGGCATTGATGGATTATGTGCTGGTGACAAGGGAAAGATTGTGTAGACTGCTGGATGTGAATGTGATGAGAGGTGAGGCGGAGGGTATGTCAGAGCATTACCTGGTGGAGGGAAAGCTAAGAGTTAAGAGTTACAGGAGAATAAGACACAAGCGTGAAGTAAGAGAGGTAATAAAAGTTAGTGAGTTAGAGAAGAGTGAAAAAGAGAGGGAGTACAAGGAAAGACTAAATGAAAAGTGGATGGAAGTGAGAGAGATGGAAGAGAGAGAAGTAGAGGTTGAATGGCAACAGTTTAAGGAAGGAGTGAAAGCAAGTGCAGAGGTAGTATGCGGCAAAAGGAAAGTAGGAGGCAGAGGTATCAGGAAGGGAAGCGAGTGTTGGAATGATACGGTGAGAAAGGCAGTTGAGGAGAAGAGACAGTGTTTTGAGAGGGTTTTACAGGATGGTAGTGTTGAGGTATGGGAGAGGTACAAGGAGAAAAGGAGAGAGGCAAAACGGAAAATTAGAGAAGCGAAAAAAGATGCAAACGAAAGGTGGGGCCAAAGGCTGAGTGAGAATTTTGAAGAACGAAAGAAGATGTTCTGGAAGGAGGTAAATAAAGTAAGGAAAGGAGGACAAAAGAGGGAAAAGTCAGTGAAAGATGAAAATGGAGAATTACTAGTGGAACCAGTTGAAGTGAGGAAAAGATATGCCGAGTATTTTTAATCTTTGTTAAATACAAGAGATGGAAGAGAAGCAGTGATTGAAGCAGAGGTGGATGGAGATAGGTTACCCAGGCCACCCAGGTGGCAGGGAATGAATGAAAGGATTGAGAAAAATGAGGTGAAAGAAGCAGGGAAACAAATGAGAGCGGGAAAAGCAGAAGGTTTGGATGGTATTGCTGTGGAGTGTATAAAGAAGGGTGGAGATGTGATAATAGATTGGTTGGTGAGACTTTTCAATGTGTGCTTTGCTGTGTCAATGGTACCAATAGACTGGAAGAGTGCATGTATTGTGCCGTTGTACAAAGGGAAGGTAGATCGGCAGGAGTGTTCAAGTTATAGAGGTATTAGTTTATTGTCAGTGGTTGGAAAGCTGTATGGCAGGGTGTTGATAGAGAGGATAATAAAGTGTACGGAAGTTGCAATAGGAGAAGAACAGTGCGGTTTTAGGAGGGGAAGAGGGTGCGTGGATCAGATGTTTGCAGTAAGACAATTATGCGAGAAGTATTTAGAGAAGCATAAGGAGATATTTTGGGCTTTTATGGACTTGGAAAAAGCGTATGATCGTGTGGACCGTGAAGCAATGTGGAAGGTGTTAAGGATTTATGAAATAGGAGGAAATTTGTTAGAAGCAGTTAAGAGTTTTTATGAAGGGAGCAGAGCATGTGTGAGAGTAGGAAATGGTGAGTTAAGTGAATGGTTTGAGGTAAAGGTAGGTTTGCGACAGGTTTGTGTAATGTCACCATGGCTGTTTAATATGTTTATGGGGAGGTGAAAAGGAGAACTATGGGAAGAGGATTGGGTTTAGTAGGAAAGAATGGTAGAGATTGGGAGTTGAATCAGTTGCTGTTCGCTGATGACACAGCATTGGTGGCGGATTCTGATGAGAAACTGCAGCGGGTAGTCAAAGAGTTTGGTGTGGTTTGTGGAAGGAGGAAACTGAAGGTGAACGTCAATAAAAGTAAAGTAATGGTGTGTAATAGGGGAGAGCATAGGGTGAATCTAGATGTGAGGCTGGATGGGGAAATATTGGAACAAGTAGAGTGTTTTAAATATCTAGGAGGAACAATAAGCAGGAGTGGAGGTAAAACAGAGAGTGTGTGAAGGAAGGAAGGTTTTCGGAGCAATGGGAAGTATGTGGAAGACGAGAAATCTCGGAGTGAAAGTAAAAAGTGCACTGCATCAAGGAATTGTTGTGCCAACAGTGATGTATGGGGCTGAGACATGGGCTCTGAAGAAAAAGGAGAAAAGAGGGCTGGATGTGATGGAGATGAGCTGCTTGAGGAGTATGTGTGGAGTTACTCGTAGAGACAGATTGAGGAATGAAGAGATACGTAGGAGAGTGGGGCAGCAGGAACATTTGTCAGCCAGAGTGGACAGAAGGGTGCTGAGCTGGTATGGTCATGTTGAACGAATGGGAGATGAAAGGCTTACAAAGAGAATATGTGAGTCAGGTACAAGGGGAGATAGAAGGGCAGGAAGACCACCATTGAGATGGAGAGACTGTGTAAGAAAGGCTTTGGATGATAGAGGAATGACTATAGATCAGGCAGGGGAAGTGGTGGTGGACAGGAGTGAATGGAGAATGCTTGTGAATAGTTGAGTGAACACGTGGTCATTTGGAGTAAGGAGTCGGGTGCAAGTTCGACTAGATAATAGTCCATCAGACGCCTGGCCCGGGGAGACAATTAATATGAAGGGTGTGCCTGGAAGTGTGGTGGGAGGGCACGTGGCTTTGGCTCCGCTGCATGTCTGCCTGCCGAGATCGGAACCTCTCTGGGTGGTCAGGGGCCGGGGGAGTGCTGGAGCGACCTTGGTAACCCGGGTCTCTGGGTCTTCTCCTGGGTGACCTGAATGTGTGAGAGTTTGTGTTTTTTATCTGTGTTTATTTTTTGTTTTATGTTGTATTTGTGTTTTCCCTGTTCTTGCTCTGTCTTGAGTCGGCTACCCCCAAAATGGGGATTGGGCCTGAGCATATAGATAAATAGATAGATAGATCATTTCAACTTTGTGGATTCAGTTTACTGTGCTGTTGTCCTTCCCCCAAGAAACTGAGTTTACCTCACACTTAGGGATATGATATCTACAGTAGTATGGGGATTTTTCTTCAATAATCTATTTAAATCTATGGAACCCTGGACAGTATATGGAGTAAATGGGGATTTTTGGTGTTAAACTGGGAATTTATCCGCCATTTCCATCAGATTGACCCAACACGTGGTACGTGACAGTACATCAACTGATCACTGTTACCATGCTGCTCCATTGACTGCAGACATAGACTAATGTCTCTATTTTAACCCGCTGAGGACCAGCTAGTTTATAATAAATGTACCACCAGGGACCGGCTGTTTTGAAGAAAAAAAACAAAAATCCAGAATCAATAGCGAATGGGTTAGGAATGAAGGTAAAACCACAAAAAGCACAAAAAATGGTCCTACGGAGCCCCCGAAAGTCTATTTTACAAGAGTAAAAATGTGAAGGCAAATACACCCAAAATACAGTTTTTTGCGCGCTCACGCGCACGCGGTTGGACTTTGAGAGTTTTCAACCATCGTCAAGGTTGCGTGGGATACTTACACAGTTCCCATACAAATCTGAGCCCTCTAGGTGCCATAGGACCGGAGTAATTGGGACCGGACCGGCCAGGACGCATGGTGTGCGTCGCTGGGGTTTAGCGTTTCATACATTGAGGACGCATGGTTTGCGTCGCTGGGATTCTGTGGGATAAAGCTGGGTACCAATCAAGGCTACTATTATTTACCAAGTTGTATTTATATTTTTTCAAGAAATATAGTGTTTTATTGTTGTTTTCAATGGTTTGAGTGGAGGATTTGTATTAACTTACCCATTATTCATTAATAAGAAGATACGGCGTCAAATGGTGCCATTTATTGAGAGATTTACAGTAGGTAAGGGAAATTGTGGGGTAAATTGGATACATGATGGTCGCCCCCTTGACATATTGCCATCCTCATATACTGTATGTTGATCTGTAAGTTTGGCAAAAACAGGTTGCCAGTACTTTGTTTTGGTGAATAACGCTCGTGCCATTTATAGGGTGAATCACGCACCACCTCCTACTAAACAAGAAGGAGGTAAAGTCGATGGAATACTTTGTTTACATTCGGGACTTTGATTATTGTTGGAGTTATATTTCGGTGAGATCGGGTCTTTTAAAGTTGTTGATGACGAAATTCTTCCATGCGGACTATAATGAGAAAAAATATGGCGAGTCTATTGGTCCATATTTTGGGTAGGATGTAGTTCCCGGGTGTATCGCCAGCCTTGTTTACATTAAGCGGAGTGGCGTCGGACGCTTGCCATTTTGTTCCCGTCTATTTTGACTGCCTTTGGATACAATAATATGTTGAGGGGCGGCTTTGCCCCCCCTCACCCCCCCATGATATATTGTCATCATCATATATATTGCCAGCAGGGGGCAAATAACCTAAAAATCACCGTCAAAATAGACGCGAACTTACCCACGGCGATCGACAAATGTAAACATGACGGCGGCGGCGGACGCTTGCAGTCAAGTTACCATCTATTTTGAATGCCATTGGATAGAACAATAAGTTGAGGGGGGGCTGTGCCCCCCCTCACCCCCCCCCCCCCCTCATGACATACTGTCATCATCATATACTGTATATTGCCAGCAGGGGGCAAATAACCAAAAAAAATCGCCGTCAAAATAGACGCAAAGTTAACCGCGGCGATCGCCCTATGTAAACATGACGACCGTACGCCTGGAATCTACATCCATCCCCATAAAATGTTCCCTAATAAATTGTTTCTAATAGTGCGTCGCAAGACGTCTTTAGCAATATTTACAGGATTTTAAGAAGGATATGTGGTGATAAAAAGGGTCAAGTGATATAGTTCAAAGCCTCTTTATTGCTGGAGGCCCTTTTTAAACCGAATAAAATCGCTTAATATTGGCCAAAATAAAGATATAAAGACGTGGCCGGTATAGCAGGGGTTAATGTTATCTACAGCTGTATTGTTGTGAATACCATCGATTTTATGACAATTCTCTTTCATAGTTCCAATTCCGATACCCTAGATCTAAGGGGGAGTGTGGGCATGCCGGATGTTTGGGTTAACTCACTTGGTAAGGGATACATTGTAGGTAATACGGGAAAAACTGTATAAATAATATTGAAAAGTAACAAAGAATCCAATCCAAGTTTTGCCCATATTTTCTCTGATTAAGACATTGTTCACAGTCCAAAAAGACCAAAATTGGAGTGTCGCTTTTTCCATTTCGTGAGTAGGCTTACCATAATATTTATTTATGACCATGTGTGTTTGGACAGCCACTAGGAAGCCATAACTGTTTTATATAGATGATGATATCAATAGGTCACGGGAACGGTGAGGGGGTCAGAGCCCCCCCCCCCCCTCAACCCATCATGGATCCCACGGCCAAGCTGTTAGGCAAAACAGATTATTAACCCATAACTGTTCTAAATAGATGACGATTTCAATAGGTCACGGGGGTAAAAGGGGCCCTTAACCCATTGTGGATCCTATTGCCAAGCTGTTGGGCCGTAAAGATTATTAACCCATTAAAAAAATTATTGTAAAATTTGCCCTTATCCGAGGTAACTAATAAGGCCAACAAGTTTTCCTCTTTAGGGTTTCTTGACTCTGAATATTGGCTAAAACCAAGCTAACTTTGTAATTTTAATTTTTCCCTTTTTATTACTCTCAAATTTATTACTCTCAAATTTGAAATGCGAGCCAACTTCTTTTTACAATCTTATTTTTTGTTTACTCTCAAAATTGGTCACATCCGAGACGACCTTTACTTCCAATGTTGAAGTTTTGAGGTTTTCCGTTGTTGTTCAGAATTATCCAGGACGTGATAACATCACCACTTGATGGCCCACCTCAGGTGAAGGTCAGGTGAACAACAGCACCTTTATCATTACAGAGGAATACTGGAGAACTCGCCCAGACTATTTCTCGCCCCAAAACGAAGTCACCTATGGATGTATTTGATTATTTTTTATTTAACTAATCTGATTGAAGCTAACTTTACCTATCATGACAAAACAAAACAGCGCAATTTCCTCGTACATATGTGGGGCAAGGAGGATAGAAGTAAAGATTGAAAGTGACATCACAGCCCTGAAAATAGTGATCCGCACACACGAGAGGTGGCAGCACATTCGCAAAACAACGATATGAATAATCAAATCAACGTTATTCAAAGACTCCGTAAACATGACAGAGTTCAGTAGACATAACTAAAGGCTACTGTAAAGGACAGATCATCGTAAAATTGTCATCATTATAAGGAGGGTCACAGGCAAGCCCCTTCTACCCCCGCCATTGTTGTTGTGCTATTCGGGAGTTGCCAACGTCAAACAGGCTGGGACAGAATATCCCTAGATGTCATAAGTATACCCTCCAGATTTTGATAAATGAGTGTTTTCATGGTTTTAGTTATAATTCTCACGTGGGATACATGATGAGTTGAAGGGGAGCTTTGCCCCCCCCCCCCCCCAAGATTAATTGTATTAATCATCTATGTTGCCAGCAGGGGGTAAATATCTATTATATTCCTTAATGAAGACGTTTGTAAACAGCGAGGACATCCGAGGGAGTTCTGAGAGTGGTAGGACTTTGCGTTTTTTCCATAAATATCGGGTATTATATAATATATGTGATCAAAATTATTCTCCCAGTGGATTTTACGCGAGTACAGTATAAGTATTCCATAGACCCGCATTGTCCCTAATAAATCATATATAAGGCTGCGAGCCTTTTCGAAATAATTATCATAATGTATATATAGTATATGTATACAGTACTTATTTTTTGTCTCATGCTTCTATATAGTTATGTTATTCAAAATAATATAAAGGTATTTTTACCCATATTAATTCACTCTTAACGACGTTACCTCTTTAAATGAATGTAACACCCCCTCATTATGCAGCAGGTTCCTTAACTATGTTAACACTGCAGACAAGCCAGGCGTGCAGATATCAAAGAGTATCTAATAAGGAGTAATCACTGAGGTCTTTTGGTTATATTATGCCCCACGACAGCGTTGCTACCCCTAGGACACGTGTGTCTGTCCACTCTATCTATATATCCTCTAGATTAAACCTTTCTGTACCGGCGACGTATTTTAAATTTATTCAAGGTATTTGTTGACGCTTTTGTGCAATTTAGGAAGGATTTGTGATAGTAAAAAGGGTTAAGTGAGGTAGTTCGAAGCATGTTAGTTGCTAGAGGTCTTCTTTAAATTGAATACAATCGTTTAATAGTATCCATAATAAAATGAAAAAGACGTTTACGGTACAGAAGGGGTTAATGTGTCATAACAAAACTGTGTGTATCCTATAACAAGTGCAAGATAATGCACATTAAGCAGTTCGTTATCTAAGACGCATTATGTCGGTTAATGTACCAAGTGTCCCTTAAGTTGATAACTATTGACAACAATAGTAAGTTATACTATCATGTCCCCCCATTATACTTTATATCTACTGTATGTATCTAACAACGTCAATGCTTCACTCCTATGCTCATATCGTTTCACAAAATCTGGTCACTGAACTCACCTTGTCAGGAATCTAGTGTATGAATGATGTTCACCTTGTACTATACAAAGCAGTACAAGGAAAACAAGGAACAACAGGTATATTGACCCTTACGAGGCTGCTTGCAGCTACCGGTCCTATATAAAACAGACAAGGGTAGCCGATTGTAAAGTGGTGTTATTCGTTTGTAACCGCAGTTAATCAAGGGTTAAGAGCGAGAGGTATAATCCTAGCAATGGCTCCAAATCAATTTTAGCATTGATTTTTTCTTTAAATTCCCTAATTTTTCTTCATATTTCATGCTTTGTGCTATTAAGAATTGGTGCAATATATTTATTTATGAGCCTAGCCTAACAGCCTAACCTAACCTAACCTATAATTTTAAAATGAAAATGTCCCAGTTTATGATACCAGAAACCAATATGTATGTATATATATATATATATATATATATATATATATATATATATACAGTATATATATATATATATATTAGTATAGCCAGGAAATAGATTATCTTTTAAACAGACGAGGTTAAAGGCAATAGCAGTTTCAGCATTCAGAATTTTATTGTTACAGCTTTCAATAGTTCTAACAATTTTCCTCTGGGGTTCAGAGATGAGGTACAACAGGTTAGCAAAATTCATGGTGGATCCAACGTTTCACAAGTAAACATCTTGCATCTTCAGGGAATGGAGAGGTAATGAATAGAATAAGGACAAAACAACATATTTATACAAAATTCGAGGATCAAGAATAGGTAGGTGGGCGGAGCTACTGGGTGTGGGGTGGCTGTTCATTGGTGGAAGGCACTCTATTCGCGAGACGGGCACTAAATCTTATCGGTGGTTGGTTGTTGGCTGTGGGTGGCTGTGATTGGTTGGTGTTGTCAGTTGTGTGCTGAGCGCGGAAAGGTAAGGGAGGGGGGCACAGGGCGAGAGGAAGGGGGGCAGTATGCCTGTAGCGCTTGCCTGAAGGAAGAATTTGAAGGTCTTG
The DNA here is from genome assembly GCA_032716605.1 of Paralithodes platypus. NCBI lineage: Eukaryota > Metazoa > Arthropoda > Malacostraca > Decapoda > Lithodidae > Paralithodes > Paralithodes platypus. The sequence goes on from CM064579.1 coordinate 7,322,222, forward strand.
TGTTTGGTTGTTGATGCTGGGGTTGAGTGTTTGGATGTATAGAGCTTCTAAAATAGCTAGTCTTCTGGGGTCTGATTCTTTGTCGAGTATGGTAGTTTGTTTCTCTAGGTCGGCGCGAGTTAGGGCAAGATGGTGGGGGGCTTGATAGTGATCTTTTATAGCGCCAGATTGAAGGTGGAGGGTTAGTCGACGGGAAAGGCGAGTCTGTGTCATTCCAACATAGGATAGGGGTCCACAGTCCCCAGAGGTGCAAATATGCTGGTATATCACATGATCGTCTTTCGGTTGGTTGGTGGAAATGGGGCGGTTACGGAGGACAAGGTTGGAGGTCTTAGGAGATTTGTAGTAAATAATGAGTTTTATTTTATTGTCAGGGTTGGTGGGGAGGACGTTTTTGTGAATTATTTCTTTCATAATGGATTCGTCTGTTGTGTGGTCGGAAGATATGTAGTTTCTGTAGAAAAATGTAATGTCATTGGCCGGGTTGGTGCTAGGGGGGTCTTGTTTGTACCATTTTTCTAGGTGGTGGTTGATGGCATTGGTGACGTCAGTGTTGGAATACCCTTGTTGACTAGGACCTGGGTGAGCCTTTCCAATTCATTGTGTGTGTCATTCCAGGTGGTGCAATGGGTGAGGGCTCTCCTGACATAGGCGGCGATGGTGGACTGATGGTATCGTTTAGGGCATTCACTTTCCCCATTAAGACATTGGCCATTGTTAGTAGGTTTGGTGTACACTGTAGTTTTGAAGCCGTGGTCGTGGAGGGAGACAAGGAGGTCGAGGAAGGGTAGATGTCCATCGGTGGTTTCTTCGTATGTGAAGTTGAGTCCGGAGGCGGCCATGAAGCGCTGCTGGTGGTCCCTGAGTTCGCCTAGGTTCTTCACCCGCACGAAGATATCATCGATGTACCTGCAGTAGACAGTGGGCCGGTGGGCAGCCAGGAGTTCCTCTTCGATAGTTCCCATGAAGAAATTGGCGAACAGGACCCCCAGGGGGCTTCCCATCGCTACACCGTCGATTTGCTGGTACATATTCCCACGGGGGCAGAGGAAAGGGGACTCCTTGGTACATAGTTCCAAGAGCGTCTTCAGGGCCTTCTCCGGGATGTCCAGGGGGGGCGTATTAGGGCAGTGGTAAACTCGACGTAGGATAAAATCTATGGTCTTGTCAATGGGCACGTTGGTAAACAAACTCTCTACGTCGAGGGAGGCGATGATGTAGTCGTTAGCAGGGGGGGCATCTCGTAGAATTTCTAGGAAGTCATAAGCAGAGTTGAGGTTGTATTGCCGAGGAACAAAAGGGGTGAGGAGTTTGTTCAGGGCCTTGGCGGTCTGGTAGGTAGCAGTAGGGATCTGTGATATGATGGGGCGGAGGGGGTTCCCGGGTTTGTGGGTTTTTATAGTACCGTAAGCATAACCTGGGGTGAATTCGCCGATGAGTTTCTTCAGGTGTACGCCATCGGCTTTGGCGTTGATAGCAGTGATGGTGGTGTTGGCTTTCCTTTTTATTTTGTCAGTAGGATTGCGAGTGATCCTTTTGAATTTTGTTTTTATCACAAAGAATGTCGTCCATTTTCCGTAGGTATTCTTCTTTTCCGTGTATCACAAGGCAGGAGGCCTTATCAGCTCGTCGGATGATGATGTTGGGGTTCTCTTTAAGTTGTTTAGCGGCTTTGAAGTGGTGTTTGTTTTGTCCTTCTTCTATTCATTACCTCTCCATTCCCTGAAGATGCAAGATGTTTACTTGTGAAACGTTGGATCCACCATGAATTTTGCTAACCTGTTGTACCTCATCTCTGAACCCCAGAGGAAAATTTTTAGAACTATTGAAAGCTGTAACAATCAAATCCTGAATGCTGAAACTGCTATTGCCTTTAACCTCGTCTGTTTAAAAGAGAATCTATTACCTGGCTATACTAACATAAAACTCCACAACGAGAATGCCAGACATCGTACTAGCACCCTCCAGTTTCGTGAAGAACTGGGTGCTAGTACGATGTCTGGCATTCTCAGCATGTCTGGCAGCAGATCCCTACTGCTACCTACCAGACCGCCAAGGCCCTGAACAAACTCCTCACCCCTTTTGTTCCTCGGCAATACAACCTCAACTCTGCTTATGACTTCCTAGAAATTCTACGAGATGCCCCCCCTGCTAACGACCACATCATCGCCTCCCTCGACGTAGAGAGTTTGTTTACCAACGTGCCCGTTGACAAGACCATAGATTTTATCCTACGTCGAGTTTACCACTGCCCTAATACGCCCCCCCTGGACATCCCGGAGAAGGCCCTGAAGACGCTCTTAGAACTATGTACCAAGGGGTCCCCTTTCCTCTGCCCCCGCGGGAATATGTACCAGCAAATCGACGGTGTAGCGATGGGAAGCCCCCTGGGGGTCCTGTTCGCCAATTTCTTCATGGGAACTATCGAAGAGGAACTCCTGGCTGCCCACCGGCCCACTGTCTACTGCAGGTACATCGATGATATCTTCGTGCGGGTGAAGGACCTGGGCGAACTCAGGGACCTCCAGCAGCGCTTCATGGCCGCCTCCGGACTCAACTTCACATACGAAGAAACCACCGATGGACATCTACCCTTCCTCGACCTCCTTGTCTCCCTCCATGACCACGGCTTCAAAACTACAGTGTACACCAAACCTACTAACAATGGCCAATGTCTTAATGGGGAAAGTGAATGCCCTAAACGATACCATCATTCCACCATCGCCGCCTATGTCAGGAGAGCCCTCACCCATTGCACCACCTGGAATGACACACACAATGAATTGGAAAGGCTCACCCAGGTCCTAGTCAACAATGGGTATTCCAACACTGACGTTACCAATGCCATCAACCACCACCTAGAAAAATGGTACAAACAAGACCCCCCTAGCACCAACCCGGACAATGACATTACATTTTTCTACAGAAACTACATATCTTCCGACCACACAACAGACGAATCCATTATGAAAGAAATAATTAACAAAAACGTCCTCCCCACCAACCCTGACAATAAAATAAAACTCATTATTTACTACAAATCTCCTAAGACCTCCAACCTTGTCCTCCGTAACCGCCCCATTTCTACCAACCAACCAAAAGACGATCATGTGATATACCAGCATATTTGCACCTCTGGGGACTGTGGACCCCTATCCTATGTTGGAATGACACAGACTCGCCTTTCCCGTCGACTAACCCTCCACCTTCAATCTGGCGCTATAAAAGATCACTATCAAGCCCCCCACCATCTTGCCCTAACTCGCGCCGACCTAGACAAACAAACTACCATACTCGACAAAGAATCAGACCCCAGAAGACTAGCTATTTTAGAAGCTCTATACATCCAAACACTCAACCCCAGCATCAACAACCAAACACAAGACTTTCAAATTCTTCCTTCAGGCAAGCGCTACAGGCATACTGCCCCCCTTCCTCTCGCCCTGTGCCCCCCTCCCTTACCTTTCCGCGCTCAGCACACAACTGACAACACCAACCAATCACAGCCACCCACAGCCAACAACCAACCACCGATAAGATTTAGTGCCCGTCTCGCGAATAGACTGCCTTCCACCAATGAACAGCCACCCCACACCCAGTAGCTCCGCCCACCTACCTATTCTTGATCCACGAATTTTGTATAAATATGTTGTTTTGTCCTTATTCTATTCATTACATCTCCATTCCCTGAAGATGCAAGATGTTTACTTGTGAAACGTTGGATCCACCATGAATTTTGCTAACCTGTTGTACCTCATCTCTGAACCCCAGAGGAAAATTGTTAGAACTATTGAAAGCTGTAACAATTAAATCCTGAATGCTGAAACTGCTATTGCCTTTAACCTCGTCTGTTTAAAAGAGAATATATATATATATATATATATATATATATATAAATAAACAGATAAAAATTGTATATGCATATCGAGTTGGAGCCACCACTAGACTTATACCGAGCAAGATATTTATTTAATCGATGTTTTAAAGCTTAAACAGGACTACACTCAGTGACACTTGTGACGCTCACCGCTTCCCCAAGAACCGCATGGCTTACTCGCTAGGACTCGCCAGGGCAGAGAATGTAGCTACAGACTACCTATCATTGTGTACTTTCCTTCTCGAGAAAGCTTGTGTTGCAGACAGTTCAGAACTGTTCTTTGTTTTCGTCTGTCACAATCCTTTCTATTTTATTTAGTCAATTGAAAGTATTGTGTTGAGTAGTTGAATGATGGGAAGGCGAGCGGGAGAGAGAGAGAGAGAGAGAGACCAGGTGGTGTGACTTGGTGGTGAGTGTGGCGCGTGGCCGGCCCCCTTACATAGGCCTCGCGGGATTCGTTGCCTCCTGCCTAACATGGCCTACTAGGCGGCTGCTTACTGGGCGACTGTCGCGCGCCCTCGTGCCATTCCTGCGAACTGGGACTCCACCCATGCGGTCCCTGGAAATATCCTGGTCAGATCCGTCCCAGACAGCATACTCTAAGCATCTCCCTTGAACTGTTCCACACTCTTGTCTTAGAATCTTTCTCTTCTACTGCCTCTATCATTTCCACTACTTCCTCACCTTTTATTAATATCAATCCCCCTCTGGTTCCCTGCATCCACACCTTGAATTGGTGGCCAGACTGTATTATATGCTGGATCTCACATTTCTTATGTACTAGGCTAAGGTTGAAGATAGTCATTGTCTTTTTGGGAGATTGTATTGCTCGGACTGTCTCCATCAATCACTAATGTTTCTACAGGGTTAAATAATGCTAGACTAGGGATCAGGTACCTTGCTGTTGGTGTTTTCACTGTGTGTAGGCTACTTTTGAGCTGCACGACACTACGGATTCTGTGGGTTATCTGGGTGGATCTTTTGTCTGTGTACCTTGGAGTTTAGACTGTGTAGTGCGTGAGGGCTGCTTGCCTAATCCACCCAACACTGTTCTAACTCTATTTGCTTTTACTTTTGAGGGTCGCCAGGAGGATACTCGATACTTGTGATCGAGAATCCTCAAGAGAGCACCCCTTCATATTAACGTAATCAGGCCGCACAGACCCAAGGTCCACACTAGGCTAGGAGCTGCCTTGCTCCACCAGAATTCTGTACCTTTGCACATCCCAGCTAGACTTTATTAACCCGGGTAGACATTAGCTGGATTAGATCATATACTCTTTTATGCATACCCATTATTTCTACACAAGCATTTTGAGGTCTAGGTTGCTGTAGAGAGACACAACCAGCATAGACCGGTTTTGTTAATAGGAGTACTACTTTTTCGTGGCGAGCATTATTACTGTTGCACCGCTTATAATATTCTTGTGTCCAATAACATTATAGGTCCAGCCTTTTTGTGTATTTAGCCTACACGTGCATTGTCCTGCCTCCTGCTATTTTGTGGTTCCATTTCCGATACGTTCTTCTTAGTAGCATCCGACATTATTCAGAAGATTCCTTGTTCGGTGCTTGAGGACTTTACAACACTTTCTTTCATAAAGGAGTGACATATATTATTGATTGAAGTAACGTTAAGTAAACCTTCTTCTTGTTTGCATTAGATCATTCTTGTGATTTAATTAAGTTAACTATCTTTTCCTTGTGTACCATAACTAAGCAACCATATGTTATAGGTAATAGGCTGTTTCAGAGAACATCAGCCTATAGTAGAAGCACATAGATACTGAGAGTTAAGATACCCCGCTATCGCAGATATAACTCTGGAGGGTATATGTGTTCTTTGTTCGACGGGATTATATATCAGGGGTTGGATCTAGCGTTTCCGTTGTTGCATTTATGCCAGTCTAGTCCAATGTATAAGAGCCACTGATTTATACGAGACCCGATCGTAACACACTACTAGGTAGTCATTATTATCCCATAACTTGGTCAAGAGACTGGTTATTACACTCGCCTTGTGATGGATCTTGTAGTTTATTTAGTGAAGGGTGAGCAATCAGAACAGTACGGTAACTTATCAATATCGTATTCATCGTTATCTGTTTTCTATTTTCTGAGCACTTCATCAAGAGACTGGTCAATACACCAACTTTGTCATGGATCTCGTAGTGTAGTGATGTTGTGTAGTGTAGTTGAAGAAGGATGAAAACTCAGTGCAGTAACTTATCATCAATAATCGTCTTTATCCTTATCTTATTTCTATTTTCTCAGCACTTCGACATTAACTGGCTAGGAATACGGAAAACTATAGTAATTACCACTGAAAATATACGGGATTGTTTAGGAATATGGACCAGTGTCACACAAGCGATTTTTTCCTGCAATTTTCGATGAGCAAGTTTGGCCTTGTAATACTTTGAGGCGCTTTCACATTGGAATCGGATACTAGGCTGATGGTAGATTATGCTAGGTGGTTGATTCGGGATAACACGTGAGTTTCGAAGATGCCAGACTACAATTGCCCGTATATGGTGACTGAAAACAAAACTTAGAGATGGAGGTTATATTTATTGGTCGATTTATCTTTTTACTTATTATTTCTTTAGTTTCCTCCCTAGACCTCCAGCAGGGTTAAACAAAAGAACATTCCCCCCCCCCCCCAACCAAGATTCCCCTTCTAGAAAAGTTTATACATATTTCAGTAGAAAAGTGTCTCGACCGAAAGCAGGTTCCTCCGAAAAATTGATAAGTAAATGGCACGAAAGGTCTTAATATTAACAAAGCAATGGGTCGAACAGTCTTAAAATTGCCAAGCTGATGGGCCAAACGTCTTAAAATTTTGGCTAAACATAAAGAAGAGGGGCAAAATAATGAGCCATCTGCCCTACAATCTTGACCCTACACTGACCTTATCATGAATCTCGTAGTCTAGGGCAGCAGCGAGAGTGATGAGACCCGAGTGTTGGTCTATGGTGAAGAGTCCATCCTTGTTGCCGCCCGTGATGCTGTACCTCACCTCACGTCCTAAGGCAGAGAAGTGAAGGTCAGGTTACACTGTCTAAAAGTAGAAGCTTAAGAAGGTGTCAAATACATGTATACTTAAATTAAAAGACTGAGTACTCGTCATTCAGTACGGTTCCAGTCTCATGTCCTAATAGCGGCGCCCTGATTTGAACTGCCTCACTTGTCAGGTTTTTAATTAAAGATCAGACCATATGGTCTGATCCCACGTGTTTCTTGGTTTACCCCTTGGTGCAGCTCCCTCCACCTTCACAGACTTGTATCTTTTCACCCAAACCATCCAAGGCTTTTTGTCAGAAACTCATCACTGTTACTCTTGATACCTAGTAGGAACAGTAACGCCAGTGATAAAATAAACAACATCTGTATTGGGGCAGACATCATTAGGGGGGCCATACATTTCGGCAAGTCTTATGCCATCTTCAGTGGTCTAAAACAGATGCAAATAACACATCAATTTTAGGAGTTCAACTGTTCACTAGATATACTATCATGTACATTACTTGTACCGGCGCCTAAGCTATGGTAAACATAAAAGCATGTACGATAAAATAGTGTTGTTAGGTATTGATAATTCGAAAGTAACTTCCATATCTGTGTTTTACATTTTAATATGTTAATTATTGTTCGCAGATTACTGATGATGGTATAAATATGTCGAAACGTCTTCCAATATGACAATAAATTGGATTTTGATTACGAGTTTGGTTGTCCTCTTCATATTGAAGATGCTATTCCCTAGGAACGTCCGTATGCCGAGGTTGGTTTAGGTTATGATAAGGGTATGTTAGGCTGGGTTGAGAAGGTTGTGTTGGAGTGAATGAATGTAGTTGAGTTGGCATAAGCTGGTGTAGGTTAGATTAAGTTCAGATTTGGCTATATTAGGATTATCAACTGCTTGAAACTAGGATACATTTTTGCACTTTCGCGCTCCAAAGTCATGTCCTACCTTTGTTACTTAATTTTGTTTGCCTCTATTAATATACGGAAAAATAACTAACCTAAAATGAATCCTGGCTTGCATATACTGCCCTTATCCATGCATGTGTCTCAAAGATTGATAATCATATATATTAACATTTAATTATGTAAATATGAAGGGACGAAGGCATTACAAAACTTTCTAGTACGGTACATACATAACTATCAATTGCGAACAAAAATAATGATTGAGCAAATAGCCTATTTGTGCTGTCAATATTACATAAATGGATTGATAACCATGCTGTTCAAAATACATTAAATTAATGGTTGCAAATTTAGCAATGGTATTTAGGTAAGCCTTTGTGTGTATAATTAAGTAATACTGCTTTAATTTACATGAGTTATATTATAATATGCTGTATATACAATATATATATATATATATATATATTCACAGTATACTGTATACAGTATATATATATATATATATATATATATATATATATATATAATTTTACTACAATATTTGCTTTACTATGATGTGTGTGTGTGTACGTGTGTGAGCGTGACAGTAAGAGAGATAGACTCCCGAAAGTGAACTGAAAAATACATAGAACAAACAGAATTAACAATACATTCAGGTCCCCTCTCTTTTCTCTCTCTCTCTCTCCTTCGCTCCACTCATGCTTACCGTATATTATTTATCCATTAGTTCAGTCTCCGGGGATTATAGTGCGGGCCACATACAGTAGTTTAGACACATTAACACACAGACATACAACAATTTACGTACGATAATAACAATCAATCTTGGTATACTGTAGAGCAAGTTGAAGGTTTATGCTTGGATACACGTTGCCGCGGTGGTCATCTCAGTGTCTTTACCTTGTCTATTGTGATGAGTGGGTTAATTATTTTCTATGAGTATGAGGGATACAAAAAGCAAAACTGCCTGTAACAAGCGTCTCCCCCAAAGTTGAAGGTGTGACAGAGTGGTCATCTTCAATGATTTGATGTATGGTGTATTGAATAGAAGTATGGTGTGCTTGCTTAGTGTAGTGAAATTAGTAGGAGGAAGAGGTGTTTGAGAGATAATTGGATTACTCTCCGTGTAGGTGAGACACACAGAGATAATGAGGGAGGTCAGGCAAATGAAAACACTAACGATTACACCATGAAGACAGTTAACGGTTAAGTACATGACTACGATTTGTATCCATTTATCGAATATAATTATTATGTAGTAGTTATATAATGGATACTAGGCTGAACACCTGTCACACAGAAACTTGTGCGTATTATCTATAGTAGATTAAAATAGTTTATCTCCCAGGATTGGACGACATTAATGTCCACTTTTCCAGACCCCTGTTTATAGTTATGTAAACAGAGACACTGTGTGGTGAGGTTGGTTACCTGTGTCTCCCTGCTCTGGAATCGAACAGAGCTGTAAGTTACTATAATGTCACTGGATACCCTATATTATATGATATATTACCAGTATACTATTGCTTCCAATGCTTTTGATTATAAACCAATATCTATGCAGTGGTCCAATGTGAGTTTATGGCAGCGAGTTTAGAGATCCTCTGCTGATTGAGAGGGAGCATGTAAGCCTCACAGACAGTGTAAAAGTCCCCATTGCTGACTGACAGAGAGAGAACTTAACCACGCATCACATGTCCAATCATGCTAAATACTATTTTAATGGCACATATAATAGAGTACGTTGATGTGCAATATGTGTGCATGAATTAATGATGTTAGCTAATAGAATGTGTATATAATGTGTGCTTTAATGCTTGGATGTAACTTATGCATGCACTGCGTGCATTACACACTCACGCATTACATACGCAGTACATGTAATATGTGTGTTTCTGTCTGTATATTTTTGCATGGGTGTGATTGTACAGACTAAATATTGTTCGAATCCGTGCATACAAACTTGTTAAGTATTCATATTATGGTGGTAATGCGACCCTCTGTTCTGCAACCATTGGGTTCATACACCTCAAATTATTTGTTGGCGAGATCATTGAGTAACAAACACCTTGTATAAATTTTTTATTATCATTACAATCGAAAACGTAATGACTTACTTATCGTTGTGTAAATTCTATATTTGTGTCCTACTTTTACTTGTTCTTAGGGGGTCCATTTCTATCCATATTTTGTTTAGAATGATTGTATAACAACAGACAGACAAACAACCACACAACGACGATACACAAATATATATATACTGTATATACTGTATATATATATTTTTTTTTATTTTTTTTTTTTTGTAATTTTAATTTGTATTATTATTATTATTATTGTTTTAATACGATAACAACAACCGATTAGGCCCAAGCAAAATCTCAACATTACATACGCGACAGTCATATCTCGGGGAATGAATGTTTCCCCTTCACCCAAAACCATTTCCTTTCCCGGTCCCGGGTTCCAATGGTCATGGTTTTGGAAGTTGATATCATGTTCCGGGCCGGAACATGATATCAACTTCTGGGAAAATGTGTGCCTGCCAATCCATATGTAAACTTAATGCCTTATATCGCCGGTTTGGGTTTGAATGCGGGGAGTGGTAATATGGCGGAGTGCATGGTGCCTTCGTCTGCCAGGGAGCATTTTACGACTGCATTTCTTGAATTTAGTATCAGAGGTTGGATTTAGTTTCAGAGGTTGAATTTAGTTTCAGAGGTGGTATTTAATATCATGGTCGTTTTTAGTATCAGAGGTCGTGTTCAGTATCAGAGGTCGTATTTAGTATCAGAGGTCGTGTTCAGATTCAGAGGTCGTATTTAGTATCAGAGGTCGTATTTAGTATCAGAGGTCGTGTTCAGTATCAGAGGTCGTATTTAGTATCAGAGGCTGTGTTTAGTATAATAGGTCGTGTTTAGTATCAGAGGCTGTGTTTAGTATCAGAGGTCGTGTTTAGTATAATAGGTCGTGTTTAGTATCAGAGGTCGTGTTTAGTGTCAGAAATCGTATTTAGTATCAGAGGTCGTGTTTAGTATCAGAGGTCGTATTTAGTATCAGAGGTCGTTTTTAGTATCAGAGGTCGTGTTAAGTATCAGAGGTTGTGTTTAGTATAATAGGTCGTGTTTAGTATCAGAGGTCGTGTTTAGTATCAGAGGTCGTGTTTAGAATAATAGGTCGTGTTTAGTATCAGAGGTTGTGTTTAGTATAATAGGTCGTGTTTAGTATCAGAGGTCGTGTTTAGTATCAGAGGTCGTGTTTAGTATCAGAGGTCGTGTTTACTATCAGAGGTCGTGTTTAGTATCAGAGGTCGTGTTTAGTATCAGAGGTCGTGTTTAGTATAATAGGTAGTGTTTAGTATCAGAGGTCGTGTTTAGTATAATAGGTCGTGTTTAGTATCAGAGGTCGTGTTTAGTATCAGAGGTCGTGTATAATATCATAGGCCGTGTTTACTATCAGAGGTCGTGTTTAGTATCAGTGGTCGTGTTTAGTATAATAGGTCGTGTTTAGTATCAGAGGTCGTGTTTAGTATAATAGATCATGTTTAGTATCAGAGGTTGTGTTTAGTATCAGGTCGTGTTTAGTATCAGAGGTCGTGTTTAGTATCAGAGGTCGTGTATAGTATCAGAGGTCGTGTTTACTATCAGAGGTCGTGTTTAGTATAATAGGTCGTGTTTAGTATCAGAGGTCGTGTTTAGTATCAGAGGTCGTGTTTAGTATCAGAGGTCGTTTCTAGTATCAGAGGTTGTGTTAAGTATCAGAGGTCGTGTTTAGTATAATAGGTCGTGTTTAGTATAATAGGTTGTATTTAGTATCAGAGGTCGTGTTTAGTATAATAGGTTGTATTTAGTATCAGAGGTCGTGTTTAGTATAATAGGTTGTATTTAGTATCAGAGGTCGTGTATAGTATCAGAGGTCGTGTTTAGTATCAGAGGTCGTGTTTAGTATAATAGGTCGTGTTTAGTATCAGAGGTCGTGTTTAGTATCAGAGGTCGTGTTTAGTATCAGAGGTCGTGTTTAGTATCAGAGGTCGTTTCTAGTATCAGAGGTTGTGTTAAGTATCAGAGGTCGTGTTTAGTATAATAGGTCGTGTTTAGTATAATAGGTCGTGTTTAGTATCAGAGGTCGTGTTTAGTATAATAGGTCGTGTTTAGTATAATAGGTCGTGTTTAGTATAATAGGTCGTGTTTAGTATCAGAGGTCGTGTTTAGTATCAGAGGTCGTGTTTAGTATAATAGGTCGTGTTTAGTATCAGAGGTCGTGTTTAGTATCAGAGGTCGTGTTTAGTATAATATGTTGTGTTTAGTATAATAGGTTGTATTTAGTATCAGAGGTCGTGTTTAGTATAATAGGTCGTGTTTAGTATAATAGGTTGTATTTAGTATCAGAGGTCGTGTTTAGTATAATAGGTTGTATTTAGTATCAGAGGTCGTGTTTAGTATAATAGGTTGTATTTAGTATCAGAGGTCGTGTATAGTATCAGAGGTCGTGTTTAGCATCAGAGGTCGTGTTTAGTATCAGAGGTCGTGTTTAGTATAATAGGTCGTGTTTAGTATCAGAGGTCGTGTTTAGTATCAGAGGTCGTGTTTAGTATCAGAGGTCGTGTTTAGTATCAGAGGTCGTTTCTAGTATCAGAGGTTGTGTTAAGTATCAGAGGTCGTGTTTAGTATAATAGGTCGTGTTTAGTATAATAGGTCGTGTTTAGTATCAGAGGTCGTGTTTAGTATAATAGGTCGTGTTTAGTATAATAGGTCGTGTTTAGTATAATAGGTCGTGTTTAGTATCAGAGGTCGTGTTTAGTATCAGAGGTCGTGTTTAGTATAATAGGTCGTGTTTAGAATCAGAGGTCGTGTTTAGTATCAGAGGTCGTGTTTAGTATAATAGGTTGTGTTTAGTATCAGAGGTCGTGTTTAGTATAATAGGTCGTGTTTAGTATAATAGGTCGTGATTAGTATAATAGGACGTGTTTAGTATCAGAGGTCGTGTTTAGTATAATAGGTCGTGTTGAGTATCAGAGGTCGTGTTTAGTATAATAGGTCGTGTAGTATAATAGGTCGTGTTTAGTATAATAGGTCGTGTTTAGTATAATAGGTCGTGTTTAGTATAATAGGTCGTGTTTAGTATCAGAGGTCTTGTTTAGTATCAGAGGTCGTGTTTAGTATAATAGGTCGTGTTTAGTATCAGAGGTCGTGTTTAGTATAATAGGTCGTGTTTAGTATAATAGGTCGTGTTTAGTATCAGAGGTCGTGTTTAGTATCAGAGGTCGTGTTTAGTATAATAGGTCGTGTTTAGTATAATAGGTCGTGTTTAGTATCAGAGGTCGTGTTTAGTATAATAGGTCGTGTTTAGTATAATAGGTTGTGTTTAGTATCAGAGGTTGTATTTAGTATCAGAGGTTGTGTTTAGTATCAGAGGTTGTGTTTAGTATAATAGGTCGTGTTTAGTATAATAGGTTGTGTTTAGTATAATAGGTCGTGTTTAGTATAATAGGTCGTGTTTAGTATAATAGGTTGTGTTTAGTATAATAGGTCGTGTTTAGTATAATAGGTCGTGTTTAGTATAATAGGTTGTGTTTAGTATCAGAGGTCGTGTTTAGTATAATAGGTTGTGTTTAGTATAATAGGTCGTGTTTAGTATAATAGGTCGTGTTTAGTATAATAGGTTGTGTTTTGTATCAGAGGTTGTGTTTAGTATAATAGGTCGTGTTTAGTATAATAGGTCGTGTTTAGTATAATAGGTCGTGTTTAGTATAATAGGTCGTGTTTAGTATAATAGGTCGTGTTTAGTATAATAGGTTGTATTTAGTATCAGAGGTTGTGTTTAGTATCAGAGGTTGTATTTAGTATCAGAGGTTGTGTTTAGTATCAGAGGTCGTGTTTAGTATCGGAGGTCGTGTTTAGTATCGGAGGTCGTGTTTAGTATCAGAGGTCGTGTTTAGTATCAGAGGTCGTGTTTAGTATCAGAGGTCGTGTTTAGTATCAGAGGTCGTGGTTATTATCAGATGTCGTGTTTATTATCAGAGGTCGTATTTAGTATCAGAGGTCGTGTTTAGTATCAGAGGTCGTGTTTAGTATCAGAGGTCGTGTTTAGTATCAGAGGTCGTGTTTAGTATCAGAGGTCGTGTTTAGTATCAGAGGTCGTGTTTATTATCAGAGGTCGTATTTAGTATCAGAGGTCGTGTTTAGTATCAGAGGTCGTGTTTAGTATCAGAGGTCGTGTTTAGCATCAGAGGTCGTGTTTAGTATCAGGCCCTGTTTAGCATCAGAGGTCGTGTTTAGTATCAGAGGTCGTGTTTAGTATCAGTGGTTGTGTTTAGTATCAGAGGTCGTGTTTAGTATCAGAAGTTGTTTTTAGTAGCAGAGGTCGTGTATAATATCGAAGTCGTGTTTAGTATCAGAGGTTGTGTTTAGTATCAGAGGTCGTGTTTAGTATCAGAAGTTGTTTTTAGTAGCAGAGGTCGTGTTTAGTATCAGAAGTCGTATTTAGTATCAGAGGTCGTGTTTAGTATCAGAGGTCGTGCTTAGTATCATAGGTCGTGTTTAGCATCATAGGTCGTGTTTAGTATCAGAGGTCGTGTTTAGTATCAGAGGTCGTGTTTAGTATCAGAGGTCGTGTTTAGCATCAGAGGTCGTGTTTAGCATCAGAGGTGGTGTTTAGTATCAGATGTCGTGTTTAGTATCAGGTTGTGTTTAGTATCAGAGGTTGTGTTTAGTATCATAGTTAGTGTTCAGTATCAGAGGTCGTGTTTAGTATCAGAGGTCGTGTTTAGTATCAGAGGTCGTGTTTAGTATCAGAGGTCGTGTTTAGTATCAGAGGTCGTGTTTAGTATCGGAGGTCGTGTTTAGTATCGGAGGTCGTGTTTAGTATCTGAGGTCGTGTTTAGTATCAGAGGTTGTGTTTAGTATCAGAGGTCGTGTTTAGTATCAGAGGTCGTGTTTAGTATCAGAGGTCGTGTTTAGCATCAGAGGTCGTGTTTAGCATCAGAGGTCGTGTTTAGCATCAGAGGTCGTGTTTAGCATCAGATGTCGTGTTTAGTATCAGATGTCGTGTTTAGTATCAGATGTCGAGTTTAGTATCAGAGGTCGTGTTTAGTATCAGAGGTTGCGTTTAGTTCATAGTTCGTGTTCAGTATCAGAGGTCGTGTTTAGTATCAGAGGTCGTGTTTAGTATCAGAGGTCGTGTTTAGTATCGGAGGTCGTGTTTAGTATCAGAGGTCGTGTTTAGTATCAGAGGTCGTGTTTAGTATCAGAGGTCGTGTTTAGTATCAGAGGTCGTGTTTAGTATCAGAGGCCCTGTTTAGCATCAGAGGTCGTGTTTAGTATCAGAGGTCGTGTTTAGTATCATATGTCGGGTTTAGTATCAGAGGTCGTGTTTAGTATCAGAGGTCGTGTTTAGTATCAGAAGTTGTTTTTAGTTGCAGAGGTCGTGTTTAATATCGAAGTCGTGTTTAGTATCAGAGGTTGTGTTTAGTATCAGAGGTCGTGTTTAGTATCAGAAGTTGTTTTTAGTAGCAGAGGTCGTGTTTAGTATCAGAAGTCATGTTTAGTATCAGAGGTCGTGTTTATATCAGAGGTCGTGCTTAGTGTCATAGGTCGTGTTTAGCATCATAGGTCGTGTTTAGTATCAGAGGTCGTGTTTAGTATCATATGTCGGGTTTAGTATCAAAGGTCGTGTTTAGTATCAGAGGTCGTGTTTAGTATCAGAAGTTATTTTTAGTAGCAGAGGTCATGTTTAATATCGAAGTCGTGTTTAGTATCAGAGGTCGTGTTTAGTATCAGAGGTCGTGTTTAGTATCAGAGGTCGTGTTTAGTATCAGAAGTTGTTTTTAGTAGCAGAGGTCGTGTTTAGTAGCAGAAGTCGTGTTTAGTATCAGAGGTCGTGCTTAGTATCATAGGTCGTGTTTAGCATCATAGGTCGTGTTTAGTATCAGAGGTCGTGTTTAGTATCAGAGGTCGTATTTAGTATCAGAGGTCGTGTTTAGCATCAGAGGTCATGTTTAGCATCAGAGGTCGTGTTTAGTATCAGAGGTCGTGTTTAGTATCAGAGGTCGTGTTTAGTATCAGAGGTCGTGTGTCGTGTTTAGTATCAGAGGTCGTGTTTAGTATCAGAGGTTGTGTTTAGTATCATAGTTCGTGTTCAGTATCAGAGGTCGTGTTTAGTATCAGAGGTAGTGTTTAGTATCAGAGGTCGTGTTTATTATCAGAGGTTGTGTTTAGTATCAGAGGTCGTGTTTAGTATCAGAGGTCGTGTTTAGTAACATAGGTCGTGTTTAGTATCAGACGTCGTGTTTAGTATCGGAGGTTGTGTTTAGTATTGGAGGTCATGTTTAGTATCGGAGGTTGTGTTTAGTATCAGAGGTCGTGTTTAGTATCAGAGGTCGTGTTTAGTATCAGAGGTCGTGTTTAGTATCAGAGGTCGTGTTTAGCATCAGAGGTCGTGTTTAGCATCAGAGGTCGTGTTTAGTATCAGATGTCGTGTTTAGTATCAGAGGTCGTGTTTAGTATCAGAGGTTGTGTTTAGTATCATAATTCATGTTCAGTATCAGAGGTCGTGTTTAGTATCAGAGGTCGTGTGTCGTGTTTAGTATCAGAGGTCGTGTTTAGTATCAGAGGTTGTGTTTAGTATCATAGTTCGTGTTCAGTATCAGAGGTCGTGTTTAGTATCAGAGGTAGTGTTTAGTATCAGAGGTTGTGTTTAGTATCATAGTTCATGTTCAGTATCAGAGGTCGTGTTTAGTATCAGAGGTCGTGTTTAGTATCAGAGGTCGTGTTTAGTATCGGAGGTCGTGTTTAGTATCAGAGGTCGTGTTTAGTATCAGAAGTCATGTTTAGTATCAGAGGTCGTGTTTAGTATCAGAGGTCGTGTTTAGTAACATAGGTCGTGTTTAGTATCAGAGGTCATATTTAGTATCAGAGGTCGTGTTTAGTATCAGAGGTCGTGTTTAGTATTGGAGGTCGTGTTTAGTATCGGAGGTCATGTTTAGTATCTGAGGTCGTGTTTAGTATCAGAGGTCGTCTTTAGTATCAGAGATCGTGTTTAGTATCAGAGGTCGTGTTTAGTATCAGAGGTCGTGTTTAGTATTGGAGGTCGTGTTTAGTATCGGAGGTCGTGTTTAGTATCTGAGGTCGTGTTTAGTATCAGAGGTCGTGTTTAGTATCAGAGGTCGTGTTTAGTATCAGAGATCGTGTTTAGTAATATAGGTCGTGTTTAGTATCTAATTTACTACCAGTAATTGTTTTTATAGTTAATTAATATTTGTCCACCAACCAACTTTAAATTCTAAACTCAATTAATGAAATCAACAAATACATGTGGCACTCCAAGGACTCGAACGTAGGATAATCACACCGAAATTCCGCACATTTATGCATTACACTATCAAGACAGTTACGGAATTATGCACAAGCCTACGATTTATTATGCAGCTTCGAATTATTATTATTATTATTATTATATGAGATGCCGAAGTCTCCAACCAGGGTGCAGAAACACCATCAAGATGAATCCACACAAAACACCCGGAGGCACTGGAGAGAGACTACGGCAACTTAGGAAAAAATATAAACATATACTGTATTTTTTTTTTATTTTTTTTTTTATATATTCCAACTACTCCATCTCGGGCATAGGCTGATAGCCTTTGAACTCTACCGCTGAACACGGTGAGGCCCGTGAGGTCTTGTTCCAGTCTAGGGAGTGAGACATGCGAAGCTTTACGGTTCGAAGCAACTCCATCTCTGAAGCCGCCTCGCCTCTGTGCTTCACAGTCTCATCCCCCAGACTCGGACTCTCACTCTTAGAACGCCACCTATTGAGCAATTAACTCACTAGGCAATGAACCCCTGTAGCATATTTTTGAATATGGGAATATCCATACAATGCTGTTTAGTATTTAATCAGGGAACAATGAGGGTATTTTTTTGCCATTTCGGTGTGCTGTGGTAATGCACTGAAATTAGGTACAGCACAAATTCCGTCCCAATAATATCTTCCCATTGACATATTGGGATTCGATCCCGGGTCCATTGGATTACCAGTCCAGTGGCAAGACCACTCCGCCACACCTCCCCTGTATATGTATACTGTATTATGTATACTGTACATATACACATATTAAACACAGATAACATATTATGCAGTGGAGGATATCAAGTATAAATATAATACAATAAAATAGAATAAAATAAGTTTAAAAATTAGAATTAATGCTGCAAAAAAGCATTAACTCTAGACTTAAAAATGGAGATATGAGCTGAATTGACTAGCTCATTTGGCAACTTATTCCACAAGTCAATCATGGCCATCACAAAACACCGTGAAAACTGTGTAGTAGAAAAATTAACACGGCTCATGGCAAGATCATTAAGATTGCTTGTGAATCTAGTTGCACGAGCCCAGACTTAGGGCCCAGGCAGAACCCCATGTAAGGGATGCTGAGGGTTGTTATCAACTTTAAATAAAAGACTAAGGGCACCAACTTTACGTCGATGACACAGCTCAAGAGACAAATGAGGTAGAATAAAACTGATGGAATTTAGCGACCTGTCAAGCAACTTGAGATGGCAGTCAGCTGCTGACAACCAGACAGGTGAGCAGTACTCAAAATGTGGCAAAATAAAAGCATAAAAAGACTTGATAACTGTGGCGTCACAAGCAAATGTTTTATAAACCTTGCGAAGCAGACCAATTTTTTGGGAAATGGAAGAGGAGAAAGAACGAATATGCTTTTCAAAAGTAAGTTTGGGATCAAGAGTAACTCCTAACAAAGGCAGAGTATCCACATTCTCAATTTGCTCGCCAGAAACTTGTAGATAAGGATGGGGAGGATCCAAGGTACGAGATCTGCTGATGTTAATGGAGTGTGTTTTACTAGCATTAAGTTTCATGCCCCAAAGTTCACACCATGATGTAATTTTGGCTAAATCCCTGTTCAGAGCAGTAGCAATTACGTGTCGATCTATTGGTGATGGAATTGACGCATATAAAGTTGTATCATCAGCATAGGAGATTAGTTTATTTTCAAGCTCGGAACACAGGTCAGCAGTAAAAATAATAAAAAGCAAAGACCTAAGGACACTGCCTTGTGGAACACCAGAAACAACAGTAACAGAAGGGGAATGACACCCATCAATGACCACAGACTGAGATCTTTTCGTCAAAAAATCTTCAGAGATCCTTAAAAAATTGCCACCAATACCGATGAGCTGTAACTTATACAGAAATGCTTTATGGTTGACTAAATCAAAAGCAGAACTAAAGTCAATAGCCAAGACACGAGACTCATGTCCCTGGTCCAATGAAGATTGCAAGTCATGGGTGAGTGTCAGAAGCGCATCACATGTACCCAGTCCCTTATGAAAACCAAACTGTGAGTTTGGTATCAAATTATGACTATTACAATAATAGGAAAGGCGTCTGGACAAAAGCCTCTCATATAGCTTGGATAGGATAGGTGTAATGGAGATAGGGCGATAGTCATTAGGAGATGATGAGGCAGTATTTCCCTTTGGAATAGGAGTGATAATAGCCTTACGCCAGCAAAGAGGAAAACTACCTGATTTCAAAAGCAACCTAAACACCACGGCCAATTTAGGTGCCAAGACCACTACAACCTTTTAAAAAAAGAGAGGAAAAAACCCATCCGGGTCTGTGCCACCATAGGTATCAAGATCCAGCAAGTACCTTTTCAGTTCAGCTGATTTGGATGCCATTGAATTGAGGTTGGGTCTAGGGAAACATGTCAATGGCAAAGACAATTCCTGATTACTCTGCTTATTAATAAAAATATTAGATAGAATATTGGCCTTCGATAATGGATCAAAAGAGATGGAGCCATCAGAATCACAAAGAGGAGGCATGGAGGAATCTATTCCAAATAAAGAGGATTTCAAAGCGGACCACCATTTATGAGGCTGTGTAGCTCCTGCCAGAACATCCTGAAGATGGGAGTTATAATCCCTCTCAGCACCATCATAAACTCTCTGCGCAGCTGCCCTTTTAACCCTTCCTCCCCGGGCTGTCTTACCCAATGACAGTCGCCCCTACCCGGGCGATATGGCTGAAAAACGTCTAGGCCTAGGCTACCGTATTTATGTTTATTTTCACTGCTAGAACTTTCCCTCTCATCTATAATCGTAGTGCGGCTTTCAATCTGTATTTTGGCATTGACTAGAGCTCTGTAAGTCAACTGGTTCAGTTGTGATGACGATATCAGTGGAGCCAATATTGCAGAGATGTTGCCAATATGGGGGCTTTTTAGACACTAATTTCGTCATGACGTCAGAACAATAACATTGAGGAGTCTTCTCCTTCTTGTTTTCGGAGGTGCGGTGACGAACGCTTGGGTTTGTTGACATACGTCGTATGCACGGCGTTCGGACCAAGCTTAATTAGGCTATTAAGCATAAGGCATACCGGGTAGCGGCCCTTCTTTCGTGCTGTCTTTACCTAAGGCAGACCGGGTAGGAAGGGTTAAAAACCTAATTTTCCCAATGCAAGGGGGTTTGGTTACGCCTCCATAGACGATATGCAGCCTGTTTGTCATCAAATGCACGCTTGCAGTCATCATTAAACCATGCTTTATCCCTGATATGAGACTTAATTGTTTTTGATGGAACTCTTTTGCGAAGGATACCAAGAAGGGAATTGTTGAGAGCTGAAACCGGGTCATGAGATCTTAGTTTGTGATTCCACTCAATGTTACAAACATCATTACAAACGTTGTCCCAGTTAACCCGGGATTTAAGGTAGACTTTACATGAGAGAGTAATATCAGGAACAGAAAAATCAAGATTAATTTTACACATGATGGCATTGTGGTCGGAAGTGCCAACAGGTACAAGAACGGAGGATTCTACAACGCCAGGAATATCTGTTAGTACTAGATCAAGACAATTTCCAGACATATGAGTAGGTCCTTGGATTAGCTGTTCACAACCAGATAAGTTTGCAAAATCCAATGCAGCAAGACCATTTCTATTAGTTGGAGAGACCGAGTTCAACCACTCTTGATGATGCGCATTGACATCACCAACAAAAATATAGGATGATTTGACATCTACAGACTGTATTGAAGCCATGGCTGTTAAGAGGCAGTCCTATATGTCATTGTTAACATCAGGATTTCTGTACAGGCTAAAAATGTAATGATTATGATACTTGCTGGAAACTTTAACTAACTGCATCTCATGGCATTTACAAATATGCTTAGTTAAGTGCATTATACCCAGATCTAATATACAAGCTCATTCCACGAGCACGAGGAATAGAATCACGCCGAATAAGAACTCGTTTACCGAAGTTAGGTATAAGAAGTTCAGAATAATCTGTATAACCAGAGACAATGGTTTCAGAACAAAAGACAAATCATAATCAACAGATGGCAATGTAAGATCAATGATGTTCTTATAGAGAACACGAATATTGGAATAAAATACATGACAACTTGCAACAGGTTGTCTGTGAGGACCGGGATTAACTTCTATATCACCGGACAAAAGTAGAAACAAAAACAGAAAAAGTTGAAAGAAATCCATACACAAATACATAAAGATGGATATAAACAGGTCGACCCAGACGGAGCCATCACATCTGGGTAAGGTATAAAACAAGCCCCAAAGACACCATATCCAGGGGGGAGAAGTAGCGGTGGATTTTATTTGTTTGTAAAATCCACCAGACTCAAAAGTCTTCCTCATTGGCCTGCTAACCACCGTGGGGAAAACAAACAGGAGATTGCAGGAAAAGGAAGGAAAGTTGCTGTATAGCACCAAACAGCAGGGATGGATGAAAACGGACAATGGAAGACCTTGGTGCAGGCTATGGCAGCATCCTAAGCATCCATCATGGTAAAATACCATAGGTTTGCTAGATGCCGTTGACTAATATATAGTTCATCCGCCCTTTGACAGGTATTGCTTTTAGTCCTGCAGGGTGTCTTAGCCACCCACCCTCCAAGTGAGGACCCGGAGAGGGAGCCGGTTTAGTTTGCCGACAATCCGACCATGAAACAGGTAGTATCAGATTACATGTTACTGATAGCAGGAATACCTGACCTGACAGTGAAGCTGAGTATACATTCTAACTGTGATATGGTAGCCTAATGTATAGACGAATGGAAGGAGTAATTAATGGGGCACTTGACCCTAGGGAAGGCCTCGATATAAATTGCTCCTGAACCAGAATTAAGTAATATTTTATACCTTCATTTCGCTGGTCCTCGCTTGATTTTGGGAATGTGCATAGTTTAGCAATCACTCAAACTCCCAAATTAAAATGTCTTGCAACTTTTTTAGTTCGTAACAATCTCAATCAGGCCCTTGTATTTACTCTAGTTAGTGTCAGTCTATATCGCTCTCGCGCTCTTCCTCTCTCTCTAACTATCACCACCATTGGGTGGTGGGTGTCCCAGCCGAAGGACAAAAATCTTAGTTTGTATCCGTGTGTTTGGCTCGCTTTGCTCGCCATACAATTTTGCAGCCCAAAATTGCTTAAAGACCTCGGGGAAAAAAAACATGTCCCGGCCGAAAGGACAAAACCTCGCTCCTGACCCCCCAAACGGCTCCAGTCAGCGCCGGTAACGTTATTTTTACTTTATTCTGGCTACTATTAGACGATTATATTAATTCTAAAAAGGTCCTCCAGCAATTAACAAGCTTCGATCTAACTCACTTAACCTCTTTTACTACCACATATACCTTCCTAAGCTGCACAAAATCGTCTAAATATAGCTAGAATCATAGACTACTGTTCTGACTACAGTAGATCTGGACTTGACACGAAAATGGAACTTTTCAGTAAGGGACCCAAAGGTTCGAACCTCGAAACCGCGAAAATGTGATTTTTTCGCAGTTTTGATGTTCGAACTTGGGGGCTCGTTCTCAGATTTTGGGTCCCTTACTGCAAAGTTCCATTTTCGTGTCCAGTTCAGATCTACTGTAGTGTATACTAGAATAGAATGTAAAATACATCGCTGGTACTGTACAGTAGAGATACTTCAGTACAGTTGCTCACAAAATGTCCGTCCGACGTCTATTATTATAACTTTGCTTATCTTGCGAGTTAGGGGGAGATTTCGGTATGTTCTGGCCCCCTTCTCCCTTAAGCGAGCCTGTAACTTTAGAGGAACCAGCTTTCAGCCAGGAAATTTGTCTACAGATACATATACACATTTATCTCGAAGGGGGGTCTTGGGAGTGTTTTTTTTTTAAAGCTTCATAGAAGTCTAGGGAGTAAACAAAGGAGTCTCCCTTTATACAGTATGTACTCCATCCAACCGTGAGATAAGGAGACGTTATTTGTTGGTTTATCTATATATTTGCAATCATTTCTCTTAAAACTACGAGCTCGGTAGTGCTCGAAAGGAAACAAAAAGGAGCGAAAGGTTTACAAATCCTCAAAATAATGAGGTGAACGTCTTAAATCTCATAACTAATGGGGTTAATCATGAGGTAGAAGGGGGTCCAGAAAACCCTCCCCATAAAGTCACTCAGCGGATCGTATAGCCAGACAAGAATCCTACCCATTATGAGTAACTTGTGACTTGAGTCTTATACCATTCTTTCCCTTCACAGGTCTGTTAATCTACAAAATAACTTGAAAAATAACGTTACTTTTAGAAATAGACATGCTAATCCGACTAATAAATAACACGCATTCCCACAACATCCGTTCGGTATCAAGCGCTGCTAAAGGAAAACTTTGTTAAAGAATACTACCCTATAAGTCGTCCTATCATTAAATTAACACCATCTGTACCGGCGGCGTTTTTCTTTTTAATCTATATTTAGACGATTTTGTGCAGTTAAATGAGGATATGTGGTAGCAACAAGGGTTAAATGAGGATATGTGGTAGCAACAAGGGTTAAATGAGGATATGTGGTAGCAACAAGGGTTAAATGATGATATGTGGTAGCAACAAGGGTTAAATGTGGATATGTGGTAGCAACAAGGGTTAAATGTGGATATGTGGTAGCAACAAGGGTTAAATGATGATATGTGGTAGCAACAAGGGTTAAATGAGGATATGTGGTAGCAACAAGGGTTAAATGAGGATATGTGGTAGCAACAAGGGTTAAATGAGGATATGTGGTAGCAACAAGGGTTAAATGAGGATATGTGGTAGCAACAAGGGTTAAATGAGGATATGTGGTAGCAACAAGGGTTAAATGAGGATATGTGGTAGCAACAAGGGTTAAATGAGGATATGTGGTAGCAACAAGGGTTAAATGAAATAGTTCGAAGCCTGTTAATGGCTGGAGGTCCTTTTCAAATGTATTACAATTGTCTAATAGTAGCCAGAATACAGTTAAAAGGATGGCGCCGGTATTGAATGGGTTAAACCAATTTCCATAGCTTAAGCCGAGGTTTTCTGGACTGCCTTTTCTCTCATGTTTAGTCCAATTAGTTTGGAAAATTTAAGATATTCGCCCATTAGTTTCGCGATTTTAAAGCCTTTCGTGCTATTTACTATGGGTTTCAGAGGCCGTGTTACATGGTTTTTCGGGAATAACTTATTAACACAAATTTGGATTAGTATGATATTTTGACACAGCTTTATTCACACCCTGCCCTAATTTTCGCCAATATCGTGCATTACTAAAAGTGTAGAATTAAGGTACTTGTCCCTGTGTCATGAGGTTAAAGTCGCACCTGGTCACACCTGGATGATGAGGAAACGAACAAGGTTAGTCACCCCCCATCTCTCTTTCTTTCCCTCTCGCTCTCTCTCTCTCTCTCTCTCTCTCTCAATTTCTCACACATGGAAACTACGGCCACTGGCGCATGCATTATACATATAAAAATTAGGCATGCAAAATGTGTTAATTTTATTTATATTGTATAGTGACATAACGTGAATGTAAGGACAAGAGTATGGTAGGGTGCTGGGTATATAACGACCGTGTTTCATCGATGAGCAATGGTTCGGTTGTTTCCGGGTGTTGTGTGTTTTCGGCGGGTGCCACGGGCTTACGGCAGCAGTCGTATACAGTCAGCCATACGTGACATTGGCTCCAGCAAGGCAAATTATGGCAACCATGTTGCGTCATTGTCCGCGTGGGTGTAAAAACGCATTTGTCATGCGTGTTTAACTACATATACAGCAGGGAGAAAGCCGCCAATCGGCTTGTCCAATCATTTGTCCACCCTTCATGTCTCCGCTTCCTTTCGTTGTATAAAATGACCTATTAATAAAACCTGGCCACACTCACCCCTCCACATTCCTATAAACTTTGTATAAATGTCCCATTGTCCCACCCTTCTCCTTCGTGTTTTTTTTTTGTATTGTTTGTTTTATTATCGGCAGCATCTTGCTCAACGTACCATCACTCATAACAATTCATGGACCTCACCTTTTTTCTAATTATGGAAGTATATCTCTACAAACGGATTTACGAATATGATTTTCTATACATCAATTACGAACCTACATATACCATTGATTGTAAAGCAAGTCCCAGCCAATAATCAACCCAGATAGTAATTGCATAACGAAAATCGTACCGGTCCACGATTTTGTATAAGTGACTGTACTTACTTACCCTACACTACCCTTCCTCCCCAAACATTTTCCCATCCTCACGCCTTTCCAACCCCTACCCAACCCGTAATTAATGACCAAGCGTCAATTGCCCCATCCCACCTGACATCCAACACAACCTGACGATACGATGACCATATTACACCTTACAGTAGATGCAATTTCATGCCAACACAAAACCACACAACACCTGGAAACCACCAAACCACTGCTCTTCCATCACACACGCTCGTTTTATACCCACCACCCTACCCTACTGTTGCCCTTGTAGTCAGTTTATGTCACTATCATATATTAATATAAAATTAACACATTTTGCATGCCTCACTTTTATATGTATAATGAATGCGCCAGTGGCCGTAGTTTCCATGTGAGAGAGAGAGAGAGAGAGAGAGAGAGAGAGAGAGAGAGAGAGAGAGAGAGAGAGAGAGAGAGAGAGAGAGAGAGAGAGAGAGAGAGAGAGAGAGAGGAAAGAAAGAGAGATGGGGGGGTGACTAACCTTGTTCGTTTCCTCATCATCCAGGTGTGACCAGGTGCGACTTTAACCTCATGACACAGGGACAAGTACCTTAATTCTACACTTTTAGTAATGCACGATATTGGCGAAAATTAGGGCAGGGTGTGAATAAAGCTGTGTCAAAATATCATACTAATCCAAATTTGTGTTAATAAGTTATTCCCGAAAAACCATGTAACACGGCCTCTGAAACCCATAGTAGGTGTCGATTATTTCCTGGCCAGCGTTAGTGAGCATGTTTTGTTTTTTGTTTGTCTACAGAAGGAAGGGGGGTATTTAATACACTTGATGGAGATGTAGGAAGAACACTTATACGGTACTTTCCGTCCCCTCTACTGACACCTAGGAACTCTAATAATGAAAAAGAAAACAAAACTTATATAGGCGGCTTGCATTAGGCTGTGGTATGCCTCGGTGTTCATCTTCGTTCCTTGGGCATTGTGTTGGGTTGAGTTGGATTGAGTTGACTTGGATTGATTTTAGTTGGGTTATCTTGGGTTGTGTCGATTTGTGTTGGGTTAGGCCGAGTTGAGTTATGCTGAGTTGGTTTATGCTGAGTTAGGTTATGCCGAGTTGGGTTATGCCGAGTTGGGTTATGCCGAGTTGGGTTATGCCGAGTTGGGTTATGCCGAGTTTGGTTGTGCCGAGTTTGGTTGTGCCGAGTTGGGTTGTGCCGAGTTGGGTTGTGCCGAGTTGGATTATGCCGAGTGGGATTGAATTGGGTTGAGTCGGGTGGTGTTTGGTTGAATTGAGTGGGATTAGGTTGGGTTGAGTGAGGTTGGGTGTGGCTAAATTGAGTGGAGTTGGCTTGAATTGAGGGGGGTTGGGTTGAAATGAGTGGGGTTGGGTTGAAATGAGTGAGTTTGGGTTGAGTTAGGTTGAGTTGATTTGTGTTCGGTGAGTTCTGTTGTGTTGAAATGAGGTTATGTTTTTGCCCATCCTTGTAAGTTTATCTGTCTGTCAGCCTGTAAACAAGATATCTCTAGAAGTTATAAACTAATGTTCACGTTATTTGGTGGGTATAGAGGATAAGCATTAAATTGAGGCGGTAGAACGCATACCTCCGCCAGTGTAAGCGGAGGTATGCCCTCTCCTGGGAGCCTATCTAGTTTTGTTATGTGTTGTGTTGTTTTGGGGGGATAAGTTGTGTTAGGTTAAGCTGTATTGTGTTGTATTGTACTGTGCTATGTTTTGATAAGACGTATTATGTTGTGTATTGTTGTCTGGAATTGTATTTAAGAATTTTGAGTTGTGGAGTGTTGGTTTGCGTTATCGACTTTAGTTGCGTTGTATATGTTTTGTTGTTTATGTGTATTATGACGTGTAGTGTTGTGTGTGAGGAAGAGCAAATCTATAAAAGCAGTTGATCATTGATTGTTTAATAGAAACACCTAATAAGCAATACTTTCTTAAACTAGAGAGGCAATTGGAAAGCACATACCTCTGTGTACGCTGGCAGAGGTAGGCGCTCTACTGATCGCATCCTTAGTGAAATAACGTTATCCTTAATGCATATCCTATCTGCCCACCAAATGTTGTAAACTTCGGTTCATAATTTGTTTGAGCCGCCTACACTAGCTGAGGTATGCGCTCTACCGATCACTTCCTGAATTGAATCATTTCTTCCTTAGCACATACCCTATTTTACACCAAATTTCGTGAATATCGGTGTATAACTTTGTTATACATTGTTTACAGACAGACAGACAGACGGTAGCAAAAACATTACCTCCAACTTCGTTGGCGGACGTAATGATAGTGAGAGGCGAGTAAAATCCAGTCAAACCACCATTGTATACAACATACCGGGTATATAAATATACTCGGTGAAATCGCTTTATTGTAGCACATGCACAAAATGAAGCAATTAACTTCCCCTCTAATATCAATGGTCGCAAAGACCGTCCCCAGCCCCGGAATTCAATAACGCCAGACTATTGTAAGGAATCATTTTAATAGGTAATTAACGAACCACACTGCCAACCAGAACCAGATAATGAAGTTGAACGAGGGGTGGGGGCAGACTTTAGTATAAAGTTGCGTCCTGTCGCCCTTTTAACCTTTCTGATCATTAGAGTAAAACCGAAAATAGCTAAGTTGTTTATAACTACGGTGAATACTTAAACCAAGTCATATAATATAACCTTAGTTGAGGGGGTACAATGATCAAAGTTCTTATATCAAAAGAGGGAAAATACGTTAAACTTGTGAAAGTAGGTCACAACTATTGGTCGTGACAGTACAGTTAACCTCAACAACGCATCTTTCGCTGCTCTGATAAAGGGATTGAAAAAGGAAAGGCATATTAAAATATAGAGTAATACCACGTATAGTTGCTAGAACATGAACCTGGTACACACGTTGTGAAGGTGTGACATAATCCAATGATCTTATCGGCTTATTAATTAATTTAAGATAATATCAACTGTGACAAGAATTGCAGTATAATCTCTTGTAATAATCTGTGCTCCCGTTTCATAATATTGTGTACAACCAAACCCAAAACATGCATAGACACATTTATAGAGACATTATTTTTATATCAGATTATTCGTATTCCGTAGAAACATTAGGCTTACTGGATATATTTTTTATATGAAAAGCTAAATATTTAAATAGGTTTTTGCATGCGATTGGAGAGAGAGAGAGATAAACAAAGAGAGAGAGAGAGAGACTAAAAACTTAAGACTACAGACTATCGAGGCTTGGGAGAGACGTGGCCGTCTGTATATGTTGCAAATTCAAGAGTAAGTATGTTAACATTATTTTGAATGTTTTCTGTTGCACCTCTAGTATGCCTTGCATGCTTTGAACTCGAATAGTTTTATCTGAAGGTGTGTATAATCGCTTAGTACTAGATATAATTTTAAGTATACATCCTAATTTTATCTTTTCAAATACAATAATATAGACTATACATAATGGGTTTGGCTTTTGTTTGATGCCCTGCTCTCTAACCCAAGAACTAACCTTTTCTGTGTTCGGCCAGGACCGCGACGACTGAAGCCCCTAGGGTGGCGTCCTCGGGCTTAAGGGCGCAATATCGGGGTTCAGAGAAATCCAGGGGGCCCGATCCTTCCCTTGTCAGCAGTCTTGTAGCTGTGGAAGAGAGAAGAGAGGGGTTGTCAGAATTTGGTTTGTATGTATAGATAAGGTTCTCAGCTATGTATAAGTAAACTATATGTGCCTTGTTATAGGTAAGGTTGTGGGTTAGCTGTAAGATCAGGAGGTGTATAACATATATTATTAAGTATGTTACGAACTGGCACTCGGGTACACAAGGGCTCTCAATCACGACTCGAGTACGGCTCGCTGGCACAACGGAAACACACGATCCCAACCCCTGAGTACTGCCAGCCGAACAAAAAACACCAATACCCTCCAGAGTTCAATCTGCTATAACGGGGTATACAAGAACTCGGTACTAGTGTTCAACAACAGACTAATAAAGAGACAGGAATTATCTAGTATGGTCAACAATCAAACAATGAAGTAAGAAACAACAACACCAAAGAATAGTGTTGGCCGAAGCCGAAGTAATCCACCCTTGACTAAGAACTTAAGAAGTCCTCCACCCTCTACTTCGGATCGGCACTATTGCGTTACGTTAATTAATAGTCCTTAAGCATCGAGCAAGGAATCTTCTGAAAAAAGTTAGATGCTTCTCGGATGCTCGTAAGAAGTACGTATCGGATTTTGAACAGTAATTCAATAAGCAAAAAACACTGGCAATTAAATACTATTAAAGGTTTAAATTGGCATAAGAATAATTAAAAGAATATGCAATAGTAAATGGCAAACATTAAAAAGAAGTACTCCGCAAATGCAACGGCAATAGCCTATTTTTTTTTTTTTAAAAGACCTCCGCCTACGTATTGTGAAAAACCTGTTATCCTCCGGCAAATTGTGGGGTTGAGTGAGTGAAGGGGGGGGGGGGGACAGTGAATGAAGGAGGATGCATGTTTTTCATAATACGTGTTGCTAGCCCCAAACGCGCGAGCAACTGTGGCTTTCAACCATCCGAAACATCCCCTTTTATTAATGTGCATCACACATGTTACATACAAATAAGGTTTATGTTTTGTTTTACCCTACTGTGGAAAGACTACGGATACACCACTACTGCCGGGGCCTCACGCAGTGGCATGACCCAGTCCTGTCGAACTGAGTTCATGACGCTGGTGGCATTGCCCCGGAGGATAGCCATCCCTAGTCTTTGCTTGAACCAGAGGGTTTCCCGGGGTTCTCCTGAAACTTCTCTGATTTTACGGCCTATTTCATTCACCATCTTAAGGGTGGTACGGCCGAAGACTCCTGAAGTTTCGAATGCCAGGGGCTCGAACTGATGAATTCTGGCGATGGCTTGATATTTTTCTCGCTTTTATTTTCTGCTATCCGGCGGCTTCACCTGCTTCGTCGGCGTTTCTGGCGGCGTTGGTTGTGGAGAAAGTGTCAACACATGTGGCATCCCACACGAGGCACCGGCCTTTCTTGTAAGAGAAAGTGGTCATCCCATCTGGCCGTTTGCCGTCTTCTCTGTGAAGTCCATGTGGTTCGAGGATTGATGCACAGTTAGCACTCTGCAGGGCCCATTTTATGACATCATTTAGTGCAGAGTGTCTTGGCAGGCGGCCTGCGTTGTACTTACATGACAAGGCATGGTGACCTTGAGCATCCATCCTCCCATCACACTTGCAAGTGTGTGGGTGACAAACTGCCGCCCCCACTCTGAGCGCGATGGCAACCCGGAGCGCTTCAGCATCCAAATGAGTTCCAAGAGGTGGGATGGGGATGGCGTGTAACCACAAGCCACTCTCCGAACGGGCGGCTACCTGGAGGCGTGCTTTTGCAACCTGGTCTGCATTGGTTAGGAGATTTTCTTGAGTTTTCTTCGCCGAGATAGTATCCCACGCTTTCTGCTTGCTCCTGGAGGTACCCTGAGGCTCCTCCTCTACTCCTGTACTTCCCTTCCAGGTGTTAATCGCTGCTGTTACGTCCCCATTAAGTGTCATTCC
Source organism: Paralithodes platypus (assembly GCA_032716605.1). Lineage (NCBI taxonomy): Eukaryota > Metazoa > Arthropoda > Malacostraca > Decapoda > Lithodidae > Paralithodes > Paralithodes platypus. The sequence continues at coordinate 7,353,103 of CM064579.1, forward strand.
GGGTTTAGAATAAAGGATGGACAATACGAGGTCGTTGGTCGCGATGAGGGAAGGGGTTTATAGCCTACTCGGATTGTGCTCATGGGCCACTAATCACTAAAGTAGCCAAGCTTGCAACACATGAAATCAATAGTGCATAAACAATATCATACATAAGGAAAGCTTCAATACTATTCTGTATCTACTAATCGAGTAAAGTCTAGCTGGGGTACTGTGGGCAAAAGGTAGCAGTGACTGAGCAAAAAGGGCTCGTAGCCTAGCGAAGTCCTCACAACTGTTTAAAGTATTACGTTAAAACTGACAAGTGCACTTTAAGAAATCCCGATCCCTTGTATCTGGTTTTCTCCCGGCTCCTTGACAAAGTAAAAACAAACTGTTAATAAAATACAGGGTGGTTAGGCTCTTGCCCTCACGCACTGTAAATTATTAACTCAACACAGTCAGCCGCGAAGACAACCTAGGCTTCACTGAACCGAAACGAGTATGCAGGTTTATCGCTTAACCACTGCATCAAACAACAACTCGTAACACATAAAAGCCTTACCCCAGTCTAGCATTACCTAGACTAGCAGAAAACAGGAATAATAATAATAACACACAGGGAAATGCATATACAAGTGCAACAAACATAAATCAATCCTATTCTAAGTTAACCCTTCCAAAATAGGCTATCTAATAGGCAAGTATCTCGTGAGAACTCAAGCGATAATACGTTGGCTGACTAGCTCTGCACCAACGGGACCATGGAAGTTAAAAAGGGTAGGGAAAAGAGGAGATAAGAATGTAAGGTAGTAGAGAAAGTTCACATCAGTCAGAAGAATATATATAGTTAGCAAGGGAAATGAGAAGTCGCTCTGCCTAATGAGTTCTGATGAAAAAATGGCTAGACTTCCCTTTTTATACCCGGCCCTCTAGTGAGCCCAATGTGAACTACTAAGGACCGCCCACTGACAACCATTACGTAATTTGTCTCTCTCCTCTGGGATAGACAAAGGCTCCCCTAGCACTGAGGGAGGGAGTGAGTTAGGCCCACCTCCCGCCTGGCGCACCCACTGACCCCCAACTGTGGCAGTTTCTCTTCCCATCATTACAAATAAGTTTTACACACAATACTTATAACTAATGATATAAAATAGAACTCGTTGACTCTGATGAAAACAAAATACATATTCATAATACTTATAGTACAACGGCTCACATGAACTAAGTTAGGAAACTCTACATAGAATACAGCCAAAGTTCCTGCCCTGACGATCCTAGCGAGAGTGGGGCATGACTAGGCGTTCTGTACAGCATGCTCACACTGGACATGCGTCACACCTCCCCCAAGATTTTACTTGCTCAACCCTGAGCTAAAATCTGACAAACACAGAACCCCATCAAGCCCCTCACACCCAGCGACCGCATGGCACTAAAACAAAGCTGAGTTTATCACCAAAACACATCTTATTATTAAAAAAAAAAAAAATCACATTTTATAACTCCTCCCAACAATAGCAAAAAGACACAATATCATGCTCCCAGAGCGAGCTTACAGCAGCTCAGCCGTTTGATAGTTCGTGGACTACTCGAACTCTATAGGCCATGACAAACTTATACGATTATCTATATAAAAAGAAAGAGTTTTTATATGATTTTTATATTTTAATATGTTTTTCCCGGCTGCACTATAAGGGCAGCCTATTTTCCTCCACTCAAACCCACACACCTGTGATAGCCTACGACTGATCATCCACCCTTGATAAACAATCCGCGATCACATTGTCACATCCAGCAATATGACGGATGTCCAGGTTATACTCCTGCAACATCAAAGACCACCTGGACAGTCTCATATTGCGATTGTGAAATTGATTCAGGAATCTCAAAGGGTGATGATCAGTGTAGATAACCACGACTGGGCCATAGGCTGGAACATACACCTCGAAGTGCCTGAGCGACAGCACAATCGCCAGTAATTCCTTTTCTATTGTAGAATAGTTCTTTTGTGCAGCATTGAACTTCTTAGAAAAGAAACTTACTGGGTGTTCCACACCTTCATTGTCTGTCTGTAGCAAGACGGCACCAGCCCCTACACCACTAGCATCTGTTGCCAGCTGAAAAGGCCTGTTAAAGTCTGGGGCCCTGAGTATCGGGTGAGTACATAGCAAATGTTTCACCAAAGTGAAAGCCTTTTCACACTCAGGTGCCCACAAAAACTTTTTGTCTTTAGATAACAATTCTGTGAGAGGTGCCAACACCGTTGAGTAACCTTTTATGAAGCGTCTGTAGTAGCCTATCATACCCAAGAATCTCATAATCTGCTTCTTGGTTGTTGGGTGCGGAAATTTATTGATAGCCTGTACCTTGTTCTGAGGAGGGCACACCTGTCCCCTTCCCACTACAAACCCAAGGTACTGCACAGTGGCTTTTACGAAGTCACACTTTGCCAAATTTACTACCAGACCTGCTTCACTAAGTTTCCGGAACAAGGTCTCAAGGTGCTCACAATGGCTCTCAAAGTCGTCATCATAAATGATTACATCGTCCAAATATACGGTGCAATTTGGAATGTCCTTTACAATTTCATTCATCAGGTTCTGAAACGTTGCTGGTGCATTCTTAAGTCCGTAAGGCATAACATTGCACCGGTAGGTACTCCCGTCCACAACAAAACCACATACCTCTTTAGCACGCTCGGACAAACGTACTTGCCAGTAACCTTTTACTAAATCTACTTTAGACAAAAAACGAGCATTACCAATTTTGTCAACACTATCATCAACCCGAGGAAGAGGATATGGGTTAGTTGGAGTCAAACCGTTTAACCTACGGAAATTAATACAAAAGCGTACCTTGCCATCTGGCTTAGGCTGCAGTGTTACGGGGAAGTCCATTTAACTGTGCCTTTCTCTATCAACCCTCTACCGAGCATATACTCCAACTCATCCCTCAGAGCTGGTAGTTTTATGGGGGGCACACGGTACGGGATTGACTTAAAGGGTAGATGGTCCCCCACGTCAACATCATGCATAGCCTGAGTAGTGAGGCCTGGGTGTTCAGCAAATATGGTGGGGTATGAACCGAACAACTGACGGATAGCATCAAACTGCGGCTCAGGCAAATGAGCTATAGCCTCGTCAGCCCTAAGGCTCGAGTTCCCCGCCCACTGATCCGCTGAAACATGTTGATCCCAGCTATCCTCCTCTGAAGCTTGACTGTCCCCCTCTCCTTCTCCACCACGGCCGCAACAAGCCAACACAGGGACAGTGAGAGGCTCAGAGGGGCGCCTCACATACTCTTTAATAAGGTTCACGTGACATAACTGGTTCTTTTTCCTCCTGTCTGGAGTGGCAACAAGGTAATCTAAGTCTGAAATGTTTTCCACAATTTTATAAGGTCCAGTGTACTTCGCAGAGAGGGGGTTACCAACCAAAGGCAACAAAATTAATACCTCTTGTCCTACAGTGAACTTCCGGAGCCTCACTTTGCGATCATACCTGTCCTTCATCAAAGCTTGTGCTTCTGTCAAATTTCTACCTGCCATCTCCAGACTCTTAAGCATGCGCTCACGGCTTTCAAGCACATACTTTAATAATGGACAAGGCTGCACAGTCCCCTCCCAAATTTCTTTCAGCATGTTAAGGGGGCCCCTGACACGGTGTCCAAAAATCAGCTCGTTTGGACTAAATCCCAGGCTTTCACCAGGTACCTCCCGAGCAGCAAACAGCACATAAGGCAATCCAAGATCCCAATCCATACCATTGTCAGCACAATACCACCTGAGCATGCTTTTAAGTGTAGCATGCCACCGCTCAAGCACCCCTTGACTCTCAGGGTGATACGCTGACGATACTACTGCTCGTATCCCATGCTGTTGCATTGTTTGCTTGAACATGTTGAAGGTGAAATTAGATCCCTGATCAGACTGAATCTCCTCCGGGTACCCGTACCTTGAGAAGTACCACAACAAGTTACTGATTACCGTCTTAGCCATTCCATTTTTCATAGGGTATGCATCGGGGTATCTAGTGGCAACATCCATTATGGTTAACAACATTTATTTCCAGCCTTAGTGGGAGGGAGTGGACCAACCATGTCAACAATAATTTTACTAAAGGGAGGCCCAATCACAGGGATAGGGTGTAACGGAGCCTTAGGAATAACTTGGTTCGGTTTCCTGACACGTTGACAAATATCACATGAGTTTATCCATGACTGCACATGAGACTTCATCCCCGGCCACCAAAACAATTTCCCCAAAGCCGCCACCGTTTTTCCCACCCCTAGATGTCCTGCCAGTGGTATGTCATGCGCCAACCTCAGTAGGCTATCCCTGCACTCCCGTGGCACCACCAACTGGTCCACTACTCCGGACCCCTTTTGCCAACTACGTTTAGGGTCTTGAAAACGCCCATAGAGGATGCCTTCTAAATAAAAAAAATCTCCTGGCTGTGCATCGCCGTCCTCGTCGAGCTCTACAGCTCCATTAGCACACGTTTGGAGCTCAGGGTCCTCTAGTTGCAACCGACGTATAGCTGAGGGTGCCAAGCGATATAACTGCTCCCGGAGCAATGCATGACCTTCCCCGATACTGGGCTGCTCCCTCTGTCTCTCTCGTTGTCCATAACGTTGCTGTCGTGGAGACTCGTCATGCCCAGCCTCGTCACTCTCGATGACAGGCCCAGGGGCTACTCCAGAATTAAATAATGGTGCTAATACTGAATCACCCAGGAGAGCCGCCGAGTCAAAACTCTTAAAACCAACTCCAGCTTTAGCCTCCTCCTGTTGATCGTTCCTCCGCTGGTCTGAAGACGGAGGACTAGGCTGTGACACTTTAGCTGCCCGAGCTCGGGTGTCAACACACGCCATGGGTTGTGTCTGGCACCGCTCGACCCACTCTTGCTCTTCCCTACTCACGTCGGCCGGCCTCTCGGCAACGACTAAGGGTAGAACCTCAGAAACGGGCATTGCAAAGTCGTTGCCGAGAAGAAGGTCGACGCCCTCCACTGGCAGTTTCTCCACAATCCCGACATCCAATTCACGTGCCACACCTTCCACCTCCAACTCCAACCGCACCAGCGGGTATGACCGAGTTGCATTAATACCCTGCACCACTACCACCCGAGCCGCGTTTATAGGGTAGCCAGTCAAGTTTTTCATCAGAGTCTGGGAAGCACCTGTATCACGCAAGACCTCTACTCCATGCTTGCGCCCCGCCCACATCACGCAACCCCGCCCTCTATGGTCGCAAAAAACATCCTGAGCAGGGTTCGAGCCTCCCAGGTGCTTCTGCATTGGCTGTGCCTCAGCCTCTGACGAACTGCCCGGGCAAACTCAGATGACTTCAGAGACACACCAATGTTGCAGGCCAAAGACACAGCTGCTGTAGGTGGTTTGCTAGGACAGACTCTTGCAAAGTGCCCCTTTTTATGACAATGATAACACTCCAACTCCCCTTTGGGCTTCCCTTGGTACTGGGAAGGGCCCGGCCCCTTCTTAAATGGGACGGTGCTAGTCTTGTGGTCAGTCTTGGTATCATGGCTCTTGTACTTGTTTGCATAAGGTATATCACTAACTCGGGGGGGTGGGGCGTCACGCCCCTTGTTACCTGCCTCACTACGCTGGGCAGACCCGCACCCACGAATTAGTGATAGCCGGAGGTCAGCCATCTCAGCTGCCTCCTGTAGAGTTTTTGGGTTCTTTTCTTTAATAGTTAAAGTCATTTCTGCACCAGTACACTTATAAAACTGCTCGAGCAGAAACAGCTCAGTCAACTGTTCTGCCGTCTCAGCTTTCTCAGAACGTGTCCAGTTTTTAAGTGCATCATTTAAGTCCCGGGCATGTTCAAGAAAGGTCGCCTCCCTAGTCTTTGTAACACCCCGAAACTTCAATCGATATGTTTCCGGTTGCAACTCGTATGCCCGTAGGACAGCTCTCTTCAATTCTGGGTAGTCAATGCAAGACTCTAAAGGCAGTGCATCATAAGCCTTCAGACCCTTACCCGTAAGTCTTGAGGAGACTAGAGCTGCCCACTTCTCTTCAGGCCAATTATGCTCCCTACACTTCTTCTCAAAACGATTAAACAATTCTGTGACTTCAGTTTCACTAAATACCGGCACCAATTTGACTAATTGGGCCAAGGACTGTTCTCTTACTTGGCCCTCACGGCCCATCCGAGTCCCTGTCGACTCTGCACGAGACTTATCTAAATCTAATTTAGCACAATATTTCTCCGAGTCGTACCTAAGCTCAGCCTCCTAACCTCAATCTCCTGCTTCCTGGTCTCATTCTCCTGCTTCCTAGCCTCAATCTTAGCAAGCTCAAGTCTAAATACCATATCTGGAGACAGGCAGGAAGAGGGAGCTGCCACTACTGAAGGAGGGGGGGCAAAAACTGGGGAACCACCATGTGCACCACCTGAGGGCACTCCAATCTGCCAATTCTCATCCCTCTGTGGGAGAGTGCTAACCTCCGGTAACTGAGTGGACGGCACTGTGGGAGTCGAGTGAGAGGGGATCTGGGGAGGAACCCCCCCAAACGCCCTCTCCTCCGAAATCCCATGTCGCCCACGCAACACCCAGGAAATCAGCTCCCCCTTGGACATCCCTACTACATTGGAAATGCCCAAAACCTTGGCTATCAGGTGCAAGCCACAAACATCCACCCCAGTCAGCCTCTCCTCCGTCACGTGGTACCGCTTACTCACAAAAACTCTAGCATCCTCCTCACTGGTTACTAACGGCACACCTTCAAATGACATCTCTCGCTCATCGTCAGTGCTAATGCACGACATACTGAAGTCCACAAAAAAATTCTCGAGACAAAAGTGTTAAACTTCCTATGCAAGCACTAATTACTAAATTAACTGGAGTCTCTTAAATGCTTTACTAATTGCCATACAAAAAAAATATTCTTCAATATGCACGCTAAAATACAAACAAACAAATGTTGTACAACTCTGCAATTTTTTTTACTGTTCACAAAATCCTAAGCAAGGTCGCCATTTGTTACGAACTGGCACTCGGGTACACAAGGGCTCTCAATCAGGACTCGAGTACGGCTCGCTGCCACAACGGAAACACACGATCCCAACCCCTGAGTACTGCCAGCCGAACAAAAAACACCAATACCCTCCAGAGTTCAATCTGCTATAACGGGGTATACAAGAACTCGGTACTAGTGTTCAACAACAGACTAATAAAGAGACAGGAATTATCTAGTCTGGTCAACAATCAAACAATGAAGTAAGAAACAACAACACCAAAGAATAGTGTTGGCCGAAGCCGAAGTAATCCACCCTTGACTAAGAACTTAAGAAGTCCTCCACCCTCTACTTCGGATCGGCACTATTACGTTACGTTAATTAATAGTCCTTAAGCATCGAGCAAGGAATCTTCTGAAAAAAGTTAGATGCTTCTCGGATGCTCGTAAGAAGTACGTATCGGATTTTGAACAGTAATTCAATGAGCAAAAACACTGGCAATTAAATACTATTAAAGGTTTAAATTGGCATAAGAATAATTAAAAGAATATGCAATAGTAAATGGCAAACATTAAAAAGAAGTACTCCGCAAATGCAACGGCAATAGCCTACTCGGATTGTGCTCGTGGGCCACTAATCACTAAAGTAGCCAAGCTTGCAACACATGAAATTAATAGTGCATAAACAATATCATACATAAGGAAAGCTTCAATACTATTCTGTATCTACTAATCGAGTAAAGTCTAGCTGGGGTACTGTGGGCAAAAGGTAGCAGTGACTGAGCAAAAACGGCTCGTAGCCTAGCGAAGTCCTCACAACTGTTTAAAGTATTACGTTAAAACTGACAAGTGCACTTTGAGAAATCCCGATCCCTTGTATCTGGTTTTCTCCCGGCTCCTTGACAAAGTAAAAATAAACTGTTAATAAAATACAGGGTGGTTAGGCTCTTGCCCTCACGCACTGTAAATTATTAACTCAACACAGTCAGCCGCGAAGACAACCTAGGCTTCACTGAACCGAAACGAGTATGCAGGTTTATCGCTTTACCACTGCATCAAACAACAACTCGTAACACATAAAAGCCTTACCCCAGTCTAGCATTACCTAGACTAGCAGAAAACAGGAATAATAATAATAACACACAGGGAAATGTATATACAAGTGCAACAAACATAAATCAATCCTATTCTAAGTTAACCCTTCCAAAATAGGCTATCTAATAGGCAAGTATCTCGTGAGAACTCAAGCGATAATATGTTGGCTGACTAGCTCTGCACCAACGGGACCATGGAAGTTAAAAAGGGTAGGGAAAAGAGGAGATAAGAATGTAAGGTAGTAGAGAAAGTTCACATCAGTCAGAAGAATATATATAGTTAGCAAGGGAAATGAGAAGTCGCTCTGCCTAATGAGTTCTGATGAAAAAATGGCTAGACTTCCCTTTTTATACCCGGCCCTCTAGTGAGCCCAACGTGAACTACTAAGGACCGCCCACTGACAAACATTAAGTAATTTCTCTCTCTCCTCTGGGATAGACAAAGGCTCCCCTAGCACTGAGGGAGGGAGTGAGTTAGGCCCACCTCCCGCCTGGCGCACCCACTGACCCCCAACTGTGGCTGTTTCTCTTCCCATCATTACAAATAAGTTTTACACACAATACTTATAACTAATGATATAAAATAGAACTCGTTGCCTCTGATGAAAACAAAATACATATTCATAATACTTATAGTACAACGGCTCACATGAACTACGTTAGGAAACTCTACATAGACTACAGCCAAAGTTCCTGCCCTGACAATCCTAGCGAGAGTGGGGCATGACTACGCGTTCTGTACAGCATGCTCACACTGGACATGCGTCACAGCGTTCTTAACATTATTCATCAATTACAAACCCCAATGCACTTGAATAAATTAATGAAAGCATATGGCCTTCCCGGGATTCGAACTCGGAACACCACATCCAGAACATAAGCATCTAAACCATTACACCACCAATACAGTTACAACATTTCGGGTTAGCTATTAGTTTAGGTGGGGAAGAGTAAGTACATGTTCAGGTAAGAGAATCAGAATCAAAATATGTAAAAATAATAATTATAACATAATTAGACAGTAGTAGTGACAGTAACGGCGACAGGAATAATACATTACAGTAACAGACTAAATCTGGGAGAGATACTCGGTACAGGTGTGGTGTGGCAGAGTGGTCTTGCCACTGCACTGGTAATCCAATGGACCCGGGTTCGAATCCCAATATGTCAATGGGAAGATATTATTGGGATGGAATTTGTGTTGTACCTAGGTTCAGTGCATTACCACAGCACACCGAAATGCCAAAACAATGTATGAATATTCCCATATTCAAAATATTCTACAGGGGGGCAATGCCTAGTGAGTTAATTGCTCAATAGGTGGCGTTCTGAGAGTGAGGGTCCGAGCCTGGGGAGTGAGACTGTGAAGCGCAGGGGCGAAGTAGCTTCAGAGATGAAGTTGGGTTCGAGCCGTGAGTGGGTGCTTCGCATGTCTCACTCCCTAGACTGGAACAAGACCTCACGGGCCTCACCATGCTCAGCGGTAGAGTGTAAAGGCTATCAGCCTATGCCCGAGAGGGAGTAGTTGAAAAATAAAATAAAATAACCTGCCTTTTGTCCCCTTCATTCACATAGAAACAAAAAATCAAATGATGGCACAAGCAGTAGTCGGGCTCTGAAGCGTACCCCAGGAGCCTGAATCTTCCCCCGTCAGAATTGTGGTCGCTGTGACAAATTCAAAGAACAGCTGGTTAATGTCGATCTAGGTTCGTTAGAATATCATGTGGAGTATTATTGGTTACATTATGTTTAATTTTATTGCCAAACATCTGATGGGCACAAATGAATCCCCTCCATGCACCTTTCTCATTCGACAGCCGGCACCCCACCTCCCACCCAACACTACTCCCAACATCCCTCCACCTCACTCTTGGTCTGCCTCTCCCTCTCTACCCACCCACCTCACACATCTATTCTATTCGTCATTGTCTCACTCACCTTATGCTCCACATGATAAGATTCCACATTAATTAAAATATCAGTTTGAAAATATTAAATTAACCCATGATAGGAATATTTCTGGATTAGTTGTAGGATATGAAAACATTTAATACAAGTACAGGTAGGGTGTAATAGCTCTGACTGGCGATAGGTATGGTTCTCAGTCATCTAGAGAATCATGTAAGGTATACTGGCTAATGAGTTAGGTTACATGTTATAAAAGGGTTCCGAATAAAGTATAACAGTTCGGACTTGTTATTGGAGGTATTTCCAGTTTGCTACAATTTGATATTTATATATATATTTTTGTATCGAAAACGAGGTATCTTTATTAGAGGTAAGTGAAACGTGGGTGGGATTAATCGCAGACTGTATTCCCATATGATAGCGATATAGTTACTATATAGTCCATTTTTTACAGTATAAGTATGCCAGAAATAGTAACCCGTATTCTCTACAAATCATAATCGGTTAGAACAGATGGGCTGTACATCACCACACCTATTCCCTGGCTGACAGTTCCCAAATCATAGTAATAATATACCGGTTAACTCCGGACGTTTTTTAGTTATGGAGCTTAGCATTTTTCACCTAATTATAATTAATATAATATGGTGGTATTTGTTGTGTAGCGGCACAAGCGCCGCCGTCTGGGAGGATCGGGTGGCCGTTTTGGAGAGGTATAACAGGTGACAGATAAGTTTATGGCCGGAGGAGCCCAATGGAGAGAAAAGATCGACAGTATAAGCGGAAGGGTTAGAAGTTTGAAACAAGTCTAGAATGTTGGGCCGATCTCCAAAGCGATCAGGGCTATGGGTGGGCTGCTGTATCAACTGCTCAGTCACTTAGGATAGAACAAATGTAGGCATATTCACAAGGTTGGTCGGTGAAATGAGAGGAGAACCATTGGCGGTGGTGAACGTTGAAATGTTCTATAATTGAGATTTCTGAGAAAGGAGTGCTCCCTGGGGGTAATGGAATGTAATATGCCCCACGTGCCTCCTGTGTCTTGTCGTAAAAGGCGACTTAAGAGGTTGGGTCGGTGGGCTTGAGATCCCCCACCTGTGAAAAATACTTACTACAACGATGAACGAACGAACAGCCTTGGATGTGGACGGACCTAATGTTGACGAATCCCGACCTACCATGGACAGTCTTAGACTAGCGACTTGGAATGTAAGAGGCTTGAATGTTGAAACAAAAGAGAGAGAGGTCCTGGAAGTGTTAGTGAATGCCAGGCCGGATGTACAGTATGTGAAATGCCTGAGACCAAATGGAGGGTACAGATGCGAGAGAGTGTGAGTGTGGAATGGGTGTGTGTGCTGGAGTGAGTGAGGGAGCAGCGAGAGAAGGTGCGTGTAAGAGACTATGGGTCTTTGGGTTCAAGAACTGTGTGGTTGAGAATTAAAGTAGGAATACAAGCATGGGTGGATGTGTTCGTGTATGCTCCGACAGAGGATAAAACTGTAAGAAAGAGGAGGCATGCCTGGATAAGTTTGGCAAGAGCGAAAGAATATTTCTGATTGGGGATATGAATGGGAAGGAGGGTGATAAGAAAGCTGATTGAGTGGTGAGAGGGTGGGGTACATCGTCAGAGGTGAATGGGAATGGTAGTGCACTTGTGGATGTATGTGTGGGGAGGAGGCTGTGGATAGCCAACACACAGAATGATACATATACACAGGTACACATGGCAAGTGGTGTGGAGGAAGAAGGATGAGACAGTGGTAGAATGAAAGGTACTAATTGATTAACCCGGGTTCGAATCCTGGTGGATCACATATATGCTTTCATTAATTTCATTGGAGATGTTTGGTGTTGTGGTGAAATTAATAAAAAATAGAATATATGTGTGGATGAACGAATACAGAAATCTGTGCTGGATACTAGGGTGTACAGGGGTATTGGGAGGGGGGGGGGGGGCTGTCTGACCATTATGAAGTAGTAGCTAAAATTAGGATACAAAATAAGTAGGTGAGAGGAAGGTGGAATGGCGAGGAGGGTGGAGAGGTTGCAGGAAAAGGAAATCAAGGAAGAGTTCACAAGAGCAGTAGAAAGATGACTAGGTAGGTTTAACCTGGAAGGTATGGAGGAAGTGGAGGACGTGAGCAAAGTATTTAAGGAAGAGATCTGTACAGCATGTGAGGAGGTATGTGGAAGAAGAAGAAGGAGGGGAGTGAAGGGTACAGCATGGTGGACGGAAGAGTTAAAAATAGCTGTGGAAGACAAGAAGAAAGTGTATAAGAGTGGTTGGGTAGTAGAGGTAATGAAGATTTGGAGATACAGAAATGAGCGAGGTACTTGGAGAAAAAGAGAGTAGTGAAGGAAAGTAAGAGAAGAGTAGATGAGGAATTTGAGGAGGTGTGGCAGAGTGGTCTTGCCACTGGACTGGTAATCCAATGGACCCGGGTTCGAATCCCAATATGTCAATGGGAAGATATTATTGGGATGGAATTTGTGCTGTACCTAGTTTCAGTGCATTACCACAAAGCACATCGAAATGCCAAAACACACCCTCATTGTTCCCTGATTAAATAGCACTGTATGAATATTCCCATATTCAAAATATGCTACAGGGGGGCAATGACTAGTGAGTTAATTGCTCAATAGGTGGCATTCTGAGAGTGAGGGTCCAAGTCTAGGGGATGAGACGATGAAGCACTGAGGCGAAGCGGTTTCAGAGATGGGACTGCTTCAAGCTGTGAATGGGTGCTTCGCATGTCTCACTCCCTAGACTGGAACAGACCTCACGGGCCTCGAGGTGGTCAGCGGTGGAGTGTGCAAGCTCTCAGCCTATGCCCGAGAGGGAGTAGTTGGAATAAAAAATAAAATAAAAAATAAAAAAATAAAATGGAGGGAATATTAGAAACTGTTCTGGAAAGAAGTAAAGAAAGTTAGGGAAGGTAGAAAGGGAAATAGTAAGGGTGTGAAAGATAAGAATGGGCGAATGCTAGCCAAGAAGCAAGAGAGAATTGAAAGATGGAGGTAGTACTTCAACGAATTGTTGAATATAAGGAATGAAGCGCCAGCAAACATAGTTGGATGGGGTATGGGAGGGAGAAGAAGAGAAGTAGTGGAGAAGGAGGTGGGGATCAGGAGGTCATAAGTGGGTGAATCCATGAAAACAGTGAAGTTGTGGAAAGCACCATGAATATATGGAGTGTGTGGGGAAATGCTGAGGTAAAGTGGTGAGATAGTGATCGAATGGGTATAGAAAATATGCAAACTAGCATGGGAGAATGGGAGTTCACTTGATGACTGGAAGACAGGCATAATAGTCCCCCTATATAAGGGTAAAGGGGATAGAGGAGTGTGTGGCAACCACTGAGGAATATGCCTTCTAAGCCTAGTAGGGAAGGTTTAATGTAGGGTAGTGATTGAGAGAGTGAGAGCGAGAACGGAGAAATTGATAGGTGACGAGCAGGGCGGTTTTAGGAAGGGAAGAGGATGTGTAGATCAGATTTTTACCCTGAAATGTGTTGTGGAGAAATATCTGGAGAAGCAACAAAAGCTGTATGTTGTCTTTATGGACTTCTAGAAGACCTATGACAGAGTGGACAGAAATGGTATGTGAAAAGTACTTAGAATATACGGAGTAGATGGCAAGTTGCTGAAAGCAGTGAAGAGCATATATGAGGAGCAGAGCGAGTTCTTTGATCTGAATTTTGGGTTGGAAAAAGGTTGTGTGATGTCCCCGTGGTTGTTTACTGTATATAATATGGATGGAGTCATGAAAGAAATACAAGGAAGAGCAGTGGAATTTGGTGTATAGGTGATAAGAGAGGGAAACGAGTGGAAGCTAACTGTACCTCTGTTTGCTGATGATACAGTTCTGATGAGTGATAATGAATGGGAGTTGCAGGGTCTCGTAAATATGTTTGGAACAGTGTGCGTAAAACGGAATCTGAAGGTAAATGTGGGGAAGAGCAAGGTTATGGTCTTCGAAAAGGTGAATCCACAGAGTCTGAGGTGAAGTTGAACAGTCAGACTATGGTGATTGTTAGCTCATTTAAGTATATGGGCAGTGTGCTCAGTAAAGATGGGAGTATGGATGAAGAAGTGCGGGAGAGGGTGCAATGGGGGAAGAGATTGTAGGAACGCAGAAAGCAGTAACAAGAAATAGGGTGGTCAGCATGGAAGTGATGAAGTCCTTGCATGACAGTGTGGTAATCCCGACACATTGACTTACGGAATTAAGCGAAGCATGGAAGTTGGGGGAGAGACTCGGACCAAGAGTGAGAGAGGTGGAAATGAGTTACTTGAAAAAAGCGTGCTGAGTTACATGGAGGGATACATAGATGAATGAGGAAGTAAGAGGGAGTTGTGGTGTGGAGGTAGATGTGCTGGAAAGTATGGAAAGGAACACCTTTGAGATGGTTCTGCCATATGGAATGTATAGGAAGTGAGAAAATGACTAAGATGGTGTACGAGAGTGAGGTGGAAGGACAGAGAGGGGAAGGTAAACCGAGAGAGGTGGAAGGATGGAGTAAAGAAGTATATGAATGAAGGCAGTGATGTTTGGAAGGAGGGGCGTCGACTGACTGGGGACAGAGGTGCATGGGGGCATTTCGTACGTGGGCACCCCTTCGGGGATTACGGCGTTAGGCAATAGATAAATAGATAGAGTGACGGATAGGATGTGTTCCACTTTAGTGTTTAGATAGCCAAAGAATTTGAAGAAGTCAGCGGAGTTGGGGAAAAGATAGACAGCACATAAATACTTAATATGAGAGTGACAGGATAATTTAAGCCATAAAGTTGAGAATTCAGAGGAGTCGAAGTCGGGAACACGAGAGCAAGCGAGTTTGTTGTGTACGTCTAGAACAACATCCGTCTTTGGCTTTGAAACTAGGATAGAGATAGTAGGAGGGTACAGAGAAGGGTTTGTTGTTTCGGTGAGAAAGAGAAGATCATGGTTGCCAGAGGAGAGGTAGTTTTCAACATAGTAGAAGTTAGAGGAAAGGCCACGAATGTTGCACAAGTTGATAGTGAGAGTGTCAGATAGCGGTCCAAGGCCTTTTGGTAGGCCGTTGAGTGAGTGTCCAGACTGTTCTATGGGGGCATTTATGGTCAAACCCCCACCACCCCTCTCCCCTGGCGACTCCAAGGCTGGGCCATGTTGTGTCATAATTTTATTTTTTTGGCAAAGGTTTGTGTATTGGAAAGAAGTACAAAGGAGTACAAAGGAAATCAAGCAACAACAGATCTAGTGACCCTTCTAGGTTGCTTGTCCTCCAAAACACTGAGGATCAAGTGTCCAAACAGTGGTTTAGAGTGGGTAAGGGAACATTGGAAAGGGAACTACTGCCCTGCCACTAACGTGGCAGGACTAGGAAGTTAGTAGGGGACATAGGGGTTAGTAACTGAGGGGAGGATAAAGTTATTCATTTACAAACGCAGTCAGTCGCGGGTTTGATGCGAGATATTTGTCTAGGCGGAATTTAAATGAATCAACGGTGCTGCAGTCTATAACGTCGGGGAAGCCCATTCCACAAGTTGACAACTCGATTGAAGAAGAAATTCTTAGATTCGTGCGAGTTAAAAGATTTACCAATAATTTTGCAACCGTTTCCCCGCGTGTAATTATATTGGTCGATAGTGAAGTACTTACTACAGTTCATATTGTCGATGCCTTTGATGATTTTGAACACTTGAATTAAGTCGCCTCTTAATCTGCGCTGGGTTAAAGGAAATAGATTTAATTCTCTAAGACGCTCTTCGTATGGTTTGTTCTTTAGGCTAGATATCATTTTGGTAACTCTACGTTGAACTCGTTCTAGCTTGTTTATATCTTTTTGGTAATAAGGGCACCAGGATTGAACGCAGTATTCCAGAAGAGGGCGGACTAAGGAATTGTAAAGGGTTAGGATAACTTCTTTGGATTTATGCTCAAATGACCTGCCTATAAAGCCAATTTTTGTTTGCCTTCTTAACAACTTCTGAACATTGTTGACTCGGTTTTAGGTTACTCGATATTGTTACTCCCAGATCAGTTTTCTCTGTTTACATTCTTAAGCTGAGTGCCATTCATCGAATAGTTTGCTTTCTCATTTAGGTATCCGATATGTAGTACTTTACATTTATCCGCATTGAAACTCATTTGCCAAATTTGGGCCCAACATGACAATTTATCTAGATTGTGTTGCATATCGTCAACTTGTTCTTTTGAGAGTACGCTATTTGCAATTTTTGTATCGTCAGCAAATTTTGAGATTGTGCAGGTGAGACCCTCATCTATGTCGTTGATGTAAATTAGAAAGAGAATTGGTCCTAGTACCGATCCCTGGGGTACCCCGCTACTTACATTGGTCCATTTAGATGCCTTACCGTTTATGACTACCCTTTGCTTTCTGTTGCTGAGCCAATTTTCTATCCATTTCAACACACCGTCTTGTATTCCATGCGCTTTTAGTTTTAGCAGTAAACGTTTGTGGGGAACTTTGTCAAAGGCCTTTTGAAAATCAAGTATAGTGTGCTTGTGTGGTGTAATGTTAAAGAGAGAGAGTATTTTGTGAGAGCTAGCAGGATTGCTCTCAGTGTAAGTGAGGCACAGAGAAAATCTTTAAGAGAGACCAAACAAATGAAACAGGAGTTCCAGCGACTCCTTATCAAATGCCTATAGCCTCTCATGGGTGTAGCCCTGTTTGATTGGTGCCAACAATCTCACCTTAAACACAATATTTGTAGTGTACTTAACTCATAAGCTGCGCAGCTATGGTATTTGAAAGTGCCAGCCATGCGAAGGTATTTGGTTAATTCCTGACTAAAATTGTCAATTTATCATATATATAATTAATACTTATTCATATGAGCTTATTTTACTTTTAATATGAACATATGAACACTGGAAAGCAATAAAATTAGTGGTAACAGCAATTGGCTGGTGAAAATCGCATATTTTAGCCCCACGGTCGTAATCTGACCTTGACCGGCGAGAGTAAGACACCCTCCCTCTCTGGTGTCTAGCATGGTACTGAGAGAGAAGGAGAGCTCTCAGACTGGCTTAGAGGGTCGCAGATACACTCCTCCTTCCTCCCTCCCACCCTTCCTTGCACAAAAATATTCAAAAATATCGGGAATAATAGAGAAAATACCGGATAATTGAGGAGGGTGGGGAGAAGGGGTGGGGGGACACATGTGTAGGAGTGGTAGAAAGTAATGGAGGAGAATTATCTCACCTAATCACAAATTGCTTTGTTTTGAGTGCCACTGGGATGTTTTGAAAGTTTATTTTTAGGCCTTGGATATTAAGAGTCTGGTCGCATTAACCCAGTAGAACCTCTTAAGAGTCTGGTCGTAGTCCCTTGGTTAAAGAAAGGTTTTATGGTAGCCCTTCTCCCTCATCTTCAGCCCTATATTTTTCAGATTTTAACCTCTGGACTGCGTTCAAACTCTTAAGAGGTTCTACTGGGCAAATGCAGCCAGACTCTTAAGATCCAAGGCCTAAACAAAACTTTTAAACACCCCAGTGGCACTCAAAACAAAGCAATTTGTGTTTAGGTGAGATTATTTCCCTCCATTACTTTCTACCGCTCCTACACATGTGTCCGAACCCACCCTTTCCCCTCCCAACCCTCCTTTTTCCCCCTTCCTCAATTATCAGGTATTTTCTCTATTATTCCCGATATTTATCGAGTATTATCATGCAAGGACGAGTGGGAGAGTAAGGGGTGGTGGAAACGTGTATTTCCGACCCTCCAAGCCAGTCTGAAAGCTCCTCTCAGTACCGTCGGAGACAAGAGAGAGGGAGGGTGTTTGTCTGTCACCGCTCAAGGTCAGATTTCGACCCCTGGGCTAAAATATAAGATCTTCACCAGCCAATTGCTAGTACCACTTGTTTTATTGCTTTCCAATGTTCATATTAAAAGTAGAATAGGTGCATATGGATAAGTAATAATTATATATATGGTAAATTGACGATTTTAGTCAGGAATGAATCAGAATACCTTCGCATGGCGGGCACTTTCAAATACCATAGCTGCGCAGCTTAGAGGTTAAGACATTGGTGATTTTAAGACATTTTGTGTTATTAAAGTGTATATATTTTTCCTGGCGAGCGACAACGAGCCTACAATGTAGGAGGAATAGGCCTTTGGCATGGACATTTTCATTCTATTGAAAAATGTATAATTTCGTCTCGAAGGGGGATCTTAGGGGTACCTGTTTAAGCTTAATATACGTCTAGGGAGGACACTAAAGGAAAACAATTATAGCCAATGCATATTCAAATAAAAAAATAATCTCCCTTTAATTTAATGCTCTAGATCATACTAAACACACCAACGAGCAATCAAAGTAACATGGCTTGTGTATTTACTCAAATATATATATAACAAAGATTCACTAATTAACTACAACTACAAATGCAAATACATGCTATATGAAATACAATTCCATGGGTTAATAAGCTACGTTACACTTAAGGTTAAAAATAGCAGCCAGTAATTCAACTCAATATGCTAATAAGCTTGATCTGCCAGAGCTTTTGAGAGGGCGCGGAATTTATATGTGCGGGTATAACCATAAGTTTATTCTCAAATATCTTGGTATTAATGATATTGCCGTTTTGAAGATGCTTGACGCTATAAATTTGCACCAAGGTTTATGTTCAGGATATATCAGGGATGTTATGGATAGTGTATGCAAAATGACTGTCTATTTCGTAAAATATATTCGGGCTGATAAAGTTTTCCTATAGTTCATTCAATATAGGTAAGCAAGAAATCCTAACCTTTATTATCTGTAAACAATTCTCCCTTTGATCTAGCTAGCATTAGACGATTTTAGAAGTTTAGGAAGATTTGTGGTTTTGACTATTTACTGATCTTTCGCCCCCATTCCATTGTAAATTTTAAGACCTTTCGTGCCATTTAGGGGTTGATTTTTCCTAATAAGCGATAGCGAGCCTGCAATTTAGTGGGAACCGAGGCATTTCTCTACCGAAAACTGCACACATTTATCTCGGCTGGGATTCTTGGAGTATTTTGTGTTTACCTTGATAAACGTCTAGGGAGGAAACTTTAAACAACAAATGTTTAAGAGTCAAAGGTGTACATAATTTATCTCAATTAACCTTTGATGCTCCGTTTGTTTGTATAATAATAATAATAATAATTATTATTATTATAATTATTATTATTATTATTATTGTTATTATTCTTAAATTTCCGCCCTAGATCTTCTTCAACCTTGATAAAAAAAAAAAATAATACTCCCAAAGAAACTCATCCGAGACACATTTATGCAATTTTGGGTAGATAAATGCCCGGTTCCCCCTAAATTACAGGCCCGCTATCGCTCGCCAGAAATATATCGACACTTAAATGGCAGGAAACGTATGAATAATGACCAAGAAAATAAGGCAAAATGTCGCCAAATTAATGAGGCGAACGTCTTACAAAATCAAAACTAATTGAGCTAAACATGCGAGCGAAGGGGGTCTAGAACAGAACAAAAACCTCCCCTTATAGTGACTAGAAATGAATGTTGTTATAAAAAAGACATAAGTTGTAATAGTCATGTAGGTGAAGTATAGGCTATTGCACCAAAGGACATAAGTTGTAATAGTCATGTAGGTGAAGTATAGGCTATTGCACCAAAAGACATAAGTTGTAATAGTCATGTAGGTGAAGTATAGGCTATTGCACCAAAAGACATAAGTTGTAATAGTCATGTAGGTGAAGTATAGGCTATTGCACCAAAAGACATAAGTTGTAATAGTCATGTAGGTGAAGTATAGGCTATTGCACCAAAGGACATAAGTTGTAATAGTCATGTAGGTGAAGTATAGGCTATTGCACCAAAGGACATAAGTTGTAATAGTCATGTAGGTGAAGTATAGGCTATTGCACCAAAGGACAGAATATAACTTTACACTAAAGGTTGCTCCAGCGAACTTGACAATCTTTACCCCTTAATTTCTCATAACTCAAAATTAATTAATGCAACCGGGCTAAAGTGTCTATCTTGTGGGAAGAGTCCACCAAGAAATAGGTGAGGATATATACAGCCAGTTTTCTCTAGGCCCCTTTGAGTTACAAAGAGGTTAAGGACAAAGATTATTGTAAGGTTCGCTGGCGCTACCTATAGTGAATGTCCTTATATGATTTCCGATTCACGTGACCTTTGAAACGGAATGTTCACGATGGACATACGTACTGTGTACATAGTTTAACTGCCCTTTAAAACCAATGAGCGGTAATCCAATGTTCCAGAGAGAGAGAGAGAGAGACAGAAACGGAGAAATACAGGGATACAGAAAGGGAAAGGGAAAGAGTTAAAGAGAGAGAGGGAGAGAGAGAGAGTGAATTAGTTAGAGCGACGGGAAGTAATACAGAAATTTAATTGTGAGAGAGAGAGAGAGAGCGTTAGCCTGGAGCATAAGAGGGAAGGGCAGGTGATTATGGCAGGAGGGAAGCCACCAACCAGACGGGGAGTGAGAGAGAGGAAGTCTATTGTTTGGCTGAGAGAGAGAGAGAGAGAGAGAGAGAGAGCGTTAGCCTGGAGCATAAGAGGGAAGGGCAGGTGATTATGGCAGGAGGGAAGCCAACAACCAGACGGGGAGTGAGAGAGAGGAAGTCTATTGTTTGGCTGAGAGAGAGAGAGAGAGAGAGAGAGCGTTAGCCTGGAGCATAAGAGGGAAGGGCAGGTGATTATGGCAGGAGGGAAGCCAACAACCAGACGGGGAGTGAGAGAGAGGAAGTCTATTGTTTGGCTGAGAGAGAGAGAGAGAGAGAGAGATATGCATTACTTGAAAAGGACATCAGACAAGCACTTTTCCCTGTAATTATTAGTTTTCAAGTTTGAGATAGCTCTTGAATGAACTCCGTAGCCTTGTTCTTCCTATCAAATTATACTGTCAGCTTAGTTCCGGATATCAATTCCTCATCAGAATATAGATAGAGCTTTTAATTCATGATATTAACCAACAGTGGAGATCAAGGCCTTTGTCATGAATATTGCATGAGGGATTAGGCTATTTCAATCGGAATATAGAGGCGTACACTTTATATTTCATGCATGCTATCTCCAAAAGGGTTTAGTCTCTCCTGGAAACCATCAATCCACATCAAAGGGTTAAACGAACAAATTATCACTTTCATCCCAAGAGGGAATTCCCACGTTAATTTGCACAGAAGTACTTGGGGTTAACCCATTCAGTACAAGGGACGTCCGTTTCACCATACTCTGGCAACTATTAGACAGTTTTATTCAGCTTAGAAAGGACCTCATGCAATAATAACGCTTTACACTATCTTAACCAACCCTTTTAACTACCACAGAGCCTTCCTAAGCTATATAATATCGTCTAAATATAGCTAGAATACAATATAACACAAGGCCGCTGGTACTCAAGGGGTTAACGTTAACATTTTGGAAGCCAATGTACAGTCTTACTGAAAGTATTAATATAAGCCAGCTCAGTTCTACTACAATAAACCCATATCTTATCACCGTAGGTACAGTACGTAGCTGGACAAACAATGATATAGTAACCCTTTGACTGAAGGGCTTGATGCACAAGAAAATTATTAGCGTAAAAACAATACTACAAGAACACTCGAACACTATTAGTAGCGAATTGTGTCCTACAATCTGAGATAACCAAACATAATAATAATAATAATAATTAAAGTTGCAAGCAACGTTGTGCGGGGTTCGAGCGGGGTTGCACGCAGGGTATTGTGTTGGATACAAGGGCTGTGCCACATATATCAAAATATCATGTATCTTATCGGGCATGGAGAAAGTACAGAAGGAATATAGTGTAGCCATTTTGGCTATGGCCACTTAGCCCATTAAGGAGTGTGACCATTTTGGTTAAAGCTATTAATCCTGTACGAGTTGTTGTTGTTGTTGTTGTTCCCTAAGCTGCCTGGCCGAACAGCCCCGAATCCCTGAGGAAGGCCATGGCCATGATCAGGCTTTCCCACAGAGCTCTCATTGAGTGTAGATTGTGTTGTTGGCATAAGTGATTGTGTGAAACGCAGTCTTCTATGATGTGTTTAATAGTATGGGGTGCTGTGTTTCATCCCGGGCAGGCGTCGACAACGGAGTCATCCAGTCTCTTCTGATAGCTCAGGAGAGCTGCATGGTGTCCGCATCTCAGCCTGGCCAGGTGGACTCTGTCCTCGCGAGGAAGGGAGGATTCGGAAGGATGGATTTCGGGAGGTCGTGCTTGCAGCTGCGTGTTGTCTGTGAGTGAGTGGATGGATCGGCGAGAGATATGAGTATGGATGTGCTTCTGGAAGTTGGTTCGGGGTGGGCAGGGAGGGAGAGAGGACAGTAATTGTGTGTGATACCGTGTGTTTGATATTTCTTGGTGTCTGTGGGTGTGTTGCCATGTAGTTTAGTGGGTGGTCTTGGTTCGTGGAGGCTGCTGCCAGGAATTGAGTGCCTCTCATGTCCAGATGGTCTTTGACTTTGAGGATTTTGGTTTCTTGATGTAGGTGATCTGTGGGTGCAGTAGCTGTGCAGCCTGTAATGATCTTCAGGGCTTTGTTTTGAATAGTCTGTAAGGTCTTATGATGTGTTTCAGCTAGGTTAGAAGCCCAGGCTGGGCTTGCGTATTCCATCACTGATTTTATGTATTGTTTATATACTGTGGTGGTAGTTTCTTTGTTGTGTCCAAATTTTGTGCGAGCAAGTGACCTGAGGGTGTCAGTTTCTTTTTAATGTTTGTGGTGTGCTGTTTGAATGTCATATGAGTATCATATGTTACTCCTAGGATTTTGGGTGTGTGTGTATGTGTTAGGGGAGTGTTGTTTATGGTGAGTTGAGGGATGTATTCGTGTTCTCCTGTCCAGCTTGTGAGCAGGGTTGCGGTGGATTTGGCTGGGGCTAGATTAAGTCTGTTTGTAGTGCACCAGCCATGTAGTGTGTTGAGATAGGGTTGAAGGAGATCTGTTGCTCTTTTTGAGTCATGGTGTGTGCATGTGAGTGTTATGTCATCTGCATAGGAGGCTAAGTTTATTTGGGGCGTATTGGGTGTAGTTATATCGTGCATGTACAGATTGAAGAGTGCGGGCGATATGACGGATCCTTGTGGGACTCCGTTTGGAAAGTTTCTGATTTTAGATGACTGACTGGCAAATGATACGTCTGCACATCTGCCTGCTAGGAAGTTGGCCAGTCACCTTTTTGTGTTGTTGTGCATGTTTGTGTTGTAGATTTTGTTTGGTAGGTTGTGGCGGGGAATGGCATCGAAGGCTTTACTAATGTCGAGTGTGGCTAATAGTGATCTGTGTGGTGGTCTAGCTGAGTTGATGCTGTCAAAAGCTCTTTGTGTAAGGTCTGTGAGAAGAGTGTTTGTGGAGTGCAGTGGCCTAAAGCCATGTTGTGTTGGAGGTAGGGGTAGGTCGGGTGTAATTAATTGTAATACTAGGCGTTCCATGACTTTGTAAGGGGAGCACAGGAGTGTGATGGGGCGGTGCAAGGAGGGTAGCATGGGGTCTTTGTTGGGTTTGGGGAATGTGGTGATGAGACCATGCTTCCAAATGTCTGGTATTGTGTTGTGTGAATAACTGTAGTTTGATATGTTAGTGAGTGCTTGTATGCCTTGTGGTCCCAGGTGTCTGAGGTGTATGTTGCTTATGTTGTCTAGGCCACAAGCGGGTGAGTGCTTGAGATTGTTGTTGATATGCTTTGTCTGGTGATTGGTGAAGGGTGTATAGTCAGGGTCTGTGGGGAATTGTCGCTTACGTCGGATGACACGTCGGTCGTCTTTGTGAGGTTTTAGGTGGCTGACATGTGAGAAGTGATTGATGAGAGTTTTGCTTGTTGTTTACATGAAGGAGTAGAGTCTGTTGTTGTGATTGCAGCATGTGATTGTGTTGTGTTTCTGTTGGAAAGTGTGATGCTGTTTAGTGTTTTGTAGAGTTTTTTGGAGTTTGTTTTGTGATCAAGTGTTTGTAGGAAGTTATTCCAATTTAGATTTTGTTGTTCTTGTATTTTGTTGTTAGTTTGGGTGTTGAGTGCTGGGATTTGTTGTGTGATGTCTTGTGTTTGGGGTGCTGGGGAGTGTTTCAGTATGTTGCGTTGTCTGATGAGGTTTTGAATTTCTGGTGTGAAGTTGGGGTTGTGCCTTTTCTGTTACCTCTTGGAATGTGTTTCTTGTCAGCGTTTTGGATAGTTTTATTGAGTATGACATTGTGTACAGCATTGTTGATGTTAGTGATGGGTGTACTGTTTAGAGTTGTGAAGTGTTGTTCTGTCTCATTTGTGAATGCTTCCCAGTTAGCTCTTTTATAATTGGTGTATGTGTGTTTGTGGCTAGCTGGGGTGTGTCTGGTTTTGGTGGTGATAATGATCGGGAGGTGGTCAGAGCCTAAGGTTCTGACCACCCTCCAGGATGTTGTGGGGGCGAGTTCTGGGGAGCAAAAGGTGATGTCTGGAGATGATGGGTTATAGAGGGCTTGGTGAGGAATATTGGTATGTTGATGGATGTCGTTAAGGATGATGAGGTTATCAGTTTGGTTTTGTAGTACCAGCCCTCTGTCTGTGTCGGGGTTGTCGACAAACCAGGCCGACGTCTTGGCGTTGAAGTCACCACCCAGGATGATGTGTGGGGTGTTTGTGATGTGTTGTAAGTGTGGTCTGTATTCATTTGGTACTGTAGGGGATGTTTGGGGAGGGATGTATGTGTTTATGATGGTTATGTTGGAGTTGTTGCCAGTGCGTATTTTAATTGATTGTATTTATGTTGTGTTATCATTTGGGGGGAGGAGGGATTTGGTTTGTACACTGGTAACTATGTATGATATTTCTTTGTGTACCAGGGTGATGAGTCCACCGCCTCCGCCGACAGCCCGGTCTTGTCTGATGGTGGTGAAATCATGAAATGTGGGTGTTTTTTTGTGTTGTGCGCAGTTTTGTTTCATGTAAGATGGCAATGTGTATGTTGTGTTGTTTGATGAAGTGTGAGAGTTCGTGTTTCTTTGTGTTGATGCCATCTATGTTCAATTGGAGAATGTTAATGTTATGTGCACGATGTATGTTGGGTGCTGCTGCACGAGGATGGGGTGGGGTTGAGGGAGGGGCTGGGGGTTGGGATGGGTGAGGTGGTGGTGGGGATTGGGGAGCAGGAGATGGGGGTTGGAATGGATTAGGATGGGGTGTGGTGTGTTGAGTTGAGGATGTGGATGGTATGGGAAGGTTAGGTGGGTTAGGGAGGAGAGGTGGATGGGTTTTAGTGGGGGGGGAGTGGATGATATGGGAAGGTTAGGGAGGTTGGGGAGGAGAGGTGGACGGGTTTTAGGCGAGGGATTTGACTGGGATAGGGATGGGCATGAGGAACAGGTCCATGTGTTCGTGTAGTGTTTCTTGGAGGCAAGTGTTGTGCAGGTGAAGTGGGTCCAGTTCCTGCATGAATTGCAGAGAACTGAACCCTTAGTGTGGCGACTCGAAGTGATGGGTTTTGAGCAAGTTGGACATATGTATGTGTAGGTGGGTCCTGGGTTGCTCTCAATGTCTCCGGCTAGAAGAAGTCTTCGAGAAATGACAGCCGGAGAGTCATTTCTCGGTGTAGGAAAAACTGTGTGGTGTGTGTGTGGTGTGAGAGGTATGGAAATTCTCGGCGCGACCGAAGCCGCTCCAAGGACTCCTGTACGAGTAGGCATAATTGCCCGAAATTGCCTTCATTCCCTGCTCATTTTCATGCATAAGCAAAAGCCAGAGCATAATACAATTATGTATTCGTGAAAGTACGGTAATAGCTTTCAAATTACTCCTGAATCATCCCTGTACGACGTCTGGTTTTCTTGTAAGGATCTTGCAAACGAAGGGCAAAATTGCTAAAAATTACCAAATCCGATAGGCGAAATCGCTAAAAATTACCAATTATTTTCTGTTTTCGCTATGTGTGACGCTGCACATAAGTGAGCTCTCTCTCACACAAACCTCAGTGTCGTGGCGGGGCCTGTAGGCTCCGGCTGACGTCCATCCGTGCTGCTTGCAAAAGCTGGCCTGGCTCACAGGCTACAAAATAGCCGGAAAATCGTCTCCGTCATATGAGGGGCCCCGTGGGAATTGGGGTAAGAAGTGTGGTTGTTTTGATTATTTGATAGGGCCACCGTAAGGGTAATGGTGTGGCATTTTTTCTGTACAGAAGCTTGGCCTTTTTGGTTGGGGCTTCTTAGGTATGTGACCTTTTTCGTTAGCCATGGAGAAACTGCAGAGGTACAAATTATTATAAGCAACCTCATGTTAAAAATATCTTATATATTTTTGTTTAGCTTTACTTGGCATTCCTCTTCCTCTATGTATCTAGCAATTTAACCCCCTCAAACTCCTTATGACGCGATGGTGTGGTAATTACCCCGGGCCAAAAAGCTCTAAAAGATGATCAAGTGATAACTCAAGCGAGCTTGAAATACGCAGGCGTTTCGTTCATGGTCACCCCTTCGGGGATCAAGGTGTCCGGCAGTATATACCGGTAGGCTATAGGTAAATTCATTTTTGGGCTATTTCTTCCATTTTATTTATCCTGTTAAAGTGCTTGATTGATTTTTGTGCTAATGTAGTTAGTATTTGGTGTAATTTCACATATTTCAGCTAAATCTGAAGAGCACATGCAATTTATTTGTGCATGTTCAGTAAGTATTGCTGGGGAAAGGGTTAACGTATTCATCTTTTGGGGTATTTATTCTATGTTTTTTATCCTGTTTCTGTGATTGATTGAGTTTTGTGCTAATGTAGTGGTATTTGTAATTTTACATATTTTAGATAAATCAGAAGAGCACATGCAATATATTTGGGCATTTTCAGTCAGTATTGCTGGGGAAACGGTTAACATACAGTATTTATCATAGGAAGGGAAGAGGATGTGTAGCTCAGATCTTTGCCCTGAAATATGTTGTGGAGAAATATCTTGAGAAGGGACAAAAGTTGTATGCTGCCTTCATGGACTTGGAGAAGGCCTATGACAGAGTTGATAGAGAATGTACCGGTATGTAGAAAGTACTTGGAATATACGGAGCAGATAGCAAGTTGCTGAAAGCAGTGAATAGCATGTATTTTATTTATTTTTTTTTTTTTCTATATTCCAACTTACTTCCTCTCGGGCATAGGCTGAGAGCCTTAACATTCACCGCTTTACAATGAACAGTGAAGCCTGTGAGGAGGTTGTTCAGTCTAGGGAGAGACATGTGAAGCAGTAGTACAACGAGTTGTATCTTGCCTTCACATGAGGCACGGTGCTCACTCATGGCCCAAAACGACCCCATCTCTGAAGCCACCTCATTCCCGTGCTTCACTGTCTCACCCCCTACACTCGGACTCTCACACTTACACACACACAACGCCACCTGTTGAGCAGATAACTCACCATGAGGGTGCAAAGGTGTCAGTATGTGTTGAGAATGAACAGAGCGAGTTCTTTGATCTGAATTTTGGGTTAAAGAAAGGGTGTGTGATGTCCCCGTGGTTGTTCAATATATACTGAACTGTATATGGATGGAGTCATAAAAGAAATGCAAGGATGAGCAGTCGATGTTGGTGTACCACTAATAAGGGAAGGCAACGAGTGGAATGACAGAGTTGATAGAGAAGGTATGTGGAAAGTACTGAGAATATATGGAGTAGATGGCAAGTTGCTGAAAGCAGTGAAGAGTATGTATGAGAGTGCAAAGGTATCAGTATGTGTGAAGAATGAACAGATGGAGTAATTTGATCTGAATGTTTGGTAAAGCAAGGGTGTGTGTGATGTCCCGATGGTTGTTCTATATATACAGTATATGGATGGAGTCATAAAAGAAATACAAGGAAGAGCAGTGGATGTTTGTGAACTGCTGTTTGGTGACAATATGAATGGGAGTTGCAGGGTCTGGTAAATATGTTTGGAACAGTGTGCGAAAAAGAAATCTGAAGGTAAATGCGGGGAAGAGCAAGGTTATGGTCTTCGAAAGGGGTGAAGCCACAGAGTGTGAGGTGAAGTTGAACGGTCAGGCTATGGAGATTGTCAGCTCATTTAAGTATCTTGGCAGTGTACAGAGTAAAGATGGGAGTATGGATGAAGAAGTGTGGGAGAGGGTGCAACAGGGGAAGAGGGTTGTAGGAATGCTGAAAGCAGTAACATGAAATAGGGTGGTCAGCATGGAACTGAAGAAGTCATTGCATGACAGTGTGGTAATCCCGACACTGACTTACGGAAGCGAAGCATGGACGTTGTTGGAGAGATTCAAACCAAGAGTGAAAGTGATGGAAATGAGTTACTTGAGAAGTGTGTGCAGAGTTACATGGAGGGATAGACAGACGAATGAGGAAGTACGAGAGAGGTGTGGTGTGAATGTACTGGAAAGTGCGAAAAAGAACACCTTGAGATGGCTCGGCCATGTGGAACGTATGGGAAGCGAGAGAATGACTAAGAGCGTGTACGAGTGAGGTGGAAGGACAGAGGGAGAATTAAACCGAGAGAGAGGTGGAAGGATGGAGTTAAGAAGTATATGCGTGAAAGCGGTGCTGGATGGGAGGAGGGGCGTCGACTGACTGGGGACAGAGGTGCATAGGGGTGTTTCGTTCGTGGCCAATCCTTCGGGGATCAAGGCGTCCGTCAATAGATAGATAGATAAATTCATCTTTAGGGCTATTTCTTACATTTTCTTTATCCTGTTGTGTACTTTATTAAATTTGTTGGTAATGTAGTTGGTAATTGGTGTAATTTTACATATTTCAGATAAAGGATGTCAACAGAATAACAAATGATGAGCTGAAGAGACGTTTAGGTATAAAGAGTATTAGCGAGGAGATGCGTACAAGTAAACTGGGAAGGTATGGACATGTGGAGAGAATGGATGAACAAAATTGGGTGAAAAGATGCAGGTCTGCGATTGTGGAGGGAGCTGCACCAAGGGGTGGACCGAGTAAGACCTGGGATCGGACTATACGTGCCGATCTCAAATCCAAAAACTTGACAAGTAAAGCATCCCTTAACAGGGTTGCCTGGAATGCCGGCATTAGGAAAAGAGACTGAAACTTCACATCTGTGTGGAGCACTGTCTTAAAATGTTATGTACGTATGTATGTATAAATCTGAAGAGCACATGCAATCTATTTAGGCATTTTCAGTCAGTATTGCTGGGTAAAGGGTTAACATATTAATCTTTTGGAGTATTTCTTCCATTTATTTATCCTGTTAGTGAGTTTTATTGATTTCAGTGCTACTGTAGTGGTATTTGGTGTAATTTTACATATTTTAGATAAATTTGAAGCGGACATGCAATATATTTGGGCATTTTCAGTCAGTATTGCTGGGGAAACGGTTAGCATACTGTAGTCATCTTAGGAAGGGAAGAGGATGTGTAGCTCAGATTTTTGCCCGGAAATGTGTTGTGGAGAAATATCTGGAGAAGCGACAAAAGTTGTATGCTGCATTTATGGAGTTGGAGAAGGCCTATGGCAGAATTGATAGAGAAGGTATGTGGAAAGTATCGGTACTGAGAATATACGGAGTAGATGGCAAGTTGCTGAAAGCAATGAAGAGCATGTATGAGGGTGCAAAGGTGTCAGTATGTGTGGAAAATTAACAGAGCGAGTTCTTTAATCTGAATGTTGGGTTAAAGAAAGGGTGTGTGTGATGTCCCCATGGTTGTTCAATATATACCGGTACAGTATATGGATGGAGTCATGAAAGAAATACAAGAGCAGCGGATGTTGGTGTACAGCTGATAAGGGAAGGAAACAAGTGGAAGTTGCCTCAACAGTACAGTACCGGTACTACTGTTGCTGACAACACAGCTCTGATGAGCGATAGTGAATGGGAGTTGCAGGGTCAGGTAAATATGTTTGTGAAAAACGGAATCTGGAGGTAAATGCTACGAAGAGCAATATTATGGTCATTGAAAGGGGTGCAACCATAGAGTGTGAAGTGAGGTTGAACGGCTATGAAGAATGTCAGCTCATTTAAGTATTTGGGCAGTGTGTTGAGTAAAGATGTGAGTAGGCCTATGGATGAAGAAGTGTGGGAGAAAGTGTAACAGGGGAAGAGCGTTGTAGGAACTCTGAAAGCAGTAAGAAGAAATAGGGTGGTCAGCATGGAAGTAAAGAAGTCCTTGCATGACAGTGTGGTAATCCCGACATTGACTTATGGGAGGGAAGCATGGACGTTTCTGACTGGGATTGATCATTGATAATCATCAGTTATGCTAGTTGGAAAAGTAGTGGGGTAGAATGTAGAGTTCGGGTGTACCGCCAGCCTTGTTTACGCTACGCGGAGCGGCGGCGTACGCTGGCCATCATGTTCCCGTTTATTTGACTGCTTTTGGATACAATAATAGGTTGAGGGGGGTCACCCCCCCATGACATATTGTCATCATCATATATATTGCCAGCAGGAGGCAAATAACCGAAAAAAATGCCTTCAAAATAGACGAGAACTAAAGGCTGGTTCACACATAGCCGAGTCGGTGCGCGAGTCCAACACAAGTGATGAAATTTTGCTATTCAGCAATGACTCGTCGATACTCCTCAACACTCGTATAGACTCGTGGTACGCTCGTGTATACTCTTTGTTTACTCAACGCACTCGTGGGTACTCGCCACGGGGTCCAAAAAAGTCATGCATGCATGACATTTTTGGGTCCCATGGCGAGTACCCACGAGTGTGGCCTATAATAATAATAATAATAATAATAATAATAGTTCTTAAAGATAGCGCATGCTAAGCTAGCTAAGGATAGCTCAATAAGGCCGATTAGGCGTATTTCCATTGGGGTCCTGTACTACTACCCCATCCCTTTGCTCATGAGGGATGGTAACGACTCAGTGCTTGTGAAAAATCTTTAATGCGCCGAGCGTGGGCGCGAACCCGGGCCTTCTGGGTGGAAGTCCGAGACGCTAGTCACTACACCAAGCGAGCCGCTTACGTGTAGACTCATGTACATACGTGTTAACTCGTGTTTGACTCTGAATAACTCTTCGTTATTCGTGTTAACTCGTGTTGACTTGTGTAAATCCGTGTAACACTCTTTGGTGATTTGTCGCTTTTCGTCATCATTTCGACGTTGACGAAGCAACACGTGTCTACACGCAACAACACGTATGTAACACACATGCAACACGTATCAACAAGAGTAGAAAGCACGAATGTGAGTGCCAAAATTTGGTGCCCCCATGATGCCAGAGTTTACACGATTCAAACACGAGTGAAAACACGAGTAAACAAGAGTAAACACGATCCACTGAGATAAAAACACGAGTGTAACACAAAAAAGCAAGTGTCATTTGAAATACCGTTATTTCAAAAATTTAGGACGAATCAACGAGAGTTTACACGAGTTTACACGGATGTAACACGAGTCAACACGTGTGCAACAGAGATCCAACAAGAGTCAACGCGTTGTCTTTCATGTTGATCCGTATAACAATCGTGTTGATCCGTGTAACAATCGCGTTGACTCGTGTTAGACTCGTCCATACTCTTTGTTTACGTGCCCTGGAATGTGGCCATTATTTTTCAAATTTTTGACACTCGTGTTGGGTTCGTGTTACACTCGTTTTGACTCTCAGTTACTCGTACAGACTCTTGCATGAACACGTGTTGACTCGTATTGACTCAAGTTAACTCGTGTTACACTCTCCTTGACTCGGGAGCAATTGCTACTCGCGGCCGACTCAGCCTCCAGCGACGGCGATACTCAACGAGTGTGACTCGTGTTGGACTCGCGCACCGACTCGGCTATGTGTGAACCAGCCTTTAACCACGGTGATCGACATATGTAAACATGACGGCGGCGGTGTCGGCTTCGGACACTTGCGATAATGTTCCCGTCTATTTTTTATGCCATTGGATACAATAATATGTTGAGGGGGGGGCTTTGCCCCATGACGTGTTGTCATCATCATATATATTGCCAGTAGGGGGCAAACAACCAAAAAAATTGATGCAAAGCCCTCCCCTTAACATATTATTGTATCCAATGGCAGTCAAAATAGACGGAAACATGATCGCAAGCGTCCACCGCCTCCGCCGCCGTCATGTTTACATGGTCGATCGCCGCAGTTACTGTAAGTTCGCGTTTATTTTGAGTTTTTGACGAAATTTTTTTTTGGTTAGGCCTATTTGCCCCCTGCTGGCAAATTATATGATGATGACAATATGTCATGGGGGGTGTTTGCCCCCCTCAACATATTATCGTATCCAACGGCATTCAAAATGGACGGGAACATGATGGCAAGCATCCGTCGCCGCTCTGCGCAGTGTAAACAATGGTGGTGGTACGCCCGAATTCTACATTCTACCCGGCTAGGCCTATATTATAGGCTACAATAAATAAGTAGGCTAGGCTATTTTATCTATAGGCTATGCCTAGTCTAATATTACAATTTAAGGTAGCATTCAAGTTGACTACAGCAGGACTTACCCTTGACCAGGTATAGGCTATCCTAGTGTTTACTAGGCCTATACCCCTTTGAAAGGACATTAGCCTAGCCTAACCTAACAACCTTACCTAACCTATCATAGTAGGCTATTATGGGTGGGGTCTGCCACCCCCACACCCCGATTTTTGGTGTATTTGTCTATTTTGTCTGTGAAGTGGGATTTTTGTCAATTTGCCTATAACGAAAATCCTCCATGCAGACTATAGCCTATGGAGAAAAATATGGCGAATCTATTGTTGCCTATTATCTCTAATAAATTGTTTCTCATAATGCTGCAGTAGTGTCGTTTAACATACCAACCATTTAATTGTGTGCCTTTAAAATTTACCTAAATTAGGCTATAGGCTACTGGAAGATTGGAAGAATCTTTAAGAAAGACTAGGTTAGGGTTATTGTCGTGCCAAAGCTAGATTATAGCCTAAATATAAAAGGAAGTGAATAAAATGAAATATGCCGAAAAAAAATCGCCGTCAAAATAGACGCGAAGTTAACCGCGGCGATCGCCCTATGTAAACATGACGACCGTACACCCGGTAACTACATCCATCCCATTAAAAGTTACTGTGGGACACAAAATATGTTGAGGGGGTCTCTGCGGCTCTGCCCCCCCCACGTCGGCCCGTCACGTATTATGATGTATAGTAAGTCATCATCATTTGTGCTAATTCATAGGATCCCCAATTAAGGACAAAGTCAATCAACAGACGAAATAAGCTCCCAAATTACAATAACATAGCGGCCCGCCGTTTATGGGCGACTTATTACACGTAATTTTTAATGTTACTTTCCTGCCCTGGTCTAGGCCTAATAGATTTTTCCAAAGAATCAAACATAAATTAAAAGGAAGTAGCCTAGCCTACAGTTTATAGGAAGGCTATTCCAACATGCATTCCAGAACTTAGGCTAGCCTAGGCCTAGGCTATATGAAAATTTGTGGGTGGTCTGCCAAAAAAGAATCACTAGGCCTATTAGGCTATGGGTAGGCTAGTATGGGGTGCATTTTGCAAATATTCTGAACTCTTAGGCCTAGGCTAGGCTAAATTAAAACTCACAAAATCTGAGTAAAACCAGCACTAGAATTTTGTCTTGTCATGTCTTGGGGGTTAAGGGCAACCTCAGGCGAATACTCGCCCGCTCCGGCCCTACCGTAGTCGCGGAGATCCTATGTCACAATTAAATTAGTTTATAGTTAAGGTTAAAATTCACCACCGTGTCACTTTCACTCTAGGTCATTCGTAGAACCGTAACACTGTAAAGGCAATAACCCAATAGCAGGTCATCAGGTGGCGAACCAGAGACCTACAAACTGCGGTACTAGGGCCAGAGCAATGTCTTGAAGCGAGGTGCCCTTATTAACCAACCCCAGACAATCCAGTAGGAGCTGTCGGAAGGAATCCATCTTTGAAGCCAGAAAGGGACGCCCATCCACATGCTCAGTAACGGGACGAGGCGAGGCTTAGGAGGCATATGTAGGACGACCAGATGTAGGATGTGGAGGGGAAGAGGTACCGTACGACGATACATGGGATGCGGAGACTGCGGAGGGAAGTGCTCGTCAAAGTCATACGGTTCCTCAGGACTTCAACAATAACCGGGTGACGGCCGGTGCGGACAATGGTCGATCGCCGTAGTTAATATAAGTTCGCGTCTATTTTGACGGAGATTTTTGTTTTAGTTAGGCTAGGCCTAGGCTATTTGCCCACTGCTGGCAATATATATGATGATGACAATATGTCATGGGGGGTGATTGACCCCCTCAACCTATTATTGTATCCAACGATCTCTAACCTCTGTATCTCAAAAAGGGCTAGAGCAAATTGGCTGTAAATTTCCACATCTAGGCTATTCCTTGACAGATTTGCTCCCTCCAATTAGTATTTATTAGCATAAATTCAGCCTAGTTTAGCCTATAAAACAAAAACTAACATTTGTTTAGCCTAGGCCTACATATAAAAAGAAAAAACCCACTTGTACTGCAATTATAAGCATAAATATGAGTATCTAAGTTACAAAGCAAATGATTTTGTATAGCCTAAAATAAACCATAAAATTGTCATCTTTCAACTGTTGAGGTCATAAATATAAAACAATCTAATACATTAGGAAAAAATGCGTTAAGAGTTGTGTTAGCGGGTCTATCGTCCCCTTTACTTACGTAGTCGCACGCTCGCAGTTACATTCGCGTCTAATTTGACTGTGGTTATTTGCCCCTGCTGGTGATATAGATGATGAAGACAATAAGTCATAGGGGGATAAAGCCCCTTCAACCCATTATTGTATCCCACGGCCAGGCGTTGGGTAAATTGTTTTGTTACCGGTCGGCGGATTGAGGGTGGCTTTACCAAGTTTACCCCAGCAGTTAAATTAGAAGCGAATGTAGGCCTAACTGCGAGCGTGCGACTAGGCTATATAAACAAAGCTTTTGGTATGCCCACAACTACAACTCTTACCAAAACTGCAATTAGCCTAGCCTATTTTTGTTTGTTTTTCAGTCTAGGCTAAATTGTGGAGGCTAGGCTAAATTATTTAGCTGCAATTAGGGGTTAACTGCACCACTACTACTCCTCGATTACGGGATTCCTGTCTTAGGTAATTATTTGTTGTTGATCTTACCTTACTCAAGGGACCCTACAGATGTGCAGAAAAGGGATACTTTTCTTATTTTGTCAATTTCATTGTCACCCCCCTATACAATTTTCAGAATTAAGTCCTAGTTTTGTCCAGCCAGTCCAGTCGACTCAGTCCAGTCCACAACACTTTGTTTACATGCTAGGCTCTTCTCAGAAGTTCCCGGATGTTCATTAGCCAATGAGAGTCGAGCTTCACCTAGTGATTTATTTTCCCAACAAATTATTATCTTTTACAATTCTCTCTTCCAGTGTTTTACATAGTGTCTGAATTTATTACTTTCTAATTTTTCTACATTTAGTTTTTGGAATATCGATTTGTAACAATACATTTTAACTTCTACCCACAATGCACTTAGTCTGTGAAGTGTGACGTCAGTTTCAAAGTTTCCTGGAAGGCTTCATGCCAAGTTAGTTTTCCTCACATTTAGGTGTATTTTTGGCGGTATTTCTCGAGTATGGCTATTTTTCTTCAATATATAACCTTAAGTAGACCCTTAGGGCTTGCATTACAGGGTCTTTTCCATGTCAAAAAGGCCAATTTCGCCCATTATATAGAGACATATCCTCAGCCAAGTTTCGTCGAAACTTGGCTCGTGTTTTCGAAATGTCGGGTTATATGGGTATGGAAATTTACAAAACCCGAGCCAACATGTTAATAAGGTTACTGTTATTTTCATTTTTAAATTAGTTAAATCCGAGCCAAGTTTCGTCAAAACTTGGCTCGGGTTTTCAAAAAGTCGGGTTTTATGCGTCTGGAAATTGACAAAACCCGAGCCAATATTTTACCAAGGTTACTGTGTTTTTTTCATTTTTACATTTGTTAAATCCGAGCCAAGTTTCGTCAAAACATGGCTCGGGTTTTCAAAAAATCAGGTTTTATGGGTCTGGAAATTGAACAAACCCGAGCCAAATTTGGGTTACAAATGTGTATTATCGTGTTCTATAGTGTTCTATACGCTTTTTACCCCTCAATTTCCCTGATCTTCATAGCCCTCCCCACTATCGGGGGGCGTGTCTTTAGATTGATGGATAATGGGTAAATGCTTAATTCCCATTCAATTTCATCACTAGATTCGACTAAAACACCAAAAACAAAATCAAAATTCCAAAAAAAATACCTGAAAAACACGTTGTTGAGTCTCCTGTATATTAACCTAAAATTAAGCTAGGCCTAGGCCTGTTTTCTCATAGGCCTAATAACCTAATGAAGTATACTATAGCCTAACCTAATTTAAGTTATTTCACAAAATACTAATAGGCCTACCCAGCCCTCCTCATGCATTATTTTCCATTGTAAAATAAGTTTGTGCTTAACTGCAGTAATGAAAGGTAGCCTATAAATAGGCTAGCCTAGGCCTATGTTGGCTGTGCAATTGTCTCGATTTGACTATTTTTACCTAATTAGGCCTAAAGCAGCCTGAGCCTATTCCCAACCCCCAAACAGTATCCCATGTTAAGCCCTAGGCTAGGCCTAGGCCTAATCCCACTCTCAATCAAAATTCGAACTGCTAAATTCGTACCTACCGGTAGCGCTGCCTAGGCTAGGCCTATATTTTTTGTGAATAGATATAGAAAATGGTTTAAAGGAAAGACCATCCTAGATTATGTTCGGTTAATATACAGGAGACGCAACAACGTGTTTTTCAGGTATTTTTTTTGGAATTTTGATTTTGTTTTTGGTGTTTTAGTCGAATCTAGTGATGAAATTGAATGGGAATTAAGCATTTACCCATTATCCATCAATCTAAAGACACGCCCCCCGATAGTGGGGAGGGCTATGAAGATCAGGGAAATTGAGGGGTAAAAAGCGTATAGAACACTATAGAACACGATAATACACATTTGTAACCCAAATTTGGCTCGGGTTTGTTCAATTTCCAGACCCATAAAACCTGATTTTTTGAAAACCCGAGCCATGTTTTGACGAAACTTGGCTCGGATTTAACAAATGTAAAAATGAAAAAACACAGTAACCTGGGTAAAATATTGGCTCGGGTTTTGTCAATTTCCAGACCCATAAAACCCGACTTTTTGAAAACTCGAGCCAAGTTTTGACGAAACTTGGCTCGGATTTAACTAATTTAAAAATGAAAATATCACAGTAACCTTATTAACATGTTGGCTCGGGTTTTGTAAATTTCCATACCCATATAACCCGACATTTCGAAAACACGAGCCAAGGCCCGGATTTTACTAATGTTCATGTTAAAATTACACTGTAACCCTAATAAAATCTTTGTTTGGGTTTTCATAAGGTTAACATTACCCTAAATACCGGAAGAATGGGGTTAAATTACTAACCTAACCTTACCTAACCTAGTAGAATGGGGTTAACATTAGCCTAACATAACAACCTTACCTAACCTAACCTAGTAAGAATGGGGTAACATAGCCTAACCTAACAACCTTACTAACCTAACCTAGTAAGAATGGGGTTAACATTAGCCTAAATAACAACATTACCTAACCTAGTAAGAATGGGGTTAACATTAGCCTAACCTAACAACCTTACCTAACCTAACCTAGTATTATTGGTGGGGGCTGCCGCCCCCACCCCCCCCCTGGTTGGGTACTGGCTGAAAAACTTGTTGTTTTTCAAGAGGCCTATGTATTTTATGTTATTTTTGTTCTCCCTTATAATACATTTCAGCTCTTAATGACATATATAGCAATGATGTATAGCCTATGCTCTACCGGACCTATTAGGCCTAAAAAGATCGATGGGCTAACTGTCGGTCCAAAACATCAGTATGGTAACCAACTAGCCCTTGCATGCCAGTTTAATCCTATGCGAAAAAATCTTTTACTTTATGTTACTTTGCGATGACCCATTAAGATTCCCTAGCTAGCTGTGGTCCGGCTCCTTTATGTTGTCCCAACCAACCAACTAACCTTAATGAACAGAGGAGGTACTGGGCTGCCTGGCTGGCCGCTGGAGGCTCGATCACCACTCATCTTGGTCAACAGCTGGTGGATTTTTGTTTCGAATTTTTCCATGTATAAAAGTGTATGTGCATTTCAAAACCAGCTGTCCTCGTCAGCTGTATTTGGAACACTGGTTATTGCACTTTGGACAGTTTACACTTATTGGAAGGCGAAAAGGTCTTAAGCAGCCTCAGTGTTTTTAAAGACGGTGGAAAAAGCTTTGATCGGCTCACCTCTACACAAGCTGGCCAAAGTCAAACTGACAGCTTATATCCTGGGCCACCTGTTTCCAAATCATGGCATCACCTGATTGGTCGATAGACATCACGTGTCAGTGAACTCGAGTACTCTTGGCATGAATTAGGTAGGGTGATTACTTTGGCTACGACGCCACCAGTATAGTTCATTGCATTCGCCACCAGATGTCTCAGTTGTTGACTGACAGTCACGAAAAAGAAGTCTCCCAGATGAAGACGAAAAAGAAGAAGTGTAAACAAACCCTTAAAACGTAAATATCCATATAATATGTATTATGTTAGTTTCCTGGGAATGACACCTACATAAACAATTTGGAGAAAAATCGGTTAATCACATGCTATTGAGCTTAATTTTTTACCAATATTGTAGCGCCTCCTGTATATTGACCTTATGTTCAAATAATATGTAATAGCACTGTGTATGGTTGTATTAAATTTAAATAGTGATAGATGTGTATATTAATGGGATAAAAATACTCCGAAGTTTGCATACGTCCAGAAAATTATAGTGCAACACTGTTGCCAGATCCTAATCATGCCATTATCATTATGCATTTTACTCATTTGCATAATTTCAAATACCAAGGGCATTAATATAATATTTTCCTATCTTTTTTGTAGTGATATTTGTATGATTTAGTGGTATATTGGTGTCTGTCTAGGGTTATAATGCATTGTGAAAGTTACCTCTGAATCTCTGACTTGGTAACAGTTCGGTATAGGCCGGCTTAAGTAACCCTGCTTTCTTTGAGTACTACACGGCAAGAGAAGCTTTCGGTTCTGTCATTACTGTTCAAGGTAAACATCAACTGCTAAATTCGACATCATGTTCAAATAATATGTAATATCACTGTCTATGGTTGTATTAGACAAAAATCGTGATAGGTTTCTATTTTATGTGGATAAATAGTATTAAGCTGAATAAACTAAATACCGAAAGTTCACTAGAGTGGTTGTTGATACATTTGCTAGACATCATCATCATCATAGATATGAGGGAGGAGGGAGGTAGGAAGGAAGGGCAGGGTAAGTCACACAGGCAATTGCCAAAACTTTAAAGGTCCATATCATTGTTATTAAACAAAGCATTTGGCAAAGGGAGGAATTGTTAAAAACCTTAGCCAATACTCTGTCATTCACCAAAAATAAATTTGAATTATCATTATTATTTGGTAGGGTAGGTATGTATAGGTAGGTTGGCTAAATAATTGCTGGAATTCGTAGGGCCTCGAACTGTTTTGAGAGAGTTAAATACAACAAAAATAATAGATCTGAATAATAAAGAGATTATGTTATTAAGCAAAACTGGGGGATGCGTGGAAGCCTATAGACTGTAGACGTTAAACTTTGTGTGGGTAGCGAATGCGGTTTTAAAGTCATTTAACCCTCTCACGACCATAGGACGCAGAGGTTGCCAGATTAGCAATAAGAAAAAGATTACTCTCACTGTTATAATTACCCCTCCAAAATTAGTTTTCTGCCCACAGCTAACTCAAAGACAACTGCAGAGGTTGAAGTAAACAAACTAATGGTTTATAGATACCCCTGACGGTAACAAAGGATTTAAAGTATCCCTAATAGGCTCAAAAATCGCGTCCGGATGTGAGAGGGTTAAGAATAGACAGTTTTCAATGCTGCGGCCAAACTATTCCACCCATTTATATTCTTTTGTTATCAAAACGTTCGGAATCGCGAGCCTCACCCAACTACGCAAGCATGGCTTTGATCATCGGCGTAGTTTTCAAGCTGTGGAATTTGACGTTTTTTCAAGATTGCCGGAAAAAAACCCACGTGCAAAAGCAAAACCTTCTCTATAACATTTGCGGAGCATTAGTAGGGGAGTCCGTATGCCAAAGCCCAGTCGTTTTCTATGAGTGGGAGAGACGGTATTTAGGCGTCAAGTTTTTCGGGAAATCGATTGCCACGGACCTGTTTGGCCGTCATTCCAGATCTTTAGCATATCAAAAGTTGCCCAATACAAAAACGCTGTGAAAGTTTGATCCCGATCCAAAAAGCGGTTCTGGAGTTATTACGTCGAAACCGGCGCGTAAGAAGAATTTGGATGAAAAACCGGGTTTAATGATTACAATAGGGGTTCCCCGTAGGGGACGAACCCCTAATAATAATAATAATAATTAAAGTAGAAAGACGGCCGGCCAATCAGCGTGCTATTGCGTTAAGATATTATGTACGTATCCGAGAATACGTGTAACGGATAAAGAGTTAAATATTGTAAAGGATAAAGATGTTTCCTACGCGGAGACTTAGATGACCTATGGGTCTGTATTGTATTAGGGTTAAGATATTGTGTTAAGATAATTTATGTTCAGGTGTAACGGACACACGTTCGATTCTGAAAAGGGGGGGTGAGATAAAAATGATATCATTTGTGGGAAATTAAGTGGTCTATGGGCCAGTGTTGTATTCAGGTGTTGTATTGTATTAGGAGGGTTTATGTTCGTAATGCCCCGGTCTTATAGACAGACATCCAGGGGCTTGGTAAAGGTTATATTATTTAGGAAATAGCATTTGTGATTTAGATTTACGAATAAGAGTCCCTGGTCAGAGAAGCCCTGGTCTCTTAGTTAGACATCCGAGGTCGTTGTAAAATGATTAGTTGAGTCTGGTAACCTGCAATGGATCGAAGTCGAAGTGAGTCATTACCTGAATAGCGGGAATCCAAGTATATGGTAATGGGAGCTCCCGAGTTCCAATGTACTATCTGGTGTGGGTCAACGAACTATTCAATTCATGTATTGAACTAATTTTGGCCCGAACAGGAAGTGGGTTACTGGACCCGTGTTAGCTTAAGAGTTGGGCTGTTAAATAAATATACAAAACTCCAACAACTGTCTAATTATTCCCCCACCTTATTAGTGTGCTTGAACTTAGAAATTTAAGTACAACGTTTTGGTGGCAAGCGGTGGGATTAGACAAATTGTTGGTTGAGTATAAATTATCTAGCAGAACCGACATAATGGCGACAGTATTACCGTTCAGAGTATGGGAAGAGGGGAAAGAAGAAATTGAGCTATGGATTGAACAAATAGAATGTCAATTCACTCTACTTGAGGTAGGAGTTTATGGGAAAAAATCGCCTATGGAAAGGCACACTTAGGCAAGGCCCTAAATGACGTAAGAGTACGTCTAGAGGGACTAGTATCGTGGGCAGAAGTGAAGGCCGCTGTAATCGAGGAGTTTGGCCGAGAAACCTCCACAAGGAAGGCCCGAGAGAAACTAAAGACGATGAAACTGGACGGCCAGAATGTGAGAACCCTGAGGAGGGGAATCACGAAGTATGTCAAACTCGCGTATCCACATATGAGCCAAGAGAGTCAGGAAACAGAAATTAGGGAGATCATAATTCAAGCGTTTCCTGTGGAAGTGCATCAATCATGAAGTGACTACCACAAAGGAACTCATGGAGGTGATCAAAAAAGTACCGTAATGGAGAAGTAGGAGAGGAGAAAAAGAAAGGGGAAGAGGAAAACCCGAACAAAGGGTATCCAAGAACAATTGTCCGATGTTTTGTATGTAGGCAAACCGGACACCTAGCTAGGAACTGTTCTAACCGACCCCAAACCCAAACCCCTAGATTTAACTCGAGGCCCCCACTCCAAAATGATCGACCCCTACCAAGGGTGACCGACCCAAACCAGGGAAGATTGCTCCCAGTCGAGCACTGAGAGATGGAAACCCAACCGAAAGTCACAATGTCAGAAGGTGAAGACAATTTTTCCTCTAAACCTCACATAGAAGGGCGATATAGTGAGGTTAATATCTTAGAGAGACTTATGCCTTGCGAAACTATCGTGATCAATGGGAAAGCCGCAAATATGTTAATTGACACGGGGGCTAATAGAAGCTGTCTTTTGGAGAGTTTTTGGAGGAACAACCAGAGAGAAATAGGGACGTTACAGCAGACTAGTATTCAGTTGTCAGGAGTTGGTAGTCAACCATTGACTATCCTAGGGAGAACTAATTCGGTAGTGATACAGTGGAAGGGAATTAAATTCACCACTGATTTTTGTGTACTATCGGGGAAATCTAATAGCAGAGTTGATGGGTACCTGGGAATTGACCTTATGAGACAGTTGGGGGTAACTATACAGTGTGGGCCGAAACAGACTACAACGACCGTCCGACCACAGATGGTAGCTACCACGGGAACACTTTCTATTCCCCCTAGATCTTGGAGAATGATAGAGATTCCTAAACCCCAGGGAATGATAGCCGGGATTTTTGAACCTGATACCCAGAATAAAGTAAGAATATCCCCCACCTTTATTACTACCGAGCAGAGGAGACTAGTCCTTGCTAACTTTGGCAATGAGACGATCAGTTATCAGAAGGGAACACTCTTAGGACAAGTTACACCCGCACAACCCACCACCATTGGAACAAACGGACCTGTTAACTTAGCTGAAATCCCGAAACAACTGACGT
This sequence comes from Paralithodes platypus, assembly GCA_032716605.1. Classification (NCBI taxonomy): domain Eukaryota; kingdom Metazoa; phylum Arthropoda; class Malacostraca; order Decapoda; family Lithodidae; genus Paralithodes; species Paralithodes platypus. The sequence continues at coordinate 7,395,733 of CM064579.1, forward strand.
CCGACCAGGCCACTACCTTACATGAATTACTCTGGTCTTACTGAGACATCTTTGCTCAAGATGAAGGGGACTACGGCTCAGCCCGAACCCGACACACCCACGAGATCCATACTCAAGGGCCCCCTATTAGACAACCGTACCGACGACAAAATCCCATCATGAGACAAAAAGAAAAAGAACAAGTAGAAGAGATGCTGAAACAAGAAATACTAGTGGAATCCTACAGTCCGTGGTCGTCTCCCGTAGTCTTGGTAAAAAAGAAAGATGGGTCCACTAGGTTCTGTGTAGACTATAGGAAATTAAATGTTGTCACCATCAATGATGCCCAACCTCTACCTCGCATCGATGACTCACTAGAATCATTAAATGGGTCAACCTGGTTCTCTACCCTAGAAATACAAATTAATTATTGGCAAGTACCAGTTAGGCCAGACGACCAGGAGAAAACCGCATTCGCCACGAGCAAAGGGAAACTGTATCAGTTTACGGTTTTGCCCTTTGGAGTTTGTAATGGACCAGCCAGTTTTACTAGGGTCATGGACGAATTACTGAGGGGTTTGGCATGGAAGACTTGCTTAGCTTACCTACTGTAGATGACATTATTATTTTTTCAAATAGCTGGGAAGAACATATTAACCGACTACAACAGGTATTGGAGATAATTAGGAGGGTGGGACTAAAATTGAAGCCGTCTAAATGCCAACTAGGGGCACACGAGGTGGCATACCTAGGGAATGTAGTTTAATAAAAAGGTGTCCAACCGGACCTGCTCAAGGTCAAAGCTATCGCAGAAATTACACCCCTACCACTGTAAAAGGGATCCGAGCATTTCTGGAGATGGCTTCCCATTATCGGAGATTTATACCAAATTTCTCGAAAATTGCTCGACCCATGACCAAGAGATTGGAAAAAGGGCGAAGGTTTGACTGGGATCAGGATTGTCAAACAGCTTTTGATCACTTGAAGGAAAAACTTACTTCTAACCCTATAGTCTGTCACCCCGACTTTACCAAGCCCTTTCAACTATATACCGATGCTTCCGATGAAGGACTAGGCGCTGTCTTAGCTCAGAGAGTTGACGGGAAAGAGGGCATAGTGGCATGCGCCAGCCGGACGCTAAATAAAGGGGAGAAAAATTACAGCGTCACCAAAAAGGAATGTCTAGCTCTAGTTTGGGCTGTGCAGTATTTCCATTCCTATTTAGCCGGGGTCCATTTCGAAGTTATCACGGACCACCATAGTTTGCAATGGCTCCGAAAGATGAAAACATAAGATGGGTTATTTGTTAGGTGGAAGGGGATCTTGGAAAAATATTCCTTTGACGTTAGACATAGACCGGGAAAATTGTACACTAACGCCGATGGCCTATCTAGATTACCGGTAGCCGCCGTTCAACCCCCTTCACCTGGCCAGGAACAGACTAATCCGGGGTGTAGAGACAAGTTAAAATCTTCCGAGGGAGCCTGGAGGGATTCCAAGGATTGGGTGGTGTTAGACTATCTTGAGGCCAAACACATGATACAACTCCTTCATGGTCAAGAGGGGAGGGGGGCTCATTTGGGACAGTCTCGAGTCCTGAAGCAATTTAATGAAAGTTACTGGACTTCAAGAGGCGACCAAATTGTCAAGGAAGTCATCCAAAATTGTTTGGTATGTCAGAGAGGGAAGGATGGCCGAGGACCTAAACAGTCGCCTGGACATATCCTAGCAGGGAAACCATGGGAGAAATTATCGGTGGACATTATGGGACCTCTACCCAGACAGACGAACAAAAGGTATATTTTGACCTGTGTTGACGTCTTCTCCAAGTACTTGGTTGCTTGTGCCATCTCGGACAAGAGAGCCGAAACCGTAGCTAAGGTTATCCTGGAGAAAGTTTTCTTTGTGTATGGAACACCGGGCTGTATTCTGAGTGATAGGGGGAAAGAGTTTAATAATGAAATTTGGCAACACTTGGGGGACACTTTGGGCTACCAGATCCAACACACATCTCCGTATCATCCCCAAGGGAATGTGGTGTGTGAAAGGAACCACAGGGTACTAGCTAATTGTGTCCGGGCTAGTCTGAGCTCACAGGGGGAAGAAATATCCCGAAACTGGCCGGAACTACTGCCCGAAATTATCTGGGGAGTGAATACCACAATTTGTAGGAATACTGGGTATTCTCCCTACGAAATTATTTTCGGAGTCACTCCAGAATTGCCTCAGGAAAGACATTTTCCCTATCCCATTCATTCCACCAAGTACTCACAACCGGAACAATATCTGAAAGAGAAGGGGGAGCGAAGACGACAAATTCACACTCATGTGACGTAGCAACAGCCTACTAAACTAAATCTCAATAACCCATATTACCGGGGGGAATATATTCTAGTGAAGAGATCTAATCCCACCCGAATGGGGAAACTAGAGGAGAAGTACGAGGGACCTTTCAAAATTGTTGAAATAAACGGGCCATATCAGGTACTGTATGTACATCACGGAGGTATTGTGTCGGCTACGCACATCCGCCATACCAAAAGGTACGAGGGTATTTTACTCACAGACCTGAGCGACTGGAGTGAGGGGGAAGAAAGTGAGGGAGAATTAGAATCTTGGGCAGATCTCCCAAAAAATTGTTCAAGTGGTCGCCACCGGGAAGGTAATAATTCAAGAGGTAGAGATAATAAGGTATTCCCGTTCTGGTGGTCATTCAATAATAAGCAATCCGAGAGTCTTTCCGAGTCGGAGGGGGGCGAAGAAGCAGAGGAGGTTACTATGAGTGGAGAAAGGGAATATTCTGGACGCACCTGCGACGATAAGTCTACGGGCCCAGACAGCGAAGTTTCAGTTACCCCGGGAGATTTTTATGAAACTCTAAGTAGTGAGGAAGAAAATGTTCGGGCAGAAGTGAGTAAAGAGACAGTAATCCCTGGGGATAAAACTCCACCGGATTCGTCGGTACCTAAGTTTGATAAAAACACGAGGGAACCAACCGACAGGCTCTCCGGAGAACACTCAGCCAAGAGGCCCCACGGAAACTATTACCCGAAGTGGTAGAATTAGTCGTCCACCAATAAGGTACCCGGATGAGGATATACATAGGACTCCGGAGGCGCGAGCTTGCGAGTTGAAAGGCACCATGCCTCTCCCAACTGATCCCCAATACTGGCTCCGTCGACTAATAGCCATTGTCGACGGAAAAGGACAAAGAGTGCAGACTACCCAAGCTTTTAAGCAATTTCTCAGTAAGCCGGGGCAAATTTTGTTGGCTAAAACTGCGGTTGGGAACCAGAATCCTGCAGTACAGCTACACAGTGCCTTTGCGAAAATGGTGAAATGGTGGAGTGGCAGAGCGAGGGCCACGACTACAAGGGCGTAGTGTTGCGGCGATCAGGAGTTCGCCTTGATTTAGTAGATGATAAAGTAGAAAGACGGCCGGCCAATCAGCGTGCTCCTTTTGGCCGAGCCTTTTGGCCAGATTACGTGGACATTCCAGGCATGACTTCCACCGTCTGCACACCTCTTCGATTAGCTAATCAAAAGGCTCCATTGTCGGAGCCGAAATATGCCCGTACAGACTCGCCTACAAAACTTGCTTCTTTCACAGACCGTTTCTTCGGATTGCAATCTTTTAAATAACTTAGTGCCAGCCCTATACTCCCGTAAGCCACTAAAAGATAATTGCAAATGACTTCCTGGGACATACTATAGAGAGAGAGAAGAAGAAGAGATAAAAGTAAATATGCCGCTCGTGCATGCCCAGCGGCATCGAGCCTCGCGTGCGAGCCAGCCAATCGCAGCGCGGGAGAGCGAGGGGCAGGACTATAAAGGGAGGGGGGGAGCGTGTTGCAAAGTCATTCAGGCACCCGGCACCACTGGGGCAGCTTGCCACAGCCCAGCCTCTCTCTCTTCCCAGGGCACCTCAGGAAACTTGGCTTACCCTACTACAGCCTTCCAGCCCACCTCAACAGTTCCCGTGAATACTCCCTCGGGCCTGGCCTCACTCTCACCTATGTGAAGATTACACCACCAGTATCCCTCCGCCTGGTGCAACATTGCTGGTTTACACACCTGTAGCCAGACAATTCAAGAGGGGCGACAGGTAGTAGCTGAGAGTGACCGTTTCCAGGAGATAAAGAAAAAGAGAGAAATCATGTTAACTGACCCAGTGGTTACCCCTAAATAATTAATGTGTTCTTATTAGAACAGACTAAAGAGAAATAGACTTGACTTATGAAACAAAATAAAGGGATGATGTGTTCATAGAGTATTAGTGTTTATTAATAGAGAAGGCTCCATGCCATTAGCTACCAAATAGATAGGATCTTATAGGACGATAATTATTTAAGTAAGAGGGATTGAGATTTGAAAGCAACTATAGGGTTCAGTGGGAATAATAAATAGTTGCGGATAGATGAACTTCAGCTTAGGGAGATAGATATATATATAGGAAGGACACCAGTCCAAATGTGAACGACACTAGTCCAAGAATTAAACTATATGTTATGTTATGGAGGAAATTGAATTAATCATCTTATTAATGGTTAGTCCGTCGATTGAGCGGCGATAGGGAATATAGTAGGGTCATTTGCTTGGAATCCGTGACCATTTTGTTCCTACCTTTTTCTCTCGATGGATTTGACAACCTGAACCATTTTAAAGGAAAATTAGCTCCTATGCCCCTCTGAAAAATGACGGCTAACTCTGCTAGAGCCCAATATTCAAAATGGCCGCCAACGCCATCTTGAAAAACATGAAATGTAATATCTCTGGCATCAGATGAGCTACAAGGACGAATGAGGTGTCCTTTTTCACTAATTCTGGCATTACAAATCCACTGGAATGGTTATGTATTGTATTGTATTGTATATTATATTGTTATTGTATTGTATTATACTAATTGTACATACTAATCTGCCACTTCACTGTCACTACATGATTCACTGTATGAGCCACTATCAGAATCACTGTCCTCACTTTCGCTGCTATCATCACTGTTGTTCTCTGCCTGCGGTGTATATCTAATATAACTTTTTTACTGTTTCAGATGGATCGCATGCCCATCTGATGATAATCGACGACTTGTGAAGTGACCGAAATAATGGATAATAGAAGAGAGAGTGAAGAGTTACCAGACAAGACATTAAATGAATATGAGTGCATTTTACTCTGTGGTAAGCGATGTACCGCAGATGATCGTTTGGAAAACATTACACCTGAGAAGTGAGAATCCATCCGGGAAAAGTCTTTACAATGGAAAGAACTTGATAAGTTTCAACATATACATGAAAATGTGGATTGGGAGAAGGGACCAAAGGGTCACCACATGCATAGCACTTGTTACGCATCATTATCCAGGAAGCGCAAGCTCTCTCAAGCCGAAAAACGCAAACACAAATCCGAGGAACGTCTTGAAAGAGATGAAGCATCAGATCAACAAGACCCTTCCCCAGAGGCCAGTGCACCTAAAAGGCTCCGCTCCAGTATGAGTGTCCTTCACGATAAGACTCTATGTGTGTGGTGCATGAAAGGGGCATACAAGAGTAGTGATCGTGACAAGCAGATTTTACTCGTATCAACAGTAGATGCCTGGACTAAATTCAAGTTACATACTGTCCGTCTGGAAGATGAGGTCATGAGATTGAGACTTGACACTCTCATTGCATCCATCCCAGATAGTCAAACAGCATTTGGGTTGGAAATCCGCTACCATCGTGCGTGCTGGCGGAAATATGTAAGCGACCACAAGCCCCTTTCAGATGAAAGCACTCAACATCTGCAGCGTGTAAACCTCCGAGAGGCCCAAGCTCTCTTCTTTCATCATATTCGTCAAGTCATCTTCAAAGACCATGAAATTCGCACACTGCAAGGCCTGCTGCAGGACTGTAAGCGCATTATCTCAACTCACGGACATAATTCAGTAGTAAAATCCAGCTACTTAACCCTGGACAGGTTTCGCGTTCTAACGCGTACGGTAAAGGAAACGAGGGTCGAAAGTGGCACGCCGCACTAAAATATTCACCAAAAATCAGGTAATTGAGATAGATTTTTTGTCTAAATTTGAACATGTAATATAAGGAATGCTTAATCTAATGTGAAGTGGAATTGAAAATCAGAGTGATTTTTATATTTTTAATGATTATTCTAGAAAAATAACTTAAGAAAATGACTAAGTTTACTAAAAAATAAAAATAAATACTTAAAGTTCCCTGAGGATAGTGAAACTCTGGTGACTAGTAGGGGGATGGTGTGGACCTCATCAGCTGCAGTCTTGTCGACCTGGGTCCCATAGGGCGCGATCTGTGCAAAGAATAAAAAGGGTTAATTTCGAAAACTCAAAAAATGATCAATGGTTTACAGAAAATCATTAGGGTGCCTAAATATTGGTGGATTTAGTTGAAACTTTGTCAGAATAGTGCCAACCAACACTGGAACACAGGGAAACCCTAAATATTGAGATCAGAACTAGTAAATAGCAATGACATAGCATTGTGTACACTTAACTCCGAGACGTCAGACAGTTTTCGGCAAAAATTTGAGAGAAAAAAATTCATAACTGAACAAATTGTTTATGAATCTGCCTATAAATCACCATGGACATTCCGAAACAACCTAAGAACAATATCAGTATGAATAATGGGGGTTTGGTGTAGTTATACACACACAGTACTGAAAGGGTTAACCTTATCTCCCAGCACCGCTCCGGCCGCAACCCTCTGAAAGTAGACAACACTTTCCACAATGTATAGGATGATTATAAATGCATGGATTTTGATCACAACTCATGTGAATGATGAATACTGCTTGAATAATACATACTACACCCTAAAAATATTAAAAAAATATAAAAACAAAAAATGTGGGGGCATAACAGGTAAGTACTTGGTAAATTTCAATCAGCAGGAACAGGTAAAATGGTAATAAAATGGGTAGCTTGTCCCTGGGCAACTGGGGGCATGACAGGTAAGTCATTGGTACCAATCAATCAGCAGAAACCAGGTAAAATTATAAGGAAATGGGTAGGTAGTCACTGGGGCACAACAGGTAAGTACTTTGTCAAATTCAATCACCAGGAACAGATAAAATGGTAATAAAATGGGTAGCTTGTCCCTGGGCAACTGGGGGCATGACAGGTAACTAATTGGTACCAATCAATCAGCAGAAACCAGGTAAAATTATAAGGAAATAGGTAGGTAGTCACTGGGGGCACAACAGGTAAGTACTTTGTCAAATTCAATCACCAGGAACAGGTAAAATGGTAATAAAATGGGTAGCTTGTCCCTGGGCAACTGGGGGCATGACAGGTAACTAATTGGTACCAATCAATCAGCAGAAACCAGGTAAAATTATAACGAAATGGGTAGGTAGTCACTGGGGGCACAACAGGTAAGTACTTTGTCAAATTCAATCACCAGGAACAGGTAAAATGGTAATAAAATGGGTAGCTTGTCCCTGGGCAACTGGGGGCATGACAGGTAAGTCATTGGTACCAATCAATCAGCAGAAACCAGGTAAAATTATAAGGAAATGGGTAGGTAGTCACTGGGGGCACAACTTGTAAGTACTTTGTCAAATTCAATCACCAGGAACAGGTAAAATGGTAATAAAATGGGTAGCTTGTCCCTGGGCAACTGGGGGCATGACAGGTAACTAATTGGTACCAATCAATCAGCAGAAACCAGGTAAAATTATAAGGAAATGGGTAGGTAGTCACTGGGGACATAACAGGTAAGTACTTTGTCAAATTCAATGAGGAAATACACCAATAGCGAAATCAGAAAAAAAAAACAAGAAAAAAAAAAACAAGAAAAAAAAAAATTGTGGCGGCATATGGCAACTCAGATATCTGGCAACAGTCAGGACACAACGTCACACAATCTAGCCATCATGTGTAGAAGACTGAAAGTCCTAAGTCTAATACAAAGGCATGAAACATATGATTACTGTAACTTTCAACAAATATGGTACAAAAACTTACTGTGTTTACTGGGTCATATGTGGCACCGGAAAAGGGGTGAAAGGGTTGTGGTGGGAGGAGCGAGCAGCGCAGGTCTGTCTTTGGTGGGGTCCCAGCTCCTACTGATAGATGGCTTGCCTCACCAGGAAATTCAGCCTCCTATTGGCTCCCCCGGTCACGTGACATGCAAGCATAGACAAAGGCGGATTTTCACGTTCCTTAAATGACCCCACGAATCCTGTCCAGGGTTAAAGGAAATTCTCGTCAATGAATTTGGGGAAGACATCGAATTTCATGAACGCATTCAAAAGAATGTGAGTGAACTGGTATATGATACAACAGCAGCAGGTACATACATCGAGGCGGCAATATCTTCATTGGGTGTCAGCAATGATCAGTTGGTGATGAATGTTGCGGCACGACTCAAAGAGTAAGTTATCAGGACAAATACTATTCCCTGGCTCCCATATATACACGAGTTGGAGAGAGAAGAAGTCCTCAGTGAGCTCCTGCTGAAGCTGCTCACATGGCTGAAACACCCAAATAAGTCTGCAATTGATGACAGTCCATCCGTCCGATCGATTGCATCTATCCTCACAAGCTACATCACTGGAAAACGCACTGCATTTGAGATAAATCTCTCTGTCTTGCTACATGGACTGACCAAGAGTAGGGAGATAGTCGACATAATGCACAAAGATGGACTGGGCATCAGTTACAACGACGTACTTATGCTTCGAGATTTTTGGGTGGTCAATGACCTCAAGTGCTCATCTGATTGCCCCTTCGAACTAGCTGAGGGTAAGCCTGCTATCGCTATAGTCGACAACGATGACTTCAAGAGCGACACACTGACCGGTGCTGGCCAGTCACACCGCACTAATGTCATGTTTGTGCAGCCAGAATAATTTGATACAGAACTTCCTTCCGAGAATCACGAGGATAGACCAGTTCCCGGTGCCAACTTTGCATCAAGCCTCTCGACAACTCTCAAAGAGCTCGGAAGTGAAATGCAAAAAGTCAACCCATACAAGACAGCGAAGCGTGGGGAACCACCTCTCAGGAAGCCACCAGCTGATCAAAGTACTCTTCCTCCTGACACATCGGTGCAAAGAATTCGTGGTGTGATCCATGCATTGGCCAGGGCGCAAGATGACCGAACGAGACCTAAGCCAGAAGAACAGATGTGCCTGGGTTTTCAGGGTTTCACGCCAGCATGTCAAATGTAGATGAGAAGAGTCGAGCAATATACCACATGACCTATCCCAACCCCCCCAGTAAGACAATTCTCAATGATGTCAGTAAGACAATTCTCAATGATGTGATGTGTAAGCTTGCAAAGTCAATCGAAGAAAAAAAGATGCCTTTTGCAATAATTGTTGGTGATCATCCTGTCTACGTGCTCATGCTACAGTTGAAAAGTGAGAATGCTGAGCTGTTCAGCAAAATTTTGCCATTCATGACACCCTTCCACATCCAAATGTCGTTCATCTACACTATATACAAGAGGTTTAAGGGATCTGGCATCTCAGATGTGTTGGTGGCAGCTGGTATTATAGCAGACGGGTCTGTTGATCAGGCCCTTCGTGGAAAACATGTTAAGGTGGGGTTCGCTGCTTGCAACTATTCTACGAGACTCTGGTCCACCATGTCATAGACAAACGTTTGGAAGATTCCCCTCTATCTGAAGAAGTAAAGGCATCCCTTGCCAAGCTTCGATATCCGATTGATGCACAGGAACTTGCAGATGAACATGCAGAGCTAGAGAGAAATGCTGAGCTGAAGGACCTCGTTGATGCTCTCTTCAAGGACTTTGAGGGTGCCCCACAAGCAGAATACTGGATGTCATTCATGGAAATGGTTAAGGTTCTAACTCAAAATATCCATGCAATCAGAACAAGCAACTGGCCTGAGTTCAACTCCTCACTCAAGCTCATGCTTCCTTTGATGCAAATCTATGATAATGACAAGTATGGTCGGCATCTCCCCGATTTCACCGCAGTGCTTGATACCCTTCCTGTCGATCAGGCTGCATTCATGGAGAGTGGTATGTTTGCACAGTCAATGACAGGAAAACCATGCCAGAATTAGTGAAAAAGCACACCTCATTCGTCCTTGTAGCTCATCTGATGCCAGAGATATTACATTTCATGTTTTTCAAGATGATGTTGGCGGCCATTTTGAATATTGGGCTCTAGCAGAGTTAGCCGTCATTTTTCAGAGGGGCATAGGAGCTAAGTTTCCTTTAAAATGGTTCAGGTTGTCAAATCCATCGAGAGAAAAAGGTAGGAACAAAATGGTCACAGATTCCAAGCAAATGACCTTACTAGCCTAAAGTAGAATCTTTGAATTAGTAAGGACGTATCTATTGCGTTAAGATATTATGTACGTATCCGGGAATACGTGTAACGGATAAAGAGTTAAATATTGTAAAGGATAAAGATGTTTCCTACGCGGAGACTTAGATGACCAACGGGTCTTTATTGTATTAGGGTTAAGATATTGTGTTAAGATAATTTATGTTCCGGTGTAACGGACTACGCGTTCGATGCTGTAAAGGGGTGGTGAGATAAAGAGTATATAATTTGTGGGAAATTAAGTGGTCTACGGGCCAGTGTTGTATTCAGGTGTTGTATTGTATTAGGGTTAAGATATTGCATTGTATTAAGATAATTTATGTTTAGGTGTAACGGACTACGCGTTCGATGCTGTAAAGGGGTGGTGAGATAAAGATTATATCATTTGTGGGAAATTAAGTGGTCTACGGGCCAGTGTTGTATCCAGGTGTTGTATTGTATTAGGAGGATTTATGTTCGTAACGCCCCGGTCTTATAGATAGACATCCAGGGGCTCGGTAAAGGTTATATTATTTAGGAAATAGCATTTGTGATTTAGATTTACGAATAAGAGTCTTTGGTCAGAGAAGCCCTGGTCTCTTAGTTAGACATCCGAGGGCATTGTAAAATTATTAGTTGAGTCTGAAATGGATCGAAGTCGAAGTGAGTCATTACCTGAATAGCGTGAATCCAAGTAGATGGTAACGGGAGCTCTCGAGTTCCAATGTACTATCTGGTGTGGGTCAACGAACTATTCAATTCATGTATTGAACTCATTTCGGCCCGAACAGGAAGTGGGTTACTGGACCCGTGTTAGCTTAAGAGTTGGGCTGTTAAATAAATATACAAAACTCCAACAACTGTCTAATAATTCCCTCACCGTATTAGTGTGCTTGAACTTAGAAATTTAAATACAACAATAATAATAATAATAATAATAATAATAATAATAATAATGATAATGAAACATAGTATCACAACAATTATAGCCTACAAATATTTTCCTCGGGAGGGATAAGTATCTCAATTTTTTTTTTTTTTTGGTAATTGAAAACGACATTTAATGCTCTGTATATTTTTTTGTTTATCTAGGGAGGTTTTATTAAGCTTAGGAAGAACACTTTGTAATAGTATGTATGTATGGGGAGGTGTGGTGAAGTGATCTTGCCACTGGATTGGTAATCCAATTGTCCCGGGTTCGAATCCCGATGTTTCAATGGTAAAATGCTATTGGAATGGAATTTGTGCTGCATCTAGTATAAGTGCATTACCACGAAGCCCACCAAAACGCCAACACAAAAAATCCTCATTGTTCCTGATTAAATAGCACTGTATGAATATTCCCATATTCAAAATATACTACAGGGGGGCAATGCCTATTGAGTAAACTGCTCAATAGGTGGCGTTCTGAGAGTGAGGGTCCGAGTCTTGGGAGTGTGACAGTGAAGCACTAAGGTGAAGCAGCTTCAGAGATGTCGCTGCTTCGAGCCGTGAGTGGGCAACCTAGCGTCGTATCTGCGAAGGCTGGTTGGAGCTTTAAGTACTTCACATGTCTCACTCCCTAGACTGGAACGAGACCTCACAGGTTTCACCGTGTTGAGCGGTAGAACATACTGGCTCTCAGCCTATGCCCGAGAGGGAGTAAATAGAATATAGAAAACAAAAACACAAAATGTTTATGTATGTATGTATGTATGTATAACTCAGGCACATACCCCATGGCTGGGGGTGTCCGACTCGAGACAGAGCCCGAATAGAAACAACGTATATAGTTCCAATTCTTAGGGTTTGGGACCAGTTTCGCGTTCCCTCGCCCCTTTCTCTGTCTCCTCTAGTAGCTGAATTTTACAAAGCGAGGAGGATTCCTAGCCTTCCGCCCCCAAAGTAGGAAAAGTTGTACAGACCAATAGACCGAAAGAAACTGCTAAGGTTGGGACGAGGATGCTAAATCTCAATCTAGACAAGGCCAGCCCTCACCCTGAGTAAGCGACTCAATAATAAAGACAATTAATAATACTCATATATGAAGCTTTGTCCTCAGAGATAAGTTCAATATTTTGCACAATAGAATAACTGCTATCGAGTACAATGGAGTACAAGTACCAGAAGAAATCATTGAGCATTGCGAAGCTGTTTAATGTTTGTGTATTAATTTTATGAAAGCAGTTTATCAGGAGTTAAGAATAAGGTATTTATCTACTGCAGTCGATTGTTTATTGTTTGAATAGTGCAGCAATTGTTACGATCCAGGTTCTCAAAGACACAGGGCTCTTCAACATTGGACTAGATAATGGCAAAAAGCAACAACGGTAACACTAGATCCAACCCCTGCCTTAAACACTGGAAAACAAAACACCATTACCGCCCTGAATCGTGCCTGGACAACGAGGTATCCTATGACTCGGTAACTGGTGCACACACACTAGGCTGACGCTCAATGAAACAGCCTATTCTCAAACAGTAAAAGATTACTCAATTATGTTACACAAAGAAAAGATAGTTAACGTGACTAATTAACGTTACGGTAGATACTTAAATAACTGGCACTCCTGTATTAAAGAAAGTGCAATGCTAGTCCTGCAACATCAACTGGAAACTTCTGAAATAAGTCTGATGCTGGGAAGATGTTCGTAAAGAATCTTGAACAATTATAATGCAGAATACGGGTCACAATAAATGCTAGGACATATAGTAATAATAGGCAGGCGAATAATAAAGACTACGCAAAGGTAGTAATGCTCGACAACTAAAGAAATGCTTTGTGACACAACGCAACAGCCTACTCGGGTTGTGCAACTCAACAACAACCTCGGCTCAAAAGTGCAGTGAATAATAATGCTGCATACATATAATAATGGGGCTTATCTCTAACCAGTGTCTGCTCAGTTAATAAAGTCTAGCTGGGGTATCAAGGCAGGGCAACAATGGGCGAGCATGCGGCTCGTAGCCTAACGTAGTCCAAGGGTGGTATAATGAAGATTACGTTATATAACGGGGATGCTCTCTTGATAAATCCAGGTCTCTAGTACCTAGCTCTATCCTGGCGATCCCTCAGAAGTCAACACAAAGAGGCAGCACTATGTTGTGAGGGATAGGCTATGGCCCTCTCACACCACAGCGCTGTGCTCGCAAAGTAAACCAACCCGAAGACAACTTAGGCTCCCACAGTACCTGTCGATGTCGTGCAGAGCTTAGCTAACACTGCACACATCGGAGAAAACGACACAGTAACCTTACCCCTAGTCTAGCTTTAGATAACCAAGAAGAATCACTCAACACCTTGCAAGGGAGACATATACCGGTCTACAACCTTCCCGAGAGAGGACACATACGGAAAAGTCCGTCTCTCTAAACCTCAATAAAGCATAATACCTCCTTAACCTAATACATGGAAAAATCTGAGAGCTTCGCGTACAATACGACTGGTCGACGGTGAACGTCTATGCTGAAACCAGAAGGGATGTTGAGTTTAATAAAGATTAGAGAATGAGAAAGGAGAAGTCGAGAGAGAGAATAGTATGCAAAGTAGCGAGTATGGGGGACAGAATTGCAAAGGATGTAGGCGATACGCGTGTCAGGCAAGCTCTGAGCTGGTAAAGAACACGAGGCAGCGACGGGAAGGGACTAGTTGACCACCCGGCCGCCAACGCCGTCAGCGCCCAAGCGAGCCGTGTCATAGCTCACCACGCTGCTGGGTGTACTCCTTCACACTCTCTCGCTCGCCTCCCACACAAGCAACATTTATATTATAGCGAATATAAAATATAAGGCGCGGCCACAGACCAAAACAAAGACCACTTCTAGACTGTCTGTGGCAACACGACACTAATGAAATAAAGCAGATCATTCTAGGACAACTGTAGCCTATCCCCCCCATCCTGGTGAGCACTAGCGAGCTGCAATGCCCCACGCAACCATTCTGCTAACGCCGGGAGGCGTCACACCCCCCCCCCCCCCCCAAGATATGGGACACTCAACCATGAGCCCATATCTGAACAGGCAGAATGTCGCTAAAATCTGCCACTCCTAACCACTCTGCCACTCATGGAATGCAAGCTCAGTCTCCTCAAAAGAAAAATACAACAACATTTTTATATAAAAACAATCTTATCACCTTTCCCAAATATAATACATTAATTCATAACATTGTGCTCCCAGAGCGAGCTTTAAGAAGCACAGCCTACTGAGGGAAAATCATCTGCACTCAGTACTCAGCTACAATATTATCTTAAAATTAATTATTAAAAAGAAAGAGTTTTTATTTAATTTTTCATATTTTATTTTAATGTTGTTTTTGGCGGCTACTATAGATGTAGCCTAATTTTCTTCTAATCAAAGCCAACAACTCCTGCCCTGCGACCCTACGCTGATGCTACACACGCGAGCCAACAAGCACCAGCGCAAAAATACACCGCGAGCCAAGACAGGAGGCTATACCAACATACTGTGGTAGCCTACCCCGGATCCTCCACCCGCGACAGACAGTCCGCAATCACATTCTCACAACCGGCAATATGGCGAATGTCTAAGTTGTACTCTTGCAACATGAGCGACCATCTGGTCAGCCTCATATTCCGGTTGTGGAATTGATTGAGGAATTTAAGCGGGTGGTGGTCGGTATACAGTACCACGACTGGCCCATATGCAGGAACATAGACCTCAAAGTGTCTGAGCGCTAACACGATTGCCAGCAGTTCCTTTTCAACAACCGAATAGTTTTTCTGTGCTGAATTAAATTTATTTGAAAAGAAACTGACTGGATGCTCAAGACCTTCCTCGTCTGTCTGCAAAAGTACGGCACCAGCCCCTACTCCGCTGGCATCAGTCGCCAACTGAAATGGTCGTTCAAAGTCCGGGGCCCTGAGGATAGGGTGAGTGCATAAAAGGTGTTTAACTACTCGAAACGCCTGCTCACACTCAGGTGCCCAGCGGAACTTTTTATCTTTAGCTAGTAGATCTGTCAAAGGAGCTAACACAGTAGAATAGCCTCTTATAAAGCGGCGGTAATACCCAATCATGCCCAAAAATCTCATGATCTGCCGCTTGGTGGTCGGCCTGGGGAACAAGTCGATAGCCTGTATCTTCTGTTGGGGCGGGCTCACCTGCCCTAACCCAACCACAAACCCCAGATACTGCACCGTGGCTTGCACAAAGTCACACTTGCCCAGATTAACCACCAAGCCTGCTTTACTAAGTTGACTAAATAAGGCTTATGTGCTCACAGTGACTTTGGAAATCGTTGTCATAAATGATCACGTCATCACGGTAGACAGTACAGTTTGGGATGTCTGCTACGATGTCGTTCATTAAGCTCTGGAAAGTGGCCGGTGCATTTTTCAGACCATATGGCATCACGTTGCAACGGTAAGTACTGCCATCCACCACAAACCCGCACACCTCTTTATCCCACTCAGACAGTGGTACTTGCCAGTAGCCTTTGACGAGGTCTACCTTGGTCAAGTACCTTGCTTTCCCGATCTTATCCACACTGTCATCCACCCGGGGAAGAGGATATGCATTGGTGGGGGTCAACCCGTTCAACCGCCTAAAGTCAATGCAGAACCGAACTTTTCCATCAGGTTTGGGTTGCAGAGTGACAGGAGAAGTCCACCGTACTGCCCCCTTCTCGATCAAGCCTCTCGCCAGTATATACTCCAGCTCATCCCTGAGCGCTGGGAGTTTAATGGGTGGCACCCGATAAGGTATCGACTTGAAGGGGGGGTGCTCTCCTACGTCGACATCATGCACCGCTTGAGTAGTGAGGCCTGGGTGCTCGGCAAATACAGTGGGGTATGAATCGAACAGGCGCTGCACTGCCACCTGCTGTTCTTCCGGCAGGTGCGCCAGAGCATCGTGCGCACATTGGCTCGAATTCCCCGCCCACTGATCAGCCGAGACATGACAATCCCAGTTATCATCCACCTGATCATTGCTGCCCCCCTCTCCTTCTCCACCATGACCGCGGAAGGTCAACACAGGGACAGCTAGTGACTCAGGTGGGCGCCTCACATACTCCTTCAACAAATTAATGTGGCATAGTTGGTTACGCTTCTTCCGGTCTGGAGTGGCAACTAGGTAATCTAGATCGGAAAACTTTGACACCACCCGATAAGGCCCAGCGTACTTGGCAGTCAGAGGATGACCTGACAAAGGCAACAGGACCAACACCTCTTGACCTACCTGAAACTCCCGGCGTTTCGCCTTAGTGTCGTACCTGTCCTTCATACGGGCCTGCGAGCTCACCAAATTACGCCCGGCCAGCTCCAGACTTCTAAGTATTCTCTCCCTGCTCTCGAGGACGTATTTCAACATAGAACATGGCATAGCGGTACCCTCCCAAATCTCCTTCACCATGTGGAGAGGGCCCCTCACCTGATGCCCGAAAACAAGCTCATTCGGACTGAAACCGAGACTCTCTCCAGGTACTTCTCTTGCAGCGAACAAAACATACGGTAGACCAAGGTCCCAATCCTTTCCGTTCTCTGCGCAGTAATATCGAAGCATGCTTTTCAGCATGGCGTGCCACCTCTCCAACACCCCTTGACTCTCCGGGTGATATGCAGAAGAGACGACAGTGCTGATGCCATGCTGAATCATAGTTTGTTTGAACAGATTAGATGTAAAATTAGAACCTTGGTCCGATTGCACCTCTTGCGGGTAACCATACGGCGAGCAATACAAGAGCAGGTTCCGGACAACAGTTTTCGCCGTGCCATTTCTCATTGGATATGCATCAGGATAATGAGTGGCCACATCCATGGTAGTTAATAGAAATTTATTACCAGCACTAGTAGGGGGTAGGGGTCCGACCATATCAATGATGACCTTACTGAAGGGCGGTCCACTGACAGAAATGGGGTGCAACGGGGCTCTCGGAATTGTTTGGTTAGGTTTTCCAACCCTCTGGCACGTATGACACATTGCTATCCAGGTTACCACCTGCCCCTTCAACCCCGGCCACCAAAAAAAAAAATCTAATGCCGCCACCGTTTTTCTCACCCCTAGATGTCCTGCCAGTGGTATGTCATGCGCCAACCTCAGTAGGCTATCCCTGCACTCCCGTGGCACCACCAACTGGTCCACTACTCCGGACCCCTCTTGCCAACTACGTTTAGGGTCTTGAAAACGCCTATAGAGGATGCCTTCTAAATAAAAAAAATCTCCTGGCTGTGCATCGCCGTCCTCGTCGAGCTCTACAGCTCCATTAGCACACGTTTGGAGCTCAGGGTCCTCTAGTTGCAACCGACGTATATCTGAGGGTGCCAAGCGATCTAACTGCTCCCGGAGCAAGGCATGACCTTCCCCGATACTGGGCTGCTCCCTCTGTCTCTCTCGATGTACATAACGTTGCTGTCGTGGAGACTCGTCATGCCCAGCGTCGTCACTCTCGATGACAGGCCTAGGGGCTACTCCAGAATTAAGTAATGGTGCTAATACTGAATCACCCAGGAGAGCCGCCGAGTCAAAACTCTTAAAACCAACTCCAGCTTTAGCCTCCTCCTGTTGATCGTTCCTCCGCTGGTCTGAAGACGGAGGACTAGGCTGTGACACTTTAGCTGCCCGAGCTAGGGTGACAACACACGCCATGGGTTGTGTCTGGCACCGCTCGACCCACTCTTGCTCTTCCCTACTCACGTCGGCCGGCCTCTCGGCAACAACTAAGGGTAGAACCTCAGAAGCGAGCATTGCAAAGTCGTTGCCGAGAAGAAGGTCGACGCCCTCCACTGGCAGTTTCTCCACAATCCCGACATCCAATTCACGTGCCACACCATCCACCTCCAACTCCAACCGCACCAGCGGGTATGACCGAGTTGCATTAATACCCTGCACCACTACCACCCGAGCCGCGTTTATAGGATAGCCAGTCAAGTTTTTCATCAGAGTCTGGGAAGCACCTGTATCACGCAAGACCTCTACTCCATGCTTGCGCCCCGCCCACATCACGCAACCCCGCCCTCTATAGTCGCAAAAAACATCCCGAGCAGGGTTTGAGCCTCCCAGGTGCTTCTGCATTGGCTGTGCCTCAGCCTCTGACTAACTGCCCCGGGCAAACTCAGACGACTTCGGAGACACACCAATGTTGCAGGCCAAAGACACAGCTGCTGTAGGTGGTTTGGTAGGACAGACTCTTGCAAAGTACCCCTTTTTATGACAATGATAACACTCCAACTCCCCTTTGGGCTTCCCTTGGAAGGGCTCGGCCCCTTCTTAAACGGGACGGTGTTAGTCTTGTGGTCAGTCTTGGTATCATGGCTCTTGTACTTGTTTGCATAAGGTATACCACTAAATCGGGGGGGTGGGGCATCACACCCCTTGTTACCTGCCTCACTACGCTGGGCAGACCCGCACCCACGAATTAGTGATAGCCGGAGGTCAGCCATCTCAGCTGCCTCCTGTAGAGTTATTGGTTGCTTTTCTTTCAGGTTTAACGTCAGGTCGCCGCCCGTGCATTTAAAAAACTGCTCTAAAAGCACCAACTGTTTAATGTCGTCAAACGTAGTAGCTTTCTCCGACCTCAGCCAATTCCCAAAAGCATCGGACAGCTCCCGGGCATTTTCCAAAAAGGTGCTCTCCCGACCCTTGGTAACACCCCGGAACTTCAACCTGTACGTCTCTGGTTGTAGTTCGTATGCTCTCAGGACAGCCTCCTTGAGTTCCTCATAGATAATACACGACTCTATAGGCAATGCATCATAAGCTTTGAGTCCCTTGCCCACAAGTCTAGAGGAAACAAGGGCTGCCCACTTCTCCCCAGGCCACTGGTGTTCCTGGCACTTCTTCTCGAATCTCATGAAAAATTCGGTGACACCCGACTCATCAAATACAGGGACTAGCTTCAACAGGTGCGACAAAGACTGATCATGCCCATGATTCCCACCACCGAGACGTTGCCCTGTCGTTTTCACCCGAGTCTTCTCAAGATCGATATCTGCACGGTACCTGGTAGACTCAGCCTCTGACTGGGCTTTTATTCTCGCGAGTTCGAGATCAGTCTGTTGTTTAGCCTTAGCGAGTTCGAGATCAGCCTGTCACTTAGCCTCTATCTTAGCGAGTTCGAGACGTTCTTCATGCTCAGCCTGCATGTTATCCATCTCAAGCTGGAAGAGCATTTCTGTAGTGAAACTTTGAGGAGGAGGTGCAACTATTGGAGGGCCACCCAGCGATCCTAAACCACGCTGCCAGCGGCTATCGGCCTGCGGGAACGTACTAAACTCCGGCATCCTAGAGGTCCCGATGGGAGTAGAGTGGAGGGGGGGCTCAAGCAGAAGTCCCCGAGCACCCTCTCCACCCTGGACCTCACTAGCCGCCCCCAGTACGCAAGCCCTCAAATCGTTCTTCTTGATGCCATGAGCCACCTTAAGCCCCATGAGGGGAGTCAAACACTGTAGACCATACTTGCTAATTCCCTCTAGTCGATCAGCTGTTATAGGCACCTCCAAAAACTTCTTTGCGGCCTCCTCACTAGTTACTAACCCCCCTGGCATCTGCCCATCAGAGCCTGCATCATTCCCTGAACCCTCAGTATGATCTGATTCGTCTCCCATGGTGTCCACCAAAAATTCTCACGTTTATAAAAAAATAAAAACTACCCAATCTCCTATGTAGCACTATTCACTTGCCAAAAATGTCTGAAGACTCTCAAGTGCAATACTACTTTGCCAACAAAATTCTTACGTGCCCACTATATTCCTCAATAAAACAAATGACCACAACAATCCTGCAATTATCTCTTAGTTCACAAGATCCTGAGCTAGGTCGCCATTGGTTACGATCCAGGTTCTCAAAGACACAGGGCTCTTCAACATTGGACTAGATAATGGCAAAAAGCAACAACGGTAACACTAGATCCAACCCCTGCCTTAAACACTGGAAAACAAAACACCATTACCGCCCTGAGTCGTGCCTGGACAACGAGGTATCCTATGACTCGGTAACTGGTGCACACACACTAGGCTGACGCTCAATGAAACAGCCTATTCTCAAACAGTAAAAGATTACTCGATTATGTTACACAAAGAAAAGATAGTTAACTTGATTAATTAACGTTACGGTAGATACTCAAATAACTGGCACTCCTGTATTAAAGAAAGTGCAATGCTAGTCCTGCAACATCAACTGGAAACTTCTGAAATAAGTCTGATGCTGGGAAGATGTTCGTAAAGAATCTTGAACAATTATAATGCAGAATACGGGTCACAATAAATGCTAGGACATATAGTAATAATAGGCAGGCGAATAATAAAGACTGCGCAAAGGTAGTAATGCTCGACAACTAAAGAAATGCTTTGTGACACAACGCAACAGCCTACTCGGGTTGTGCAACTCAACAACAACCTCGGCTCAAAAGTGCAGTGAATAATAATGCTGCATACATATAATAATGGGGCTTATCTCTAACCAGTGTCTGCTCAGTTAATAAAGTCTAGCTGGGGTATCAAGGCAGGGCAACAATGGGCGAGCATGCGGCTCGTAGCCTAACGTTGTCCAAGGGTGGTATAATGAAGATTACGTTATATGACGGGGATGCTCTCTTGATAAATCCAGGTCTCTAGTACCTAGCTCTATCCTGGCGATCCCTCAGAAGTCAACACAAAGAGGCAGCACTATGTTGTGAGGGATAGGCTATGGCCCTCTCACACCACAGCGCTGTGCTCGCAAAGTAAACCAACCCGAAGACAACTTAGGCTCCCACAGTACCTGTCGATGTCGTGCAGAGCTTAGCTAACACTGCACACATCTGAGACAACGACACAGTAACCTTACCCCTAGTCTAGCTTTAGATAACCAAGAAGAATCACTCAACACCTTGCAAGGGAGACATATACCGGTCTACAACCTTCCTGAGAGAGGACACATACGGAAAAGTCCGTCTCTCTAAACCTCAATAAAGCATAATACCTCCTTAACGTAATACATGGAAATATCTGAGAGCTTCGCGTACAATACGACTGGTCGACGGTGAACGTCTATGCTGAAACCAGAAGGGATGTTGAGTTTAATAAAGATTAGAGAATGAGAAAGGAGAAGTTGAGAGAGAGAAATAGTATGCAAAGTAGCGAGTATGGGGGACAGAATTGCAAAGGATGTAGGCGATACGCGTGTCAGGCAAGCTCTGAGCTGGTAAAGAACACGAGGCAGCGACGGGAAGGGACTAGTTGACCACCCGGCCGCCAACGCCGTCAGCGCCCAAGCGAGCCGTGTCATAGCTCACCACGCTGCTGGGTGTACTCCTTCACACTCTCTCGCTCGCCTCCCACACAAGCAACATTTATATTATAGCGAATATAAAATATAAGGCGCGGCCATAGACCAAAACAAAGACCACTTCTAGACTGTCTGTGGCAACACGACACTAATGAAATAAAGCAGATCATTCTAGGACAACTGTAGCCTATCCCCCCATCCTGGCGAGCGCTAGCGAGCTGCAATGCCCCACGCAACCATTCTGCTAACGCCGGGAGGCGTCACACAATCAATGACACTTATGGAGAGGCCTTTGATAAGTTTACCACTCGATTGCAACAGTAGCGTTTTGCCTCATGTGAGTGAAAAGGCTTTCTGATACTCTTTAAACCATTTCCTCTAGTATAATTAGAACTATCTATTGTTAAGTATATGTTATCATCTACATTGTTAGTGCCTTTAATTAGTTTTGCATACTTGAATAATGTACCAACGGAAACAAAATATTAAAACATAATATAACTTACTGTACACCACTTTTTATTTTTTTAAATTCACAACCACAAAATGAACATAGCCCCTCTCTTCTTGGACCACGCGAAGAATTCCTTCTCTCAAAAACTTAATCCCATCTACATTTGAGGGAATAACACTCTCTTCCTGGACCACGCTAAGAATTCCTTCTCTCAAAACTTAATCCCATCTACATTTGAGGGAATAACACTCTCTTCTTGGACCACACTAAGAATTCCTTCTCTCAAAACTTAATCCCATCTACATTTGAGGGAATAACACTCTCTTCCTGGACCATGCTAAGAATTCCTTCTCTCAAAACTTAATCCCATTTACATTTGAGGGAATAACACTCTCTTTTTGGACCACACTAAGAATTCCTTCTCTCAAAACTTAATCCCATCTACATTTGAGGGAATAACACACTCTTCTTGGACCACGCTAAGAATTCCTTCTCAAAACTACATTTGAGGGAATATAACCCTCGACGAAAATGTACAGTTGCCCACATAAGTTCTAATCCTCTCTGTGATCTTATGCATAGACATATAATGCGCTTAATTGAATTACGAGTGTAGTTTCTCATTCAGTGGTTAACTCATCTGATTAGTCAACTGATAATATAAAGGACCCACACTCGCAATTAATTCACACTATTTTACTTTTACACAGGATCACGACGAGGACCGGAACTTATGTGAGCAGCTGTGCATACCTTGAATATATATGCTTAAAAGCCGTGCCACACTTCCATAAATACAATGTTGGATATTTCTAGTTAAACAAAAACAAGTTTTGCATAGACATATTGACAACTCTTTATTTTGAAGCTGCAATCAAATGTGTTGCATGTTTTGACGACCTATATAAAGAGAAGAATATAATTGGACAACACGTTTGATTTTAATTAGAGCTACACTACATGAATCACACGGACAAAAGATAAGTAAAATAGATGACACTTAAATATAAGTTGGTAACAATTGCTAGGGGGTAACAGCCAATCCACTTACCGAGCAGTGTGCTGTTGGTAATGATCTGAAATATCTTGCCGGGATCCATGGTTGGTTGGTTGGTAATCCTGCTGTGCTGCTCTGGCTTCTCTCTTCGGCTAGGTTTCACAACGGGTTTATAAGTTTTGCTTTCCTTTAGGTTTCAAGATGGGTTTATGAGTTTTGCTTTCCTTTACGTTTCAATATTGGTTTATGAGTTTTGCTTTCCTTTAGATTTCAAGATGGGTTTGTGAGTTTTGCTTTCCTTTATTTACCCTAATACACATTATAATTATGCAACTTAGTCGATAACTTTGAGGAATGGGGTTTATGGATGATTCTTTCCTTGTTTACATTTTAATATAATTATCAAACTATTCCAGTATAATTAACATCTTTTGAGAATTGTTAGTTGAATATATTTCCATGTGATGGTTGTTGTAGTATGGTTTTACTATTAATATATTCACTATATAATATCAAAGTCTGTATCCTTTGTGTTGGAGCCTGTACGATATCAATATTTATGATTACATGCATATTCCGTTAGCATAGACGCGTTTTCGCGAGACAATTGTCCTAGGTACACCCAGGTATACCTGGGTCAGCTCAGTTTTCCCGATTCCATGTACCTAGGTGTACCCAGGTCGACCCAGTCCCAGTGGATGTTTTCGCGAGCCAGTGACGTCATCTGGGACTGGGTGTACCTGGGTAATGTAAGTCCTGGGGACCGAGTAGGGCTGAGTTGAACTGCGGTGATCTGGGTGATGCTGACGTCACTTATGACAACAAACAAGATGGCTAAACATTTCGGGTACGGTGAAAAACTCGTTCCCAGTGATGCGAGTGCTTGGCTATTTTCACAAGGTCTTGTTTTTTGTTTTTTTACCCTGACCATGCGATCTAGGAAGTTTTAGTATTTATCTAGGATGTCTTTAGGGAAGTAAATATTGTTGATTGTGAGGGGATATACCTTGTCCTTGTCTAACACATTGATGTGTTGCTTGTTTGATCTCATATTGCATGTACTTTAATGATATTTTGTATGCCATAATAATATTCAGAATACAGTAAAACAAAATAGTAGAACATCCTCTATCAGTGCCTCATTATTGGAACAGCCATATTGAAATATCTCAGCCAATCCGAGGGCCGTAATCCGGCCTGGGTGAAGTCAGGCTCAATTTTCCCGATCTTTAGGTCAGACGAGTCTCAAAAAACGCAAAAACAGAAACAGGCCGGGGTCGACCTGGGTACACCCAGGTCCATAAAAAACTCGCAAAAACGCGCATTATAACTATAATTTCAGTGTTAGTACGGCACCTGTATTCCGTACTTCCAACGTGAGTTCCTGTATGCCTCCAATTATATTATTTGTATCCTTCCATTGGTAGTTGTTAAGATATTAACTGTTTTAATGTTTCATTGCTTCAAATATTATTACTTCCAATTTTAAGTTTAATAAAATGGTTTAATGTTTCAAGTACAGTATTATGAATCCACATACAAGTTTCAACTAATACTATAATGTTTCGATGCACTTGCATAATTAATGATCAATTGATTTGGTGTTCCTAAATGTTTGGATGATTGTTGTTTTGTTTCACATTTGGAATTATAGTCAGATTATTAATTGGAGGTAGGAGTTTAGTTGTTGTCGTAAGCCCAGCCACAACATTGTACCCTGATCTGCTGTAAATAGATTGTTGTGTTATCGACCTACTATTATTAACATAACGTTACAGTAGTATTAATAATTATCTAAGTGTTTGTAGTTGTATTAATGTTTGATACGTGTCTATATTAATTTAATCCTTAGCAGATTATGATGCGTGTCCACATTTTATTCGGGCTATCATTAGACGATTTTAAGCAGTATAGGAAGGATTTATGGGAATTATAAGGGTAAAGACTATTTCGATTAACCCTCCGACTTTCATATACCCTTCCTAATCTGAATAAAATCTTCTCATACTAGCCAGCAAACAGAAAATATATGCGTCACCGTATCTTCTAAGGGCTAATAGCCAGTACAGGGTCCTCGGGTTTCTAGCAGGCGTCTTATTCACTTGTTTTCACACTACGCATATTTAATTAACAATATTTATTATCACCTGCAGGTTGGTCAATATATGCCTTTTTGTTTTAACCCCTTGAGGAGTATGACGCATTTTGACAGTCTATTCTGCCTATCATCAGATGATTTTATTCAGAGTAGGAAGGGTATATGAAAGTCACAAGGTTGATTGGGCCAGTCTTTACACTTTCAACTTTTACATATCTGTTCTAAGCTATATGAAATCGTCTAAAGTTAGCTAAAATAATTGCGAAAACTTATCATGATCCTCAAAGGGTTAATCATGAAAGGAATTTCACACCAATGAATTGATTGAGGAAGGATGAAGAGGAATTACATTTGTTTACATTGTATTTTAGCTAAATTTAGACGATTTTATTAAGGCTAGGAGGGACATGTGGCAGCTAAAAAATAATAATTAAAATGCTATGTAGCCTTTTAATTGGTGGACGTCCTGTCTAAGTGGAATAAAATCGTCTAATAGCTACCAAACATAAATTAAAAGGAAGGTACAGGTACTGAATTAGTTTTTGTTTTCTATGTGAGTGAGGACGACAAACAGCAAAACTGCCTGTAGCGAGTGCCTCCCCCAGAGTTGAAAGAGTGACAAGGCCAAACTCAAGGGATGTTCGAGCCAAAATGACTGAACACACGGAGTTTGAATCAATTAAAGTCATAGGAAGAGGGAAAGACTGATTCTGGGAGAGAGTTCCAGAGCTCAGCAGTTGAATAGAAGAAAAACTGAGAATTACGTTTATCTCTTGGGTTGGAGAGTTACAATTCGATATCGTCCTACTTTTAGCTAACAGGAGACGAGTTTCGTCAAGGAAGCAATGAAATATGCACATATACTGTATATTGTGTACGATATTCATGAATCAATATATTGACTTATATTGTCCGCTTTCATATAATCGCCAAGCTTTAATTTAGGCATTTTTCATTGATTGTGTTAACATTAGTCTTGTATTGCTTAGTTACATTACACATTCAGGAAGAGAACACAATATTACTGACAACAAATATTCCAAGTTATAGATATGCCGTTGTAGTTTTGGTACATAGGTAATATATTTAGTTAATATTTCACATACAAACTAGAGAAAATAGAATCGTCGGGGAAAATAGTGTTTTGTGTACAATTGCTCCATGAGTAAATATTTCCTTTTTCTGCATCGTCCTGTACACATACAGTATACAGTACACACACGCTCACACCTACATACGACATCCTTTCACAGACGCACACAAACATACACCCACCCACACACAGAGACACACACACACGCGCGCGTGCGTATATACATTACTATCTACCTATCCGTCAGTCCTTTATACTTTGTCACCAATTAACAGTATGTATAGGGTACGGTTATTTTGTTTATGTGTATGATGGAGACAAAAGCCAAAGCTTCCTGTAACAAAATTTAATGTCCCCCATAAAGCTGAAAGAGTGACAGGGATCCACATTCAAGATACGTTAGAGTAAAAATGTCTGGACACACGGAACTTAAAGCAGTTATGTCCTAGGATGCGGGAAAGACAGATTGGGAGAGAGTTTTAATGTTCTCAATTATATATGGTTATACAGTTATGTTAGTATAAATAAACCCATATTATAGAGGGATATAAGGGAAAATCACTACCATACACCCAAAGATTATATATGCCATTGTTGTACTCAAGATTCTTTACAGCATAAACCTGTCATCCGCCAAAGTATTTCCCTTATTAACCCGTTCAATACTGGCAACGACCTTTTCATCTTATTCTGGGAAGCATTAGATTATTTCATTCAGCTTTGGAAGGATCTGTGGTAGCTAAAACGATCGAGTTTGTAGCCTATTAATTGTGTGAGATCCATTCTAAGCTTAAAAAACTCATCTAATAGTTGCTCGAATATAATGGAAAGGGCGTTACCGGTATTGAATGAGTTAAGAACTAGTTTTAGACAAGGTCCTTAACCCCTTTATCACCATAATGCCTTTATACCTTTGATGCGGGCTAGAATTAGGTGATTTTGTGCAGTGTTATGATTATGTTATTAAGAGGGTTTATTGACATCGTATGTACAGTCTGGGACTAAAGTCGTGGTATGGATCTTCAGCCATCCATTAGTGCTCCCTGACGGGGGTATTTGAAACAATCTGAGATATGATGTTTTTGGCTCTCCATAGATGGCTCTGTTCGACACGTCAACGTTGCACCAAAAAGTAAGCGAGAAACTTCCTGTTTCTCGGTGGATTACGACAATGCCAACTAGAACACACATACACACACACATGCACAAACACACTACAGTACTTCATTATTTGCATGTATGGAATATATCACTCCTCGAGCGGCTAGGTCTGTAACTTTTACTACCTGCCAAGCGGGTGGTTTTACCCCTAAACGAGCTTATTTCCGTGATCTTTTTCATGCATAAACAAGAACCAGAATGTAATACAATTAAGTATCCGTGAAAGGGCGTTAATTGAGCTTTCCAATGACACCAGAACCATCCTTCTACGACCACGGGTTCTCTTGCAACGATTGCGCAACACGAAGGAAAAATCCTTAAAATACGGTAATTTCCTTACATAATTCCCTGTCTAGCGAGGTAGTGGGTGTGGATGTGTGTGGAGGGGAGGGTAGTCGCGGCGCGGAAGCCGTGCCGAAAGGTCAGAGCCAACCTACGCTCCTCCCACCACTCATCTCTCTCTCAGAGCATATTATGTGCTCAAAATTGCATACCGCCTTAAGTCGGGCCCCGCCACATAGTCCTTTGTTCTCTGGACCGCCTTAAGTCGGGCCCTGCCAAAGAGGGGATATATACTAAAACGAAGCGAAAATGCACTGGGTATCAATGACAGATGTAACAGGCACACATTTCCGAGGTAGAAGTGGTGTGTGTCATTTTCCTTTATAGGTAATAATATAGGTAGATATCCCTATATACAGTAGTTTATTTATGCGAATAATATTACCAATAATGGGTGTTTATAGTAATTAAATGACGGTATTGCTAGCGCAAATAATATGTATATAACATTGAGATTAGGATACTAACAATGCAACACAAATACGTTAACTGAATATTGTATGGTTCATAGGAATGACAAAGTGTTGTAACCTAACATTAATTAAAATATAAAATATATGATATTAATATAATTTCGAGGAACAATAGAAGGAAACAATTAAAGGATTACCTATAAGAATTAATATACAGTATATACTGTATTAAAGCAATATTGTGATTTATTTAATTCCATCATTCCAAACAGTAAATTGTGTTGGAGATCCCTCCGCCCAACCTTGGCCTGTATCACACCACCCTTCGATCATCCCGACGACTGTTTTCTTAAAATAATACCACTACAAACGTTAATATGTTCACTATTTCATACCTCCTTCAACTGTGTTTGAATGTAGTGTTATAAATAAAATTCATATGTTATTCCCATATCTCATATCTTTATGGAGGAGACTGAAAGTTTATGAAACGCTCCGAAGCTTGGAGAAAAGAACTATAGCTCTTTTAGTACTTTAGCGCGTAGGGATATAACGTAAACATCCAATGATTCATAGGTCAAACTAGGTCTTATTAAACCCTTTTCTTCCATGGATACTGTTCAATGATGTATAATAACATATAATATATAACATAAGGCATGAGATTGATTTAGGGATTACCAACAAGTTTAAACAGCTTCCTTACTGTATATTATAAAGCATACTTTTTATTGTTTAGAGGTTTGGTAATCATCAGGCCTCGTCAGTGCCCTCGAGAACTCCTATCTTCTTGCATCGACTGACACAATTATTGACACAATTATTTGTGTTTGGTGTTCTAGTTATGTCTATCTTAACAGGTCAAGCATCCTTTCTTTACCAGTTAATGAATCTGAATGATAGTAGGCTGTATTTTCTACCATGTTTAGATTATTTGCTTACAAAATAGAACATATTTATAAAAAAAAAAATAATAATAACTTTCCTCTTATATGAATCGAGAATATCTTTCCACTATACAGGGCAAATTAATTACCCAGTTCATTACCCATTACAAAACGTGTCCCTATTCTTTTTATCCTGTTGTTTATGCTGCCTAATAATGCACATCTTGTAACACGAGAAGAGTCTTATTAAAATCAAGATGTACTTACTACATTGGTTTTCTTTCACTCTCTGGGTAATATAAGCTGCCCATATTTACATGCCAAACTCTACAAGCCTTTCTCCCACTATCTCTAACTCCCTTCTCCTCCCACTACCCCCTCCCTCCCTCCACCTCCCATTACTACTCCCTCCCTTCACCTCCCACTACCCCTCCCTCCCCCCACCTCCTACTACCCCTACCTCCCTCCACCTCCCAATACCCCTCCCTTCATTCCTCCACTTCCTACTACCCCTCCCTCCCTCCACCTCCCACCTACCCCTCCCTCCCTCCACCTCCCACTACCCCTCCCTCCCTCCATCCACCTCCCGCTACCCCTCCCTCCATCCACCTCCCACTACCCCTCCCTCCCTCCACCTCCGACTACCTCTCTCTCCCTCTACCTGACACTTACTCTCTCTCTCTCTCTGGCATCGTGAAGTCACTGTGCGAGAAATACGAGTTTGAGGAGAGACACTCACAATGCAATATATGGAGAATTATACTCACCTGGTGGAAAACGATTGTTAATTATTTACATGGACGCAACAAGTTTTGACTCTCGCAAACACAAGTGTACTTGTGGTATACATTTGAACAAAATCCATACATAGATAACTCGTCTATGGAGTTTTTAAACATTAAAATAGGCCTATTGGGTCTAAAAAATGGTCAACATTAAAAAATCCATATACCGTTGGAGTCGCAACGACGTGGCGAATCCAGATATACTCTTGAAAACTCGAAAATCGAAAGTCACCCGCCAAGTGCAAAACACGGGCCGTTCTGGGAGGCCAAGTCAAATTCATAATCCTAAACTAGTGGTTCGATTTTAATTTTGTTTGCACCATTCGATTCAGCGTGTCAAAGTGTACTTGTGGTATCAATTTGAACAATATCCATACATAGATAACTCGTTTATGGAGTTTTTAACCCACTGAACCCCAGCGACGACACGTTGTCGTCGGCAATGTATGTAACGCTAAACCCCAGCGACGACAACGTGTCGTCACAGTTAATTACTCCGGTCCTAGAGCACCTAGAGGGCTCAGATTTGTATGAGAACTGTATAAGTATCCCACGCAACCATACCGATGGTTGAAAACTCTCAAAGTCCAACCGCGTGCGCGTGAGCGTGCAAAAAGCTGTTTTTGGGTGTTTTTGCCTTCAATTTTCCCCTCTTGTAAAATCGACTTTCGGGCGCACCCACCGTAGGACCCCTTTTTGACCTAGGGGATCGTTTTTTTGTGGTGTTTCCTTCATTCCTAACCCATTCCCCAACTGTTTCTGGATTTTTTTTTTTTTTTCAAAACCTGCTGGTCCTGGGTGGTACATTTATTATAAACTAGCTCAGTGGGTTTAACTTAAAAAAAATATCAAAATAACAAAAATCCATATACCGTTGGAATCTCAACGACGTGACGAATCCAAATATACCCTTAAAAAATCGAAAATCGAAAGTCACCCGCCAAGTGCAAACCGCACACCAAACTGCACATCAAACAACACAGGGATTTTGGAAAATATATTTTCGATTCTGGGCGAATGGCTTGTCGAAAATGCAATCTAAGACCACGTATGGAAGCTGCTCGTCGGCACCAGGTAGAACTCCCTAAGACTTATAGTTTGGACTACAAAGGACTTTTAAAGTAAAACAAATTGTCATTTGGGTCGTTCTGGGAGGCCAAGTCAAATTCGAAATCCTAAACTAATGGTCCGATTTCAATTCTGTTTGCACCATTTGACTCGGCATGTCTTAGTGTAATTGTGGTATACATTTGAATAAAATCCATACATAAATAACTCATCTATGGAGTGTTTTACTTTAAAATAGGCTTATTGGGCCAAAAGAAATGGTCCAAATTAAAAAATCCATATACCGTTGGAATCGCAACGACGTAACGAATCCAGATATACCCTTGAAAACTCGAAAATCGAAAGTCACCCGCCAAGTGCAAAATTTTTGATGGGCTAAATCACACCAAACCGCACACCAAACAACCCAGCGATTTTGGAAAATATATTTTCGAATCTGCGCGACTGGCGGGCCGAAAATGCAATCTAAGACCACGTATGGAAGCTGCTCGTCGAGAGAAATCGAATGGCACCAGGTAAAGTTTGTCTCGTTGTTGCGATTCCAACGGTATATAAATGCTTGGATTTAGACCATTTTGTAGGCCCAATAGGCCTAATTTTGTTTTTACTTTTGAAAACTTCTAAATCACCTATAGGCGGGTTATTTACGTATGGATTTTGCTCAAATTTCTACCACAAGTACACTCTCGCCCGCTAAATCCAATGGCATAAACATAATTCAAATCGGACCAGTACTTTAGGATTTCAGTTTGATTGGACCTCCAGAAACTCCCGAAATTAGCACTTGTTCAACTTTAAAAGTCTTCTGTAGCCCAAACTAAAAGTCCAAATTTATTTTACCTGGTGCCATTCGATTTCTCTCGCCCAACAGCTTCCATTCATTGGTTGTAGATTCAATTTTCAACCAGCCATTCGCCCAATATCAAACAATATTTTTTTGAAAACACTTGGGTGTCCAGGCGAAGCCGAGTACCTTGCCAGGTCATGTTCGAATTTTGTGTTTTCAAGGATATATATGAATTCGGCTCGTCGTTGCGATTCCAACGGTATATACATGTTTGGATGTAGAGCATTTTGAAGGCTCAATAAGCATAATTTTGATTTTGATTTTGAACACTTCTAAATCACCCATAGACGGTTATTTATGTACGGATTTTGCTAAAATCTCTACCAAAAGTACACTTTCACCCGCTGAATCCAATGGTACAAACATAATTTAAATCGGACCAGTACTTTAGGATTTCAGTTTGATTTGACCTCCAGAAACGCTCGAAAAGAGCATTTTTTTTTACTTTAAAAGTCTTCTGTAGCCCAAACTAAGAGTCAAAATTAATTCTACTTGGTGCCATTCATTTTATCTCGCCCAACAGCTTGCTTACATGGTCGTAGATTCCATTTTCGACCAGCCATTCGCCCAAAATCAAACAATATTTATTTTAAACACTCCAGGCGAAGCCGAGTACCTTGGCAGGTCATGTTCGAATTTTGTTTTCAAGGGTATATATGGATTCATCTCGTCGTTGCGATTCCAACGGTATATAAATGTTTTGGATTTAGACCATTTTGTAGGCCCCATAGGCCTAATTTTTATTTTTATTTTGAAAACTTCTAAATCAGCCATAGACGGGTTATTTATGTTGGATTTTGCTAAAATTCCTACCACACACACACTTTCACCCGCTGAATCTAATGGCACAAACTGAACTAAAATTGGACCAGTACTTTAGGATTTTGGTTTGATTTGACCTCCAAAAGCGCCCGAGATTAGCACTTGTTCAACTTTAAAAGTCTTCTGTACCCCAACCTAAGAGTCCAAATTAATTTTACTTGGTGCCATTCCATTTATCTCGCCCAACAGTTTCCATACATTGGTCGTAGATTCCATTTTCGACCAGTCATTCGCCCAGAATCAAACTGGTAATTTAGGTCGTTCTGGGAGGCCAAGTCAAATTCTAAATCCTTAATTAATGTTCCAATATCAATTTTGTTTCCGCCATTCGATTCAACGTCTCCAAGTGTTCTTGTGGTATAAATTTGAACACAATCCATACAAATATAACTCGTCTATGGAGTTTTTAAACTTTAAAATAGGCCTATTGGGCCTAAAAAATGGTCAACATTTAAAAATCCATATACCGTTGGAATAGCAACGACGTGACGAATCCAAATATACCCTTGAAAACTCGAACATTGAAAGTCACCCGCCAAATGCACAAATGTTCATGGGCTAAAGCAAACAAAACCGCACACCCAGAGATTTTGGAGAAAAAAAAATCGATTTTGGGCGAATGGCTGGTCGAAAATGCAATCGAAAACCATTTTAGGAAGCTGCTCGTCGAGATAAATTGAATGGCACCAGGTAGAATTCTGTAGTACTAATAGTTTCGGCTACAGAGGACTTTTAAAGTCCAAAATCTGGTAATTTGGGCCGTTGTGGGAGGCCAATCAAATTCGAAATCCTAAACTAATGGTCCGATTTAAATTATGTTTCCGCTATTCGATTCAACATGTCAAAGTGTACTTGAGGTATAAATTTGAACAAAATCCATGCATAGATAACTCGTCTATGGAGTTTTTAAACTTGGCGTGTCCTTGTAAATAGTAAAACATCCTTTTCTCCCTTGTGGGTATGATTAAAAGACGAGTTTATTGTGTCCTTGAACTTAACTTGTAGTGTATATCGTGTATATCAAGTAAATTAAACTCACACAGTACTGTATACCTAATTAAATTGCTTACTATACATTAAAACGGAATTAAGGTTATTTTGAATATAATATTTTGTTATTAATGGGATATCATTAAAACATTCATATCAAGTCAACAAAAGATGAGAGAGAAGACGGGTAAGGGTTAGATATTGCATAATCTGTGGGAGAGATAATGAAGGGGAGCCGCTAAGGAGATCGGCTAGGGAAGACGGCGGTCAAGGGAGAATAAGAAAGGGAAGGCTTATTGATGGCCACCAGATAACTAGGAACAGTCTTATCAACAAATGTTGGACTGTGACTGGAACCTGGCAACACGAGCAAAGCGTGGGGACATCTCCCATAATATATAAAAACAAAAAAACATGTATGAGCGTAGTGTGGCCGAATCTTAGGCGAACCAAGGCAAGCACACTGCCAGGGTTGAGTGAAGTGTATATTGTTATTTGTTATGGACGTCCAATCTGCTTGCCACCACTGACGGAGGAGTTGGGTAACGTTTGAGAAATAATCAGATACAGGAATAGGTCAGGGCATGATCAAGTTGAGTAGATATTTTACGCAAAAAGTCATAGTATTGCCAATATCCACTAGGTATATTATAATTCTAAGAAATAAGTGTAACCTAACTGTATATATAATTCCTACATGAAATATGACTAAATTATATGAGGCTATACACATGTGTTGCATTCACTTACAAAAGTTATGTATACTGTATCCACTATATGATATTTCCCTAGTAAGCTAGAATACTTGGTGTGCCTTATCTACATTGCTATGTTTCACCATTGATTTATATTCAATCTTTAATATACGGAACGGCGTCTATATTAAATACAGTATTCTCATTTCGTTTCGATTATTTTTCTATGCAGGAGTAAAACTAGCATAAATACATTACTACATTAATTATAGTTGTAGAGCATACTAATACTCCTTGCATTCTGGTAATGAAGTAGTGTGTGTGTGTGTTTGTGTGTGTGTGTGTTCTAATTGGCATGGTCGTAATCCACCAAGAAACAGTAAGTTTCTCGCTTACTTTTGGCGCTACCTGGACGTGTCGAACAGAGCCATCTATGGAGAGCCAAAAACATCATATCTCGGATTGTTTCATTTACCGCCGTCAGAGGGCACTTATGGATGGCTGAAGATCCATACCACGACTTTAGTCCCAGACTGTACCCTATGAGTCATTGACTGTGTTATGTGTGTTGTTAGTCTGTATACGTAGTCGTCGTATGATGAAAGTGGATGTTGCAGAGTGAGAGTCGGTGTTGTACGACAGTTAGCGTATTTTTATTTATTTTTGTATTCCAACTACTCCCTCTCGGGCATAGGCTGATTGCCTTTACACTCTACCGCTGAACACGGTGAGCCCCGTGAGGTCTTGTTCCAGTCTAGGGAGTGAGACATGCGAAGCACCTATTCACGGCTCGAACCCAAATCCATCTCTGAAGCTGCTTCGCCTCTGCGCTTCACAGTCTCACTCCCCAGGCTCGGACCCTCACTCTCAGAACGCCACCTATTGAGCAATTAACTCACTAGGCATTGTCCCCTGCAGCATATTTTGAATATGGGAATATTCATACAGTGCTATTTCATCAGGGAACAATGAGGATATTTTTTTGTTTTGGCATTTCGGTGTGCTGTGGTAATGCACTAGGTACAGCACAAATTCCATCCAAATAATATCTTCCCATTGCTATATTGGGATTCGAGCCCGGGTCCATTGGATTACCAGTCCAGTGGCAAGACTACTCTGCCACACCTCCCCTCAAATAAAATATAGTTATTGGGTTGCTTGTATAATATACTCATTACTGCTGGGTTAGAAATTGTGACCCCAAACTTTTGTAATCAAAAGAGGGCTGAAGGAAACTGATTGTACATTTCCACAATATAATACTATTTTACTCATCCCAGATGATAGATATTGTGAGTTTCTATTAGTTTATGTCTTTTTTTTTAGTTATAATAGGTTGAGGGTCGGTATTTCAAGACGGCTCTTAATGAACAGGCCACAATGTTTTGCAATAATAAAAAACATAATTAATGAAGATAAGTATGTAAATATAAGAAAAACAGAAAAAAAAACAGGAAAAAAACAAATATATATATATATATATATATATATATATATATATATATATATATATATATATATATATATATATATATATATATATATTATTATATATATTTTTTTTAAAGGAAAAGGGTAGCCAAAACAAGGAAGGTCCCCATCTTCATATTTATTGCAAATAATGGTCTTCAGTTGTACTCGAGGTGGGCTTGGGGTTGGATCTAGGTGGGTAGGGATTGGTCTTTATTATTTAGTCATATCGCATTAGTTTTCCTTTTATTCGTGCGGTACTGGTGTTTGTTAACGAATTAATTTCATTCATGTATTTTATACCCTTATTTACTTTGTATTTAAACTATTTTACGAATCCTTCTATTTACGAAATTGTATTTACGGTAATTTCACTTTATAGGATTGTGTACTGACCTGATGATGGACGCAGAGTCCGAAATATTGCAATAATTATGAAGATGGGGATCTTCCTTGTTTTGGCTACCATTTTCCTTTTGAAAATACGTTATCCTGGAGGACAACTCACTGATATCATCATTAATATATATATTTATATATATATATACAGTATATATATATATATATATATATATATATATATATATATATATATATACCTGTATATATATATATATATATATATATATATATATATATATATATATATACCGGTATATATATATATATATATATATATACTGGTATATATATATATATATATATATATATATATATATATATATATATATATATATATATATATATATATATATATATATATATTATATATATATATATATATATATATATATATATATATATATATATATATATACTGGTATATATATATATATATATATATATATATATATATATATATATATACCGGTATATATATATATGAAATAAATATAGGAAACTCGCGAACTATTGAAAATGTCTATCTGGTTACAACGAACAAATTAAGAGGAATTACCCATTGTTGCCCATTGCTATATTACCCGTTGTTGCCCATTGCTATATTACCCGTTGTTGCCCATTGCTATATTACCCGTTGTTGCCCATTGCTATATTACCCGTTGTTGCCCATTGCTATATTACCCGTTGTTGCCCATTGCTATATTACCCGTTGTTGCCCATTGCTATATTACCCGTTGTTGCCCATTGCTATATTACCCGTTGTTGCCCATTGCTATATTACCCGTTGTTGCCCATTGCTATATTACCCGTTGTTGCCCATTGCTATATTACCCGTTGTTGCCCATTGCTATATTTTATTTGTTTTTATATTTATGTTTTCCTCCACAATTAGGAGTTGTTAAAGTATTCATGACAACAATTGTATAAGGTACGGAGTGATTTGCCGGCCCACCTTCTTCACTTCTACCTTACGTTCTTGATTTAGTATAATATAGCATAACGCACCTCAACAACACTGGAAACAAAAAATGGAATCAAATATATGCAATGGCTGTGTCTTAAGGATATATAAGCTTAATTGAAAGTATGATGACAGGACAAGTACGTGCCTGAACCACAACGACTGGAGCTTTGATACATTCAGGCCCTATCTATTAATATAACTTAACACCTTGAGTATTATGACGCGTATATTTGCGTGCGTGTGTGAGTGTTTCTGCTTTGACCTTTTGAACTGTCCACATCCATTATCAGTATTGGCATAAACTGATCAATTAGCATATCCTTGCCAGTATTGTGGGATATTAGGGTTTATTGGCAGGTAATGCAGGAGTTATGGTGATTAGTATAATTATGTAAATACACCTTTGGCTGTGAGGGTTCAATGCAAAGTCGAGTACAATTACGTAAAATTGGCCAAATATAATTACAAAACAACGACAACATAATTTGAAGCTTTGATCCTCTATAATGTAATTTTTAATCTGAGGTTTCAAAATATAAAAGTCAAATCACCATAGATTTACTTGACACACCTATTTAAATAAAACAAAACAAAACAAAATAGTGTATTACTAACTAGATTATGCATAGCTAGAACTAACTTAATTATTGATAGAATTAAGTTTCAGCATAATCAAAACAAATCCTTCACAATTCTTAACATAAACTAAGGTCAGAAATCAGAAGGTGGTGATAGTAAAATGCATGGGCTACATTGTTCTGGACATTAATACAAGTTTGCAATTATTCACCGTGCTTGCTGGAGAGGTATATTAGTACACGATAAATAAAGCTAAATTATTATTATTATTATTATTATTATTATTTAATAAATTAATTCATTAATTAACAATTGGTAGGAATTAATATTGAATACACCCTCCTTTAATATTGAATACACCCTCCTTTAATATTGAATACACCCTCCTTTAATATTGAATACACCCTCCTTTAATATTGAATACACCCTCCTTTAATATTGAATACACCCTCCTTTAATATTGAATACACCCTCCTTTAATATTGAATACACCCTCCTTTAATATTGAATACACCCTCCTTTAATATTGAATACACCCTCCTTTAATATTGAATACACCCTCCTTTTCCTTATTGTTCCTGGAATCATTGCATTTGGAATGTTCAGCATATCATCGCGCACTTTGTAATTTTATTATGGCTACCATTAGACGATTTTGATCAGTATATTATTGATCTGTGTGAGAAAGTGTGTCTCCTCTTAATCCCGATAGAAGTCCTGCTTAAACTATAGAACATTAATATTGCTAGCCAGAAGAAGATGAATAAATCGATATCGTATACTGATCCCTTAACAAGGAGACATTATATTACTTCTTTGGTCTGTCTATTTATTCAATCATTTATATTTTAGTTTCCTCGCTAGGTCTCCATCAAGTTTTACATTTTTCGGTAGAAATATGTGGTTCCACTTAACATTACAGGGTCGCTAACGCTCGCTAGGAATATATCGACACCTAAATGGCACGAAAGGTCTTAATATTGACTACACAATGAAGCGGGGTTTTTTTTCCAATCGTAAAACTAATGATGTGAATGCTTAAAAATGGACCAATAATGGGGGAGAAGGGGGTCCAGTAAAACCTATTACACCCGGTAAGCTTGATTTGAACGTGAAAGTGAAATCGATATATTATACTTGCAATTTCTAATGGCTTGTGAAAAGATTCTGTTTAAAATAAGTAGGCGGATATTAATTTTGTACCCTGGAGGTAAGAGATTAGAATATGCCCTACGTGCCTCCTACGTGTCGTGTCATAAGAGGCGACTAAAGAGGTTGGGTTGGTGGGCTTGAGACCCCCCCCCCCCACCCGTGAAAAATACCAAAGCAACGAAGAACGAACAAACAGCCTCGGATGTGGACGGCCCTTATGTTGATGAACCCCGACCGACTATGAACAATCTTAGAATAGCATCATGGAATGTGAGAGGCTTGAATAATGACATAAAAGAGAGAGAGGTTCTGGAAGTGTTAGTGAATGCTAGGCTGGATGTATGTGGAATGACTGAGACCAAATTGAGGGGTACAGATGTGAGAGAGTGGGAGTGTGGAATGGGTGTGTGTGCTGGAGTGAGTGAGGGGGCAGCGAGAGAAGATGCGTGTTTGTTTGTAAGTAACAAATGGAAGGAGCGTGTAAGAGAATATGGGTCTGTGGGTTCAAGGATTGTGTGGGTGAGAATGAAAGTAGGAATACAAACGTGGGTGATTGTGTGTGTATGCTCCGACAGAGGATAAACCTGTAAGAGAGAAAGAGGAGTTCTGGGTGAATGTGGAGGCATGCCTGGATAAGTTTGGCATGAACGAAAGAATATTTCTGATTGGGGATATGCATGGGAAGGTGGGTGATGATAAATTTGATAGAGTGGTGGGAGGGTGGGGGGTACCGTCGGAGATGAATGGGAATGGCAGTGCACTTGTGGACATATGTGTGGGGAGGAAGCTGTGGATAGCCAACACCTTATTTTGACACAGAATGATACACAGGTACACATGGAAAGTGATGTGGAGGAAGAAGGATAAGGATAAGACAGTGGTGGAATGCAAGGCACTGATTGCTTATATATGTGTGGATGAACGAATGAAGAAATCTGTGGTGGATGCTAGGGTGTATAATTATGGGTATTGGAGGGTCTGTCTGCCAATTATGTAGTAGTAGCTAAAATTAGGATAAAAAAAAAGTGGGTGAGGAGAGCTGGAGGGAGGCGAGATGAAAGTGGAATGGTGAGGAGGGTGAAGAGGCTACAGGAGGAGGAAATCAGGGAAGAGTACAGGAGAACAGTAGAAAGACGTCTAGGTAGGTTTGCCCTGGAAGGTATGGAGGAAGTGGAGGAGATGAACAAAGTGTTCAAGGAAGAGATCTGTGCAGCATGTGAGGAGGTGTGTGGAGTAAGGAGAAGAGGGAGGGGCGTGAAGGGTACAGCATGGTGGACATAAGAGGTAAAAATAGCTGTGGAAGACAAGAAGAAAGTGGATAGAGAATGGTTGGGTAGTAGAGGTAATGAAGATTTGAAAAAACAGAAACGAGCGAGGTACGTGGAGAAAAAAAGAGTGGTGAAGAGAGTAGTGAAGGAAAGTAAGAGAAGAGTAGATGAGGAATTTGGAAGGAATCTGAGTGTAAAATGGAGGGAGTGTAAGAAACTGTTCTGGAAAGAAGTCAAGAAAGTTAGGGAAGGTAGCAAGGGAAACAGTAAGGGTGTGAAAGATAAGAATGGGAGAATGCTAGCCGAGAAGTAAGAGAGAGTCGAAAGATGGAGGGAGTACTTCAACGAATTGCTAAATGCAAGGAATGAAGTGCCAGCAAACATATTTGGATGGTGTATGGGAGAGAGCAGAAGAGAAGTAGTGGAGGAGGAGGTGGGTGTCAGGTGGTCAGAAGTGTGTGAAGCCATGAAAAGAGTGAAGTTGGGGAAAGCAGCAGGAATTGATGGAGTGTGTGGGGAAATGCTGAGGTATGGTGGTGAGATAGTGATCGAATGGGTATGGAAAATGTGCAAACTAGCATGGGAGTAGGGGAGTGCACCTGATGACTGGAAGACAGGCATAATAGTCCCCCTATATAAGGGTAAAGGGGAAAGAGGAGTGTGTGGTAACCACCGGGGAATATGTCTTCTAAGCGTTGTAGGGAAGGTGTACAGTAGGGTAGTGATAGAGAGAGTGAGAGTGAGAACGGAGAAATGGATAGGTGACGAGCAGGGCGGTTTTAGGAAGGGAAGAGGATATGTAGATCAGATTATTACCCTGAATTGTGTTGTGGAGAAATATCTGGAAAAGTAACAAAAGTTGTATGTTGCCTTTATGGACTTGGAGAAGGCCTATGACAGAGTGGATAAAGAAGGTATGTGGAAAGTACTTAGAATATACGGAGTAGATGGCAATGGATGAAAAAGTGCGGGAGAGGGTGCAACAGGGGAAGAGGGTTGTAGGAACGTTGAAAGCAGGAACAAGAAATAGGGTGGTCAGTATGGAAGTGAAGAAGTCCTTACTGACTTACGGAAGCGAAGCATGGACGTTCGAGAAGAGACTCAGACCAAGAGTGAGATGGGTGGAATTGAGTTACATAAGAAGTGCGTGCGGAGTTACATGGA
Source organism: Paralithodes platypus (assembly GCA_032716605.1). Classification (NCBI taxonomy): domain Eukaryota; kingdom Metazoa; phylum Arthropoda; class Malacostraca; order Decapoda; family Lithodidae; genus Paralithodes; species Paralithodes platypus. Next base: position 7,436,864 of record CM064579.1, read on the forward strand.
GGGATAGACAGACGAATGAGGAAGTAAGAAGGAGCTGTTGTTACTCTCAGTTACTTGTTTGTCAAGGGGAATCCATGCAATGAGAGCTAAGCTCATTATTATCGCGCCTCCTTAACTGGGAATGTATTGCGTGAAAAGCATGTTAAGTGTTTTATGTACTGTTGGAATGGCTGTGGATGTGTGTGTAGTCTGTATTTTAGCCAATTGGCGACATCGGAAACGAAGGCTTAGGGTGGATCTGTATGGTACCATTCTCACTATAGACGGTACCGTCTCGCCCGAAGGCTTAGGTAGCCATCAGCTTAGGTGAACCATATGATACCCATCTCGCCTTGTACCATTTTTGCCAACCCCAGATGGGACGTCACAACGTCGTCCACTTATTCCAGGTACCTATTTACAGCTAGGTGAACTGAGGCTAACACATGAAAGGAGACAAGCCCAATTTGTCTCCGCCCAGCCGAGGATTGAACCCCCGACCCCTCGTGTGTGAGACGAGAGCTCTAGCTACTAGGCTACGGGCTGTGTGGAGGTAGATGTGCTGGAAAGTGTGAAAAGGAACATCTTGAGATGGTTAGGCCATATGGAACGTATGGAAAGCGAGAGAATGACTAAGAGGGTGTACGAGAGCGAGGTGGAAGGACAGAGAGGGAGAGGTAAACTGAAGGAGAGGTGGAAGGATGGAGTGAGGAGGTATATGAATGAAGGCGGTGCTGGTTGGGAGGAGGGGTGTCGACTGACTGAGGACAGAGGTGCATGGGTGCTGTTCGTTCGTGGCCACACCTTCGGGGAGCACGGCGTCAGGCAATATAGATAGATAGATTGATGGATATTTGCCCTCCCTCCCAGCCAGTTTATTGATAGTTATCTCCCTCAACAGAAAGACTTCATATTGTTATGTATTTGTACTACGAATACTAATGTATAAATCAAGATAGATTTAGACCAATTTACTATGAGCTGCATTTCCTAAGGCAAAAAAAATACACATGAAAAAGTCGTTATAGTACAAAAAGTGCTAACGTGGAAGAAAATCATGGACGTGTTTTTAATCCAAGGAAGTGCATATACAAGGTGAGTCTAATGAGGGGGGGGGGGGGAGACGATTATAACCTCTCTCTCTCTCCGCATATTAATGTTATTTTACCCTTTTCTGTTTATTATGTATAATTTATGTACATCTTTTTGAATTTCTCAATCAGAAGTCACCATTATTCAATAGAATGTTTTTTATGAGTTCTAAATAATAATAATAATAATAATAATAATATATATACAGCATATATATATATATATATATATATATATATATTTTATATATATATTTATGTATTTATTTTTTTACGGGAGCTCTAGCTTAACAAATAGAACTGTCCTGCATTGAGTGGATTTCATAAGTTTCTATATATTTGTATAAATATACTTTGGTTTTATAATTGAAAGACAAAAAACGATCAAGCTTGTAATGTTAAAACTCAATAAACAAAACAAAATCTTCAAGACACTCTAAGACATATACCGGTATGACCTTGGAGACGAGATAACTTATGATAACTCCTTGGATCCGGTATTGAGTAAATCTTCACTCCGTTATGTAAAGTGCCAAGGTAACAAAATGATTCGGTTATTTTCTTAGGCTGAATACAATCGGACTGTGTTAGCCAAATCCAATACCATAATGAATTATTGAAGTGATCGCGTATTCGGGGTAGCGATTATCTTCGTACGTCTTGTAATACTTAACCAGAAAGAAAATAGTATGATGCATCCTTTTATCCCAATTATACCTTTGAAGATCATGCCGCATTTTGTTTATTTCGGTTAACTCTCTGACTTCCATATACCCTTCCTAATCTGAATCAAATCGTCTAATTTTAGCCAGAATACAGCACAGAAATCGGAATCGGTTCTTGAAAGGGCTAACTAAGGGAATACAATAATGTATGAATCACATCTTTTGACAGTATATTCCGACTACCATTAGACGATTAAAATAAACTGGCACAACGCATCATTATCCTCAAGGGGTTAAGAAACTCGAAAGTACGCTGGTCCTTTGACCAATATACTATATATTAGCTGGATAAACTCATTAGGGGAAGGTTTCCTTATTCTGAACCAAATGCCCCCCCCCCCCCCTCTATCTCTCTCTCTCTCTCTTCCTCTCATGGATTATATATGAAGTTCACTTTCACAGCAATTGCTATTTGTTTCTCTCACTTGTTTTCTGCTTAACGGGGGATGGTTCACTTTTTTGGTCGATTTTTGCATGTATTCATTATTTTTCTAGTTTCCTCCCTAGACCTCCATCAAATTAAAAACAAAAATATCCATTAGACCCTCCTTCTAGATTAATTTGTACATTATTCGGTAGTAAAATTTCTCCCAACATCACAGGCTCACTATCGTTCGCCAGGGAAAAAATAGACACCTAAATAGCACGAAAGGTCTAAATATTGACGTAGATATGGGGCGAAAGGTCTTAAAATCGTCTAACTAATGGGGCAAACTTCTTAACATCTGAAAACTAATGGGGCTAAACATGAGGGAGAAAGTCGTCCAGAAAACTGGCCCATGTCCACTTAACCCCTTCAGCACAATGTCTTAATATTCTTCCTATTCCGGGTACCATAATGAGATTTTCTTTATCGTGTACTCTACCTACTGTATAGTACTCAGAGGGGTAAATACTATGTCAGTAAACCCTCTGCTTAACTCTTATCCGACGGGGATGTTTGTAACTTCTACTACCTGCCTGGCGGGCATATTTACCCTAAACGAGCTTCATTCCATGATCTTTTCATGCATAAACAAGAGCCAGAGCGTAATACAATTATGTATCCGTGAAAGGGCGATAATAGAGCTTTCCAATGACACCTGAATTATCCTTGTACGACCACGGGTTATCCTGTAGCAATCGCGCAACGAGAGGTGAAAAACCCTAAAATACGGTAATTTCCCGAGTTTTTTTCCTGGTCTCGCGAGGCCGTGGGTGTGGAATGATGCAGTGGGGAGGTCAGTCGCGGCACTACGGCCGTGCCGAATGGTCAGAGCCCGCCTATCGTCCTCCCAACGTGTGGACTCTCTCTCAGAGCCGATAATGTGCTCAAAATCCCTTCCGACATATGTCGGGCACCGCAGGGGTGGCCATTATTCTCTCGGCCGACATATGTCGGGCCCCGCGGCTTGAGGGTTAACATAGGTTCTTTTTAAGCTGCATTAAACCCCGTAATGTTAGCCAGAATCGTAATAATCTCTACTCCCCTCTGGTTGAATGATATATAATTGTGCAATGTCATGTGATGCTTTGACGCTCTATAATTATTTAGGGATTAACCACTTCTGTACCAGCGCCGTCCTTTTAACTTTATTCTTGCTACTATTAGACAATGTTATTCAGTTTAAAAAGAGCCTCCAGCAATTAACAGGCTTGGAACTACCTCATAAAACCCTATTTGCTACCACAATTCCTGCTTAAACTGCACACAATTGTCTAAATATAGCTAACATCAAACTAAAAGGACGTCACTGGTACAGAAGGGTTTAGAGAAGATGAAGAATTATGTTTTATTTTACAGTTTAACTTATCGAGCTACATTTTTTAAGCGGTATTTTGATTTGATAAAGCCTGATGTGAGAGGTTAAAGCAATTTGTTTTTGTTCGAGTTCTCAGAAATGTAAATACAATTGTCAAAACCAACTATATTATGATTGTGATTGATCTAATTTTAATTCACCCATGTCCTTTAATGATGTTATGCTTTTTGGTATTGTATTTGTTTACGAAGAAGCTTAAACTAAAGTAACGAGAACACTGATTGTAAATAAACAATATACAAGGCTAGTTGTTAATTCAATGTAAACATATTGAACAACATTGTACTGTAGGTATCAAAGGTTGAAAATTATCAAATATAACTTTTTTGTTTACAAAGTATGTTGAAAATATACCCCTTAATGTTAAATAGTAAAGATAACATGTAGGCTAATCATTGCATAGTTACGATAAAATTGGTATTCTAAATGTATTTACCCCTTCTGACAGACAACGATTTCTTTACTTTATCTGACCCTACTGTACCGGCGATGTATTTTTAATTTAATTCTACCTTTATTTAGACGAGTTTGTGCAGATTAAGAAGGATATGTGGTACGGTAGTGAAAAGGGTTAACTGAGATAGTGCAGAGCCTGTTAATTGCTGGAGGCCCTTGTTAAGCTGAATACAACTGCCTAATAGTAGTCAGAATATAGGTAAAAGGACGTCGCCGGTACAGAAGAGGTTAATGCTGCTTCTACATTGTGTTTATTCAGCTTAGGATGGGTATAATGGAATCAAAGGGTGAGAAAGTAATACAATTATCCATTTGATCTCTTTCGTTAGGTTTTTCCTTAATGGAGAATAATACTTTAGAAAAGGTATATATTTGATTCATCCAAATACAGTTTAACTTTTGTATTTCCATTTCAGTTGCGTTTTACCTCAAGCTCGCCCGTGGTAAGTACAACTATGTTTTGTTCTGATTAGTTGTACAGTTGCTCACATGAATGCATAACTACTCCGTGATATATGTGTTGAAGTAATAATAGATACATTTAAATTGTACACACCCTACTCAATTTAGCGATCATCACACAGTCATACTGAAAAGGGTTAACTGAATCTTTATTTATATGAATCCGTTTGATTCCTAGAGTACCGGTAACCAGGGGATTCCTAGAGTACCGGTAACCAGGGGATTCCTAGAGTACCGGTAACCAGGGGATTCCTAGAGTACCGGTAACCAGGGGATTCCTAGAGTACCGGCAACCAGGGATTCCTAGAGTACCGGTAACCAGGGGATTCCTAGAGTACCGGTAACCAGGGGATTCCTAGAGTACCGGTAACCAGGGGATTCCTAGAGTACCGGTAACCAGGGGATTCCTAGAGTACCGGTAACCAGGGGATTCCTAGAGTACCGGTAACCAGGGGATTCCTAGAGTACCGGTAACCAGGGGATTCCTAGAGTACCGGTAACCAGGGGATTAGATATATAGAATACAAAAACATAAACAAATGGATGCTAGTTCACATGCTAATTGGTTATTTTATTATTTAAATAGTTTTGTCTTTCACATGAGTCTATTTTTTTATGCTAAATCTTTGATATTAATAACTAAATTAATCGGATCTACTGTTCTATGTTATTTTATAGAACAACATTATCCTTCCTTCGTTGTCCATATATCACATACTTGTAGAATTTTGAAATAATATTTCATGAATAACGAAGATCAGGTACAAACATCGCAAAGTGGTATTTGCATGGTAGAGTGCAATTACCTACTCCGATCATGTTAATTCTCGGTTTCGTAATAAACTACTCATGTAATTCTATATTTTGTATCATATAAACATTCACTGAGTGGATTCATATTCTTGTGGGTTACAGTTCTTCTCAAATATTACACTTCACTTCATCAATCATAACGGATACAAGAGCCTAAAGTGCTAAGCGTTTGAAAGAAGATTAAACAACCCGATATCGCAATAAATATAAGGAACCGATTGACTGTTCAATATATATCCCTAAGTATTGTAATTATTTACCTATTTTCCACACTTTCGTTTAAAGCGGCGAAGGGATTTGTGGTGGGAGATTATATAAATGTAGCATTTAAGGTCTTCGTAAACATATACAGTAGGTCACTTTGGTTTCTCTTACCTTAGTCTTAGAACAGTTAGAAATGATACACAGCGATATTATTAAACATAAATTATAAGTGTGATAGATGTTGACAATGTTCTTGTCATGGAAATAACCCCGAATATTGTCAAAGCAAATCGTAAGATTCATCTTGACAACTAGTTTTGGTTTGTCAGTAAATCCAGATTATAATTAAGTACCATACACTAAACTAAGGTGTGGTTCATGACATCATTAAAATGTGTCAAAATCTTATCTAGCAGGTATTTCACTTATATTTTAAGCTGTATGCAGTTTGGACAACCGACAGTGTTGATATCATTATATGAAATATGTTTATTGTATATATTTGTTCTACTCCCATAATGTTTATGCACAGCTAAATTTAGATTTGCTTTAAGTCCTGGAAATCAAAATCAGTCAAATTATGATATGTATCAACTTGTAAACTAATTTGAGCACATCATGAATCGATTGTTTACGAATCAAGAATATATATTTGGAGTGTTCTTATAAGTTTGTTCTCGCGCGCGATTAAGCCAGAGTCCAGGGAAGCTAGTGGGGGTGCAAGTCTGTGGGAGTGCATACAAATACGTGCGATCACAAGGCGCGACAGCCGGGAACTGAGGGAAGCTGGCTCAGGGTGCCGGTATAATAAGGTCAGTGTGGCGGGAGGGGGGGGATGAACAAAACAGAGAGGAGGTGGAGAGAGAGAGAGAGATTGAGGGTGTGTGTGAGTGAGTGACCACCTTCAATCAGTAGACGATTTCCTTACTTTTTATCTTAGTACTTTCGGATGATTCTACTCCGCTGAAGTACGTAGAGAGAGCAAAGGGGTACAAGCATTCCATTAACCATTTTGAAAGCGAATTTTGTTTCTAAACGTTAACATAATCGTCTGGAGGTAGCTAAGCTGAAGTTGATATTGGCGTCCTTTGAAAGGGTTAATTGAACCTTTCATGATATGATGTGCATATATTTTGTTTCCTGGCAATTACATGACAATTATATTCAGATAGGAAGTGTATATGGCAGTCAGAGGGTTGATTTACCCAATTATTGCTCACAGACCCTTCCTAAGTTTTATAAAATAGTCTAATGATAGCCGTCTAAACTTTTATAATCCTCAAGGGGCTAAGTACTCTTAACCCCTTCTGTACCGGCGACGTTCTTTTAATTTTATTCTAGCTTTATTTAGATGATTTTGTGCAGTTTCAGATGGATCTGTGGTAGCAATACTGGCTAAGTGATAATTGATGGGTGTTCCTACTAAATTGAATAAAATCGGCTAATGGTATCCAGTATAAACTTTAAAAGACGTCGTAGGTACAGAAAGAGTTAAGCTCACTGCAAATAATAGTTCATGAAAGCCTTCGAGGTCTGCACAAACCTTCAAACCAATCATACCCACACGCTCAGACAAAACTGCACAATACTCCAGTTGGTGAGGCTAACTCAACGTACTGGTTTACTATACCCTGTTCATTATAGGTAGGCCAGGAATCCCGACCCCAACCTCGCATAACTTAGAAAGAACGAGAGTAATCGATCTAATATTTCTACCATATGCGAAGACTCAGGACGATATTAATCGAGCTAATATTTCTACCTTTTGCGAAGATTCAAAACGAGAGTAATTAGCAAATATACGGAATCTATCATATGCAAAGACTCAGAACGACATTAATTTAGCTAATATTGTTACCATTTGCGAAGATGCAGTCAGGGAATAGGTGTGAAAAGTTACAGCTCATTTGCTCTAGCCCTTTTTGAGTTACCGAGGTAGAAGGAGAGGTAATAGAGATAGTATTTACCCTTTTAATGCCCACAGATACTTCCTACGTAGAACACGATTTCATTCAGTTTAGGAAGAACTTGTAGTAGCTAGAGAGTTAATTGAGATAGGATTTACTCTTTGGTTTACCAGATATTCTTCCTAAACTGCATAACATAGTTTAACGATAGCCAGAAAGTCTCTCAAAAATGCGTCATGGTGGTGAATGGCTTAAGGTTATGAGCGGCCTCTCTGCACCCGGTATTAAAACCCGCGCATGTCCCCTCAATATCTATCCTTAACCCCTTCTGTACCGGCGACGTCTATTTAACTTTAGTCTAGCTATATTTAGACGAATATATGCAGTTGGAGAAGGGTCGGTGGTAGTAAAAAGGGTTAAGTGAGATAGTTCGAAGCCTGTTAATTGATTGAGGCCCATTTAAAACTGTACAAATCTTATAATGATAACCAGAATAAACTGTAAATACGCATCATAATTCTTAAGGGGTTAAGGTGACCGAATAATATCAAAAGGTTATCTCTTAATCTGCCACACCAGTACCCATTCAGTACCGGGGACGTAATTTTCCTTACATTCTGGCAACTATTAGATGATTTTATTAACGGGCTTCGATTTTGTTTTTTTCAGATTCAGATTTTGTTCAGATTCATATTATTTGTATTTAGCCTGTGGATTGCAACAATGTTATGTTACAAGATAAAATAACATAATATCTGGCTGAACCTTATGAGAGTAAATCTCCTTAAGGCATCTAGTATTACTCGAGCTACACAAAATTCAAATGTCAAGTGGTGAACATATATTGAACCTATAGATAATTATATATAACACACATATGACAACAATATGGGGAGAGTACTGTACTAATAGAGAATTACAGAATTTCACCAATAGATATTGGTACAAGAGGAACATATATTCATCTTATTTTTATTTTTGTTTTTTTATTTGTTTTCCCCTAGCGGGGGAAGGGGGAGGAAAAATAGAGGTTTGGTCAGGAAGGTAAAGTAGGAAATTATGAAAGAAAGTAGTAGATTAAAAGTTAGTGGGCACCACCTTGCTTTATTAAGGTTAGGGCAACTGTAATACACCAAAGGTATTACTATATTACATTATTTTAATGAAGTTAAGAGTTATTATTTGAGTCTATTCTGTATTTAAAAGTTTATTTTGAGTCTATTTAACATTTCAGTTGAAATACAGTGTTGGCTATCATTGTGTGTTATATTCTATAGGGGGGAGGTTATTAATTTGGCAGTATTTATTGATGTCATATTTTTCCTTCATCTCGACCCATCTCCAGTTATCGCTGGGTTTCTTTGTTCTTGCTACATTGCGAAAAGCCGTGAAGAAGTAGCCTGATGTTTCTGTTTCCATTCTTCTGATGCACTCATAGACGTCTCGAGTTATTCGTTTTTCATCTTCTTTTGTAAGGATGCTTTTGAGGTTCTTGAAGTCCAGGTGGTCAGTGTTTGGTAGGTCCTTTGGGTATTCTTGTTTTTCTCTGTATTCTTCGTTCGTGATCTGGTGTTTTTCGGAGATGGAACAGGAGTTGGAGTGTGTTCTTCTTCCTCCTCTTCTTCGTATTCATCTTCTTCTACTTCATTTTCATCTTCTTCTGCATAATCCTGGAGGTCCACTTCTGTCTCGTCTTCTTCTTGAATAGTTGGCTTGTTCTCCTTCCTTGGTGTTTTATTCTTTCTTCCATGTTGAGTGGGAGGTTTCAGAGCTTCAAGAGGGATCTTGATTGTTGGCAGGTCATTGTGGTGAAGTATCAGTGGAATTATCCGACTCAATTGATGTTTATTTGAGCCAGCAATTGCCACTGCAGCTTGAACGCATGCATACATTTTTGCATTAATGTCATGTTCTACATTTCTGCTGTATTGTTTCTTGGGTGTTTTTATGGTAGATCCCTGTGTCCTGCTGCCAGTTGGTCCTGTGACTTCGTGTGCTTCTTGGCCTTTTCTTCCACTTCTGACGATGAACTCCACCTTTTCGCCTTCTTCCAGGGATCTTTTAGTGTTATGTTGGTGTTTAATTCCCGAAAAATGGACAAAAATGTCTTGTTCACTGTCATCACGAGTTATGTAGCCAAAACCACGTTGATGATTGTACCACTTCACAGTCCCGGTGTTTTTGGTGTTCATGGTGTTAGGTGTTAGCAGCCCATCTTATACACATATAGTATCTTTATTTATATGCCCTCCCTGCAATGATGGATTTTTTTGTATGTACCGGTACATGCATAGATAATTAAATGGGCCTACAAACACACACACACACACACACACACAAACACACACACACACACACACACGCACACCAATATGAACAGATTCACATATTTATGCAACTACATTAATTTGAAACGTAGCGACTGTATACAATTACACATACATGGACATTTTAACGCCTATATATGGAGACACAAAAGTGATACATTCACATATACACACAATACACACACATACACTCTCATGACCATGATAGTCACGCTATTCACAAACTTAAACACCTCCGATGACATATATAAGAAGATTTTCCCACATATATAATTGAGTACTACAAGCGCCAATATGCACGGGCACAAAAACTAGAGATGCACACACTGACACTTACACAAACATAATACACATTCACACACGTACAGTACGTGCAAATACATGACAGATATTTACATTTTAGTATTAGTTTAATTAATAAGTAGGTTTTGAGGGGTATGCAGTTTCAAAAGGGCCTCCAGCAATTAACAGGCTTTGAACTATCTAACTTAACCTTTATTTACTGCAACACATCCTTTTTAAATTGCATAAATTCGTCTAAATATAGCTAGAATAAAGCTAAAAAAAACTCGCCGGTGCAAAAGAGGCTTAGAATAGATATTGCGCGGAAATACGCGGGTGTGATACCGAGTGCAGAGGGGCCGTTCCTAACCTTAACCACTTCAGCACTATGACGCTTTTTTACCTTTGATTTTGGCTAAATTTAGACGATTTCATGCAGTTGAAGAAGGACCTATGTTTTTGAGAGGGTTTACTGAGATCGTATTTACCCATTTCATGCCTAGAGGTAGATTTTGACCTTGAACATCGTCTAATGGTAACCAGAATATGATGACAAATACGTAATGGTGCTAAAGGGGTTAACCCTGGAGGATTATGACGTATTTTGAGAGTTCATCCTGGCTATAATTAGACCATTATATGCAATTTAGGAAGAATCATTAGGAAAGGAGGAAAAACTGTCTCAATTATCTATCTAGCTACCTCAAGTTCTTCCTAAACGGAATATAATTATAAGGGTAAATATTATCTCGATTAACCCTCTGACTTCCATAATTATACCCTTTTATGTTTTATTTCAGCTACATTAAAAACGAGTTTATGAAGCTTAGGAAGGATCCATGATATATAAAAGGATTGATTAAGCGGTCTGGACCATATTAATTGCTATATATGCTTCCTAAACTGGATAAAATCGTCTAATAGTTGCCAGAATATAATGACAAGAAGGTCACCGGTACTGTATGGGTTAAGTGGTAGTGGTTATTTTATGGTTTACTTATATATATATATATATATATTATAGTTCCCTCGCTAGACTTCAATCAACCTTGAACAAAATAAACCTAGACACCCAATCAAGATATAAAATTAACACTTTATGGTAGAAAAATGTTTTGGTTCCTCTCAGAATTATAGGCTTGCTATCGCTCGCCTGGAAAATATCGACATCTAAATGGCACGAAATGTTTTTATATTGACAAATAAATGGGACGAAAGGTTATAAAATCACCAATCTAATGGAATGAACGTCTGAACATTTCAAAGCTAATGGGACTAAACATGAGGAAGAAAAAACAACTACTTCTTCCTTAACCCCTAAGTGTCGGGGCGCAACATAAGTCGAGTATAATAAATCTGAACTATCTGGCGGCGCTCGACATAGGTCGTGTGGCAATTTCAGCACGTAATATTGCTGGGAGAGAGAGACAAGTGGTGGCAGGAGAGTAGCGAGCGTATGATTGCTCCAGACCACCGCGGCGAACCTACTGACACGAATCCCACCTCCTCCCTCCCTCTCTCACTCGCTATATACGGAATTGTATGGGGAAAGTGCCGAATTACATGCTTTTTGCAGTCGCGTTGCGCGGTTGTTGCAAGAAAACTAGCCATCATAAAAGGATCGTTATGGTGTCATTGGAAAGCTCTGTTTATGCCCTTTCAGGGATAGATACTTGTTTTATGCTCTGGGTCTTATTTAGGCATGAAAATGATCACGTAAAAAGCCCTATTTTGGCTAAAAACACCCCGCTGGGCGGTACATATAAATAAACCGCCTAGCCCGCTAATAAGGTGTTAAGCTAGTTGTCTAGGGTTGCCATATCTCAAACCTTTCTCCATAAACTTCTTTCTCCTTAAGTTGTAGGAGTTATATATATATATATATATATATATATATATATATATATATATATATATATATATATATATATATATATATATATATATATATATATATATCATTACATCCACAAACGTCCTTAACCCTTTGGCGCACGATGACTCTATGTGCGTCATTAAGGTATTTACCCACTAAGCGCACGGTGACGCGCTTAGCGTCATAAAACTTAAAAATATTCGCCAAAAATTAAGTTTTCGTCTGACGTGCGTCATTTTTGGCAAAGATACTCAGTATTAAGTCTAGTTCAAAGGGTACAATTGGCAAGTCCCTTAGTTTAACGGTTTACTCACGGCTGGCATGGGAAGAGAGCAGAGTACAGCTCAGTCTGTTTTCGATACTTTCACATTTATTCGTGTATCTCAGTAACTATTTGGTTTATAGTAATTCTGATGTTACCAGTGGAATCCTCATAAAAATTCTGCTTCCATATATGTATGCAAATCAAAAATGTTGTGGGCAATATTTTGAGCTAGCGCGAGTTGGAAATAAGGTATTTCGATTTTTGTTTACAGTTCTTATTTCGGAGTGCCCCAATGTGGTTGTTTTGTATTTATTCTATGTTTTTATTTGCTTATCTTCAAGTTCAATCAATAACGAAGCCGATGGTACCTCATTTATCCAAATACAAGGATTTGTTGGTGGATAAAATAGTCACAGAAACAAATTATCGCCGGGCACAAAACTGGCTCTGAGTGAGCTGAGATATACTTAGGGAGTGGGGAAAAAACTTGATTGGAAACTATAGGTGAGGTTAAGATGGGTCTTGGCGTTATTTCCCTCAATGTCCTATATATATATATATATATATATATATATATATACAGTATATATGACTGATCCATTATGACAATTAGGTGGGAGGGAAACATTGGAAAGAGCTTGAATTTTGTATTTCTTATGTTTCGGGCTACGCAGAACCTATCTTCAGAGAGATTGAATGAGGAATACGAGTTACGAGTTGTGGGGATAGGTATGTTGGGGAGATGAGATGTCTGTAAGGATTAGAGAGAAGTAAAGATGGAAATGAAGAGCAAAGTCAAAGAGTACAAGGTGGAGGGCTGTCCTCTTTGCTGTTATTAAATTTGTTGTCTCAAGTACTGTGTGTATCTGGCAGGAGCATCCCTGGAGCAGCAGTGCCATGTGGTATTTTGGTGTGGAGGTTGAAGGCACAGAAGTTATTGTTGTTTTGTTTTTTTCTTAGGTTAGTCAAGTTATGGGAGTACATGCATATGAAATCCGATACTTCTAGCCTGGCCCTTATTCTGGCCATTTCGACTGGGGTATTAGGCCCCATCCTGGGCCACATTGGAGCAATTGGTTTTTGAGATGGAACTTTGGCCTCGATAGGTGAAGATGGTGTTTGTTTCGGCGGTCTTCCCCCGTCTGCAGATGCCTCAGGGTTGGTGGCTGGGTATTTTTAATGGTTCTTCTTGATTATGTGTTTTGGCAGGTCCAATTTTTTCTTGGGGCAGTTTCTTGGTCCCAGAGCTTGAGTTGGAATTAGCTCAGGGATCTGAGTTTGCTTGGGCTTCGGGAGAGCTGGAATGTTGATGGTGGGAAGGTTGTTAGCTTTCAGGAAGGCTAGAGGGTACTCCTTAAGGAGATTTTGGTCCCCACCAGCAAGAGCAATGGTTGTTGTGACACCAATCTGGATGAGTTCAGATCTGTCACAAGATGACTAGCCAGAGCCTGCCGGTGGGTAGTCCAAAATTGTCCTTCCTCCCTCCTTTTTCCTCTCCCAGGAATATCTTGAACCCTTCAGAATTTCTCCCTCTGGGCCTGAGACATTGATTGCTTCTTCTCCCTTCCTCGTGTTTTTTTATGGTGAATAGTACCATCTCCTTGTCACCAAGAGAGGGCACTGCATGACGAGGGTTTGTCTTGGAGATGCCTTTTACATGCACAAGGATGTCACCTCCTTCATCTCTCTTGATGAAGCCGTAACCCCTCTTCACATTGTACCACTTGACGTGGCCATAACAGGTGGCGGTCATTGATCGTGTCATGGTGGTGGTGAGAAAGAGTGGCGAGAGACGAGATGTAATCTTTGAAGGATTATAACCAAGAAATTTACACAAACCAAAAACTCCTTGCCCCATGCCTGAGCTTCTTGATTGGCTACCTTTAGGTCAATCCTGAAAAGTCAATCCTCCCAGCTTACCCCGCCCTCTGTCATGTCATCAAAGTTATATTTGCTGCATGTTTAGATAGACAGAAAAACCCATCCCTATGGGTAGTTACATTTTTAACACTTATAAGTGCTGCTTCCAACATTCTTTTCATTTGTTATCTAGGCCTTTTTCTATGATTGCACCTCCTTCCCATTTAGGTAGATGTTTACTTTGGTCTATGTGCACAACTAGGGAGTTACATAACCTATGTTTGCGTACATCAGTTTTGTGTTCGGACTTAATTTTCTCCATACCTCTTCCTGTTTCTCCTATGTATATTTTTGAGCATCCATTACACGGAAAGCTGTAGGTTATAATCTTATCATTAGTAACTCTATCTGGTTTGCCTTTAACTACTTCGCCTATTTTAATTTCTGACAAAGCTGCAATCCTTAGGCCTGCTTTCTGCATATATATATATATATATACATATATATATATATCTTAATAAATAAAGGTCAATGTTTGTCAGTTACCCGACTTTTGTTACTAAACTCCTCCCACAGTTTTGGTGCCAGGTGGGAGTGTGGGGCACCGTTGGAAAGCCCAGGCTTTGGAGATGGTTTTAGGCGAGTTTAGTGGAAATCAGAGACACTTTTGTTTAATAACATTTTCGGCAGAACTTATGTAGTATACGGGAGCGAAAACAATGCGAAAAAAATTGCCGTTTAGGGCAGAAGGAGGCCTCCGATCGAAAAGGTGTATGGAACGAAGGTTGTTCGCAGCTCCCCAAAATGGGGGTACGGATGAGGTCAGATCCAAAATCGGAGGTCATTTAGCAGCCGAAATCGAGGTCGCCGTTTAATGAGGCACAGGGAGATCGAGGCCGGTGATTATGGTAGTAGTAGTATTGTGATGATTGTGGTAGTAGTGATTGATGATGGTGATTATGGTAGTAGAATTTAAACCCGGGCAACGCCGGGTACCCCTCCTAGTATATATAGGCCTATATATATATATATATATATATATACTTATATACAGAGGTGGGCAGGTGCGCGCCATTTGGCGGTCTGCGCTCTGCGATCCGGTGCGCATTACCAATAACGAGGAGCGCGGAGCGAGGAGCGGCACAATTCTGAAATCGGAGTGCAGGCGGGGAGCGCAGCTAGAAATTCGCGCTCCTTTCTGGCGCTCCGGAGGCGATT
The DNA here is from genome assembly GCA_032716605.1 of Paralithodes platypus. Lineage (NCBI taxonomy): Eukaryota > Metazoa > Arthropoda > Malacostraca > Decapoda > Lithodidae > Paralithodes > Paralithodes platypus. Next base: position 7,452,131 of record CM064579.1, read on the forward strand.
TTTCCTGTCAACAACAGGTACAAGAACGTCATTATCGTGTACAGTCATCGTACCGTTCGTACGGTGTTACTCACGGTGTTAGTGAACTGTGATACAGTGATATATGATAGTGACAGACTGACAGTGTTACAGTTGTTAACTTGTTATTTTGTTTGTTTTGGCTTTTGCTAACGCAAAGTAAACCTTACGGGCAAACTACGGCTTACGAAGGGGCCTAAGGGTAAGTCTGGCAGTGGTATAGCCCGAGCCTGTCTGACTGTCTGATAGTCAAAATACACTATAGACTTCAGAGACTTTTATCATTTTATGGTATCGATACTATCGGAATGTTACTTGAATGTATGGGTGGGAGGGTGGTTTGGGGGATGGTGGGGGGAAGGTAGAAGCGTAATTGACTCGTGTTACAAATATGAAGCCGATTGGTGAGGTAGTTTCGCCACCACATATTTTATTTGTTTTCCTTTTCTTCGTACGGATACGCTGGAAGTGGGTTGTGGGAGGCAGTTGGGGGTGTGGTGGAGGGAAGGCATAAGGGTAAGGCACTTGTCACACAAATATGGAACCGATTGGTGCAATCGTTTCGCCGCCACAGATTTTCTTTTTTTTTTCCTTGTGAGGCGACCGATAGTCAGCGAGTGGGTGGGAGGAGGGGTTTGGGCTAGTGGTGGTGCCGTGATGGGTATGCAGAAGGGTAAGGTACATGTGGTAAACAACTAAAAATATGAAAGCCATAGGTGCAGTCGTTTCGCTGCTACGATTTTTTTCGGCGAGTAAGTATATAATTATATACGGACCTGGCACTGGGCGTGACAACTGACATCTGACAAGACCCTAGTCCCGGCCGTATATATATCATTATTATAAATTATATACCGTCGGACCTGGCAGTTTCGGACATAGTTTCTCAGTTTGGACAGTTTCTGTAATTCTTTATGTCATATCATAGATATCAATGGACAGTCACAATGTCACAAACTCACAATGATATCAATCTTATCGTATCATTGACGTTTGCAATGATATCAATCATATCATATCATTGACATTTGATTCATTGATATGACATAAAGAATAACAGAAACTGAGAAAGTGAGAAACTTAAACAGTTAAACTTCAGAAAGACACCATGACTTGAGTTTTTTTTAATGTTTTGAATTCTTGGAATTTAGTGCAGTGAAAGACAAAGGACAAAGTGAAGGACAAAGGTAAATAATTAAATAACTTCTAGAAGCTGTTTTTTTTATTTTTTTATATACCTATTTTTGGGAGCGCGGAGCGGGAAGCGCATCGGGTCTGCTGACAAAAGAAGCGCGTGAGCGCTGGCGCATTACCTTATGTCTGATGAGCGCGGAGCGCTGCCGCATTACCGGTCCCACCGGAGCGCGCCCACCTCTGCTTATATATATATATTAATTAAGTTTTGGCTGAGTTAGGGACAGAGATGTGTCTTTTACTTTCATTGTCTGATTGAGTGCATGCATTTTCTCTTTCCCTTTAATTATGTCAGTTGCTTTTCTCTTAAGGGGGAATGAGACACCTTGGGGGGAGGGTTGGGGGGTCGTGGGACCATAAATATCACATGTTACAAAACTGGCTCAAATTGTTCCTACACCTTCGTGGAATGATACCCGACTAGTATTTCACCGTACCCCTCAAATTTAAAAGCCCGGGCGGGAGTTATAGGGTTGAAGGTTGTAAGCACTTGGAGGGAGGCATAATTGCCCGAAATTACCTTTATTCCATACTCTTTTTCATGCATAAGCAAGAGTCAGAGCGTAATACAATTATATATCTATGAATGTACAATGGTAGAGCTTTCCAATGACATCTAAATCATCCCTGTACGGCATCTGGTTATTTTCTAACGACCTTGCAAATGAAGGCCAAAATCGGTAAAAATTATAAATTTTTGCTGTTTTTGCTATGTGTGACGCTGCACATGAGTGACCGAGCACTATCTACCCATCATATGGGCACCTTAAATAATGGGTTAAAAGGCCGTATCTCCGCTGAATAAATTTGCTCTATTTTATGATCACAGAAAAATGAAAATAAAAAGGATTTACTTGGGATTACCAGGGAATATTGTTTTTGATATGAGCTAGCACCCTATGTAAAGATATTGTTGAAAATGTGTAGGAGTTTAGTATAATTTGGGAAAAAGTCTCCAAAAAAACCCGGATTTTACATTACGTCAGGCATACGTGATATAATGACATGAGTGTGGTGTCTCATACCTCCCATGCGCACTTCTTAGGTTAATAAAGGTTAGAGTATGGAAAGAGAGAATCGAGTGAGGGAAACTGTGATAAAGGTGGTGATCGGGAGCGAGTATGCAAGGGATGTTAGAAGCACGCACGCCAAGCCTGTCCTGACGAGGACAGCTCCTGGGGACCCTCATGGAGGAGGTAAGTTACACAGGAGACCGCAAAGGCGCGATGGTCGGCCAATCACGGGCCGAGACGTCATAAGACAGCAGGCGTCATATGACACAGCCAGACACGCCGTCCAATGGCGAGCGAGAGGCAGGAATGCACCCGTACATACAGACACTTACTACCTCCTCGCTCTGAAAGTCTTTCTCATTCACACTCTGGTACTATTATCACTACTGTTGATATAAAATATAACCCGTTGTCACAGACGAAAACAAAGACCACCACTGGACTGTCTGTGACAATGCGATTACTAGAAAAGAAAGAACAACATTCTCTGATAACTGTAGCCCATTTCGATGTCCCTGGCGAGCGCTAGTGGCCAACGAGAGGCGATTCTGCCAACGCTGGTAGACGTCACAGTTACTCTATTACACTGATAAGAATATAAGTGATACACTGGGGTCGCACTGGTGTAGAATTCAAAGATACCCTGTGTAGCACTCCTAGTCTAACACTCTGTAGATTTGAAGCTGCAGGTACAGGAGGGGATAAAGTGAGAGTCGCCTAGTCCTTTCGTCTATGTTCCGTTGAGCCGCTTAGGTGGTCCTGCCGTGTGGATGATGTGGATAGGGATACAGATGGATTAGTTGGTTTTGGGTCTTAAATGGTAGTTCCTTAATGTCATGACATAGGGTGCATACCATCGGACTAACGCGAGCATGAACTAGGACATGTCCTGAGTTATGGCTGCTTGTCTATCCTGACCTTTGTACTAATCGGTGATGAAGTTCTGTTCCGGTACTCTTGACGTAGGGTCTTAAATACAAAGTCTCTAGTATCATGACACAGCGACGAGGTATCGGGCTAACACAAAGAAATAAGTAAGATCTTGAACTTACTAGTTTCGCTTGATCTGCCACTGACCGTTATAGGAGTGTTCAAAGAACCCAAGGTCGGTGTATAGACCTTTTTACTGCATATGTCTTTGACCATGGTGTTAGACAGATACAGTATGGACATTTATATGCTAAGTGCCGTTATTCAGACGGTATCTCGCAAAGCCCGAACCATCAGAGTAAGCTTACCATGGCAAGATCTACTTTAACCCTTATTTAGCGGCGAGCAACATAAGTCGAGTTAAATAAAGCTGGACTATGTGGCGGCGCTCGACATAGGTCGAGTGGCAATTTCAGCACGTAATGTGGCTGAGAGAGAGAGACAAGTGGTGGCAGGAGACTAGCGAGCGTATGACTGCTCCAGACCACCGCGGCGAACCTACTGACACAAATCTCAGCTCCCTCCTCCCTCTCTCACTCGCTACATACTCAATTATGTACCGAAAGTACCGAATTACCTGCTTTTTGCACTCGCGTTGCACGGTTATTGCAAGAAAACTATCCATCATACAAGGATCGTTATGGTGTCATTCGAAAGCTCTGTTTATGCCCTTTCAGGGATAGGTACTTGTTTTACGTTCTGGGTCTTATTTAGGCATGAAAATGATCACGTAAACAGCCCTATTTTAGCTAAAAACACCCCGCTGTGCGGTACATATAAATAAACCGCATAGGCCGCTCGTAAGGTGTTAAGTTAATAGTTTTGTTAGATTGCGGGATTGATAATAGAGGTCAGTTTGTAGCATGCCCTTTGGTGCTACTTCAAATATCAAATTTGAAGCCTAATATAGATCCTAATGTCACTATACCATGGCATGGAAAATCACTAGTTCACCTAATAGGGAAAATAACTCCTCAGACCTTATAGCATATTCACCATGGCTTCAATTGCTTCCTGAATGGAAGGTTAATTCCTAGGTTCGAAATCTTACATGTAAGTTTATTCAAGCCCTTGAATTGCTTGCTCTACATGGTTCACGTCGGGATAGTGATGACTTTGGCTGCTATTTCTCAGGGCTGGTGGTTGAAGGTCAGAAGGTCATAAGTACAGGGGGTGTATGTATTTAGGGGGGATTAAGAACACCCCCTAGAAGTTCGCGTGCTGGTGGTGAGTCAACTGCACGGAAGAGCGGCGCATCTGAACAGGTGATATTTGTTTATGCTGGTCCTTTTCCGTTTTTTTGTTTTGTTTTTTCTATGTGATTGAGGGAGGCAAAAGGCAGAATTGCCTATAGCGAGTGCCTCCCCCATAGTTGAAAGAGTGACAGGGCCAAAATCAAGGGACGATCGAGCCAAAATGCCTGGACACACGGAGTTTGAAGCAATTTAAGTCATAGGAAGAGCGAAAGACTGATTCTGGGAGAGAGATCCAGAGCTCAGCTGTTGAGTAGAAGAAAGTTTGAGAGTAACGTTTCACTCTTGGGTTGGAGAGTTGCACAGAGTAGGGGTGGGATTGAGTTGCAAGACGGGTATCACGTGCCCTACGTAAAGGAGGTGGTATGCACTGGGAAATCTCTGAGGAACACTGATTATTATAGTAGCGATAGAATAGCGAGAGAGATGCAACATTGTAGCGGAGAGAGAGAGATTGCAGATATAGTTGGTGAGTGGACGGGAGTTAATGATACGAAAGGCCTTCCTTTCAACTTTGTCTAGGAGAGCGGTGTGAGAGGAACCTCCCCACACATGTGAACAATACTCAATACAAGGACACACTATGCCCTTGTACAGAGCAAGAAGCTGTGCTGGGGAAAAGAACTCCCTAAGGCGGTTGAGCACACCCAGCTTCTGGGAGGCTGCCTTAGCAAGACTGGTAATATGGTCCTTCCAAATGAGAGCAGAAGAAAAAGAGACACCAAGAATATTGAGAGAAGATGAAGGGTTGATTTTTGTATTGTTGAAGAATAAGGGATAGTCCGCTGGGAGATCCTGACGGGTAGATAGATGGAAAAATTGGGTTTTGGAAGCATTAAAGGAAACAAGGTTTTCTCTGCCCCAATTGGAGATAGTATTTAGATCAGAATTTAAGAGTTTTATGGCATACGTTTGTCGTTGAGGGATTGCTGGCTGGGGCATTCTGAAACAAATAATGGAGTAGTGTAAGGTTGAGTCGTCTGCGTATGAATGGATGGGAATTAAGGTACAGTTAAGGAGATCATTTATAAAAATTAGAAAGAGAATAGGAGATAGGACAGAGCCCTGAGGAACACCAGAGTTTATAGGGTGAGGAAGTGAACAATGGCCGTCCACAACCGCGGCTATGGAACGGCCGGAAAGGAAATTAGAGACAAAGGTACAGATGGAGGGATAGAAACTGAAGGAGGGTAGTTTAGAAATTAAAGATTTGTGCCAGACTCTATCGAAAGCTTTCGATATGTCTAGTGCAATAGAAAAAGTCTCACCGAAGTCCCGAAAGGAGGATGACCAAGAGTTAGTAAGATATGAAAGAAGATCACCAGTAGAGCGACCCTTAAGGAAGCCATTCTGGCGATCTGAGAGCAGATTATCAGAAGAGAAATGCTTAAGAAATTTGGAAGCAAGAATAGTTCAAAAACTTTAGAAAGACAAGAGATGAGAGCAAGTGGACGATAGTTGGAGGGTTGAGAGCGGTCACCCTTCTTTGGGACAGCTTTAATGTGAGCAAATTTCCAGCATGAAAGGAAGATGTTAGAGGATAGACAGAGACGAAAGAGTTTGCCTAGGCAGGGAGTCAGCACGGAAGCACAGTTTTTGAGAACAACAGGAGGAACACCGTCCGGACCGTACGCCTTATTAGTGTTAAGCCCAGAGAGGGTAGAAAGTACATATTTAGAAGAGATTAGGATATTAGGCATAAGTAAGAGAGAGGAGGGTGGAGAGGGAGGAATAGCACCGGAATCATCCAAGGTGGAGTTTCTAGCAAAAGTTTGAGCGAAGAGTTTAGCTTTGTCAGAGGAAGAAGTGATGGTTGTACCATCAGAGTGGGAAAGAGGAGGGAAAGACGAGGAAGAGAAATTGTTGGAGAGGTTTTTGGCTAGATGCCAGAAAGCTTGGGAAGAGCTAGAGTTGGATAGTTCAGTGCATTTATTATTGATGAAAGAGTGTTTGGCAAGTCGAAGAACAGATTTGGCTTGATTCCGGGCAGAAACATAGGAAGAATGAGAGTCTTGAGTTTTAAGGCGTCGGTACCATTTGAATGCTTCCTCCTTATATGCTTGGCTATATACTATCTTTTTCTTCTGGGCTTCTTTATGGTCGAACGTGATCCTTATCGATTTGCATGGTGTGAATTGAATTGAATTGAAATAGTTTATTCAGCCCAAGAACATTAAAATACAAAGTAATATTATCTTAGTACAGTACATAATTGGCTGTGCCTTATTGAGAGTTGCCTCTCTTATAAAGACACCTGAATTAGTTAAACCCGAATAATAGGATAGTCCCTTTATTTGACATTAGAAAATGTAAACAGTATTCCTGGCAATTACATAATAGTGATATATTATATACACATTTATATACTTTGATTCAACCTTTACATTCATATACATACTCATACTATGTATCATACAGATACATATACATACTCACATACATACAAACATAATTATACCAAATATAATCATACTCTCAGTTTCTATTGGTAGTGTTGAGGTATGGGAGAGGTACAAGGAGAAAAGGAGAGAGGCAAAACGGCAAATTAGAGAAGCGAAAAAAGATGCAAACGAAAGGTGGGGCCAAAGGCTGAGTGAGAATTTTGAAGAACGAAAGAAGGTGTTCTGGAAGGAGGTAAATAAAGTAAGGAAAGGAGGACAAAAGAGGGAAGAGTCAGTGAAAGATGAAAATGGAGAATTACTAGTGGAACCAGTTGAAGTGAGGAAAAGATATGCCGAGTATTTTGAATCTTTGTTAAATACAAGAGATGGAAGAGAAGCAGTGATTGAAGCAGAGGTGGATGGAGATAGGTTACCCAGGCCACCCAGGTGGCAGGGAATGAATGAAAGGATTGAGGAAAATGAGGTGAAAGAAGCAGTGAAACAAATGAGAGCGGGAAAAGCAGAAGGTTTGGATGGTATTGCTGTGGAGTGTATAAAGAAGGGTGGAGATGTGATAATAGATTGGTTGGTGAGACTTTTCAATGTGTGCTTTGCTGTGTCAATGGTACCAATAGACTGGAAGAGTGCATGTATTGTACCGTTGTACAAGGGGAAGGGAGATCGGCAGGAGTGTTCAAGTTATAGAGGTATTAGTTTATTGTCAGTGGTTGGAAAGCTGTATGGCAGGGTGTTGATAGAGAGGATAATAAAGTGTACGGAAGTTGCAATAGGAGAAGAACAGTGCGGTTTTAGGAGGGGAAGAGGGTGCGTGGATCAGATGTTTGCAGAAAGACAGTTATGCGAGAAGTATTTAGAGAAGCATAAGGAGATTTTTGGGCTTTTATGGACTTGGAAAAAGCGTATGATAGTGTGGATCATGAAGCAATGTGGAAGGTGTTAAGGATTTATGAAATAGGAGGAAATTTGTTAGAAGCAGTTAAGAGTTTTTATGAAGGGAGCAGAGCATGTGTGAGAGTAGGAAATGGTGAGTTGAGTGAATGGTTTGAGGTAAAGGTAGGTTTGCGACAGGGTTGTGTAATGTCATCATGGCTGTTTATGGATGGTGTGGTGAGGGAGGTGAAAAGGAGAACTATGGGAAGAGGATTGGGTTTAGTAGGAAAGAATGGTAGAGATTGGGAGTTGAATCAGTTGCTGTTCGCTGATGACACGGCATTGGTGGCGGATTCTGATGAGAAACTGCAGCGGGTAGTCAAAGAGTTTGGTGTGGTTTGTGGAAGGAGGAAACTGAAGGTGAACGTCAATAAAAGTAAAGTAATGGTGTGTAATAGGGGAGAGCATAGGGTGAATCTAGATGTGAGGCTGTATGGGGAAATATTGAAACAAGTAGAGTGTTTTAAATATCTAGGAGGAACGATAAGCAGGAGTGGAGGTATGGAAGTGGAGGTAAAACAGAGAGTGTGTGAAGGAAGGAAGGTTTTCGGAGCAATGGGAAGTATGTGGAAGACGAGAAATCTCGGAGTGAAAGTAAAAAGTGCACTGTATCAAGGAATTGTTGTGCCAACAGTGATGTATGGGGCTGAGACATGGGCTCTGAAGAAAAAGGAGAAAAGAGGGCTGGATGTGATGGAGATGAGCTGCTTGAGGAGTATGTGTGGAGTTACTCGTAGAGACAGATTGAAAAATGAAGAGATACGTAGGAGAGTGGGGCAGCAGGAACATTTGTCAGCCAGAGTGGACAGAAGGGTGCTGAGCTGGTATGGTCATGTTGAACGAATGGGAGATGAAAGGCTTACAAAGATAATATGCGAGTCAGGTACAAGGGGAGATAGAAGGGCAGGAAGACCCCCATTGAGATGGAGAGACTGTGTAAGAAAGGCTTTGGATGATAGAGGAATGACTATAGATCAGGCAGGGGAAGTGGTGGTGGACAGGAGTGAATGGAGAATGCTTGTGAATAGTTGAGTGAACACGTGGTCATTTGGAGTAAGGGGTCGGGCGCAAGTTCGACTAGATAATAGTCCATCAGGCGCCTGGCCCGGGGAGACGATTAATATGAAGGGTGTGCCTGGAAGTGTGGTGGGAGGGCTTGTGGCTTTGGCTCCGCTGCACGTCTGCCTGCCGAGATCGGAACCTCTCCGGGTGGTCAGGGGCCGGGGGAGTGCTGGAGCGACCTTGGTAACCCTGGTCTCTGGGCCTTCTCCTGGGTGACCTGGATGTGTGTGAGTTTGTGTTTTTTATCAGTGTTTATTTTTTGTTTTATGTTGTTTTTGTGTTTTCCCTGTTCTTGCTCTGTCTTGAGTCGGCTACCCCCAAAATGGGAATTGGGCCTGAGCATATAAATTGATAGATAGATAATCATACACAATTTACTATCAAGCAGTCAATTCGCTCAATCCGCAGAGTCTCGGTATATTGCGTAGGTTTATTAGAGGCTTAAAGAGTTAAATGTATAATTAAATTTGCGATGGGTAAAACGGAAAAGGGATAAATCAAGAAACATATCAATGATACGGTTTCCTACAGCAATCTATTAAAATATAATTGAATAAATACAATCTCCGAGACTCCGCTGACTACACGCGCCGACCGCATATACAAATGGCAATTATTTTATTTAATCATACACCCATTTTTTCCACATTTATATACCTTCATTCATTCATAAGTTTACATCTTATATACCATATTGACAGTCATCTCTTGCATCCACATAATTATGATTTACGCACCACTCCTAACAAACAAATATTTATAGTATATACATAATACTATTATATTTAGTTTTCCTTTCAAAGACAATTCATTCATACAGAATGAACACTCAAATACAGAAAAAAAATCGTCTATTCGTTATTACCATTGTGATTGTATTTACAGAGTAAGTAATTTTTCAGAGCCTTCTTGAAACTTAAAACTGTTAATTTCTCTCTGATGTATTGCGGGAGACCTTTCCATACCTTCACTCCACGATAAACAATAAACAACTGATGACTGTGATTGGCTTGAAGTCCTGAGATGGTTTTTTAGAAGGCCCTTGTTTCTAAAGTTGTATCTATTATTCACGTGATATTGAAACATGCTGTTGTCCGTATTATTATTTACCGATTTAAAAACAAACAGAGAATTGCAATAAATGTTTATGTCACTTAATTTTAAAAGTCTTAGATCATGAAATAAATAATTTGTGTGAGCATATTTTGATGTATATGTCATTGTTCTAATTACCCGTTTTTGAACGATTACTAATGGTTTCATTTTTGTTTTATTTGCGTTTCCCCATACCGTATGGCAGTAAAATATATGCGGATATATCAGGGAGTAATAAATGTTCAATAAAGCGTTAGTATTAAATAAATTTCGAGTCAGGTAAAGTATACCGCATTGTTTATTCATTTTTTGTTTTACATTGTGAATATGTTGATTCCAAGCCAATCGTTTATCAACCGTTATCCCAAGATTTGTTTTTGTTTCGACTAGTTTTAAAACAGAATCTTTAATTTTTATGGTTCTAGGTTTACTGGAATACTTTTGTTTCTGTGAAAAATTATGCAGTTACTTTTATCAATATTTAGAGTTAATTTGTTGCTAGATATCCAATTGTATACGTTAATTAGTTCATTATTCATAGTATGGATCAGGAAGCGAAGGGCATGGTGATTTACATAGACAGTACTGTCATCTGCAAACAGGACAAATTTCAATTTCTTACTACAATTTACAAGGTCATTAATGTATATGAGAAAGAGCAATGGTCCAAGTATGGATCCCTGGGGTACTCCATACTAAATAGTTTGAGTCTCTGATGAGCGGTCATTATATTGAACAAACTGTTTCTGGTTAGTAAGATATGATTTAATCCAGGCGTTTGCTGTGTCTCGGATGCCATAGTGTTCTAATTTGTCCAACAAAATGCAATGATCAACGGTGTCAAATGCCTTTGACAGGTCGAGGAATGCAGCTGTTGTGAAGTGTCTTTTATTAAAGGAATGTAATATGTCATTAGTAAAAGAAAGCAAGGCAGACTCCGTAGATTTACCTCTTCTAAATCCATACTGGGATGTTAAAATGCTGTTTGTTTCACAAAACGTGGAAATTCTATCGTACATTAGTTTTTCTAGTATTTTGCTGATAGCTGGGAGTATTGACACAGGTCGGTGATTTTTTAGTTCTCTTTTGTCTCCTGCTTTATATAGAGGTGTAACTTTGGCGATCTTTAGATTGTCAGGAATATACCGCTTGAGAAGGAAGAATTACAAAGATGCAACGATGCTGTTGACAATATTGGAGCAATTTCTTTAATTAAACTAATAGGAATATTGTCATAGCCTGGGTAAGAATTATGAAAGTTACGAATTACATTTGTTAGTTCAGTTTCTGTAACGGGGGACAGGATAAGTATTTCTCGCCTTCTGTGTGGTAGATAATGACTAAAATGTATATCAGTTTTGTCCGTGTTTTCCGCTAGTTCTTTACCTACATTAATACAATATGAATTAAAACTTCTGGCAATAGCATCAGGGTTCGTAATTTCAGTATTATTCACAATAAAGGAGTTACTAAGTTTGGAGTTATTATGTCTATGCAGAGCATTATTAATGACATTCCAAGTTTTTTTAGGGTTACCAGAATGTTCGATCAATTTGTTTTTATAATATTCATCTTTAGCCTTTCTAATGCTAAGCGTCACTGTGTTTCGAATTTTTCGATAAGCCTCGCCATAGGTTATCGGTCTTTCAGCACTTTTTCTTTGAAGCCTGTTTTTTTTTTAATTAATTATTTAATTTCTGTTGTGATGTAAGGCTTGTTCATATGTTTTGTTTTTATGCGCTTGGTGTGGGTACTAGAGTAGGGTTGATGGTGGCAATTCTGGCTTCCCGGGTATTATGGCGTAGTGGGGCACATTTGAGATTGGGGTGGCCATTTTGTAGTTGTTTGGTCTTGGTTTTGTTATTCGTGTTGATGGGTGGTATTGTTGATGGTTTCTTGTTTGGTGGTGAATTCTCCTTCTCTGGTTGCTGCTATCTTTTCTTGTTCCTTGCTTCTTCCTTGTTTGTCCGGGGTGTGGTGGTTTGCGGTATTTTCTTGTTCTTCGTTCCTTTCTCTTCAGTTTCTCCTTCTGTTACTCTACTTCGTTTTTCTTGTTGGGTGGTGATCTTTAATTCGGGTATTTTAATTTTGTTTAACCAATTTTGTCTTGTAGTGTATATATGTGTAATGTACTGCGAATAGCAATTATGGTAGTAGAAATCACATAGTCTGATTTGTGATTCTTTCCCTCTCCTCCATAGTAGTTTGTTTGTTTCCTTACCACTACTCCCCTCCTCCCCTCTCACTACACTGGTTGTCAGTACCTCTTGTCAGGAAGTTTGACTATTAACTTATAACTTAAAGGATAGGTGTTATTTTGTTTTATAATATGCTATATATACTGTATATATGAACAGAGAAGTGTTCGAAATATTGTCAAAAGCTTAATCAATAAACAATGAAAATGGAGTTGATGTTTGCTCTCGTCATCTTATTTATTCCCAAGATCTGGTACCCTAGCGGCCAACCTACTACTGATGTATATATATATATATATATATATTTTCTTTAATACATACGAGGTTGAAAGAAATGGCAATTTCTGCGTTGGAAATTTTATTATTCAAAGTTTCCAGGTCTCTGATGAGTTTTCGCTGGGTAGCAGGAAGTAGATGAATGAGATTAGCAAAATTCATGGTGGTACAGGGTTACATTAATGTACATGATGATACAGGATATACGACGCGTTTCACTGGACAACCAGCATTATCAACACTGGACATCCCGGAGATGACCCTGAAAACACTGCTGGAGCTATGTACCAAGGAGGCCCCCTTCCTTTGCCCCCGGGGCAACATGTACAAGCAGATAGACGGTGTGGCGATGGGCAGCCCCCTAGGAGTTCTTTTTGCGAAAAAATTTATGGGTACCATCGAGGAAGAGCTCCTAGCTGCCCAACGACCCGCCGTCTACTGTAGATACGTGGATGACATCTTCGTGCAAATCAAGGACCTCCACGAACTACAGGAACTCCAGCGTCGCTTCATGACCTCCTCCGGACTTAACTTCACCTTTGAAAAATCAAACAATGGACAACTCCCCTTCCTCGACATCCTCATAGCTCTGAACGAACATGGGTTCAAAACCACTGTCTACACTAAACCAACTAACACAGGACAATGCCTCAACGGCGATAGTGAATGCCCCCGCCGTTATCTTCTATCCTCCATCTCCGCTTATGTAAGGAGAGCCCTCACGCACTGCTCTACCTGGGCCGATACCCACCAGGAACTAGAAAGACTATCCCAAGTTTTAGAGAATAACGGATACTCCAACTCCGACATCTCCAGCACCATCAACCACCATCTTGAAAAATGGTACACCCAAAGCCCTCCCAACATTGACCCCCCCAATGAAATTAAGATCTTCTACCGCAATTTTATGTCCTCTGAACACAAAAATGACGAGGCCGTCTTAAAAGAAATAATCTCCAAGCATGTCCACCCAACCAACCCAGAACAAAATCAAATTAAATTTATTACAAATCCCCCAAGACCTCCAACCTCGTTCTCCGCAACAAACCAGCTTCCACCAAGATAAAGAGCCCGATGACATACGATCACGTCATTTACCAACATACCTGTAATTATGAGGACTGTGGACCTCATTCCTATATTGGCATGACGCAGACTCGTCTTTCACATCGGTTAACTCTTCACCTTCAGGCTGGAGCCATCAAAGACCACTATCTCACCCCTAACCACCCCCACCTCACATGCAACGAGTTAGAGAAACACACCACCATACTCGATAAAGAAAGTGACCCAAGGAAAATATATACCTATACTCGAAGCGTTATATATCCAAGCCTTACATCCTAACATCAACAACCAAACTCTGGACCTTCAGATCCTTCCTTTTGCCAAAAGGCATTATCCTACAGGACCTAACGCCCCCCCTCGCCCTCCGGTGCCCTTGACGCAGCCCCCCGCGCTACCTCCTTCAGCTTCGTCTTCTGCCGGCACCACACGTACTACGCAACTTAGGCCACGCCCCTCGACACGCAGCCAATCAGCTTCGACCCCGCCAACCGACCACCACCTTCCCGCATCCAGTGCGCCTGCGTGACGTGGATCTCTCTTTAACAATCCTAGAATACCCCTCCACCAATAGCAGACTTTTGCCCCCTGATTTTCGCCTCCTCTGATCCTCCACCCTCTATATATACCCTTCCTGTTTACCTTTTATATCATTCTATCCTTACTTGATAATGCTGGTTGTCCAGTGAAACGCGTTGTATATCCTGTATCATCATGTACATTAATGTAACCCTGTACCACCATGAATTTTGCGAATCTCATTCATCTACTTCCTGCCACCCAGCGAAAACTCATCAGAGACCTGGAAACTTTGAATAATAAAATTTCCAACGCAGAAATTGCCATTTCTTTCAACCTCGTATGTATTAAAGACAATTTATTACCTGGCTTTACTAATATATATATATATATATATATATATATATATATATATATATATATATATATATATATATATATATATATATATATATATATATATATATATATATATATATATATATATATATATATAGTATTATTTTAGTTTAATCCAGAGGTATAATAAAAAAACATACTCAAGATCCCTCAAGCTTGCTAGCCAGAAGCGAATCTGACACCTAAGTGGCACGAAATGTCCTAATATTGACAAAGAAATGAAGCGAAAGGTCTTAAAATCAACAAACTATTCGGGAAAATGTCTTTGCATCTCAAAACTAATGGGGATAGACATGAGGCAGACGGGGATCTAGAACAAACGACATACCTCCACTTCTGAAGAACCATTTGAGAAGAAGTAACCAGAAAATAGGTGTCTACACTTACAATTTACAGCCCGTTTGCTCTAATCCTATTTTGTATTATTATTTAGAAGATATTTGGGGCCACTATTATTTCTGTCTTATACTCTGTCCATAACAATTACGTCTGAAATCGTGAAATCTATCCTCAATAACTCGATAAGGCCTAGCACAAATGGGCTATACATTTCCACACCTGTTTTCTGGCTGACTCTTCCCAAATGGTAGAAATGTTCGCTAGATTACTATAGTATATTTACAGTTATAGAGGTTAGTGATCAATCGTTTCTGCCTACCTCTGATGAAAAGACTATAGCTATGGTACGTCAAATTGTAATGTCCCCTCTATTTTGTCTCCTCCGCCCCCTCTCCACAACTCCACCCCCATCTTCACAAGTCCCCCCACCCCACCCTCTCCATAAATCCTCCAACCCATCCCTCTTCACAACTCCCTCCACCCCACGCTCTCCACAAGTCCCTCCTTTCCACCCTCTCCACAACTCCCTCCACCCACCCTCTCCACAACTCCCTCCACCCCTCCCTCTCCACAACTCCCTCCACCCACCCTCTCCACAACTCCCTCCACCCACCCTCTCCACAACTCCCTCCACCCCACCCTCTCCACAAGTTCCTCCACCCCACCCTCTCCACAAGTCCCTCCACCCCACCCTCTCCACAAGTCCCTCAACCCCACCCTCTCCACAAGTCCCTCCAAACCACCCTCTCCACAAGTCCCTCCACACTACCCTCTCCACAAGTCCTTCCACCCTACCGTCTCCACAACTCCCTCCACCCACCCTCTCCACAACTCCCTCCACCCCACCCTATCCACAACTCCCTCCACCCCACCCTCTCCACAAGTCCCTCCACACCACCCTATCCACAACTTCCTCCATAACTCCCTCCACCCCACCCTCTCCACAAGTCCCTCCACCCCACACTCTTCACAAGTCCCTCCACACCACCCTCTCCACAACTACCTCCATCCCACACTCTCCACAACTCCCTCCGCCCCACCATCTCCAAAACTCCCTCCACCCCACAACTACCTACCTCCCCTACCTCTCCACAATCTCCAGAAGTCCCTCCACACCACCCTCTCCACAAGTCCAACTCCCTCCACCCACTCTCCACAAGTCCCTCCACTCCACCCTCTCCACAACTCCCTCCACCCCACCCTCCACCCACCCTCTCCACAACTCCCTCCACTCCACCCTCTCCACAAGTCCCTCCCCCCCACCCTCTCCACAACTCCCTTCGCCCCACCCTCGACAACTCCCTCTGCCCACAACTCCCTCTACCCCACCCTCTCCACAAGTCCCTCCACCCTACCCTCTCCACAACTCCCTCCATCCCACCCTCTCCACAAGTCACTCCGCCCCACCCTCTCCACAACTTCCTCCACAACTCCCTCCGCCCCACCCTCTCCAAAACTCCCTCCACCCCACAACTACCTCCACCCTACCCTCTCCACAAGTCCCTCCACCTACCCTCCACAAGTTCCTCCAACCCTCTCCACATCTCCCTCCACCCCACCCTCTCCACATCTCCCTCCACCCCACCCTCTCCACCACCTTCTCCACAACCCTCCACCCCACCCTCTCCACATCTCCCTCCACCCCACCCTCTCACAACCCCCTCCACCCCACCCTCTCCACAACTCCCTCCACACCACCCTCTCCACAACTACCTCCACCCCACCCTCTCCACAAGTCCCTCCACACCACCCTATCCACAACTCCCTCCACCCCACCCTCTCCACAACTCCCTCCACACCACCCTCTCCACAACTCCCTCCACACCACCCATTCCACAAGTCCCTCCATACCACTATCTCCACAAGTCCATCCACACAACTCCCTCCACCCCACCATCTCCACAAGTACCTCCACACCACTCTCTCCACAAGTCCCTCCACACCACCCTCTCCACAATTCCCTCCACACCATCCACTCCTCACCACTCTCTCTACAAATCTCTCCACAAGTCCCTCCACCCCAGCCTCTGCACAACTCCCTCCACACCACCCTCTCCAAAAGTTCCCTCCACCCCACCCTCTCCAAAAGTTCCTTCCCCCGTCCCCACAAGTTCCCCCTCTCCATAATTCCCCCACTCCCCCCGCTCTCCTCTGCACAAGCTTCCCCCTCTCCATAACCCCCCCCCCCCCCCTTCCCTCCTTTCCACAAGTTCCCCCCCCCCCCCCCTCTCTCTCGCTCCATTCATACTAGCCCCTCGCGCTCTTCTTCTTCCATCTACACTTGCTAACCCATCCCCCTTATTCATCTTCTCTCTCTCTCTCTCTCTATCTCTCCCTCTCTCTCTCTCTTTCTCTCTTTCTCTCTCTGACACCTATCCCACCATAACCCAGGCTTCCCCAGCCTACGATAACATACACTTGTTATCTTTCGGTCCCTCTAATCTTGTCCCCATAAAATACTAATAGGCCTATCTGACACACATGTTCACCAACGCCTTTCGTCAGAGCTATATGTAACACATACATAAATATGATACATTTATGTGATACACGTGATTCTGTAAGATATTATAGAAAAGAAGAGAATTTTTGGCTAACTATATAAACTGAACTTATTCGGAACTAATATTTGAGTTATACCTTTCCTAGTCATTCTACTAAATATGTGGGAAATAATAAACATCCACATTTATCTAGGCAAAGTTTAATGTAGCCTACTGGTAAACGTTGACCATCATAAGTGTATTTCTTTCCTCACGAAGTGCCATGATAATCCTGAATAAGGAATTTTTGAGAGTGATTTAGGGTCCATATCGCTGTCAGGATGTATAAAATTGATCTTGGGTTATTTATTCTAAAGTAGGATATACCTTCATAACGATGTTTAGAAGTTGTAAGAGGCACGTCGACACGTAACTAGTTGCTCCTTCTTTTTTCTTTTTCTCGCTAGACTTCCATCAAACCTAAAATCAAGTCCTAGATCAAGACAAATTTGCAATATTTTCGGTACAAAAAAGTCCCGGCCGTAGGCTTATTCCTCCTAAAATCATCTCCCATCATCTCTCAGATCCCCACCGCCACCTACCAGATCGCCAAGACCTTGAACAACCTCCTCACCCCCAACGTGCCCTGCCAATTCAACCTCAACTCCGCCCACGATTTCCTCGAAATTCTACGAGACGCCCCCCGGAATAACGACCACACCATCGCCTCCCTCGACGTAGAAAGCCTGTTCACCAACATGCCCGTGGACAGGACCATCGACATGATACTACGTCGAGTATACCATTGCCCTGACACACCCACCCTAGATATCCCGGAGAAGGCCCTGAAGACGCTGCTGGAGCTTTGCACTAAGGAAGCCCCCTTTCTTTGCCCACAAGGCAACATGTATCAGCAGATAGACGGAGTAGCGATGGGCAGCCCCCTGGGTGTTCTTTTCGCGAACTTTTTCATGGGTACCATCGAGGAAGAGCTCCTAGCCGCCCATCGACCTGCCGTCTACTGTAGATACGTGGATGACATCTTTGTGCAAATTAAGGACCTCCATGAACTCCATGTAATCCAGCACCACTTCATGACCTCCTCCGGACTCAACTTCACCTTTGAAAAATCCAATAATGGACAACTCCCCTTCCTCGACATCCTCGTCACCCTGAACACCCTTGGGTTCAAAACCACAGTTTACACAAAACCTACTAACACAGGACAATGCCTCAATGGTGACAGCGAATGAATGCCCCCGTCGTTATCTCCTATCTTCTATCTCCGCCTACGTCAGGAGAGCCCTCACACACTGCTCTACTTTGGCCGACACCCACCAGGAACTGGAAAGATTATCGCAAGTCCTAGTAAACAATGTATATTCCTATTCTGAAGTCTCCAGCACCATCAACCACCACCTTGAAAAGTGGTACACCCAAAAGCCCCCCCATCATTGACCCCCCTAATGAAATCAAGATATTCTACCGAAATTACATGTCCTCCGACCACAAAACCGACGAGGCAGTCATAAAAGAAATAATATCTAAACACGTCCTCCCCACCAACCCGGAAAACAAAATTAAATTAATCATATATTACAAATCCCCTAGGACCTCCAACCTTGTTCTCCGCAACAGACCTGCTCCCACCAAAACAAAAAGCCAGATGACTGACGATCATGTAATATACCAATTTACTTGTAATTTTGAGAACTGTGGACCTCAATCATACATTGGTATAACGCAGACTCGTCTATCCCGACGGCTTACCCTTCACCTTCGGGCAGGAGCCATAAAAGATCACTACCTAACCCCCTCACACGTAACGATTTAAATAAACACACCACCACCATAGTTGATAGAGAAAGTGATCCCAGACGACTCCCAATATTAGAAGCCCTACACATACAAGCCCTGAATCCTAGTATTAATAATCAAACTCTAGACCTACAGATACTCCCTTCTGCTAAAAGACACTACACAGCCGTTCTGCCCCTGGAGAGACGCCCCTTGAACCCGCACATCTCACCCCACCTCCCAGCCAACCAACGATGACTTCGGCCCCCCCTTCTCTTCACCACCCTACACCCCCAGCCACGCTTGACTCCAGCGCGCAACTCCTGACGTCATCACCCACTGGCCAATCACAAACCAGGATAAGTGCCCGCATAGCGAACATACCATCCACCAATGAGAGACGATAGCCTGCTGTAACTTCGCCCCCTCAACCTTCCCAGCTCCTATATAAACTCATATTATTTTCTATACCATTCATTACTTGAAAATGTTATATTAATAGCGAAAGTCGTAACCATTGTTCACCATGTACCATCCTGTATCCACTTCATTATGAATTTCGCCAATCTACTGTACCTCCTTACTGCCCATCAACGCAAAATTTTCAGATCTCTGGAAAGCCTGAACAATAAAATCTCTAATGCTGAAATTGCTATATCTTTTAACCTCGTGTGCATCAAAGAATATATATATATATATATATATATATATATATATATATATATATATATATATACGGTGGCGTTGTGTGTGTGTAAGTGTGAGAGTCCGAGTGTAGTGGGTGAGACAGTGAAGCACGGGAACGAGATGGCTTCAGAGATGGGGTCGTTTCGGGTCATGAGTGAGCACCGTGTGAAGCAAGATGGCAGGTGCTCTTGCTCTACGTGCTTCACATGTCTCACTCCCTAGACTGGAACAAGACCTCACGGGCTTCACTGTTCATTGTAAAGCGGTGAATGTTAAGGCTCTCAGCCTATGCCCGAGAGGAAGTAAGTTGGAATATAGAAAAAAAAAAAAAAAAAAAAAAAATATATATATATATATATATATATATATATTTTGTTTCCTTGGCTCATATTTGTTCCGATATTTGTTTTTTCCATGTGCGTGTTGAGGAAATATTTACCTGAACTATGTTTAGGGTTTACGGTGACCTGTCTATTTTGTGTTTCCTCCTTACTCTCGGGTTTTCCGTGTCTAGGTACGTGGCAAACTCTCATCAACCCCTACATTGTTGACAGTCTTATATTTTCCCTTTTTCGCCTCATTATTTTTGGTTGATATACCTCATCATTCAGTTTGTTTGGCGATTATAAGACGGTTTACCCCAGGTGTTGACACTTTGCTGGTGAGCGATGGCGAGCGTGTAAACTAGGACAAACATTTTAAGGGAAGTGTGGCTTTACTGGACGCCCTTCTCCCTCATGTTTAGTCTTATTAGTTTATAGGATTTTCAAACGTTCGGCCCATTTGTTGGGGGATTGTAAGCCCTTTCGCCCCATGTCGTTGTCGATGTTAAGACGTTTCGTGCCATTTAGGGTTTTTTTTTTTTTTTTAAAAGAATTAGCCTTTGGACAGGACAGTTTTCTACCAAAAAACTTACAAATTTATCTCGAAAGAGGGAGTACTATTCTTGAGCTTGATAAATGTCTAGGGAGCAAACTACAAACATCCCCTGTAATACGAAAAACTATTCCTGAACTTATTAAAATTGTCTAATTATACTTTGGAAACAAGGTATTATTGTAAGGATGGAGTTATCCGGCTCGAAGTACTTATTAAACTCGTAACACTTTTAAGATCCAATTATACATTTCCTTATTGTATTCTGGCTATCATTATACAATGTACAAAGGAGTACAAAGGAGTACAAAGGAAATCAAGCAACAACAGATCTAGCGACCCTTCTAGGCTGCTTGTCCTCCAAAACACTGAGGATCAAGTGTCCAAACAGTGGTTTAGAGAGGGTAAGGGAACATTGGAAAGGGAACTACTGCCCTGCCACTAACGTGGCAGGACTAGGAAGTTAGTAGGGGACATATGGGTTAGTAACTGAGGGGAGGATAAAATAAAGTTATTAATTTACAAACGCAGTCAATCGCGGGTTTGATGCGAGATTTGTCTAGGCGGATTTAAATGAATCAACGGTGCTGCAGTCTATAACGTCTCGGGGAAGCCCATTCCACAAGTTGACAACTCGATTGAAGAAGAAATTCTTAGATTCGTGTGAGTTAAAGATTTACCAATAATTTGCAACCGTTTCCCCGCGTGTAATTAGATTGGTCGATAGTGAAGTACTTACTACAGTTCATATTGTCGATGCCTTTGATGATTTTGAACACTTGAATTAAGTCACCTCTTAATCTGCGCTGGGTTAAAGGAAATAGATTTAATTCTCTAAGACGCTCTTCGTATGGTTTGTTCTTTAGGCTAGGTATCATTTTGGTAACTCTACGTTGAACTCGTTCTAGCTTGTTTATGTCTTTTTGGTAATAAGGGCACCAGCATTGAACGCAGTATTCCAGAAGAGGGCGGACTAATGAATTGTAAAGGGTTAGGATTACGTCTTTGGATTTATGCTCAAATGATCTGCCTATAAACCAATTATTTTGTTTGCCTTCTTAACAACTTCTGAACATTGTTGACTCGGTTTTAGGTTACTCGATATTGTTACTCCCAGATCGGTTTCTCTGTTTACATTCTGAAGCTGAGTGCCATTCATCGAATAGTTTGCTTTCTCATTTAGGTATCCGATATGTAGTACTTTACATTTATCTGCATTGTGTGACGCCTCCCGGCGTTAGCAGAATGGTTGCGTGGGGCATTGCAGATCGCTAGCGCTCGCCAGGATGGGGGGATGGGCTACAGTTGTCCTAGAATGATCTGCTTTATTTAATTAGTGTCGTGTTGCCACAGACAGTCTAGAAATGGTCTTTGTTTTGGTCTTTGACTGCGCCTTATATTTTATATTCGCTATAATATAAATGTTGCTTGTGTGGGAGGCGAGCGAGAGAGGGTGAGGGAGTATACCTGGCAGCGGGGTGAGCTATGATGCGGCTCGCTTGGGCATTGACGGCGTTGGCGGCCGGGTGGTCAACTATTCCCTTCCCGTCGCGGCCTCGTGTTCTTTACCAGCTCAGAGCTTGCCTGACACGCGTATCGCCTACATCCTTTGCAATTCTGTCCCCCATACTCGCCACTTTGCATACTATTTCTCTCTCTCGACTTCTCCTTTCTCATTCTCTAATCTATATTAAAATCAACATCCCTTCTGGTTTCAGCATAGACGTTCACCGTCGACCAGTCGTATTGTACGCGAAGCTCTCAGATATTTCCATGTATTAGGTTAAGGAGGTATTATGCTTTATTGAGGTTTTGAGAGACGGACTTTTCCGTATGTGTCCTCTCTCGGGAAGGTTGTAGACCGGTATATGTCTCCCTGGCAAGGTGTTGAGTGATTCTTCTTGGTTATCTAAAGCTAGACTGGGGGTAAGGTTACTGTGTCGTTGTCTCCGATGTGTGCAGTGTTAGCTAAGCCCTGCACGACATCGACAGGTACTGTGGGAGCCTAAGTTGTCTTCGGGTGGGTTTACTTTGCGAGCACAGCGCTGTGGTGTGAGAGGGCCATAGCCTATCCCTCACAACATAGTGCTGCCTCTTTGTGTTGACTTCTGAGGGATCGCCAGGATAGAGCTAGGTACTAGAGACCTAGATTTATCAAGAGAGCATCCCCGTCATATAACGTAATCTTCATTATACCACCTTCGGACAACGTTAGGCTACGAGCCGCATGCTCGCCCATTGTTGCCCTGCCTTGATACTCCAGCTAGACTTTATTAACTGAGCAGACACTGGTTAGAGATAAGCCCCATTATTATATGTATGCAACATTATTATTCACTGCACTTTTGAGCCGAGGTTGTTGTAGAGTTGCACAACCCGAGTAGGCTGTTGCGTTGTGTCACAAAGTATTTCTTTAGTTGTCGAGCATTACTACCTTTGCGCAGTCATTATTATTCGCCTGCCTATTATTACTATATGTCCTAGCATTTATTTTGACCCGTATTCTGCATTATAATTGTTCAAGATTCTTTACGAACATCTTCCCAGCATCAGACTTATTTCAGAAGTTTCCAGTTGATGTTGCAGGACTAGCATTGCACTTTCTTTAATACAGGAGTGCCAGTTATTTGAGTATCTACCGTAACGTTAATTAATCACGTTAACTATCTTTTCTTTGTGTAACATAATCGAGTAATCTTTTACTGTTTGAGAATAGGCTGTTTCATCGAGCGTCAGCCTAGTGTGTGGGCACCAGTTACCGAGTCATAGGGTACCTCGTTGTCCAGGCACGACTCAGGGCGGTAATGGTGTTTTGTTTTCCAGTGTTTAAGGCAGGGGTTGGATCTAGTGTTACCGTTGTTGCATTTTGCCATTATCTAGTCCAATGTTGAAGAGCCCTGTGTCTTTGAGAACCTGGATCGTAACAATTGAAACTCATTGCCAAATTTGGGCCCAATGTGACAATTTATCTAGATTGTGTTGCATATCGTCAACTTGATCTTTTGAGAGTACGCTATTTGCAATTTTTGTATCGTCAGCAAATTTTGAGATTGTACAGGTGAGACCCTCATCTATGTCGTTGATGTAAATTAGAAAGAGAATTGATTCTAGTACCGATCCCTGGGGTACCCCGCTACTTACATTGGTCCATTTAGATGCCTTACCGTTTATGACTACTCTTTGCTTTCTGTCGCTGAGCCAATTTTCTATCCATTTCAACACACCGTCTTGTATTCCATGCACTTTTAGTTTTAGCAGTAAACGTTTGTGGGGAACTTTGTCAAAGGCCTTTTGAAAATCAAGGTATAAAATATCTACAGCTTTACTCTCATCGTAGAGGTTGAGGATATCGTGGAAGAAGTCTAAGAGGTTTGTTAAACAGGAACGTTTTTTACGAAAGCCGTGTTGAGTATCTTTAAGTATGTTATTTTCCTCTAAGTGATTTACGAGTCTGTCTCTTATGACCGTTTCTAGCATTTTACATACAACTGAGGTTAAGCTAATTGGACGATAGTTACTGGATAGGGATTTGCTGCCTTTTTTGAATATCGGTGTTACGTTGGCTATCTTCCACTGATCAGGCATAGTTCCAGACTGCAAGGATTTATTGAATAGTAATGTCAGTGGTTTGGAGAGCTCATCCTTAGCTTCCTTTAGAACTCTAGGCGAGATTGTATCAGGTCCAGGCGTTTTATTTACCTTGAGTTTATCTAAACAATTCAATACTTCTCTCTGTAACGGTGATATTGCTTAGAACATCTGAATTATCAATCTGAATCGGCGATGGTGTAGGGATATCACTGAGGTCTTCTGTTGTAAAAACTGATGCAAAGAAGGTATTGAGGGCATTACTCATTTGTACTTCGTCTTTGGTGTATTCTCCATTTTCATCGACTAACGGTCCAACAGTTGAAGTAACTACTTTTTTCTTTCTGATATAACTATAGAATTCTTTCGGGTTTGTTTTACTTTGATTCACAATATGTAACTCTAGGGTCTTTTTACTTTGCTTAATTAACTTTTTGGCTTTGCGTCGTAGCTCTACAAATTTCACCCGTTCTTCGTCATTTTGTGAGGATTTTAATCTATCATTAGCAAATTTATTAGCAAGCAGGCAGTTTGAAATATCTTTATTCCACCATTTGGGCTTATTATTATGGCCTGGACGCCGTATTTTCGATGGTATGCAGTCTTGCACTGCTTTTAGGTAAGTGGTTTCGAATAACTTCCAAGATGTATTTATGTCGTTATTGTTAATTAAAAGTCAGTTTCTTTAAACATAGCTCTAAGTTTATGAAAGTTTGCTTTCTTGAAATTAGGGACTTTTTCGATGCTACTATTTGGTTCGTTACTAGTAAAGTTTAAAGTGAAAGTTATCGTACGATGGTCGCTGTTACTGAATTCATCACCAACATTCAAATTCTCTATTAATTCTTCTTTTGTTGCAAGTACAATGTCAAGAACGTTATTACCACGGGTCGGTGTTCGAACAAATTGATAAAGCGAACTCTCTTGCAAGTTCGTATACAAGTCATGTCCGGAGTGTGAAGTAAGAGTATCGCCCCACTTGGTCACAGGTAAATTAAAGTCGCCAAAAAATACGGTATCTTGTGAGTTACTTACATCTGCAATTTGTTCATAAATTTCTCGGTCAGTTTGCACTGATTGAGCTGGAGGTCTGTATATTAATGCAAGTATTATTGTTGTACCTTTATTATTCTTTATTAGCACAAAAGATGTGTCGACGTTCACAATTTGAGGTTTTGACAAGAGGGTCGGGTAAAGACTTTCTTTGATATAAAATAAAATGCCACCTCCATTTTTATTTATTCGGCTTTTCTCAAACATTACATAACCGGGAAGTGAATACTCTGCTAAAAAGTCTCTATCTACTGTATTGAGCCAAGATTCTGTTATACCAATCACATCATAATTTTCAGTAAACACTAGTTCCTCTAAATCTGAAAATTTATTGCGTATGCTAGGAGCGTTTGCATAGAAAACCTTTAAAGTTGCGGTTTTAGAACTCGCAGAACGTTCTTTAATCAAATTTTTGGTTCTGATCGGATCTACATTTACATTCATGGCTGACATCGGTCCTCGGTCGTTATCCCTGGCGGTTTTGAATTTGGGTCGTGTTGGTGGAGCTTTATCCAAATTCGCGGTTCTTGACAGATTAGCATTTAATTCCTTCGCAGGTTGCCGCCCTCGCTGTCTTCGGTCCTCCTTCCTGGTTGTCCTGTGCTGAGTCGATTTCTTCTCCGAAAATCCTTCACCGCATCGTTGAGAAGACGCCCAAAACGTGCTGCTCCCACCTGGTTCAGATGAACTCCATCGTCCGAAAACAAATAGTCATGCCAATAAGGAAGGATCTGTGGGAATTATGTGGGTAAAGTGTATCTCAATTTACTCTCTGACTTTCATAATATTATACCCCTCCTAAACTGAATAAATCGTCTAATGACAACCAGAAAACAGAACATACATGCGTGATTGGATCTTGGAGGGGTTATCTGTGAAACGTGGTACACTCGGATGCCACAGTCTCTAGCCCAATCACAGATATTCGTGGACCTCACCTACTTTTAATTATGGAAGCATATCTCTGAAGCGAATTTGTGAAAATAATGTTCTATACGTCAACTACAAAATTATATATACTTAATTGAAAAGCAAGTGCTATCCACAAATCAATCCAAATAGGTATAATTGTATGAAGAAAAACATAAGTTGTCCTCGAACTCCCTATGAGTGGCTATAGAGATTATGCCATCCGAGTGTACATAACCCGAATAACATCGCTTATTATTATTATTATGAAGGATGAAATTAAAATGACGTCACCATGCTGAAGGATTGATAAATCTACTACGAGATGCTCTTCCTAAGCTGAATGAAGTCTCGTAATATAAGCAGGATTATTATGAAAAGACAGGTAATGCATTAGGAAAGAAGCACCTAGTTATAAACGTTTCTTGTATAGCTTCCTCCGGTCACCATTTTAACTTGGCTAATAGATTACTCCTATAGCAGCTCATTTTTTCGATAGTTAATGGGAACATATGAAACTACTATGATTCGTATTCTTAAACATGTGTGTCCCTTCGCAGCGCCTGATACCGAACGAATGTTGTGGGTATGAGTATTGTTTACAGACATCAGATGGATTAGTACTCCCATTTCTGAAGCTAGCGTCATTTGTCAAGCTATTTCGTCCATTAACAGTGCTATAAAGGAAAAGATTTGTTTAAGAATACCACACATATGAGGGAGAGGTGTGTGGGGAGAGAGCCCTTTGCTTTGCTATCCTTGCCTTCCACTTTGTAGCAAATTTGATTTTAGCATTAAGTCCGGACTACCTAGTAGGGACCGCAAGGTCTGTGTAGTCTGTGTATCTATGCAACTCTATGTAACTCTCTCTCTCTCTCCATCTAATTTGTCACAACATATATCCACCAATTTGCTTCGGACGTTATTAAGCTGCATACATAATCCTGCGAATGTTTAATTAATATGTAGTTAATTATGCATTGAGGCCCTCACTATAACACACACACAAACATACTGCATCTATATATCCATTAAACACACGCAAACAAACACAGACACACACGCACATACAGACACTCACACACTTATCTCACTTTCATTATTTCTCTCTCTCTCTCTCTCTCTCTCTCTCTCTCTCTCTCTCTCTCTCTCTCTCTCTCTCTCTCTCTCTCTCTCTCTCTCTCTCTCTCTCTCTCTCTCTCTAGACCAACAAAGACACTTCAAAGGAATCTACATTGACCCTTGGATACACAAACTCCTTTCTCCTCCTTAGTTTGCATTGTATCTATCCCCACCCCCCACCCCCCCACCATACACACACTCTATCCATCTCCTTCTATTATTCTCCCCCTACCTTCTCCCTCGTTGATCATAGTTCCTCTCTCTCTTCCTTCCTTCCCGTACCCTCCCTCCTTTCCCACAAGCTCTCTCTCTCTCTCCTATTATTTTCCCCCTACATTTTCCCTCCTCTATCACACTCCCTCTCTCCCCTCCCATACCATATTCTCCCTCTCCTTTTTCCCACTTCCCTCCCTCCCCTGCCCCCTCCCCTACACTTCCCCCCTCCTTTCCCTGCACTTTCTTCTTCACCTACCACTATCCTCCCTCTTCCTCTTCGTTCCCATATCCTCCCTCTCCTCTTTCCCACTGCCCTAATCCCTCCCTCCCCTCCCTTCCAGCATGCCCCCTCCCTCCCTCTGTCTACATGAAGCCCCCTCTTTCCTCCCTCCCTCTTACCACATTATACCCCTCCTTCCCTCCCTTCCAGCATCCCTCCCTCCCTCCCTCCACATTATAACCCACCCTTCCCTTCCTCCCCTCTCTTCCAGTCCCCCCTCCTTATTGTCACATTATTAACTACTATCCCTCCCTCTCCACCCTTCCGGCATCCTAGCCGCCCTTTCGCAGCATTACACCCCCCCCCCACCTTCCCCTGTCCCATACTGTTCCCTCACCATCTAAGATTAACAATGTTGATCTAAACCAATCATGAACATTTTTCACCTCCACTTACTCGAATGCAGTACATAAGTGTACATCATTAAAAAAACGAAGATCAGTACATACTAATAGGCCTAAGTGGTGGAATAAAGACATTGCGGATTGCCTGCTTGCTAAAAGGAATGCTCATCTATCTATCTATCTATATGCTCAGGCCCAATCCCCATTTTGGGGGTAGCCGACTCAAGACAGAGCAAGAACAGGGAAAACACAAAAAAAACATAAAACAAAAAATAAACACAGATAAAAAACACAAACTCTCACACATCCAGGTCACCCAGGAGAAGACCCAGAGACCAGGGTTACCAAGGTCGCTCCAGCACTCCCCCGGCCCCTGACCACCAGGAGAGGTTCCGATCTCGGCAGGCAGACATGCAGCGGAGCCAAAGCGACAAGCCCTCCCACCACACTTCCAGGCACACCCTTCATATTAATCGTCTCCCCGGGCCAGGCGCCTGATGGACTATTATCTAGTCCAACTTGCGCCCGACCCCTTACTCCAAATGACCACGTGTTCACTCAACTATTCACAAGCATTCTCCATTCACTCCTGTCCACCACCACTTCCCCTGCCTGATCTATAGTCATTCCTCTATCATCCAAAGCCTTTCTTACACAGTCTCTCCATCTCAATGGGGGTCTTCCTGCCCTTCTATCTCCCCTTGTACCGGACTCACATATTCTCTTTGTAAGCCTTTCATCTCCCATTCGTTCAACATGACCATACCAGCTCAGCACCCTTCTGTCCACTCTGGCTGACAAATGTTCCTGAATGCTCATGATCAATTACAAATCTCTGACACCCAAGAAAATAAAGTTATATTTGTAGATCTACGACGGAAAGCCAAAAAGTTAATCAAACTAAGTAAAACCACGCTAGAATTATATGTTGCAAATCAAAGTAAAACACACCCGAAAGAATGTTATAGTTACATCAGGAATGAGAAAGTGGTGACTTCAACGATGCGAAAGGAGATTACACCGAAGATGAAGCAAAAATAAGTAACGCTCTCAACACAGTTTTTACAACAGAAGACCTTAATATTATCCCTACAGCATCGCCGGTTCAGATAGATAATTCTCACGTTCTAAGCAGTATCAGCATTACAGAGAGATAAGTTTTGAAATGATTAAATACACTAAGGTAAATAAATCGCCTGGACCTGATAATATCTCGCCTAGAGTTCTA
The DNA here is from genome assembly GCA_032716605.1 of Paralithodes platypus. Classification (NCBI taxonomy): domain Eukaryota; kingdom Metazoa; phylum Arthropoda; class Malacostraca; order Decapoda; family Lithodidae; genus Paralithodes; species Paralithodes platypus. The sequence goes on from CM064579.1 coordinate 7,481,407, forward strand.
AAGGAAGCTAAGTATGAGCTCTCCAAACCACTGATATTGCTCTTCAATAAATCCTTACAGTCTGAGACAATGCCTGATCAGTGGAAGCTCGCCAACGTAAGACCGATATTAAAAAAAGGCAGCAAATCCTTACCTAGTAACTATCGTCCTATTAGCTTAACCTAAGTTGTATGTAAAATTATAGAAACAATCATAAAAGACAAACTCGTACATCACTTAGAGGAAAACAACATACTTCAAGATACTCAACACGGTTTAATAAACGCTCCTGCCTCGAGAAGCCCGATAGGCGTCACGGAATGGTCATCATAGCGAATGCGATAGGCCTCATGGAAGCAAGACCATATAAAAACCCTTCCAGAACACCCCAGGGGCCCTCTAAACAGTGGATTATGTCATTAGGTGAGATAATTCCCTTTTAGTTCTTCTTACCACTCATCCTCATGTGTACCCCCCCCTTCCCCGCCCTTTTTCCCCCTCTTCCCCCTCCTCAATTATCGGCTATTATTCCTCTTATTCCCCTCATTTATCGGTTATTTTCCGTGCGAATTATTGCCAGGCGGGCTGGGAGGCAGCAGAGTCATTTAGAGACCCTATAGCAGTGTGAGATCTCTCCGGGGAGCTCAGTTGCATGCCAGGCATTGCCTCTCCCCCTCCCGCCTCACGATACGACCACCAGGCGTCGAATATATACATTTTTCATTACCCAAAAGCTTTTCCCACTGGTTTTATCACTCTTCAAAATGCATATGTTCATCATATAGGTAAAATAAACAAACGGAAAATAAATTATGCTTTATATCAAAAATATAACAAATTGTGTCAAAAAAGAAGGCTAGAATTACAGAAATACCTACCCTAGCCCCTATGGCAATTTCAAGTCCCACGGGTTAACAAACCTCTTAGACTTCTTCCACGATATCCTCAACCTATATGATGAGAGTAAAGCTGTAGATATTATATACCTTGATTTTCAAAAGGCCTTTGACAAAGTTCCCCACAAACATTTACTGACAAAACTAAAAGTGCATGGAATACAAGAGAGTGTGTTGAAATGGATAGAACATTGGCTCAGTGACAGAAAGCAAAGAGTAGTCATAAACGGTAAATCATCCAAATGGATCAATGTAAGTAGCGAGGTACCCCAAGGATCGGTACAGGGGCCAGTTCTCTTCCTAGTTTACATTAATAACATAGATGAGGGTCTCACCTGTACAATCTCAAAGTTTGCTGATGATACACAAATTGCAAATAACGTGCTCTCAAATGAACATGTTTAAGATATGCAACATAATCTAGATAAGTTGTCACATTGGGCTCAAATTTGGCACATGTGTTTCAATGCTGATAAATGTAAAGTACTCCATATCGGAAACCGAAATGAGAAAGCAAACTATTCAATGAATGGCACCCAGCTTAAGATTGATTGATTGATTGATTGATATTTTTTTATTTTTTTTTATTTTTGCCAAAAGGTACATATACAATAAGAATGATGATACATATAGTAATTAATGTGGCAAGTGCAGCTAGCTAAGAAGTAGTTCATGGTAGCTAGCTATATAGGCATAATAAAATATATGAAGCTAAACAGCACATAGTTGCTTAACAAGTATTAGATGTAATAAACAATATTCAAGCTATAATAATTTGTAGTGGTTCTTACTAAATTATACAATTGATATATGACCTACTCAGTATGCTAAAATATATTAAAGGTAAGGTAAGTATACATATAAACAAAACTTTTGCTTTCAGAGACTAAATTAAGTATTAGTATTGATTAAGGAAGCTTTGTTTGATTTTAGTTTTAAATGCAAATAAAGATTCGGAGTGTCTAACAGATTCGTTCAACGTGTTCCACAATTTCTGGCCCCTGTAATGTAGGCTACGTTGTCCATGTGTTGTTCTATAGTAAGGTAGTCGTAATGACTCCTCGACTCCTCGTGTGTTAAAATTGTGTGTCATTAAGTCAAAATTGCCATCCATGAGTAATTGTTGATTTAGATCTTTATATACAAAACGGACTGCTTGTGAAAAAAGAATATAATTTAATTTCAATAAACCAAGATCTTTATATATAGGTCCAGTGTGAGCGTTATATAGGTCCAGTGTGAGCGTTATATAGGTCCAGTGTGAGCGTTATATAGGTCCAGTGTGAGCGTTATATAGGTCCAGTGTGAGCGTTATATAGGTCCAGTGTGAGCGTTATATAGGTCCAGTGTGAGCGTTATATAGGTCCAGTGTGAGCGTTATATAGGTCCAGTGTGAGCGTTATATAGGTCCAGTGTGAGCGTTATATAGGTCCAGTGTGAGCGTTATATAGGTCCAGTGTGAGCGTTATATAGGTCCAGTGTGAGCGTTATATAGGTCCAGTGTGAGCGTTATATAGGTCCAGTGTGAGCGTTATATAGGTCCAGTGTGAGCGTTATATGATTGATAGGTAATAATTCGTAATATCTTTTTCTGAGCTAGAAATATGGCGTCTAAATAAGTTTTATTGGCTCCACCCCAGATAGTAGCGCAATAAATAATATGAGGATAAATTAAAGCAAAATACATTTGTTTTAGTAAGTTGATGTTGAACGAATCTCTTGTTTTATAAACTATTCCAGTAATTTTAGATATTTTCCATTTTATGTCATATATGTGTGTTTTCCAGGTCATTGCGCTGTCGATGGTAACACCAAGAAATTTAGCTTCCTTAACCTGCTCAATAATGTGTTCATCGATTTTAATGACAATATTGGGAATTTTATTCGAGATAATATGAGTCACTAAATAATGAGTTTTACCAAGATTGAGCATTAAACTGTTTGATTTAATCCAACTAGAAACTTTGCTAATTTCTTCATTCATTTGGTTTGATAATTTGAGAATATTATTACCCTGTAGATAAATATTGGTATCATCGGCATACAGTAGAAATTTTATTTTAGTGCTTGAATTTATAATATCATTAACCCGGCAAGTGCTGGAAGACTCTTAAGAGTTTCCCCGGGTGACTGTGGGAAGACTCTTAAGATCCTGGGCCTAAAAAAATCAATTTAAAACACCCCCCAATTTTTTTTTTGTTTTTTTTTTTTTTGCCCCTGGGCCATGCCAAATATCACTCCTCCACATACCCTCCTTCCCCACTTTCCTCCCCTCCTTCAGTTATCACCTATTTTCCCTGTTATTCCCTTATTCTGTGGTCTATTTTCGTGCAAACATTAGCGAGTTGGTAGCAGGGCGTTGTCATCACTGTTACCAAGAGTGGGAAAGAGCGAGAGAGAGACTATTGCGTAACAGTGTCTCTCCAGACAAGGGGAGGGGAGGAGGGGAGGGACGTTGCCTCAGCCATACATTATGTAACTCCCGGCCTGTATCACCGATTTTGACCATCCAAACGCTGTTTCCACTTGTTTTATTGCTGTAACAGGTTAATACCTTTATAATCAACCTAAAATAGGCGCATATGGATAAGTATTAATGCTATTTATGGTAAAATAACTATGTTAGTGATGGGAACAGCTCAAATACGTGCGCACAGGCGTGTGGTGTCTCATACCCCCCAGGCGCACGTCTTAGGTTAATAAACAAATTAAACAACACCGGACCAAGTACCGAACCCTGTGGGACACCATACTTCATATTCCTGTATTCTAAACAAGTGTTATTGAAAAATACAAATTGTTTACGGTTACTTAAATAACTCTTAAACCAGTTAAGGGGTGGGCCTCGTATTCCGTAATTCTCAAGTTTTTTCATTAAAATATTATGGGGTATGGTGTCAAAGGCTTTTGATAGATCACAAAAGACAGTCAATTGGTATGATTTCGAGTCTAAAACCTTGTACATTTCTTTAGAAAGCTGGTAAATGGCACACTCAGTTGATGACCTGGGACGAAAACCAAACTGGTATTTCGATAGGAGAGCATTGGTTTCTAAATATTGTGTTAGCCTGGAGCAGACAACTTTTTCAAATATTTTGCTAAATATTGTGAGTAGGGAAATTGGCCTATAGTTTTGGGGGTTGGATCTGTCACCTTTTTTAAAAATTGGAATTACTTTAGCTATTTGTAGGTAATTAGGAAATATACCTGATTTGAAGGATCTGTTAATTATGTGTTTAAGAAAATGAACAAATTCGTTTATACATTCCTTAACAATGGGAACAGGTATGTCATCATAACCACATGAAGTTTTCTAAATTAGTAATGACCGAGTGGAGTTCCTTCTCCGAAACTGGAGCTAACCTGAACGAAAAATTCACTGGGTCAGGAAGGTATTTTTCAAAGTCTGAAGGGTCTGTCCTAATATTACCGCTCAAGTTTTCTCCTACAGAACAATAGTATTCATTGAATCCTTCAGCGATCTGCTTCGGTTCTGTTGTTGGTGTACCGTTAAATATCATATGTTGCGGGGTTTCATCTCGTGTGTTTCTGTTTAATATTGTATTAATAAAGTTCCAGGATTTCCTCATGTTTCCAGAATATGCAGTTAACTTAGATTTGTGATAATTCTTCTTCTCATTCTTTATTGTGCGCGATAATATTTTTCTATAATTTTTGAAATAGTCTCCATAGGTGATTGGCCATTTAGAGTTTAGACAGAGAAACTGATTTGGGAGTTACAATATCCAGTAACCTAAAACCGAGTCAACAATGTTCAGAAGTTGTTAAGAAGGCAAACAAAATAATTGGCTTTATAGACCGGTCATTTCAGCATAAAACCAAAGATGTAATCCTAAGGGCACCAGTTTAATCCTGGTGCCATTACTACCAAAAAAGATATAGACAAGCTAGAATGAGTGCCAAGTAGAGTTACCAAAATGATACCTTGCCTAAAAAACAAACCATAAGTAGCGTCTTAGAGAATTAAATTTATTTCCTTTAACCAAGCACAGATTAAGAGGCGACTTAATTCAAGTCTTCAAAATCATCAAAGACATCGACAATATGAACTGTAATAAATATTTCACTATCGACCAATCAAATTACACATGGGGGAACGGTTGCAAAATTATTGGTTAATCTTTTACCGCACACGAGTCAGGCGAAGAATTTTCTTCTTCAATCTAGTCGTCAACTTGTGGAATGGGCTTCCCGAGATGTTATAGACTGCAGCACCGTTGATTCCTTTAACCCGTCCAGCCCCGGCTATTTTTGTAATGTTTGTTCACCAGAACCCGGCCGGTTTTCAAAAAATGGATTTATTCCAGAAACAATAGCGAATGGGTTAAGAATGAAGGAAAAACCACGAAAAACCGCTCAAAAAGCTTTAAAAATGGTCCTACAGAGCCCCCGAAAACGTATTTTACAAGAGTAAAAAATTGAAGGCAATTATCCCCAAAAAAAAGGTTATTGCGCTCTCACGCGCACGCACGTGGACTTTGAGAGTTTTCAACCATCGGCACGTTTGCGTGGGATACGTACACAGTTCCCATACAAATCTGAGCCCTCTTGAGTGGCTACACCTGAGGTTACGGTCGGCGCAATTAGGGCGACGCGCCAGGCGCGTCTCTGGGGCTGTGCGTTACATACATCGCCGATGCGTCAGACGCGTCGCTGGGGCTGTACGGGTTAAACATCGCCTAGACACACACCTCGCCTTAAACCCACGACAGGTTGCATTGGTAGACAAATATTGTTTTGTTTTTATATATATATATATATATTACTAACAACTGTCCCTTACTAATATCTCTTAATCCTGCCACAGACATTTGTCCCAGGGCAGTGTTCCCTTTCCCTTTTTCCCTTACCCATTCTAAACCACTGTTTGCACATTTGACCATCAATATTTTGGAGGGCAAGCAGCCTTGAGGGGTCGCTGGACCTGTTGTTGCTTCATCTTCTGTGTACTCCTTTGTACTCCCCTGCCTGTCCCTTCCCACAAATCGTCTCCCCCCCCCCCCCCACTTCCCTAATCCCTCCCTTCCATCCTGTTCAGCATCCAACCGTGTCCCCACACATCCCTCCCTCCTTCCTCTCCCTTTCCACACAATACTTCCTCATCCCCCCCCCACCCCCCCCCCCCCCCCCACCACCATCTCCTCCACTTTGATTTCATCCTACTTTTTGACCCTCAATAATCGTTATTGTTCCGATCTCGCCCGGGAGAGCTGTAAACCAGGCAATAATTTGGATCCCGTCCTTCGTTATCTTAGTATTTTGTATTATTTATTTATTTATTTAGTTTATTTGTTTGTTTTTGGGCTACTACTATTATCCCCTTCTATACCGGCGACGTCTTTTTAATTATATTCTAGCTATATATAGACGATGGTGTGCCGCTTAAGAAGGAACTGTGGTTGAGTGAGATAGTTCGAAGAATGTTCATTGCTGGAGGCCCTTTTGAAACTGAGTAAAATCGTCTAACAGTAGCCAGAATGAAGTTGAAAGTACGGCACCGGTAATGAAGGGGTTAAGGGTATCGTTGCTATTGTTCTTATTATTGTTGTTGCTGTTGTTGTTTTTGTTGTTGTTGTTGTTAACTTGCCTTATGATGTTAGGTTCCATAATGCCTTTGCCTCTCTTTCATAGTCTTACATTCATTAAAAGATGGTTTGTTTTCTGGTCCCCCTTCTTCCTCATGTTTAGCCCCATTAGTTTTCAGATATTATGACGTTCGGCTAATTAATTAGGCGATTTTAAGACCTTTCGCGCAATTTCTTTGTCAATTTTAAGACTTTTCGTGTCATATAGGTGTCGATTTTTTCATGGCGAGCAATAGCGAGGCTGTAATTCAAAAGGAACCGGCCTTCGGCTGGGATTTTTTCTATCGAACAATGTACACATTTATCTTGAAGGATAGTCTTGATTGTTTTGTGTTTAAGCTTGATGGAGGTCTAGGGCGAAAACTATAAAATCAAATATTAATATATAAACATGATCAATTAAACACGCCCATCCTCCCTTAACCCATTCGGTACCGGTGACGTCTTTTTCATTATAATTATTCTGGTAACTATTTGACGATGTTTTCAGGTTAGGAAGTTTGTCCACCCATTAAAATGCTACACACTATCTCAATTAATCCTTTTAGCTACCGTATATCCTTCATAAGCGTTGGAAATAGTTTAAATGTAGCTGAAATTAAAAACAAAAAACATCACCGGTACAGAAAGTGTTAAAGGAGGGATCTTCTGGACCCTCTTCTACCTTTTGTTTAGTCCCATTATTTTTGAGATTTTAAGACAATTGGCCCATTATTTTGGCGATTTTATACTCTTGTGCCATTTAAATGTCGACTTTTTCCTGACGATCGGATGCTAACCTGCAATTTAGGAACTTCGTGTGGGTCATTCTTGTACCGAAAAATGCACCGCGAACTGGGGTCTTGGGGGTATTTTTTAAAAGCTAGAATGAGGTTTAAGGAGGGAAATATGAATACAATTGAATTTAAAAAAAAAGCATATTCAAATCTCTCCTTAACCCATTCAGTGCTAGTGACTTCATTGTAACTTTATTCTAGCTACTATTAGACGATTGTATTAAGTTAAAGAATGACCGTGGATACACAACAATTAAATATATATGAATATAGATAACTAAATATAGCAAATATATATATACAGTAAGTAAATACAGTATATGACTAAATAAGTTAATAAATATGTTAACGAATAAAAATAAAAATAATAAGTATATAAATAGATATGAATACATAATTATAATTATACAGTAAATTAAGTCACAAATTATAATGGCCTACAACACGCACAGAAACAGCGACTGACCAAATTGCTCGAGACCAATATAGCCACTCACCATTTTTTTTTTTTTTTTTTTTTTTTTTAAGAGACAATGAATGGAGGAAGGAAAAACACAGATAAAACAAAAAGGTCCATGTGCCTAAAGGCATCCTCCATTCATAAAATGTTTGTAACAACTGGATTTAAACATTTGTTGATTGTAAGTTTGTGGAAAGCAATTCGAGGGAAGTGAATTCCAAAGAGTAGTAGCTCTGGGGATAAATGAATTCTGATAAGCAGAAGTTCTGCATTGTGGAGGAGAAAGTGTAAATTCATGGGCGCTCTCAGCTGCCCTAGTTCTACGGGGAAAGATGTGGAGAGGCGGCACAATTGAAGCAAGTTCCTCGGAACAATTGCTGTGAAAATATCTGTAGAATAATGCAAGGGATGCAACGTTTCTTCGTATGGCTAATGTAGGAAGGTCCTGTGTGATTGCAGGGTTATTGATTAATCTAATAGCTTTATTTTGAATTTTGTCCAACTGCCTCAATGCAACCACTCCACTTCCACCCCACAGAGGTGAACAGTAATCCATCTGAGAGCGCACATGACTTTTATATTACGGCCAACTGCTCGTCAGTGAAGAATTCTCGAACTCTGTACAGGAGTCCCAGTTTTTTAGAGGCATTCTTAGCAATGCTTCTAACATAATGTGTCCAGCTCAAGTTAGTAGTTAATGTTACACCGAGAATGTCAATACTAGGGGAAGTGGGAATATTTACATCATTAAAAAATATATGGGAGTCAGTGAGATTCTGTCGGTTAGAAAATTGAATGTACTTGGTTTTCTGTGCATTAAAGGAAACTAGATTCTCTTGTCCCCATTCATTAATTCTAGAAAGGTCCTGGTTCAGAGAAATTGCAGTGTTTATTTTTGAATTTATAAGATCGGGTTGGGTGAAAGAATTGGTAAATGTGAAGGAACTGTGGAGTGTTGAGTCATCTGCGTAGGAATGTATTGGATTATGAGTGGTAGATATGAGATCATTGATATGAATGAGGAACAGAGTTGGGGCCAAAACTGATCCCTGGGGAACACCAGCATTTATTGAGTGAAATTGAGAATAAAGGCCATCTACCATTACACGTATTTTTCTGTTATGAAGATAAGAAGAAATTAGTGGAACTAATGATGCAAGGCCGTAGTGTGACATCTTCGACAATAAGGATTGATGCCAGACTCTATCAAATGCTTTTGATATATCCAGTGCTATTGTATGTGTTTCACCATGTTGGTCTGTAGCTTGGTTGATTTGATGCGTAAGAAGGCAAAGAATGTCTGCAGTTGATCGACATCGTCTAAAACCATATTGCCTATCACTGATTAATTTATTATTCTCCAGATGCTTAATTATGTGATTATTTAATATAATTTCAAAAACTTTGCCAAGAGTGGAAGTTATAGCTATTGGTCTGTAGTTTGATGGATCTGAAGAGGCACCTTTTTTAGGAACTGGATGGATGTTTGCTTCTTTCCAGGGTACTGGGAAGCATGAGGTATGAGTACACAGACGGAAAAATTTTGCCAATACAGGAGCGAGCACCAAGGAGCAATTCTTAAGTACTATTGGAGGAATTTCATCTGGACCAGGAGCCTTATCTACTGAGAGATTCTGCAAAATAGTTTTGACATGTCTGGTGTGGATCTTAAGTGAGGGAATTTCAGGTGAATTAAAATTAAGTACAGGGACATCTTGATTTATGTCATCTAAGGTTGAGTTGGTGGAGAAAATATCTGCAAGAAGGTTAGCTTTACCTCGTGGGTCACTTACAAGATTGCCAGTCGGAGATTTTAATGGTGGAATGGATGAAGCAGTAGTGAAGTTGGATTTGAATGAGTTAAGAGTAGACCAAAATATTTTGTTATCATTTGGATTATTTAGAAGTTTATTTGCCTGCTTATGGAGAAAGTTTGATTTAGTTAGGTTTAATACAGTTTTGGCATGATTTCTGATGTTTCTAAAGTAATTAAAGGCTTCATGTGTTTTTGATCTTGTGTATGCATTGTAGGCTATTGCTTTTTGTTCAGTTACTCTAGCACAATTATGGTCAAACCATTTAGGTGAATTAGATCTTTTACTGTACTTTTGATGAGGAATAAAAGTTTCCATTCCAATTTTTACAAAATCTTGTATGTGGCTCAAGGTGGAGTGTGCATCATTAGAAAAGAAAGAGGTCCAGGGAATATCAATAAAGAAACCTTGAAGACCCTCCCAGTCTGCCCTATCGTAATGCCATTTAGTCACCAAAACAGGTTCAGAGTGGGAAGGTGTGGTAGGTGATAGACAGGTGGCTTGTATCAGACAGTGATCAGAAGATCCAAGTGGGGACCTCACTGTAACATCATAATTTTCTGAATTGGTTGTTAAAAATAAGTCCAGTAGGTGGGAATTATGATTAGGATTATCTGGTACACGGGTGGGTTGGTTGACTAGTTGAATGAGATTAAATGAGTCTGCAAATAGCTCACATTCAAGACCAGCATCATCAGTCCTGGCTGAATGAGTGAGCCATTCAACATTATGGACATTAAAATCACCCAACACAGTGATTTCAGAAGAAGCATTTAAGTTGAGGACACTGAGTTGTGAGGACAGAGAATCAAAAAGACTTTGCTCTGGAGGAGTATTTGGGGAACGGTAGATGCAACATATGTATTTAAATTTACCAGCAGAAATTAATTTGTATATAGAATAATCAAAATAGGGACAATTGAAACTAGTAACCTCCTCCAGGGCAATTTCAGATTTTGCGAAGCAACATACACCACCTTTAGGTCTGAAATTTTGGAGCAGTTGATAACCTGGAAAATTAAATCTAGATGTGTCAGATGTGGATGTTTCTTGAGTCTCTGTCAAAAAAAGGAGAGTAGGGGATTCTGCTTGAAGAAATTGGTGTACAGAATTGATGTTAGAGTGAAGTCCCCTTATATTACTAAAGAAATAGCTGTACTGACAAGCAGCTTTGGGACGTTGCAATGCTCTTGACACAGTCGCATGATGACGACCGGGAGGGCCCTGTGTCAATAACCCAACCCTGCCGGGGGTGGATATCCGAGGGACCACCAGGTTTGCTCTTAACAATTGTACTGCCATATTTAAGGTAAGTGTATGGTGTTACATGTATGGTATGTAGTGGGAAGAGTAGTATTTTATGGATAGAGGATAGCGATGTAGGGCAATGTCGTGAAGTTGGATGTGTATGTTATATAAAGAGGGTTTTCCTGATACCCCTGATGTGTGAGGCAGAAAGATATGTATCCAGCTACCAAGGCCTGGGAGAGAAAATGGAATTCAGGCTATTCCCTGAGTCTCCCGAAACCTTGGCGGTAGTACTTCCCTGGGCGGGGCTGCCTACCCCTACTACCTACTAGCTACTACCAGCCATACTACTACCTACCATAATGGCTGTAGACCGAAGTGGCCCATTAAAATGACCACTTGGGAGTTTTTTGTTTTTTTTCTATGTGGATGAGGCAGACACAAGGCAGAACTAACTGTGACAAATGCTTCCCCCAGAGTTGAAAAAGTGACAGGGCCAAAATCAAGGAATGTTCGACACACGGAGTTTGAAGCAATTTAAGTCATAGGATAATGGGAAGATGGATTCAGGGAGAGAGTTCCAGAGGTTAGCTATCGAATAGAGAAAAGGCTTGGAAATATCGTTTTACTCTTGGATTGGAGAGTAGCACAGAGTAGAGGTGAGATTCTGTTGCAAGACGGGTGCTACGTACTCTATGTAGAGGAGGTGGTATACACTGAGAAAGCTCTGAGGTACATTGTTTATTGTAATAGCGGTAGAATAGCGAGAGAGATGCAACACTGTGGCGAAGAGAGTGAGATTGCAAAGAGTCAGTAAGTGGACGTGAGTTAATGAGACGAAAGGCTTTCTTTTCTACTTTGTTGAGAAGTGCTGTGTGAGAGGATCCTCCCCACACATGTAAACCATACTCAACACATGGTCACACTGTGACCCTGTACAGAGCAGGGTCCACAATGCAGAACTTCTGATTATCAGAATTAATTTATCCCCAGAGCTACTACTCTTTGGAATTCACTTCCCTCGAATTGCTTTCCACAAACTTACAATCTACAAATGTTTAAATCCAGTTGTTACAAACATTTTATGAATGGAGGATGCCTTTAGGCACATGGACCTTTTTGTTTTATCTGTGTTTTTCCTTCCTCCGTTCACTGTCTCTTTAAAAAAAAAAAAAAAAAAAAAAAAAAAAAAAAATGTGCAGGGATAAAGAACCCCCACGAGACGGTTGAGCACACCCAGCTTCTGGGTAGCTGTTTTAGCAAGAGTGGTAATATGGTCTTTCCAAGTGAGATCAGGAGAAAAAGAGACTCCTAGAAAACTGAGAGAAGATGAAGGATTGATTTGTGTATTTTTCAAGTATAAGGGATAGTCCAATGGGAGTTCTTCACAGGTAGATACATGGAGAAATCGGGTTTTGGAAGCATTGAAAGCAACAATATTGTCTCTGTCCCAAATGAAAATGGTTGATAGGTCAGAAGTTAAGTGTTTTATGGCATCATCAGGTGATATTTTGAGTGCTTGCTTGCTGGGGGGTTCTGGAAAACTAGTTGAATATTGTAAGGTAGAGTCATCAGCATATGAATGGATAGGACTGCAGGTACAGATGAGAAGATCATTGATGAATATTAGAAAGAGATACCTTAGGAACACCAGAGTTGCTAAGTTGAGGAATTGAAAAATGGTCATCCACAACTGCAGCTATGGAACGGCCAGAAATTAAATTAGAGATAAAGGCACAAATAGAGGGATAGAAACCGAAGGAGGGTAGGCTATTTTAGAAATTAGAGATTTGTGCCAGACTCTATCGAAAGGCCTTCGTTATGTCTAGCGCAATAGAAAAGGTCTCACCTAAGTCCTGGAAGGAGGATGACCAGAAGTTAGTAAGATATGAAAAAAGATCACCAGTAGAGCGACCCTTAAGGAAGCCATACTGGCGATCTGAGAGTAGATTATGAGAAGAAAGATGCTTAAGAAATTTTGAAGTAAGAATAGTTTCAAAAACTTTGGAGATACAGGAAATTAGAGCAATTGGACGATAGTTGGAGGGTTGAGAGTGGTCACCCTTCTTTGGAACATGTTGAATGAGAGCAAACTTCCAGCAAGAAGAGAAGTTGTTAGAGGAGAGACAGAGATGGAAGAGTTTGCCTAGGTAGTGATTCAGCATGGAAGCACACTTTTTTAGTACAACAGGAGGATCACCATCCGGACCGTATGCCTTCTTAGTGTTATGCCCAAGGTAGAAAGTACATCTTTAGAAGAGATTGGGATGTGAGGCATGAGTAAGTGAGAGGGGATGGAGAGGGAGGAATAGCACCGGAATCATCCAAGGTGGAGTTTCTAGCGAAAGTTTTGGCGAACAGTTCAGCTTTGTCAGAGGAAGAAGTGACAGTAGTGCCGTCAGAGTGGAAAAGGGGAGGGAAAGACGAGGAAGAAAAATTGTTGGATAGGTTTTTGGCTAGATGCCAGAAAGCTTGGGAAGATCTAGAGTTGGATAGTTCAGTGCAATTATTAATGAAAGAGTGTTTGGCGAGTCGTTGAACAGATTTGGTTTGATTCCGGGCATGAACATGGGAAGAATGAGATTCATGAGTTTTAAGGCGGCGGTACCTTTTGAATGTTTCCCCCTTATTGCGGACAGCATTAAACCAAGGTTTATTTGCATTAGTCTGAAAAAATAAAAATGGAATGTATGCCTCCATGCCTGAGAGGATTACCCCGGTAATGCTAATGCGTTCAGCACTCTCTGAGGGTCCATGGCCATGGAAGCAAAAATTATTCCATGGGAAATCAGAGAAGTATTGCCGGAGAGCTTCCCAGTCGGTAGCACCAAAGTATCACAAGTGCCGCCGGCTGGGAAGATCAGGTGGCCATATGGGAGAGATAGGACAGGTGACAGATATACGTTTATGGTCGGAGGAGCCCAAAGGAGATAAAAGATTAACCCATCCAGTACCTTTAGGATACAGTAATAAAAGTCCCCTGCATTCCCAAGCACTGTGGCCATTTTGGCAAGGGAGAACGACTTTCTACCTCAAGAGATGAGAGAAGACTGGCTCCCCCACCCTTCAGTGAGTCTTATATAAGCTGAGAAGTGTTGCCATATCGGTAGCAGTGTTCAAACGGTCATGGTACCAGGTACAGGGTTGTACAGGCAGTTACAAGGAAAGTACGTTACTGACGGCTATAGCTGTCGCTGGTAGAGCAAGGGTTAACAGTATAATAGGAAGAATTAGAAGTTAGAAACAAGTCAAGAATGTTGTGCCGAACTCCAAAGCGACCCGGGATACGGGTGGGTTGCTGGACCAGATGCTCTAGGTCATATAGGATAGAAAATATGTAGGCTTGTTCACCAGGTTGGTCAGTTGAATGAGAGGAGACCATTGGCTGTGGTGAACGTTGAAATCTCCTCAGATGTAGATTTCTGAGAAAGGAGAGATAGATAGAATGTGTTCCACTTAAGAGTTAAGATAGTCAAAGAATTTTGTAAAGTCAGTAGAGTTACTGGAAAGATAGACAGCACAAAAATATTTAGTAAGAGAATGACAGGATAGTTTGAGCCATAAAGTTGAGAATTCAGAGGAGTCAAAATCGGAAAAACGAGAGCAAGTGAGTTTGTTGTGCACGAAGGCACAACATCCGTCTTTGGCTTTGAAACTAGTATAGAGAAAGTAGGAGGGTACAGAGATGGGGCTGCTGGCAGTTGCTTCAGACACATGAGTTTCAGTGAGGAAAAGAGGATTAGGTTTGTTGGAGGAGAGATGGTTTTCGACAAGGGAAAGTTAGAGGGAAGGCCGTGAATGTTGCTGAAGTTAATAGTAAGAGTGACAGGCTGTGGTCCAGAGTTGTTTGAAGGGTCGGCTGGTGAAGAGTAGTTTGTGATGGGGGCATTTGTGCCCCCCCCCCCCCCCCCCGGGACTCCGAGGCAGTGTTAATTGTCATCATAATGTTTTAATGGTTTTTGTCTTTGTGTATTGAAAAGAAGTGTAGTGACGTGCTTGTTTAGTGTAGTGAGATGAATAGGAGGAGGAGGAGGAGGGGTTTGTGAGAGCTGGCTGGATTACTCTCAGTGTAAGTGAGACACAAACAGAATCAGTAAGGGAGGCCAACACATGTGAAATAGGGGTCCCAGCAACTCCTTATCACATGCCTATGAGACTATATATAAGGACGTTGGAACCGTAAACATCGCAATTATGAGGGGATGTTTTTATCTATTTGCTCCTTTATGTATCTTTTAAATATTTGTTCTAGTTCCTTCCCTAGACCTCATAAATTTTATAAAAACACTCGCCCAAGACCCTCCTTCAAAGTAAAATGTGTACATTTTTCGACAGAGAAATGTCCTGGCCGAAGACCGGTTCCTCTTAAATTACAGGCTCGCTATCGTTCGCCAGGAAAAAATCGACACGTAAAACATTAATATTGACAAAGTTTTAAAATCGCCAAACTAATGGGTCTAAAAATCTGAAAACTAATGGGGCATGAGGAAGAAGGGTGACCAGCAAAACGACCATCTCCCCTTAAATTGAGATGGATGTAGGTTTCCGGTGAATAAGAAGTATGATGAATTGTGTTTGATGTATAAATAAATATACTATAACCTTATTGTGGCTCGTATGTCTGCTAATTATTGATGTCTGTAGCTTGATTACTCATTGTTTTTTGAGTTATAGAGGATAGTGGTCAAGATTGTGTTTACCACTATAACGATATTGACATTATAGCTAACCTAAAGAGTGTGTGAGTGTGTTTTTTTTTTGTTTTTTTTATGTGTGTGTGTGTGTGTGTGTGTGTGTGTGTATCTTTGTTATGTATGTGTGTTTTATGTGTGTGTGCGTTTGTGTGGTGTTGGTGTTGTTTATTGTGTGTGTTTTTATTTTTGTATACGAGTGTGTGTGTATTTTATGTGTGAGCGCACGTTTGTGTGGTGGTGTTGTTTGTGTGTGTGTATGTGTGTGCGTGTGTGTGTGTATATTCATAATTGTAGTTTTCCAGGAATCGACTTTTTGACTTGTATTGTCCCGCTTCCTAGACATTACTAATGACAATTACCCATCTCCTTGCTCAAGGGAGATGGTAACCACCGACTATGTCTCAGAAAACCTTCATCAACCTGAGCGAGATTTGAACCCCGACCTGCTGGGTTGCAAACAGGGACGGTACCATTGAGCTAGCCGTGTGTGTGTGTGTGTGTGTGTGTGTGTGTCTGTGAGATATTGAAAATCAAAAGTCAAACTACGTAAAGCCAGTGCTAATGATCTTCGGTCATATTACTTTAATACCATAAAAGCTCTGGTGGTGCGAATATTCAGAAAATAGGATGGTAACAAATATCTATAGGTAATGTAGCCTACCATTACAGTAGTAGAACAAGAATTCACCCATTGTGTCTATATTTTTATAAGGGGACAGCGGGTATTTTTGGGGTCCATTTATTTATATACTGTATGTGTATTTTGTAGTTTCCTCGCTAGACCTTCATCAAGCTTAAACAAACATTCCCTAGACCCCCCTTCAGGATAAATGTGTACATGTTTTGATAGAAAAGGCTCTTACATGCTCACTATCACTCGCCAGGAACATTTCAACACCAAAATGGCACAAAAGGTTTTGATATAGATTTAGAAATGGGACGAAAGGTTTTAAAATCGACAAACTAATGGGGCGAACGTTTTAAAATCTTAAGACTAATGGAGCTAAACATGAGGAAGAATGGGGACCCGGAAAATAATCCAGCTCCCCTTAAAAGTGCAATGATGGTACTGCACTAATGTTTCAGTCTCCTTCTTCTTGGCATTACCACAACTATAGCGTAACATATTTAGGCGGGATGGTTCGTTTTTCTGGCCCCCTTTCTCCCTCATGTTTAGCCCCATTAGTTTTCAGATTATAAGACGTTCGGTTCATTAGTTTGGTGATTTTGTAACCTTTCGTCCCATTTCTATATCAATATCAAGACATTTTGTGCCATTTAGGTGTCGATTTTTTCCTGGCGAGCGATATATATATATATATTCTGACATACGGAGCCCTGTATGTTAATTTAAGAGTTAGAATTAGAGTTGAAGGAGCCAAACTACCCAAGTGGTGAAGCAGACTAGCGAGCGAGCGAACGAGCGAGTGGGCAAACCATCTCGCCCCATACCAGCTCGCCCCATACCTCGATGACCGATGCTATGACGTATGATCGACGCCAGGAGCTGTGAGTGGACGACACACCTGTTATGTGATTCGAGGAGCTATGATTGGAGCGCGCACCATCACTCGCCTCCTGATTCGTTCCTACACCATCATTGTTTGGTATATAAGACCCGAGTTGTGGGCATTCAAATCAGTCTCATTTGGAGTTGGGGAAGGTGAACTTGCAGCTGGAGGAAGACGGGGTGAAGTATTATAATGGGATTGTGACTGTCAGTCAGATTATATAAATGTGTGTTAAGTGTGTTCGGTGTAAACACTTACGTTATGTTGGTTAGTGAGATATGTGATTGGGAATTAACGTGATGTGTTTAATGTGTGTAATGTGTTTAACTATTTGATTGCGAATTAACGTGAACACTACTATTATGTGTTTAACTATTTAATTGGGAATTAACGTGAACGCTACTATTATGTGTTTAACTATTTAATTGGGAATTAACGTGAACACTACTATTATGTGTTTAACTATTTAATTGGGAATTAACGTGAACACTATTATTATGTGTTTAACTATTTAATTGGGAATTAACGTGAACGCTACTATTATGTACTTAACTATTTTAGTTGACTAACTTGTGGACTAAAGCAACTCTTTAAGTAATTGGGTTATGATGAAAGTAATACTATTGTTTTATATTAATACTTACGAGTTCTTTCATTTTCTTTGAATTAAGCTTACATTGCTTAATGGTGCTTAGTACGGTGATGCTATTGTCTCGTATTAGTAATATCGCCTTAGACTAACATGGCTGTGTTAATATTACTTCTAGTGATTTCCTAAGCTGAAGAAAATTCTTTTGCTTCAAAATATTATATTTTGCTTTTCATATTATTTGAGTGAGACCTGAATCGAATCTATGAAACGATCCTGTAACTTTATTTACTCATAATCAAACCTCAATGTTACGTGGTTAAGAAATAAATTTAACTAATTATTAAATATATATCTAACTTTTTATGTGACTTTGATATTACTCCTGATGATAATAATAATATAATACTATTAACGTAAGACAAGAACCAAGAATAATTACATTAAATATAAATAAAAGGACATAAGAAAACTATCTATTCATTTCAAAAAGGGTAAGAGACAGAAATATTCTTACTTTAATATTTATCTTTCAAGACTTTTTATAAAATTAATAGTCCTTCTTTAGCTATAACTTATTCGGTTCATAACCATAGCCTACTAAGCTTCGGTTAAATAATAATTCTTTATAAATACTACATGACTTTAATTAGTTTCAGTATTTTTCATAAGTAAAGAGTATCAGTCAATAAAGGATACCAAGTCCTAAGATCCAAAAGGAAAGGAAGCAACAACAGGAAATTATTTTATTAGATTTTACTTTTGTTTTGCCTTCAGCTGACTGATACCTTAATATATATCTCTGTGCTATCTAGATTCATCAAGTTAACCACTTGAGGATCAAGATACGTAACAATATATACTGTACAATATATATATATATATACTGTACATATATATATATATATATATATATATATATATATATATATATATATGTGTACCTGTTTTTTATTGGGGGTGGCCGACTTGAGACAGAACCCGAACATGGACATCACAACACAACAAAATACAATTAGAAAACACAAAATCACACACATATGGGTCATCCCGGAGAAATACCCAAAGACCCAGGCCCATTTGGGGTCTCAAGCAAGATTCCCAGGTCCTAGATCTGCCGGCAAAACGACTATGTAGTAATGTACTCTAATTATGATGGACTTTAGTCTACGATTATGGCCAGAGTACTAATGCACATCCTTCCCATTAACCCCTAATTCGCCGTGCAGCCCATGCATATCATGATGCCTGTGTACAGTGCTCTCTGCCTTCCTAGTACAAGCCCCAACACTCTTAGGAAGGTTGTAGCTGAAGGGGTGTGTATTAATGAGTATAGTTGTTTATGTTTGTGGGTAGTCAGAGCTATAAATGTAATAATAGTGCAAGTGAGTGTTAAGAATATTGGCATGCGAGATGACATGAAGTATATCTTAGTTTCTCCAGGAAAATAGAATAACACTCGTTTTCTATTACAGTCGGTATCAGAGAAAATGGGTCCTATCGGGCAGACAAAATCCATTTTCCGTCATGTGGGCGTAATAATATCTATAATACGCTCCCCTTAAGCAACAACTTTGCCCCAAGTGTTGAGGCTTGTACATAAGGGTGATTACAGAATATCAGATAATAAAAATAGAAGCACACACACACACACACAAATATAAGCTCACATTTACACATGTTATAAATATTCATCATTTTTTTCGGTCACAGGGCAAGCAGTAACATGGCCAGAATAATATCGTAATACTAATGGTCACAAACAATACCTAACCATCAATATTATTAGTTTTGTTGTTGTATTATTGCCGTAACTTAGAGGTATAATACTGTACAGTTAACCCCTTCAACACATGGATACCTTTTTACCTTTGATTCTGGCTAAACTTAGTCGATTTTGCTCTGTTGAAGATGGAACTATGTTAGTAAGGGGGTTAATAGAGATCGTATATACCCATTTGATTCGTAGATGTACTTTATTAGCTGAAGAAAATAACCCTATGGCAATCAGAATATGAAGAAAATTACATAATGGTGGTGAAGGGGTTAAGAATCTGTGATAGTGAATAAGGTTATCGAACACCATGATAATATATGTTACTATTAATTTACCGAATATTTGTTTACAGTGCACAATACTCATCCCTTTAGCTACGTCGCTCCCCAGAGAGTGTTGGGGCTTGTACTAGATGATAAATACAACATAAAGAAGACTACACGAGAACACTCATGAAACAGGGGGTAGGGTTTGTTTATTACTTTATGTATGTATTTATTATTATTTTGGTTTCCTCCCTTGACCTCCATCAAGTTCAATAAATTATCCCCAAGATACCCCTTCTAGATAAATTTGTAATTGTTTCGGCCAAAAAATGTTCCGGTCAAAGGTCGGTTCTTCCAAAACTACAGGCTCGCTATTTCTCGCCAGTAAAATACCAACACCTAAATGGCACAAAAGGTCTTCATACTAACAAAGAAATGGGACTAAAGGTCTTAAAATTGACAAACTAATGGGGTAAATGACACTAAATGTCAGGATATTGATAAATAAATGGGACGAAAGGTCTTAAAAACGACATACTAATGGGTTGAACGTCATGAAATCTTTAAACTAATGGGGCTAAATGTTATGCCACGTTTTCAAATAATGTGAGACAATCTGATTGCGATTCCCAACTTAGGGATCAGCATTTATCATCAACTTAGGTACCTCTCCACTGGGTGAGGACTGGCCTTAATTCTCTTAATCAACCCAATAGTAATAAGCAATGTGCACAAAACACATAGAAAAAGGATATACAGGTTTTATTCCTTAACTGCTAGGGTACAATCTCAAAATATCTCTGGAAAAGTAAGTATACAAATCATATACAAATAATAATAATGTTACTAATGAACATATGAATAATAACACACAGAGATGATAAGTCTCAAATCACAAGACATTAAGTCTTGCAGTAAATATGCAAAGCTCTCAAATATGACTTGAATGTAAGTAAATAATAGTTACTGCAATCTTGGAAACGTAGTACTGATAAGTATGGAAAATAGGACAATATTTAATCTCAAAACGAACAATAAGTTAATACAACTTGAATAAGTATTTAAACTTTAAAGTATTTACTTTATTATTATTATCAATGAGTAATAAGTATGAAATATAATTTCATAAAAGTAGAATAATTATATTAGTCAACTATACGTGACTGAGGAAGCAATTAACTCTGCGACTGAACTTTCACCATTAGATCTGTAGGCTGCCTAGATGATATGTAACTCATAAACTCAGGTCTGACGAAGTGTTCGAGATTTACGTGTAAGTGTATGTTTTTATAACCAGACAAATATATATATATATATATATTTCCAAGCCGAAGAATACAGGAGCCTGAATTTGAGGAAGTATGTAAATATTTTCCGCACGATAGAATGTGTACTGTTCTCGCTACTTGGAGCAACGGATAATAATTAAAGAAGGGAAGAAGGGAAAATCTTCTATTTGACGTTAATCTATGAACCTTGACATACCTGAGTCTAAACCCTCACTGTAATCATCGTTACCATTACGAACTAGGAAAAGCACTTAAAGGGTTTCGTAGAGAGTGGGAGCACTGGAAGAACGTATTTGGAGCACACTGGTTGAGGCACGGGTTGTCTTGTTTCTTGACTACAGGGGCACTGAAATGATCACACTTCCCAGCTAGGTTCAGACCCAAACAATTCCATGAAACGTTCTGCTCGGCTCTTTCGCACACTCATCTTAGTGCAACTCCCAATACCACTATTCACGCTGAACCTGGGGGATGGAACTAAATGAACCCCTACACTCGGTAAACATAAAGTCTTTCCGGGCATAGGTGGACAGTTAATGTTTGTTACTATCCTGAATCTCGAAAGAGTACTTCCATACAAATCTAGGCTTAGGAGGCTTGGGCAGACTTGCACTGCTTGTACACAATTCTTTCTCTGTGACAAATTTTTCCTGGAATGATAGCGAGGCTAGTGACTCAATCTCTGTCCCACTTTTGTTGGTGCAGTCAGAGGTCAAACTAAAAGGCCTACCTTTTGTTTGAATATGTGGTTCGATCCTGGTCCCACTTTTGTTGGTGCAGACTCCGATAGAACTATTTTCTGTCCCACTTTTGATGGAACAGTCAGAGAATAAAGAATTTACTTCTTCACAATAACCAATACTATTCCTTCTCCTTTCTAACCTAAGAGTATTGATATTAGAACCAAAATGTGGTTTTAACACCTTACGAGCAGGTGGTGGAGTATATTTCACTGTGCCGCTCAGCGTTTTTTTTTTTACCATAAATGGGGTTGTTTCCGTGCTCTTTTTCATGCATAAACAAGACCCAGAGCGTAATACAAGTATATATCCGTGAAAGGGCGTAAATTGAGCTTTCCAATGACACCAAAACCATCCTTCTACGAACACTGGTTGTCTTGCAACGATCGTGCAACCGAAGGGCAAAATCGCTAAAATACGGTAATTTCTTTATATAATTACGTATGTAGCGAGGGAGTGAGGGTGGCTGTAAGTGGAGTACATCTCAGTTGGTCCACGGCAGCCGTGGCGAGCGGTCATGAGGTAACCCATGCTCCTCCCGTCACTCGTCTCTCTCTCAGAGCCAATATTGCGCCAAAATTGCACTCGGACTTAAGTCGGGCCCCGCCACATAGTCCAAATTTTTCGATACGGACTTAAGTCGGTCCCTGATAGACAAGGGTTAAGCCACCAGGCTGATTGCTTGATTCTACTCTGTTCAGCGCGCAAGTGACTCTGTTTTTGTCGACGTTTTGGTTGCCCGGTTTCGGGACACTCTGACTTTGTGTTCTTTCAGGGAGCCAGTCGCACTAGGGATTATTGCACTTGGGATTTATGTTGGGGTAGTGCATGCATAGATCTCACTTTGTGATTTGGTTTGTTCGGGATCTGAGGAGTATTTGATTAGGGTATGTAAGGCTGTTCAGCTATTTGTGGCCTGTTTAGTTCTTTAGCATAATTATGCACGGTGATGTTATGTTAACACTGGTTTTAAACATTTATTTTGCATCTCTGTGTACACTTCACTATGTATTTGGTAGTCTATTGAGGCACAAGGTTGAGGTTGTTTATTAACCCCTTATTGGCGGCGCGCAACATATGTCGAGTGAAATAAATTTGGACTATGTGGCGGTGCACGACAGCTGTCGAGTGCCATTTTCAGCACGTAATGTTGCTGAGAGAGAGAGCTGAGCGGTGGGACGAGCGTAGTAACCTTATGACCGCTCCCAACGACCACCGCGGGTGTACTGAACTGTATTCTAACTTTCTGTCCCTTTTCTCACTCGCTACACAGGGAATTATGTACGGAAATTACCTTATTTTAGGTTTTTGCACTCGTGTTGCACGATCGCTGCAAGAGAACCAGTGGTCGTACAAGGATGGTTCGGGTGTCATTGGAAAGCTCTGTTTACGCCCTTTCAGGGATAGATACTTGTTTTACGCTCTGCATCTTGTTTATGCATGAAAATGAGCATGGAAACAACCCTATTTAGGGTAAAAAAAAACCCGCTGGGCGGTACATAGAAATTACCGCCTAGGCCGCTCTTAAGGTGTTAACTAGCATAGGGTTGCTGAAGTCGTGTGTGTAGAATGCGGCCATGTGGTGATCCTGGAGGTTGTAATAGTTTCCCATGTCGGTCGCGTTTTCTCTGGCGTCTTCTCCATCTTGGTTTTCTTTGTTGTTCTTGATTGTTGTTGCATGTTTTAAAGCATGCAATCCAGGTTGGTTGGTCTTGCAAGATGGTTAGGCTCTATTGGTGGTAATGGTTTGGCGTTTGTGTCTGGGGATTCTTTATCTTCCGGCATCTCACTAAACATGAGGAAGAAAACCTGAGGTCCAGATAAAGAAACTACCTCTCCCTTAAACGCTCACATACAGACATAATTTACGGTTTCCTTAACCCTTCCTACCCGGGCAGCCTTTCTTAATGACGGAGGCTGTATCCGGGCGATCTGGCTGAAAACACAAGAAAAGTAAACTAAGGCTAATCTTGCTTAATATACTATCTACATTAATCAAACATATGTCAAAATGGGCGCCTTACCTTGCCGCGTAGAATGGCGTTGAGTAGAGCTTTCTAGCTCAAGTAGTTCCGGAGTTATGGTGATGGAAGTGGAGGTAACTTTTACCGCATATTTACCTCGCCGCGTCCGAACACTCAACCGCGGCCCAGGCTACGATGAACGTTTTGACTCGTCGCTCTACCTTGAATTATGGCGGGAAGCGATTTTTTAGTGTTTTATTGTTTATTATGCCATATATTATTGTTATTATGATATTTTCACTCAATAAAGTTATTTTTCTGAAGTAATTTGTGTCTCTGTCACTTATACTTAGTTTTATTGTTATTATTAGAGTAGTTATGATTATTTATACTGGGCTATGGTAATTGATAGTGTCTTTTTCACTTCTTTATTGTTAGGAATATATATTTTAGTGTCACTTTCACTTGTTCATATTGTTCTGAAGGCACTTATTATTATTTATGTGCGTCTCTTTCACTTAGACTTAGTTTTATAGTTTTTCTTATAGTAGTTATCATTATTTATACTGGACTATGGTAATTGATAGTGTCTTTTTCACTTCTTTATTGGTAGAAATATATATTTTAGTGTCACTTTCACTTGTTCATATTGTTCTGAAGGCACTTATTATTATTTATGTGTGTCTCTTTCACTTAGACTTAGTTTTATAGTCATTGTTATAGTAGTTATGATTTTTTATACTGGACTATGGTAATTGATAGTGTAATTTTCACTTCTTTATTGTTAGGAATATATATTTTAGTGTCACTTTCACTTGTTCATATTGTTCTGAAGGCACTTATTATTACTTATGTGTCTCTTTCACTTATACTTAGTTATATTATTATTATTATTATTGAGTGTCACTATCACTGTCACTTACACTTCAATAGTTTGCCATAGTGTGGAAATCATTGAAGCAGGTGCCAGCACACAGTCCCACCTCACACTCAAGGCATTGCCAAGTGGATTTTGTGGGTTTTCTTGGTCGTCGAGTTGTGCGGGTGCACACATAGCACCTCTTCTGCATTCTTATTCTGCTGTTAGGACCCTGGAAAGGAAGGGCGACGAGCTGGTGCTTTCTCAAGAAGTCGGCACACCCTATTCTGTCCATCATGCCTGGTCCTTGTAGTGGCCTCCCTGGTGTACCCGCATGTTTTACCAGGAGCTCATGTATCAGCTGTTTTTGGAAGGTCCGCAGGCTCTTGTACTTGATGACTGGACTCCTCAAACGGTAGATGTTGTACGCGTTGAGGACAGACATATCTACTGTATGCAGGACAAACTTCTTGTACCACCTGCAAGATGTTCGCAGGCAGTCTATGAAGCCCATCTGCATGTCGGACTTGTCGACGAGGCGCATGTTCAGGTTATAGTCCAGAACAGCAGCTGGTTTTGTGACAGGGTTCTTCGTTTTTCGGTCCACCTTCCCTGTGGGGACCATCTCTGCTTTGTGGCATGTGGTGAGGAGGTTGACCTTGCGCTGGTCATGCCAGTGGATGGAGAGGCTCCACCTTCAATCTGGCGCTATAAAAGATCACTATCAAGCCCCCCACCATCTTGCCCTAACTCGCGCCGACCTAGACAAACAAACCACCATACTCGACAAAGAATAAGACCCCAGAAGACTAGCTATTTTAGAAGCTCTATACATCCAAACACTCAACCCCAGCATCAACAACCAAACACAAGACCTTCAAATTCTTCCTTCAGGCAAGCGCTACAGGCATGCTGCCCCCCTTCCTCTCGCCCTGTGCCCCCCTCCCTTACGCTTCCGCGCTCAGCACACAACTGACAACACCATCCAATCACAGCCACCCACAGCCAACAACCAACCACCGATAAGATTTAGTGCCCGTCTCGCGAATAGACTGCCTTCCACCAATGAACAGCCACCACACACCCAGTAGCTCCGCCCACCTCCCTACCTCCCTATTCTTGATCCTCGAATTTTGTATAAATATGATGCTTTGTCCCTATTCTAATAATTACCTCTCCATTCCCTGAAGATGCAAGATGTTTACTTGTGAAACGTTGGATCCACCATGAATTTTGCTAACCTGTTGTACCTCATCTCTGAACCTCAGAGGAAAATTGTTAGAACTATTGAAAGCTGTAACAATAAAATCCTGAATGCTGAAACTGCTATTGCTTTTAACCTCGTCTGTTTAAAAGAGAATCTATTACCTGGCTATACTAACATATATATATATATATATATATATATATATATATATATATATAATCCACATATTATACCACACACACACACATTTTAATATATACAGTAGCTCCTCAACTTCGGATTAATCTGCCACATTATGAAGCCTCCCCCGAATCATGCTAAACACCTTGAATGTGAGATCCTACCCACCAATTAACTTACAAATAAACCTAACTAATGAAATCAATGAAACCAATGAATATATATGGTACTCCAATTTTCTTTCTAATTTTAATAAATGATCTTCTCAACTGTACCTCCAGCCCTATCCATTCATATGAGTTCATTGCTCAATAGGTGGCGTTCGGAGAGTGAGGCTCTGAGTCTAGGAGGTAAGACAGTGAAGCACTGGAGCGAGGCAGCTTCAGTGATGGGGCTGCTTTGAGCCGTGAGTGAGCACCTAAGCCCCATACATCCTGCAAGGCAAGAGGGCAGGGGCTGGTTGTAGCTAAAAGTGCTTCACATATCTCACCCCCTAGACTGGAACGAGAACTCACAGGCTTCACCATTCAATGTAGAACAGTTGAATGTACAGGCTCTCAGCCTATGCCCGAGAGGGAGTAGTTGGAATATAGACAAAAATAAAATAAAATGCAGACGACTCTACCTTACACTATTCAAATAATTTTCCAGAACGCCTCAGCAAGCAATCCCTCAATAACAAACATACTGAATCCATACTACACTTATCTTCTGATCTAACTACAATTTCCAATTGGGGCAGAGAAAACCTTGTTGCCTTTGATGCTTCCAAAACCCAATTTCTCCATCTATCTACCCGTCAGGAACTTCCAAAGGACTATCACTTACTGTATTTCATAATTTTTGTTTTCGGCTATTTTTGTTTTCGGTTAGTCTAGGCTATCACCGCTGGTGGCCTATTTCTGCGTACCGGTATTTCATAATTTTTGTTTTCGGTTATTTTTGTTTTCGGTTAGTCTAGGCTATCATCCCTGGTGGCCTATTTCTGCGTACTTCAATTTTTAAATATTCAGTTAAGCTATCACCGCTGGTGGCCTATTTCTGCGTACCGGTAGTTCATAATTTTTGTTTTCGGTTAGGATAGGCTATAACCCCTGGTGGCCTATTTCTGTTTAAATAAACATAAAATTGTTTTCGGTTCGGCTATCATTGCGTATTCAAATTTAATTTTGTTTTGTTTTAATTTTTGGTTAGGCTATCACCGCTGATAACCTTTTTGTGTGTATTTCAACATTTTTGTTTTCGGTTAGGCCTATTTAAGTAAGTGAAGCGACCTGAAGGGAGTGAAGTGTTTTTAAAGTGAGTTTAGTGATTTTAAAGTGAGTTAAGTGTTTTTAAGTGAGTGAAGTGAACTGAAGAAAGTGATAGTTGTTGAACTGGTCGCCGACATGATAGTGGATATCACTCTAAATATGTGGGGCACAGGGAAAACACATCCTCCTTCAACGGTTTATTTCTCCGTAATAACAACAAAGCTTACAAGAATGGCCGCTAGGGGCAATACAGAAAATGGAACTAAATAATGGCAAACTAATTTATCCTTTGGAAAGTAACTGCTTATATATTTATTCTGAGTAACTTGAGTTTATATCTTAACATCCCCTCTTAAACTTAAGTTATTCCCCTGACAACACTGAACTTATTCAATTTGTACTTTGATACTGGCTTTGTAAATAAATCTGCAATGTTATCTTCAGAAGGTACATAAGCTAAATCAACAATCTTGCTTTCCACTTCTGACCTGATAAAATGGTATCTAATATCAATGTGCTTAGATCTTTGATGGTTGTACAGGGTTCTTGGCTAATGCTATAGCTCCTTGATTGTCTACATTCAAAGTTACAGTGTCTCTTTCACAACCTGTCATATCAGAATACAATTGTCGCAAGAAATTAGCTTCTTGCATAGCACAAGTCATGGCCATATATTCTGCTTCACATGTAGATAAAGCTACTACTCTTTGTTTTTTACTTTTCCAAGAGATCAATGGGCCTTGTTTACTCAGTTGAAAACTATAGCCTGTCGTACTACGTCTATCTTCTGATGCTCCCCAGTCTGAATCACAGTAACCAGTTAATTTCAATTGACTATCTGACTTCTGAAAATTTAAACAATAATTCAATGTCCCTTTAATATACTTCAGTACGTGTTTAGCTAAGCCTAGATGGGCCTTAGTGGGCTTGGACATAAACTGGGACAACTTTGTTACTACATAACTTAAATCAGGCCTTGTTCCTGTCATAACATAAATTAAACTCCCAACAATTTCTCTGTACAATCTTGGATCAGCCAAATCAGTAGAATGATCAGAAATCAACTTACTTACAGTCGGATTACATGGAATGGCTTTTGGGTTACAGTCCTTCATATGAAATTTCTCAAGAATTCTCTCACAATATTTTCTTTGGTTCATACTAACACTCCCCTCTAAACCAAAAGTGAATTCAATTCCAAGAAACCATGATAATATTCCCATGTCTTTCATTTTGAATCTATCTTTGAGGGATTTCTTTATGGCATGAAGTGCTTCATCATTACTGGCTGCTATAATTATGTCATCTACCCATATTAGAGTCATTGTTACTGTATCACCTTCAAACTTTGTATACAAACAAGGGTCAGCAACAGATCGGGTGAAATTCTGATCAGTTAGACAATTATGTAACATATTATTCCAGTTCCGTCCACTTTGTTTCAATCCATACAAAGATTTTTTCAGTTTGCATACAAGTTTTTCACCGTTTTCATTTTTCTTGGTAAAACCTTCAGGCTGCTCTAGGTAAATTTCACAATCTATCTCCGCATTTAGATAAGCTGTTTTTACATCCATTTGATGAACCTTCATTTCTTCTTGAGCTGCTAGCTGCATCATCATACGAATGGAAGTGTGGCGTGCTGTTGGTGAAAATGTCTCTTCATAGTCTACATTCTTGACTTGCGAATATCCCTTTGCTACGTATCTTGCCTTGAATTTTTCTTCGTTGTTCGGACCTAGTTTTACGGCGTACACCCATTTTCCACCAACAACTGATCGGTCTTCAGGGAGTGGTGTTAACTCATAAGTGTCGTTCTCATCCAAAGCGTTGATTTCTTCTTTCATTGCTTCATGCCACTGATGAGACTCTGATGATGAGAGAGCCTCCTGATATGTACTTGGGATGTCAGCAACACGATAGCAGTAATCAATTGAACATTTCGCAACATTTGATAAATCTTCATCATCCATGACATACTCTTTCAAGTGCTTGGGTAAGTTCCGGTTTCTTTGGGGGTATCTTCTAATTCCTTCAGCTTCATCTTCATTCTCCTCCGTCTTGAGCTGTGTGGTTTCTTGCGGGCCGTCTTGGAGTGGTAATGTGGTGTTTTTTTCTGATTCACAAGTCTTGGGTCTTGTATATTCTGTGTACCCACATTTTTCTTCGAATTTTTCATTGAATTTCACACATCTCACTCTCTTCACGTCATTTTGCTCCGAGAAGTACACAAGATAGGCTGGACTCTGTGTATCATAGCCTAGAAATACTCCTCGGTCACAGCGGTCATCCAATTTCTTCTTGTTTTGGACATATGCATAACATACAGTTCCAAAGATATGCATATTCTTCAAGTTTGGCTTTAATCCTGTCATCATTTCATATGGTGTTTTTCCAGTTCTCGGGTTGTAGCACCGGTTCCTAATGTAAGCGGATGTCTTCACTGCATATGTCCAAAGTTCCTTCGGCAAGCTAGCTTCCAATAGTAAACATCTGGCCATCTCAAAAAGGGTTCTCCAGGATCGTTCAGCTGTGCCATTCTGGTGGGGAGAATATGGTGCAGAAAACTCATGCTTGATATGATTTTTCACTAGGAATGATCTGAACTCTGCAGAAGTAAATTCTCCGCCATTATCTGTCCTGATTCGCTTGACAGAACCATAGGGGGCACTGTCTGCTAAAAATCTCTCCATAGCTGCTACTGTATCACTTTTGTTCTTCAGAAAATACACCATAATGACACCAGAGTAATCATCTACAAACGAAATTGCATACCTAAATCCCTCTCTTGCAGGAGGGTCAATGGGGCCTGCTAGATCACAATGTATTAGTTCAAGTTTTTCATTAGCTTTCTTGTCTTGCTCCCTATTCCTGTATTGTGTCATTTTCCCTTTTGTACAAGTTTCACAATCAAAGTTCATCTTGCCGGAAATGTGCATACCTTCAACGAAATCTTCGAGTTTCATCACATCTTTCACATTACAATGGCCTAAAATTCTATGCCACTCTTCCAAGGTGTGGGTGCCACTTTTGTCAACATTTACATT
Source organism: Paralithodes platypus (assembly GCA_032716605.1). Classification (NCBI taxonomy): domain Eukaryota; kingdom Metazoa; phylum Arthropoda; class Malacostraca; order Decapoda; family Lithodidae; genus Paralithodes; species Paralithodes platypus. The sequence goes on from CM064579.1 coordinate 7,511,562, forward strand.
ATTGAGAAAATATAGTTTTTGGCATGTCTGGATTTCAAATTCTGTGCCATCTGGAGCTTTTAATTCTGCATGGTCAGGGGTAAATGTTACTGTTGCTCCCCTTTCAGTCGCTGCTTTAACACTAAATATGTCTTGTTTGTAGGATGGCACATACAAGGAATTCTTTAACTCAACTTGTTGTATGTTTCCTTTGGTGTCACACAGCTCCACACTTGCTACACCTCTACCTGACACAATACCTGAAGTCCTGCTACCATCTGCAAGTTCAATAGTGTGACTCACAGGTTCAAAACGTTCATCAAATTTTACAAATTTGGATTTGTCTGTAATGATGTGTTGTAGCACCACAATCTACCAATAACCTGTCATTGCTGGTAGGACTAACAAGATTAGTATAGCTTGCCTTTGCTTTGAATGCAAAATAATGAGAACTGTCACTGTGTGTAGGCCTACTCACTGCACTTACATTTTCTGTTTCTTCTCTGTCACTCACAACTTTAACATAATTCTTCTTTCTACAGTAATTTGTGTCATGTGTAGGGGACTGGCAATTTTCACACCAGCGGCTTGGTCTTCTGTAGGCTTCCTTTTCTTCTTTATTCTTTGTTGGACATTGGAAGGATTTGTGTCCCATTTTCCCACATACATAACACTTGAAACTGGTTTCCCCTGATTTGGCATTCATAACCCTATCTTCTCTGGATTTATGTGGCTTGTGGACTTTTTCAGATTCTTCAAAACTCCTCAACTGAACTTTAACCCTTATTTAGCGGCGAGCAACATAAGTCGAGTTAAATAAAGCTGGACTATGTGGCGGCGCTCGACATAACTCGAGTGGCAATTTCAGCACGTAATGTGGCTGAGAGAGAGAGACAAGTGGTGGCAGGAGACTAGCGAGCGTATGACTGCTCCAGACCACCGCGGCGAACCTACTGACACAAATCTCAGCTCCCTCCTCCCTCTCTCACTCGCTACATACTCAATTATGTACTGAAAGTACCGAATTACCTGCTTTTTGCACTCGCGTTGCACGGTTATTGCAAGAAAACTATCCATCATACAAGGATCGTTATGGTGTCATTCGAAAGCTCTGTGTATGCCCTTTCAGGGATAGGTACTTGTTTTACGTTCTGGGTCTTATTTAGGCATGAAAATGATCACGTAAACAGCCCTATTTTGGCTAAAAACACCCCGCTGTGCGGTACACATAAATAAACCGCATAGGCCGCTCGTAAGGTGTTAAAATCTATGAAACTCCACGTTTTTTCTCTCTGAGTCACGACAGTGGAAAAAGTTTTATAATCAGGGGGTAAGCCTTTCAACACCATAGCCACAAGTAAACTGTCACTGATAGTTTCTTTCGCATTCTTCAAGGAAGTCGCTGCTTTCTCTGCCCTAATCATGTAGTCAGTTACACTCTCATCCTCTGCCATCTTGAGTGTTGTCAGCTCGGTGTACAAAGAAATAATCCTGGGTTTGCTTGTTCCTAAGTAATGTTCACGAAGTATTGCTAGGGCCTTCTTACCATCATCTTGGGCATCTCGGATCACCAGGGCTAAACTTGTGTCGTCTAGCAGTTGTACAAGCTCGGCATACACTTCAGCATTCTTATCAGCATCAGGGGTGGGTGCTGCCAGGACACTATGAAGTTTTTGAATTCTTAAATGTGCTAAAAACTTCACTTCCCACAATTCGTATTTGTCTTCATCACCATCGAATACTAGGCGATGCCTGGGCCCATAACCTGTTGAACTGGTCGCCGACATGATAGTGGATATCACTCTAAATATGTGGGGCACAGGGAAAACACATCCTCCTTCAACGGTTTATTTCTCCGTAATAACAACAAAGCTTACAAGAATGGCCGCTAGGGGCAATACAGAAAATGGAACTAAATAATGGCAAACTAATTTATCCTTTGGAAAGTAACTGCTTATATATTTATTCTGAGTAACTTGAGTTTATATCTTAACAATAGTCACCATGCCTCGTGCCTGTACGAACTGCGCCGGTAGGTTTGGTGCTTCCATGTTTGCTCCTGCCGATCCACAAGTCTGCCGACTCTGCCAGCAACGAGAGGATTTGACAGCAAAATTGGATGAAGCCCTCAACAAGATCAACGCCCTCACCAGGAAGCTGGAATCACTCCAAGAGTTTGTAACACTCAACGTTGGAGTATCACTAACTCAAATTGTTTCAACTCCAGCATCTACCACCGCCCCAACGTCATCTGCCAACAATCCAACACCTGCAGTAGGCACTGCAGCAGAAGCTTCTGACGAACCTGAGCCGACATCAATCCAGGACAGCCGCCCTGTTCACCTTAGTCTCTCCCCCACTCCTCGTGCAAGAAGCCTGCTAGCACGAACAGTACCAACCCCTCGCCCCCGTTCTAACCACTCCTCTCCCCGACCTGTACGTAGAGTCCCGCCACCACAGGTTTCCGGATTTACACCAGTGAGGAACGGTGCACGGCCAACGCAGAAAAGGTCTCATCTACCAGTCACAATGTCAAACAGATTTGAGATATTGGTAGAGATGGAAGACGAACCAGAAGAGACCAGGCTCGTTGGGGATTCCATCCTACGAGGACAGGTTGAAGAGTTCTGCGACAGAGTCCCAAATCAACGAAAAAGATTTTGCATCCCAGGAGCTGGACTGGACGACATTGTGGAAGCCTTCGAAGATACCACAAAGGATGCAAATGAAAATACCCTTTTTGTCATCCATGCTGGTTCAAATGACGTCATGCGCACCAGATCCGAAGAGTTGATGGAGAAATATCGCAAGATGATCCAGCACTACAAAAACAAGTCAAGGAATATCATCATCTCAGGCATTCTCCCCAAGATCGACGCACCTGACAAATTCTACGACAAGGCCTTCAGCACAAATAGCCGACTAAAACATTTGTGTCTGAGGGAAGAAGTTGAATTCATCAACCTCTGGGACAACTTCTACAACCAGCCTACTCTGTTCCGCAAGGATGGCACTCATCTAAACCCTGTGGGTTCAGCACGCATGGGTCGTCTCCTACACGAAGCAGTCCGCAGCCATGGATCAAAAAACGCCATCCGAGAAGAAGCAGCAGTGACATAAATCATCCAACGCCAAGAAAAAAACAGAGGCAACCGAGGACCACCAGCGATAAGGACCGGAGACAGCGAGGACCGAGGACAGCCATGAACATAAATGTAGATCCGACAAGAACAAAAAATATTATTAAAGCGCGTTCCGTGAGTTCTAAAATAACAAATTTAAAAGTTTTCTATGCAAACGCTCGTAGCATACGCAATAAATTTTCAGATTTAGAGGAGCTAGTGTTTACAGAAAATTATGATGTGATTGGCATAACAGAATCTTGGCTCAATACAGAAGATAGAGACTTTTTAGCAGAGTATTCACTTCCCGGTTATGTAATGTTTGAGAAAAGCCGAATAAATCGAAATGGAGGTGGCGTTTTACTTTATATCAAAGAAAGTCTTAACCCTACCCTCTTGTCAAAACCTCAAATTGTGAACGTCGACGCATCTTTTGTGCTAATAAAGAATAATAAAGGTACCAAAATAATACTTGCATTAATATACAGACCTCCAGCTCAATCAGTGCAAACTGACCGAGAAATTTACGAACAAATTGCAGATGTAAGTAACTCACAAGATACCGTAATTTTTGGTGACTTTAATTTACCTGTGACCAAGTGGGGCGATACTCTTACTTCACACTCCGGACATGACTTGTATACGAACTTGCAAGAGAGTTCGCTTTATCAATTTGTTGGAACGCCGACCCGTGGTAATAACGTTCTTGACATTGTACTTGCAACAAAAGAAGAATTAATAGAGAATTTGAATGTTGGTGATGAATTCAGTAACAGCGACCATCATACGATAACTTTCACTTTAAAGTTTACTAGTAACGAACCAAATAGTAGCATCGAAAAAGTCCCTAATTTCAAGAAAGCAAACTTCCATAAACTTAGAGCTATGTTTAAAGAAACTGACTGGAGCTTTTTAATTCACAATAACGACATAAATACATCTTGGAAGTTATTCGAAGCCACTTACCTAAAAGCAGTGCAAGACTGCATACCATCGAAAACTCGGCGTCCAGGCCATAATAAGCCCAAATGGTGGAATAAAGATATTTCAAACTGCCTGCTTGCTAAAAAATTTGCTAATGATAGATTAAAATCCTCACAAAATGACGAAGAACGGCTGAAATTTGTAGAGCTACGACGCAAAGCCAAAAAGTTAATTAAGCAAAGTAAAAAGACCTTAGAGTTACATATTGCGAATCAAAGTAAAACAAACCCGAAAGAATTCTATAGTTATATCAGAAAGAAAAAAATAGTTACTTCAACTGTTGGACCGTTAGTCGATGAAAATGGAGAATACACCAAAGACGAAGAACAAATGAGTAATGCCCTCAATACCTTCTTTGCATCAGTTTTTACAACAGAAGACCTCAGTGATATCCCTACACCATCGCCGATTCAGATTGATAATTCAGATGTTTTAAGCAATATCACCGTTACAGAGAGAGAAGTATTGAATTGTTTAGATAAACTCAAGGTAAATAAAACGCCTGGACCTGATACAATCTCGCCTAGAGTTCTAAAGGAAGCTAAGGATGAGCTCTCTAAACCACTGACATTACTATTCAATAAATCCTTGCAGTCTGGAACTATGCCCGATCAGTGGAAGCTAGCCAACGTAACACCGATATTCAAAAAGGCAGCAAATCCCTATCCAGTAACTATCGTCCAATTAGCTTAACCTCAGTTGTATGTAAAATGCTAGAAACGGTCATACGAGACAGACTCGTAAATCACTTAGAGGAAAATAACATACTTAAAGATACTCAACACGGCTTTCGTAAAAACGTTCCTGTTTAACAAACCTCTTAGACTTCTTCCACGATATCCTCAACCTCTACGATGAGAGTAAAGCTGTAGATATTATATACCTTGATTTTCAAAAGGCCTTTGACAAAGTTCCCCACAAACGTTTACTGCTAAAACTAAAAGCGCATGGAATACAAGACGGTGTGTTGAAATGGATAGAAAATTGGCTCAGCGACAGAAAGCAAAGAGTAGTCATAAACGGTAAGGCATCAAAATTGACCAATGTAAGTAGCGGGGTACCCCAGGGATCGGTACTAGGACCAATTCTCTTTCTAATTTATATCAACGACATAGATGAGGGTCTCACCTGTACAATCTCAAAATTTGCTGACGATACAAACATTGCAAATAGCGTACTCTCAAAAGAACAAGTTGACGATATGCAACACAATCTAGATAAATTGTCATGTTGGGCCCAAATTTGGCAAATGAGTTTCAATGCGGATAAATGTAAAGTACTACATATCGGATACCTAAATGAGAAAGCAAACTATTCGATGAATGGCACTCAGCTTAAGAATGTAAACAGAGAAACCGATCTGGGAGTAACAATATCGAGTAACCTAAAACCGAGTCAACAATGTTCAGAAGTTGTTAAGAAGGCAAACAAAATAATTGGCTTTATAGGCAGGTCATTTGAGCATAAATCCAAAGAAGTTATCCTAACCCTTTACAATTCCTTAGTCCGCCCTCTTCTGGAATACTGCGTTCAATCCTGGTGCCCTTATTACCAAAAAGATATAAACAAGCTAGAACGAGTTCAACGTAGAGTTACCAAAATGATACCTAGCCTAAAGAACAAACCATACGAAGAGCGTCTTAGAGAATTAAATCTATTTCCTTTAACCCAGCGCAGATTAAGAGGCGACTTAATTCAAGTGTTCAAAATCATCAAAGGCATCGACAATATGAACTGTAGTAAGTACTTCACTATCGACCAATCTAATTACACGCGGGGAAACGGTTGCAAAATTATTGGTAAATCTTTTAACTCGCACGAATCTAAGAATTTCTTCTTCAATCGAGTTGTCAACTTGTGGAATGGGCTTCCCCGAAACGTTATAGACTGCATCACCGTTGATTCATTTAAACTCCGCCTAGACAAATATCTCGCATCAAACCCGCGACTGACTGCGTTTGTAAATGAATAACTTTATTTTATCCCCCCCTCAGTTACTAACCCCTCTGTCCCCTACTATCTTCCTAATCCTGCCACGGACATTAGTTCCAGGGCAGTAATTCCCTTTCCAATGTTCCCTTACCCACTCTAAACCACTGTTTGGACACTTGATCCTCAGTGTTTTGGAGGACAAGCAACCTAGAAGGGTCACTAGATCTGTTGTTGCTTGATTTCCTTTGTACTCCTTTGTACTTATACTTCAACAATACAAAAATCAATCCTTCATCTTCTCTCAGTATTCTCGGTGTCTCTTTCTCTTCTGCTCTCTCTTGGAAGGACCATATTACCAGTCTTGCGAAGGTGGCCTCCCAGAAGCTGGAGTGCTCAACCGCCTCAAGTGTTTCTTTACCCCTGCACAGCTTCTTGCTCTGTACAGGGGCACAGTGCGTCCTTGTATTGAGTATTGTTCACATGTGTGGGGAGGATCCTCTCACACAGCACTTCTAGACAAAGTAGAAAGGAAAGCCTGTCATATCAGTAACTCCCGTCCAATCACCGACTCTCTGCAATCTCTCTCTCTCTTCCCCGCAATGTTGCATCTCTCTCGCTATTCTATCGCTACTACAATATAATCAGTGTTGTTTAGAGCTCTCCCAGTGTATACCACATCCTCTATGTATGGTACGTAGTACCAGTCTTGCAGCTTAATCCCACCCCTACTCTGCAACTCTCCAACTAAAGAGTAAAACAATACTCCCTATCTTTCTTCTATTCAACAGCTGAGCTCTGGAACTTTCTTCCTGAATCCATCTTTTCCTCATCCTATGACTTAAATTGCTTCAAAGTCTGTGTGTTTAGGCATTTTGTCTCGAACGTTCCTTGATTTTGGCCCTGCCACTCTTTCAACTCTGGGGGAGGCACTCGTCACAGGCAGTTTTACCTTTTGTCTCCTTCATTCACATAAAACAAAAACAAAATCCAATGACTCGAACCTAGGATATTCACACTGAAATTCGGTGCACTATAAGCATTACGCTGTCAAGACAGTTGAAGGTTTATGCACAAGCCTACGACATATTATTCAATCTCGAATATTGAATATTAATCTGAGTTTGTACGTACCTTACCTCTTGTCAAGCTGTTTATCACATTACTCAAACTTAGTATGCACACCTGAGAACGCACCTAATAAGAAGTTATTCATATTTATTTATTTTTTGTTTAGTATATTTCTTTATTAATGTATTTTTGTTTACACACTCACCTACCTCTCATAATATATCTCACATAACATATTTATTCCCCCACATCGCATATTTTCAAAAAACATACTCGCTTGCCCCCAAATTCTCTCGCCCCCCCCCCCCCCCCCCATCCTAAACTCCCGTCAAGAAATCACCGCTACTCAATATTCTTCACGCCAATTTGCCTTCACTCCTTTACGTCCCCAGATACCTTAACACCAGGTTCAGTCTAAAGCCGGTATCACACGAGCGCCTTTTCCCTCAACATTTATCCTCAATACTGGTCTGGCAGCTTATGAGGTCAACATTCATGATATTTCAGTCGCCTAACTTTATCTACCATCAGTCTAGTTTCCGATACCAGTTCAAAAGATCCCAGTAATGTTGCCAGATAAATTTTGATCATCGAATGTTGACAATAAAAGCTCTCGTATGTTACCGGCTTAACTCTCTGGGTATGCCTCAACCTCAGTGTTCTCTTCTCTCTTTCTCACAAACACACACACACACACTCTCTCTCTCTTTCTCTCTCTCTCTCTCTCTCTCATTGCCTGGAACTGTAAAGAACGTAATAATCTGATTAACACTTCCACTTTATCTCACAAACTGGTATTAAGTCATATTTTTATTTTCATTCTCCCTCTTCAGTTCTCACTACACACGTTAAGGGGAGATCTCCACTTGGGGATTTTTGTTCTCGACTCCTTTCTCCCTCATGTTTAGCCTCATTGTTTTTCTAATTTTAAGACGTTTGCCCCATTATTTTGAAGATTTTAAGAACTTTAACCCATTTTTGTCAATTTTAAGACTTTTCGTGCCATTTAGGTGTCGAATTTATCCTGTCGAGCGATAGCGAGCCTGTAATTTAAGAGGAACCGGCCTTCGGCCGGGACATTTTTCTACCGAAAAATGTACAAATTTATCTTGAAAGGGACTCAAGGGGGTGTAATTTTAAGCTTGATGGAGGTCTAGGGAACAAACTAAATACCTACCTTTAAGGAGAGATGGGTCGTTTTTCTGGTCCCCCTTTCCCTCGTGGTAAGCCCCATTTGTTTTGAGATTATAAGACATTCGGTCCAATAGTTTGCCGATTTTAAGACCTTTCGCCCCATTTTGTTTTCAATTTTAAGACCTTTCGTGCCATTAGGTGTTGATTTTTTCTGGCGAGCGATAGCGAGCCTGAAAGTTTAAGAGGAACCGACCTTCGGCTGGGAAATTTGTCTACCGATAAACTTACACAATTATCAAAGGGGGATCTAGGGGATTGTTTTTTAAACTTGATGGAGGTTTAGCGAGGAAACTAAGAAATCAAGGAAGACTTGTATTAATAGAAAACAAACAAACCGGTCCATTTCCCCTTAAGCCAAGGGAATTCCATATATTAATTAATTAGCGTTATAATATTTTGTAATACTATTATTCATTATTATAAATTATTCTTTTAGTTTCCCTCTAGTTTCCTCCATCAAGTTAAAAGACAATATCCACAAGGCCCAACCTTCGTGATAAATTGGTACCTTTTTCGGTAGAATAATACCTCAGCAGATGGCCAGTTGCTCATTAATTGAAGGCTCGCTATCGTTGCCATGAAAATATTCGACACCTTTAAGGCATGAAAGGTCTTAACATTGACACAGGACTAGGGTAAGAGGTCTTAAAGTGGTCAAACTAATGGGGAGAAACGTCTTAAAAGATGGTTTCTCGGTGTATGCAAAATAAAATATATACAAATATAACAAATCAATAAAATAAAAATAATAATAATAATAATAATAATAATAATAATAATAATAATGATAATAATAATCCATCTTGTGTATGATTCCTCGTTTCTTTGTTATCAGTATTTCTGTTGCTCTGAGGTAATGCTCTTATCTCCTAATGCTCTTATGGTGGTGGTGATTAGCTGTGGTTCCTTGTTATATTATCTATTATCTCTCCATCACTTTGTCTTAAGGGAAGGTGGGTCGCTTTTCTGGTCTCCCTTTTCCCTCATGTTTAGCCCCATTAGTTTTCAGATTTTAAGACGTTCGCTCCATTAGTTTGGCGATTTTGAGACCTTTCGCCTGATTTCTATGTCAATTTTAAGACCTTTCGTGTCTTTTAGATGTCAATTTTTTCCTGGCGGGCGGTAGCGAGCCTGTAATTTTAGAAGGAAACGGTCTTTTTCTACCGAAAAATTTACAAATTTATCTTGATTGGAGGTCTAGGGGGTGTTTTTTAAAGCTTGATGGAGGTCTAACGGGGAAACTAATAACATTATGAAAACATGAATACATAAGCAAATCAACACACCCATCCCCCCTTTCTAACTCTCTCTTGGGGATTATAATTTATTCTTCAACACAAAACACGTACCTTACTTATATATATAAACAGTTTATGAGTTGTAGATTATACACTTTGTATTGCCACACACACACATACAGTGTGTCACAGTGGCCGAGCGCACTAAGTCACCATACTCCAGTGACTAGTTGCTTGACTCTGGTAGCGCAGGTTCGATTCCAGCTACCCGGCGGTGAGGTTTCTGTCAAAAACTTTCCTGGCTGTGGAGGTTAGGTGTTGAAGCGCCACCTCTGGGTTCCACCTGGTTCCCTGCACATATTCTACCACTGCTGGGGGTATGTAGGCTCCCTTGTGGCAGCCAAAGTCAATCTGTTGACTGCTTAGGATCAGCTAATGTAACGAAAATGGAGGTTGATGAAAATTTGTATAGAATCTTGGCAAATGGATTTAAATTATTCTAAATAATGTTATGAACATAATAAAACATGTTGCCATTTTTTCCATTTGGTCCCAGGGTGATTTTGAGGCCTAGGCCCTATATAGGTTTTGCGCCTACCCGGTAAAGTAAAAATTTGATTTTTTCAACTAATATTGTTTTAATCACTTGTAGAGGCATTTAAATGAGACAAATATTTATAATAAGTATGTATATAAATATTGAAATATTTTCCCATAAGATGTCTGGTCCATTATGATTATATTCTTTATAATTATAATTAACAGTAATTATTAAGGTACCCCCTTACAACTATGTACCAACCAAATCACCTAAGATAATTTCACAGTGAAATTAGATGTCAGACAACTAAGACATATTATTAGCCCATCGTTGTAACTGTCCATGAAGGACTCCACTGTGTTATTTTCCCAGAAAGGGCCGGGCCGGCCAACAGAACCAAGCTCCAATCTGTCAGAGAACAGCACAAATGACGATTCACTGAATAGGAGACTGACACGATCTCATGTCAGTTCATTCAATCGAGATCTATGCTTCTACTGACAAGATACCAGATATGATGGATAGCATGCTAGGGCAGGTTCAAAGCCAGAACCGGTTCACAACTGCTGAAGTGAAGACATTGGAAAATCAATCGAAGAAGATCGTGGAGGCCAGTGGCAATGAAGTTTGGAAACTGAATATGACTGACATCCTCGCAGAGGAAGACTTTCTCTCCAGGGACATTAAGTACCTTAAAAGCTGCCACACAATGCACTGGCAACATTATGTACAACAGCCTGAATAATCTAGTACAAGGGAGAAGCATCCCTTCACTGATGAAAACACGATCGAATTCATTTCAGTTGAAATTGAGTTAATCGCTGAACTACATGAGCGCCTGGATCAAGGAGACATCATCACACTGAATGATGTGGCCACATCATACAGTAATATGATGGATGATCATTTAGTTCACAACAGGCAGATAACTCGTCAGATACTCTTAGAGAAAATCAAGAAAAACATCACAGATTTCGTAATCACTGATGCAAGAGGGACTCATACATTCCAAAAAAGCTGGTCGGTCTGCCAGGCATTCCAGGAGAGAGACATACAAGGAGACATGAACACATTCTTCCGGTGCACAAACATCATCCGACAGGCTGTCCTACGTGCAAGGAGGTAGTGTCCATGGTCTTTTGATGGTTCACTGGTCGGATGCAGTGAAATGGGTGAACCAGCTGAATTGATAACCCTGACTAGGTGGATCTTGCAAGGAGCAAAAGCTGCAACATCTGAGACAAGTAAACAACAGCTGCACAACTCGTGCCTGATTCTGTCTCAGCCAGTAATACAGGCCTGCAAAAGCAGCAAGAAAGAAAGACAAATGACATTGACCCCTGTATCATCAGAATCCACGTTGCACAACATGTTCGAAAGTTCATATGCTGTTGGACTCTCACTCTGCATGTACCACATCTTCATAAGTTAAAAGGCAGTATCACTGCTGAGCCAGTGTGGAGCTGGGGTCTCGTTTGACCGTGTTATAAAAATATGTAACACCATTGCCAATGCCATCTCTAAAAATATCAGACAATATGACGTGTATGTGCCACCAGGCCTTCTAAGGAACAAAACAATCCGTGCCTCCATGGACAACATCGACAAGAAAGTTGACACACCAGATGGATAAGGCAGTTTCCATGGAATGGCCCTTGGAGTGTACCAGCGCTCAGGTTAGGGTGAAACAGTGTTGGGCCCAGTGGAGATCAAGAGTCAGAGCCCAACATCTGAGGGGCTACAAGATGTACCACCAGCTGTCACCAATATGGTTGCATGTACGGTCGAGGGAAATCCAACGCCCAGAACAAGTCCACACCACCCCAACTACAAGATGGAAGTGTATGATGATGAGTACAGTACCTCACAGACCAATGACATTGGGTGGCTGGTGGCCCATTTCTGCAATAGAGACAGTGGTCAACAGGTTGGCTCAGAAGCACACTCATCAAAGAGTGAGGAACCAGAAGAAACCACAACTGAGAAGGTGGAGGAAGAACATTGTGTACCTGTTTGGTCTGCACATTTCTCGCAAGTAACGACACCAAGGATTCACTCACTCTGTACCTAGCTGAGCAACTCATAGGTACTAGCACTACGGTACTGCAAAGCTGATGACTGTGACGCGCCAGAGTGTGATGATGAACTTTGAATGCCCAGTCAGTACTGGGGTCAGCACACAAGAGGAGGCAGACATGCTGCAGATGGTGCAAGATCAGACTTGTAGTACATATATATTCACAAGACACATATGTGCTCCTCTTGGTTCTTCGCAGGGTGCCATATCTTGGCAGCAAAGCAGCACTGATCATGGGCACCGGAGAGTGCCGTCACACGGTTATGCTGAAACCCATCTATGAGGAACTTGGCCAGGAGAAAGCAGTTGCTTCAATTAACTGGCATTCACTAACGGGATGCGACACTACAGGGCACATGCAAGGAAAGGGCAAAAAGGGATGCTTCATAGGCATTACTTGCTGCACATCCTCCTGTGGTTGCTGCAATCGCTGATCTGGGAGTGGGTGCAGAACCATCTGCTGAAGTAGTCAGGGGCTGTGAAGCATTCCTCTGTGCACTCTTCTGCCCCAAGCATCTGCACATCACACAGGCAAATGCTCTCAGATGGCACCTCTTCAAACTGCTGAAATCTGACCAGGGAGTGGACAAACTACCACATACCCCTGGTGCATGGCTGGAGCACATCCGGTGCGCACACCTGCAGGCAAACATTTGGTCTCAGGACCTTGTCCTACATCCAACCACACCCGACCCATTGACACTTGGGTGGCAGAAAGAGGGTGACAGGCTGTTGCCAGTGCAGAACAAGGAACCACCAGCACCAGATGCAGTTCTGCAGCTTGCTAGATGCAACTGTGGTTCCATCAGGGTTCAGTCAAGCAGCAAGACATGTTCATGCAAGTGTTCCTACAGATCTAACAATCTGGTCTGTACAGAACTCTGCAACTGTGAAGGAGATGAGGACAAGTGCCAGAACACCCAACAACCTGCCTCTGAAGAAGAGTGAAGGGTATGTGCCTTGGACTTCGGAAAGTAATTCCAAGTACATACTCACACTTATGTACATGCTCAACGCTCATTAACTTTAAGGGTGGATCATACCGTATTTAATGCACTGAACTTAAAAACAGACTCTTAATTGCGAGAAGGGTCCATGACACCATTGCACAGGCACATATTGAAATTTCAGACATGTATGAGTACATAAGAACAATTTTATGGACTCTCACAATGGAACTTTTGGGAGGTGAAAAATATTTCATTTTTGTTATGCCCCAAATGCCTTAAATGGCATATACTGTAGACCGACACTATTCACTCATATTGACTTGTTTTCATATTAAAACAATACAGCATTGCAGGATTGGTCATACTGATCATTTTGAGGGGTCATATGCTTGGGTTTGTAAAATTAATATTTTTACAGTAGTGTTTTTCTTGTAATGTTCACGTCTCCATCGATTTTATAATGAAAATGACACTGAGACCAAACAGAAAAAATTGCAACAAAATTTGTCCTGCTCTATTATGCATTTGGAGGTAATTGAACCCTGTTGCCAAGATTCTATACAAAAAAAAATTCCTTGCATTATCTGACGGACTATAAGTTAGGATTAGGAATTGTGTATTTTCAGCCTCATAGGCTGCCGGTTTGATATAAACCGATTATTAATATTTATATTATTATTATTATTAAAGACACACACACACTCAACTTCAGTATGTCATTAATCTGTATATATCTATCTACTTTCTGATCTGTTTACATACTGTGCATCTATCTTACTTGCTCACCTCTCCATATCTATCTGTTTACATACCAACATGTGCATCTATCTTACTTGCTCACCTCTCCATATCTATCTGTTTACATACCAACCTGTGCATCTACCTTACTTGCTCACCTCTCCATATCTATCTGTTTACATACCAACCTGTGCATCTACCTTACTTGCTCACCTCTCCATATCTATCTGTTTACATACCAACCTGTGCATCTACCTTACTTGCTCACCTCTCCATATCTATCTGTTTACATACTGTGCATCTACCTTACTTGCTCACCTCTCCATATCTATCTGTTTACATACCAACCTGTGCATCTACCTTACTTGCTCACCTCTCCATATCTATCTGTTTACATACTGTGCATCTACCTTACTTGCTCACCTCTCCATATCTATCTGTTTACATACTGTGCATCTACTTTACTTGCTCACCTCTCCATATCTATCTGTTTACATACTGTGCATCTACCTTACTTGCTCACCTCTCCATATCTATCTGTTTACATACTGTGCATCTACCTTACTTGCTCACCTCTCCATATCTATCTGTTTACATACTGTGCATCTACCTTACTTGCTCACATCTCCATATCTATCTGTTTACATACTGTGCATCTACCTTACTTGCTCACAATCTCCATATCTATCTGTTTACATACTGTGCATCTACCTTACTTTGCTCCACCCCTCCATATCTATCTGTTTACATACTGTGCATCTACCTTACTTGCTCACCTCTCCATATCTATCTGTTTACATACTGTGCATCTACCTTACTTGCTCACCTCTCCATATCTATCTGTTTACATACTGTGCATCTACCTTACTTGCTCACCTCTCCATATATATCTGTTTTACATACTGTGGCAATCTACCTTACTTGCTCACCTCTCCATATATATCTGTTTACATACTGTGCATCTACCTTACTTGCTCACCTCTCCATATCTATCTGTTTACATACTGTGCATCTACCTTACTTGCTCACCTCTCCATATATATCTGTTTACATACTGTGCATCTACCTTACTTGCTCACCTCTCCATATCTATCTGTTTACATACTCTGCATCTACCTTACTTGCTCACCTCTCCATATATATCTGTTTACATACTGTGCATCTACCTTACTTGCTCACCTCTCCATATCTATCTGTTTACATACTGTGCATCTACCTTACTTGCTCACACTCTCCATACCTCTCCATATATATCTTCTGTTTACATACCAACCTGTGCATCTACCTTACTTGCTCACCTCTCCATATATATCTGTTTACATACTGTGCATCTACCTTACTTGCTCACCTCTCCATATATATCTGTTTACATACCAACCTGTGCATCTACCTTACTTGCTCACCTCTCCATATATATCTGTTTACATACTGTGCATCTACCTTACTTGCTCACCTCTCCATATATATCTGTTTACATACCAACCTGTGCATCTACCTTACTTGCTCACCTCTCCATATCTATCTGTTTACATACTGTGCATCTACCTTACTTGCTCACCTCTCCATATATATCTGTTTACATACTGTGCATCTACCTTACTTGCTCACCTCTCCATATATATCTGTTTACATACTGTGCATCTACCTTACTTGCTCACCTCTCCATATATCTGTTTACATACTGTGCATCTACCTTACTTGCTCACCTCTCCATATATCTGTTTACATACTGTGCATCTACCTTACTTGCTCACCTCTCCATATATATCTGTTTACATACTGTGCATCTACCTTACTTGCTCACCTCTCCATATCTATCTGTTTACATACTGTGCATCTACCTTACTTGCTCACCTCTCCATATATATCTGTTTACATACCAACCTGTGCATCTACCTTACTTGCTCACCTCTCCATATATATCTGTTTACATACTGTGCATCTACCTTACTTGCTCACCTCTCCATATATCTGTTTACATACTGTGCATCTACCTTACTTGCTCACCTCTCCATATCTATCTGTTTACATACTGTGCATCTACCTTACTTGCTCACCTCTCCATATATATCTGTTTACATACCAACCTGTGCATCTACCTTACTTGCTCACCTCTCCATATATATCTGTTTACATACTGTGCATCTACCTTACTTGCTCACCTCTCCATATATATCTGTTTACATACTGTGCATCTACCTTACTTGCTCACCTCTCCATATATATATGTTTACATACTGTGCATCTACCTTACTTGCTCACCTCTCCATATATATCTTACCATCAATATACTGCATTAAGGGAGGATGGGCGTATTTATTTGCTCATTTAGGTATGTTTTCTTAATTGTTCTTAGTTTCCTCCATTAGCTTTAAAAAACACCCCCAATATCCGGCCGAAGGCCGATTCCTCTTTAATTACAGGCTTGCTATCACTCGCCACGAAAAAAGCGACACTGAAATGTCTCGAACAATTTTAGAATTGACAGAAATGGGACGAACAGTTTTAAAATCGCCATTTTTTTTTTTTTTTTTTTTTTTTTGGGGGGGGGGGGGGGGGGCCTGAGGTGGGATTGATTCTTATGCAGTTTGGCCTGGCGAGTCCGAATCTGTAGTCAGAATTGTGGGCCGAACGTCTTAAAATCTAGAAACTAATAGGGCTAAACATGAGGAAGAAGGGGGGCCATAAAAATGACTTGTTTCCCCTTAATGAATAAGAATGTAATATACAAACCTACAAATGGTGAAAGCTTTGAAGATCCTTACTTTGGCAAATTATCTCTCCGCTAATGGTCTTAATCTGTTTATCGCTTGTGTCTAATGAGGAGAGAGAGAGAGAGAGAGAGAGAGAGAGAGAGAGAGAGAGAGAGGGGCGGGGGGGGAGGGGGTTCTTTCATGTTGACTTTACTTATCTGTATGCCTTTGGCTATAATATCCCCGCCCCCTCTCACTTAGTTAGCTCCCCATAGCAATCTTGGTAAGCCTTTCATCTATCATTAACTTTTATGGTTAGCCTCCCCATCTCTCTCAGAACATCTGTCGTATCAATAATGGGCGTATTTATGTCCTCATATAACTAGCTTTTTAATACCTTTTATTAGTTTCGACCTCCCTAGACACCTTTCAAGCTTGAAAAACACCCATCCAAGACCCTCCTTTAAGATGAATTTGTACATTTTTCGATAGACAAATGCCCCGGCCTAAAGCCGGTTTCTATTAAATTACAGGGTCGCATTCGCTCGCTAGGATAACAATCAACACCTAAATGGGACGAAAGGTTTTACAATAGACTGACTTAAAATCTGAAAACTAATGGGGCTAAACATGAGGAAGAAGGGGGACCAGAAATACGACTTATCTCCTCTTAACTCGTAAAAGGTCAGTATACTTTTATGGTTTCCCTCCTATGCTCCCTCAGCACATCTGTCATATCAATAAGTTTCCAAGGATTGTCCGATACCAATGTTCCACCAATTAAGCACTACATGTGCTATATGTTGCTGTAGCATAAACTACAATATCCCACTCTATAACCACACAAACCACCCAAACTAAATTCATCCTACACACCCTGCCACTACAACAGGGGGATTCAAACATTTTTGTTTTCAGACGCTGTAATTCCCGAGAAAGGGTGGCCATGAACATAGGGGTTTATCACGAATCGCTAGGTCAAGTTGCCCGGGCATAACATCTACCAATAACGTTCTGTCAGTGTGGGCTCGATCCGCTGGCCCTTTAATCAGCAACAGACTATACCACGGCTGTGTATTAATAACCTATTATACCACTGTTCTTTGCAACCACTATATCTACCTCCCTACATTTACCCCCCCCCCCAATCCTCTATAACCTGTTCAAAATAAGTTAGCCAAAACCTGTAGAAGTCACAAACGACTATAGAAATCAAGATGGGAAAGATTAGCCAGGGAGTAGGTGTGGACATTTTCAGCTCAATTGCTCTGGCCTTTTTTTTATTTATAGAGGTTAGAGTTCACGATTACCTCCTACCTATCCCTCCTTCCACCACAACTACTACCACTACCACAACCACCCCCTACAACCCCTACTACCACCACTACAAACCCTACCACCACAACTACCATCCCTACAACCCCTTCCACCACAACAGAGTACTGAGGCAGTGTCTTAACCCCTTGAAGCTCTGACGCGTTTTAGCAGTTTATTTTGGCTACCATTAGACGATGTTATGCAGCTTAGGAAGGATCTGGGGGTATTAAAAGGGTAAACGCTATCTAAATTAACCCTCTGACTTCCATATACCCTTCCTAATCTGAATCAAATCGTCTAATAATTACCAGAAAACAGAACAGAAATTCGTATTGGAGCTTGAAAGGGTTAAGGAGAGATGGACTGTATTTTTGGGTCCCCATTATCCCTCATGTATAGTCGAGAGGGTGAATGAGGTGCAGGGTATGAAACAGGTACGTGTTCAAATTTATTTCCAAGAAAACGTCAGTAAGTTCGAAAAGTCCAAAAACTAGGTTGTTGGAATTAAGTTTAAAATGTTTAAATTACGTTCGAAAAGTGCTAATTGGAATTATGTTAAAAAACATCCACTTGGTGTTAAGTACGAAATTCGGATATAAGTTCGAAAATCCTTCGAACTTGTTTCCCACGAACCCATTTTCCGATTATGAACACGGAATTTAAAATAGGATCGTATGTAATATTACAAAATTTAGTTGGAAATACATACGTGCTAAAAAGTACGTGTTGATAGTGTAGGGTTTGAAACAGGTACGCGTTCGAATTTATTTCCAAGTAAACGTCATTAAGTTCGATAAGGCCAAAAAACAGGTTGCTGGAATTATGTTCGAAATGTTCTAGTTTGAATTAGGTTAGAAAAGTGATTACTGGAATTATGTTCGAAAATATAACTGGCACGAACTTATTGTACACGTACCGCTTTCCCCCTCCCGTTTAGTCCCATTACTTTTCAGATTTTAAGAATTTCGACCCATTCGTTTGACAATTTTAGGGACTTTTCACCCCATTTCGTTGTTATTATTAGGACTTTTCGTGTAATTTAGGTGTCGATTTTTTCCTGGCGAGCGATAGCAAGCCTGTACTTTAAGAGCAACCGGCCTTTGGCCGGTAAATTTTTCTATCGAAAAATGTACAAATTTATCTTGGAGGGTATTGAGGGGTGTTTTTTTTTAAGCTTGATGGAGGTCTAGAGAAAACACTAATACAAAATATTATAACACATATATAAATGAGCAAATAATATAACACATATAAATGAGCAAATAATATAACACATATATAAATGAGCAAATAATATAACACATATATAAATGAGCAAATAATATAACACATATAAATGAGCAAATAATATAACACATATATAAATGAGCAAATAATATAACACATATATAAATGAGCAAATAATATAACACATATATAAATGAGCAAATAATATAACACATATATAAATGAGCAAATAATATAACACATATAAATAAATAATATAACACATATATAAATGAGCAAATAATATAACACATATAAATTAGCAAATAATATAACACATATATAAATGAGCAAATCATATAACACATATAAATGAGCAAATAATATAACACATATATAAATGAGCAAATAATATAACACATATATAAATGAGCAAATAATATAACACATATATAAATGAGCAAATAATATAACACATATATAAATGAGCAAATAATATAACACATATAAATTAGCAAATAATATAACACATATATAAATGAGCAAATAATATAACACATATAAATGAGCAAATAATATAACACATATATAAATGAGCAAATAATATAACACATATAAATGAGCAAATAATATAACACATATAAATGAGCAAATAATATAACACATATATAAATGAGCAAATAATGTAACACACATAAATGAGCAAATAATATAACACATATATAAATTAGCAAATCAATACGCCCATCCCTCCTTAATCAAATTGTGACTGATTATTCTCCCCAAGGCCCTGAATTCTGGTCTCCTCTGCCTGCCTGTGAGTGTTACCAGTCCTGCCTGAGTGTGTGTTGGCGTGCGTGTGTGCATGTGTGAATGGATTAGTGTGTGTGTGTGTGTGTGTGAATGGGTTAGTGTGTGTACTTGTATCCATTTGGTGTGCATGTGTGTGTACGAGCGTCGTTGTGTGTTTGCGTGTGTATGTACTGTATGAGCTTGGATGTACTGTTTGTTTTCGCGCCATTTTGTGAGTGAGAGCAAGTTTATGTCAGTGCATGAATATACCTATGTTAGTAATTGTATTTGCGAGTTCGTGTGTGTGTGTGTGTGTTTGCGTGTGTGTGTTCATTAAGGTGTAAGGTTGACCTACCTGGACATGAATATAAAGTCACTGATAATTAATATATAAATGTATTGATATAAGAAACAGCAATGGTACAATAGTCGATTTCGTATGTTTTAACTTGACTTAGGACCGTTAAACGTTTCCCTCTCCATGTGTGTATTTAATAATAATATTAATAATAATACTAATGTTCAGGTTTCTTGATCAAACAAATAAAACCCTTACTTTTCATTAAAGGGTAGGGAACCAAAATTATAACGAGCATTCTTACCATTACCTCACAACTCTCCGTCAAAGCTATCCTAAAGTGACGGATCTGATACTCTATTAAGACTTTACATTTCAGTTATTTGGTTTAGATGCTTGAAGAAATTTTTCTGAGCAGTTTTCCAAGGCCCTCAGCGTTAGATATTATGGGGAGATTTCCACGTAAGAGATGTTTCTCTGGACCCCTTTTCTCCCTCAAGTTTAGTCCCATCGCTTTAGAGATTTTAAGATGTTCGCCCCATTAGTCATGCAATATTAAGAATGTTTGCCGCATTTCTGTTAATGTTAAGACCTTTCATGCCATTTCGGAGTGGATTGTTTTTCCTGGCGAGCGATAGCCCGCCTGCAATTTAAGAGGAACTGGCCTTCGGCCGGGACAGTTTTCTACCGACAAATGTACAAATTTATCTTGAAAGGGGGCCTAGGGGGTGTAATTATAAGCTTGATGGAGATCTAAGGTACAAACTAAAAACCTCCCCTTAAAGCTAATCCCAGGAGGAATCCACGTTACTATCACTATGCTTTGATCTCGCCCTATACAAGGAAAAAAAAAAAAAAAAAAAAAGAGATACAAAATTATATATAACTTTGGACTCTTAATTCGGACTTTTCCCCGTCCTATCCCTGTGAGCTGGGAATCATTAATTATGTAAACGATGCCGGAAAGAGTTTCATTTTGTTCTCTTAGGGGAGATGGTAGGGTTTTCAGGACACCCTTCTCCCTCATGCTTAGCCCCTTTGGTTTTCAGATTATAAGACGTTCGGCCCATTAGTTTAGCGATTTTAATACCTTTCACCCCATTTTTTGTCAATATATAGACTTTTTGTGTCATTTAGTTGTCATTTTTTTTCTTGGCGAGCGATAGTCAGCCTGTAATTTAAAAGGAACCGGCCTTCGCCCGGGACATTTTTCTATCGAAAAAATTTACACTTCATTTCTCTTGAAGGAGGGTCTTGGGCGGGTACTTTGTAAGCTTGATGGAGGTCTAGGGAGGAAACTGAAAATATAATAAATGCATACATAAATAAGCAAATAAATACCCCCCCCCCCCCCCCCCTAAGTAAACGATGGCGGCAAGAGTTATATTTTGCTTTAATTAATGTCTCACTTTTACGGCCGGATTCAAAGTGGCCCATGTTGAAAATGTATAGTTCATTTATATTTTGATATTTTGTTTATGGAATAGTTAGTTTTTGTTTGACCTCATAGATGGTAGAGATGAAGTTGAATGTAAACACCATATGAGGAGAAGCACTTGACCCCTTCTATACCGGGGACCTCTTTTTCATTTTAATCTTGCTATATTTAAACTATTTTATGCAGTTTAAGAAGGATCTGTGGTAGTATAAAGGGTTAAGTGAGATGGTTCGAAGCCTATTAACTACTGGGGGCCCTTTTTAAACTGAATAAAATCGTCTAATAGTACCCAGCATAAAGGTTAAAGAACGTCACCGGTACAGAAGTGGTTTATTTACAATGTTTCGCGTATTGCTTCATCAGGTAAATGACTTGATTAGGAAGCTATAATATACAGTATGCACAATGTTGTCCATACAGTGCTCCTCCTCAGATGGTGTTTATATTCATTCTGTCAACGTTTCCGAGTTTATTTTCTCAAAAGATACATCTTTTGTTTGTTTATGTCTGATTGTGTCGTGTAACTATCCCACTATGAGTGAGTTTTGACTTATGAAAGAAATCATCAACATTACCATACAATTACAGGTATAACATCACTATTCAGGATAAACGGTAATATTGAATTCTGCATTATTATACTGGTTTTATTACACAAGCATTCCCGTATTTACTAACTGTCTGACTAACTCTCCTATAATTACACAAGTATTCCCGTATTTACTAACTGTCTGACTAACTCTCCTATAATTACACAAGCATTCCCGTATTTACTAACTGTCTGACTAACTCTCCTATAACTCTCCTATAATTACACAAGCATTCCCGTATTTACTAACTGTCTGACTAACTCTCCTATAATTACACAAGTATTCCCGTATTTACTAACTGTCTGACTAACTCTCCTATAATTACACAAGTATTCCCGTATTTACTAACTGTCTGACTAACTCTCCTATAATTACACAAGTATTCCCGTATTTACTAACTGTCTGACTAACTCTCCTATAATTACACAAGTATTCCCGTATTTACTAACTGTCTGACTAACTCTCCTATAATTACACAAGTATTCCCGTATTTACTAACTGTCTGACTAACTCTCCTATAATTTGTTATTCTAGTAGTGTTAATCAGCGTGCGTAGGTACGTGTGTGTGTGTGTCTGTTTTAGCATAGGTTTGAGTGTGTGTACTAGTGGGTATGCATCATTTGCCTTTGTGTATGGGTGTTTGCGTTCAAGAATGTTGTTCCTGTAATAGGTAGGCAGATGGCTATATAAAATAACTACACATACTAACATTTTGCAGGATACGAAGACACATTTCTCTTTTATGTTATGGCTATCATTATATAATTATATTTAGATAAGGAAGGGTATATTGAATTCATCGGGTTAAATACGATAGTGTTTATCGTATAATATTCCCACAGACCCTTTCCTAAGCAGTGTTAAATCGTATGTGATAGCCAGACTAAACTATCAAATTGCATCATAATTCTCTTGGGGGTCATATATAGATATACAGATAGAGCATGTGTATGTGCTGTGTGTGTGTATGTGTGTGTGTGTGTGTGTGTGTATGTGTGAGTGTGTGTGTGTGTTTGTTTACCCCCCAGTGAAAAGGTTACCCAGGCGAGACAAAGTTGACTCTTATATGCTTCAATATTTCTGAAGCTACCAGCCTCTCCTGAGGGCTGAATATGAGAGAGAGAGAGAGAGAGAGAGAGAGAGAGAACTAGATATGTTTATCCTCACAAAGAATAATAAGATATGTATATAATATTGTAGCATGTATATATTTGTCGTTAGAAAAAAATATACAACACTTTATTGTTAATGGAATTATAATGTGTTTGTGTAATTTACGCTCTTTAGTTTGTCTCCTCTTCTTCTTCTTCCTTGTTCGATTACCTTCTGTTTTACATTGTTTATGTTTCATCATACTGCTATGGTATAACAATCCCAGAGCTATTACATTATGTTTGCTAGTGTCATGTCAGTGATTACCTCCTGTTTTACATTGTTTATGTTTCATCATACTGCTATGGTATAACAATCCCAGAGCTATTACATTATGTTTGCTAGTGTCATGTCAGTGATTACCTCCTGTTTTACATTGTTTATGTTTCATCATACTGCTATGGTATAACAATCCCAGAGCTATTACATTATGTTTGCTAGTGTCATGTCAGTGATTACCTCCTGTTTTACATTGTTTATGTTTCATCATACTGCTATGGTATAACAATCCCAGAGCTATTACATTATGTTTGCTAGTGTCATGTCAGTGATTACCTCCTGTTTTACATTGTTTATGTTTCATCATACTGCTATGGTATAACAATCCCAGAGCTATTACATTATGTTTGCTAGTGTCATGTCAGTGATTACCTCCTGTTTTACATTGTTTATGTTTCATCATACTGCTATGGTATAACAATCCCAGAGCTATTACATTATGTTTGCTAGTGTCATGTCAGTGATTACCTCCTGTTTTACATTGTTTATGTTTCATCATACTGCTATGGTATAACAATCCCAGAGCTATTACATTATGTTTGCTAGTGTCATGTCAGTGATTACCTCCTGTTTTACATTGTTTATGTTTCATCATACTGCTATGGTATAACAATCCCAGAGCTATTACATTATGTTTGCTAGTGTCATGTCAGTGATTACCTCCTGTTTTACATTGTTTATGTTTCATCATACTGCTATGGTATAACAATCCCAGAGCTATTACATTATGTTTGCTAGTGTCATGTCAGTGATTACCTCCTGTTTTACATTGTTTATGTTTCATCATACTGCTATGGTATAACAATCCCAGAGCTATTACATTATGTTTGCTAGTGTCATGTCAGTGATTACCTTCTGTTTGACATTGTTTATGTTTCATCATACTGCTATGGTATAACAATCCCAGAGCTATTACATTATGTTTGCTAGTGTCATGTCAGTGATTACCTCCTGTTTTACATTGTTTATGTTTCATCATACTGCTATGGTATAACAATCCCAGAGCTATTACATTATGTTTGCTAGTGTCATGTCAGTGATTACCTTCTGTTTTACATTGTTTATGTTTCATCATACTGCTATGGTATAACAATCCCAGAGCTATTACATTATGTTTGCTAGTGTCATGTCAGTGATTACCTCCTGTTTTACATTGTTTATGTTTCATCATACTGCTATGGTATAACAATCCCAGAGCTATTACATTATGTTTGCTAGTGTCATGTCAGTGATTACCTCTGTTTGACATTGTTTATGTTTCATCATACTGCTATGGTATAACAATCCCAGAGCTATTACATTATGTTTGCTAGTGTCATGTCAGTGATTACCTTCTGTTTTACATTGTTTATGTTTCATCATACTGCTATGGTATAACAATCCCAGAGCTATTACATTATGTTTGCTAGTGTCATGTCAGTGATTACCTCCTGTTTTACATTGTTTATGTTTCATCATACTGCTATGGTATAACAATCCCAGAGCTATTACATTATGTTTGCTAGTGTCATGTCAGTGATTACCTCCTGTTTTACATTGTTTATGTTTCATCATACTGCTATGGTATAACAATCCCAGAGCTATTACATTATGTTTGCTAGTGTCATGTCAGTGATTACCTTCCTGTTTTACATTGTTTATGTTTCATCATACTGCTATGGTATAACAATCCCAGAGCTATTACATTATGTTTGCTAGTGTCATGTCAGTGATTACCTTGTTTACATTGTTTATGTTTCATCATACTGCTATGGTATAACAATCCCAGAGCTATTACATTATGTTTGCTAGTGTCATGTCAGTGATTACCTCCTGTTTTACATTGTTTATGTTTCATCATACTGCTATGGTATAACAATCCCAGAGCTATTACATTATGTTTGCTAGTGTCATGTCAGTGATTACCTTCTGTTTTACATTGTTTATGTTTCATCATACTGCTATGGTATAACAATCCCAGAGCTATTACATTATGTTTGCTAGTGTCATGTCAGTGATTACCTCCTGTTTTACATTGTTTATGTTTCATCATACTGCTATGGTATAACAATCCCAGAGCTATTACATTATGTTTGCTAGTGTCATGTCAGTGATTACCTCCTGTTTTACATTGTTTATGTTTCATCATACTGCTATGGTATAACAATCCCAGAGCTATTACATTATGTTTGCTAGTGTCATGTCAGTGATTACCTCCTGTTTTACATTGTTTATGTTTCATCATACTGCTATGGTATAACAATCCCAGAGCTATTACATTATGTTTGCTAGTGTCATGTCAGTGATTACCTCTTTTACATTGTTTATGTTTCATCATACTGCTATGGTATAACAATCCCAGAGCTATTACATTATGTTTGCTAGTGTCATGTCAGTCAGTGATTACCTTCTGTTTGACATTGTTTATGTTTCATCATACTGCTATGGTATAACAATCCCAGAGCTATTACATTATGTTTGCTAGTGTCATGTCAGTGATTACCTTCTGTTTTACATTGTTTATGTTTCATCATACTGCTATGGTATAACAATCCCAGAGCTATTACATTATGTTTGCTAGTGTCATGTCAGTGATTACCTTCTGTTTTACATTGTTTATGTTTCATCATACTGCTATGGTATAACAATCCCAGAGCTATTACATTATGTTTGCTAGTGTCATGTCAGTGATTACCTCCTGTTTGACATTGTTTATGTTTCATCATACTGCTATGGTATAACAATCCCAGAGCTATTACATTATGTTTGCTAGTGTCATGTCAGTGATTACCTCCTGTTTTACATTGTTTATGTTTCATCATACTGCTATGGTATAACAATCCCAGAGCTATTACATTATGTTTGCTAGTGTCATGTCAGTGATTACCTCCTGTTTTACATTGTTTATGTTTCATCATACTGCTATGGTATAACAATCCCAGAGCTATTACATTATGTTTGCTAGTGTCATGTCAGTGATTACCTCCTGTTTACATTGTTTATGTTTCATCATACTGCTATGGTATAACAATCCCAGAGCTATTACATTATGTTTGCTAGTGTCATGTCAGTGATTACCTCCTGTTTTACATTGTTTATGTTTCATCATACTGCTATGGTATAACAATCCCAGAGCTATTACATTATGTTTGCTAGTGTCATGTCAGTGATTACCTTCTGTTTTACATTGTTTATGTTTCATCATACTGCTATGGTATAACAATCCCAGAGCTATTACATTATGTTTGCTAGTGTCATGTCAGTGATTACCTTCTGTTTGACATTGTTTATGTTTCATCATACTGCTATGGTATAACAATCCCAGAGCTATTACATTATGTTTGCTAGTGTCATGTCAGTGATTACCTTCTGTTTTACATTGTTTATGTTTCATCATACTGCTATGGTATAACAATCCCAGAGCTATTACATTATGTTTGCTAGTGTCATATCAGTGATTACCTTCTGTTTGACATTGTTTATGTTTCATCATACTGCTATGGTATAACAATCCCAGAGCTATTACATTATGTTTGCTAGTGTCATGTCAGTGATTACCTCCTGTTTGACATTGTTTATGTTTCATCATACTGCTATGGTATAACAATCCCAGAGCTATTACATTATGTTTGCTAGTGTCATATCAGTGATTACCTTCTGTTTGACATTGTTTATGTTTCATCATACTGCTATGGTATAACAATCCCAGAGCTATTACATTATGTTTGCTAGTGTCATATCAGTGATTACCTTCTGTTTGACATTGTTTATGTTTCATCATACTGCTATGGTATAACAATCCCAGAGCTATTACATTATGTTTGCTAGTGTCATGTCAGTGATTACCTTCTGTTTTACATTGTTTATGTTTCATCATACTGCTATGGTATAACAATCCCAGAGCTATTACATTATGTTTGCTAGTGTCATGTCAGTGATTACCTCCTGTTTTACATTGTTTATGTTTCATCATACTGCTATGGTATAACAATCCCAGAGCTATTACATTATGTTTGCTAGTGTCATGTCAGTGATTACCTTCTGTTTGACATTGTTTATGTTTCATCATACTGCTATGGTATAACAATCCCAGAGCTATTACATTATGTTTGCTAGTGTCATGTCAGTGATTACCTTCTGTTTGACATTGTTTATGTTTCATCATACTGCTATGGTATAACAATCCCAGAGCTATTACATTATGTTTGCTAGTGTCATGTCAGTGATTACCTTCTGTTTGACATTGTTTATGTTTCATCATACTGCTATGGTATAACAATCCCAGAGCTATTACATTATGTTTGCTAGTGTCATGTCAGTGATTTTCCTGACACTAACCCTCTGAAGATTATGAAGCATTTTGAGTTTGTTTGTTTTTTTGGCTTACATTAGACGAGTTTATACAAGTCAAGAAGGATTAGTGCTAACAATAAGAGCAGCAACTATCTCAAATAACCCTCTGACTTCCATATACTCTTTTAAATCTGAATAAACAGGTCATATAGTACACAGAAAGCCGATAAGAAATACGTAATCAGACCTTAGGGTTATAATGAGTCTATCTTAAGACGTTCGGTCCATTATTTTGAAGATTTTATTACCTTTCGCCCTATTTCTTTGTCAATATTAAGACTTATTGTGTAATTTAGGTGTCGAATTGTTCCTGGCGAGTGATAGCAAGCCTGTAATTTAAGAGGAACAGGCCCTCGGCTGGGAAATTTGTCTATCAAAAAATGTACAATTTATCTTGAAGCAGGGTCTTAGGTGAGTGTTTGTTTAAGCTTGATGGAGGTCCAGGGAACAAACTACAAACTTCCCTTTAATTAATCGTCTACTACTTTCCCTTCCCCTTGTTCCCCCACTCGTATTGAACATTAATGATTGATGATGGTTGGGAGGGGCCGAAACAAGGGCTGGACCCGGAACCGAATACAGAACACGAAATAGAAGATTATGTGTTCCGATTATGACATGATTAAGTATCTCTCTCTCTCTCTCTCTCTCTCTCTCTCTCTGATCAGCGGATTTGAATAGATACTAGAAACAGTGGCTGTGTACATCAGAAAAAATGTTGTCGTAGAGAAACAAACAAACAACTGAATAACTGTTTAAATAATTACGATTTTGTTCATGTTTTTTTCTTTTCTTTTCTAACTCGTTTGCTCCAGCCCTTTTTGAGTTACAGAGGTTAGGATTTACGATGTCTTGTCTACTTATAATGAATGAACTATACCTGCAGATGATTATGTTAAGGGGGTAGACTAAGTGTTTATTTTTCTTTATTTTTTATTTATTTTTTATTTTTTTATTTTTTTTGGGGGGTCAATACATTTATACAATCATTTATGTTTTACTTTCCTGGCTAGACCTTTATCAAGCTTTAAAATCACTCCCTAAGCTTCAAGATAAATTTGTAATTGTTTCGATAAAAATATGTCCCGGCCGAAGGCCGCTTTATCTAAATATTACAGCCTCGCTAGCACTCGCCAGGAGAAAATGGACACCTAAGTGGCACGAAAGGTCTTCATATTGATATAGAAATGCGACGAAAGATTTGAAAATCGACAAATTAATGGGGCGAACGTCTTAAAATTTGAAAAGTAATGGGGCTAAACATGAGGTACAAGGGGGACCAGGAAAACGACCCATCTCCCCTTTAACCTTGGAAGGACCTCCGGGTTTCCAAGGTTTTAAATTCCTCTTAGCTATTTATAAGAGTCCTAAAAATAGTTCGAAGTATAACGGAATAGTTTGGTAGTTGCTAAAAAAACCGAATCAAGTTACCATCTGATTACCAAGGTTGAGACAAAAACAATATACAGTATATTAGACTAGACAACTAGTACATACAAATAAAACAAAAAAGTAGGCCACTAAACTTTGAAACCAGAACAAAATATCTAAAAACAAAACTCAAACTTTTTGCCCCATTTAGGTGTCGCATATTTCCTGGCGAGCGATGTCGACCCTGTAAAAAAAAATTGGAACCGGCATTTGGCCTGGATATTTTTCTATCAAATTTTTGTACTAATTTGCATCGTATGGTGGTCTACGGGTGCTTCTTAATGCTTGATGTAAGCTTAGGGAGGAACCCAAAATAAACAAAATAAAAGCATATATAATAGTAAATAAATATATACAGTATATACATAAATACAAAAATAAATGAATGTATACAACTCAGAGTGACTACATCAATTTGTGTAGTACAAACATTGAAAACACACACACACACACACAAAACACATTTATATTTTTATACAATAGGTACTTCGCTTTGGGGGACTGGCTTGGAGAATTATATTGTGTGTTGATTACCACAGACAAATACGATTGACTGGTCTACTTGCAATGAATACAGTAAAGTACACGGTTGTGACAATAACAATTATATATATATACTATATTATATATATATATATATATATATATATATATATATATATATATATATATATATATATATATATATATATATATATATATATATACAGAGAATAAACATAGGAAACAAGTCTATGTGAACAAAAAAAGTAGCATAAAGTACAATGGAAAAAAAAGTGTAACCATTATTAATCTAAGATAATGCACAGTTAACAATGACGAGGAATTACAAATATTATTGAGAAGTAATGAAATTGGAAAACAGAAAATATTGTTATGCTATTTCGGTGACAAATGATGCATGGGAGATTGCAATGAACAATTGAGAGTGTAACACGGAGGAAGGGAGGGAATGGTCGGATGGAAATGGTATTGGAGGAAGTTGTATATCTGTGTGTGTAAATAAATAAATAAATAAATAATCGGTTTATTTCAAGCCGGCAGCCAATGGGGCTGAAAATACACAGACTTAACCTAGATCTTATCCTAAGGGATCAACAGACTGATCCTGGCTGCTAACGAGGGCGCCTACATACTCCCGAGGGAGTAGGACGTGGGCAGGAGAATTTGTGGGCCCCCCGAGGCGGTCCGTCCCGACCTTGCCTTCACGGCCAGGGATATTTATTTTTTGAGAGAGAACTTTCTCTGCCGGCGCGTGGGATCGAACCCCCGACACCAGAGCTAGCGCTCCCAATACACTGCACAAAGCGCGCTCGGCCACCGTGACCGTGTGTGTCTGTGTGTGTAGTCAGTGCACATGCCTGCATATGTGATGGTATGTATGTCCCTGTGACTGTATATGTTGGAAGGTGTTAATTACATTTTCATTACAGAGAGAGAGAGAGATTACTAGAAGTTATAATTCCTCCTAGGAACAGCCTGCGGTACATTAATGAAGATACTTTTTACTGAATATAATGCCAATGACGTCATTACATTGAAGCAGTAAAATTTACCACTTGGGAATTTCAGGCTATAGCGGAAGTTAGAGGTATAGACATCAATATACAACAGAATTAACAACTAGAATACTGTCGTAGCACATTAATAAATACATAACTTCTCTGGGACAACTTCTACAACCAGCCTACTCTGTTCCGCAAGGATGGCACTCATCTAAACCCTGTGGGTTCAGCACGCATGGGTCGTCTCCTACACGAAGCAGTCCGCAGCTATGGATAAAAAAACACCATCGAGAAGAAGCAGCAGTGACATAAATCATCCAACACCAAGCAAAAAACAGAGGCAACCGAGGACCACCAGCGATAAGGACCGAAGACAGCGAGGACCGAGGACAGCCATGAACATAAATGTAGATCCGACATGAACCAAAAATATTATTGAAGAGCGTTCCGTGAGTTCTAAAATAACAAATTTAAAGGTTTTCTATGCAAACGCTCGTAGCATACGCAATAAATTTTCAGATTTAGAGGAGCTAGTGTTTACAGAAAATTATGATGTGATTGGCATAACAGAATCTTGGCTCAATACAGAAGATAGAGACTTTTTAGTAGAGTATTCACTTCCCGGTTATGTAATGTTTGAGAAAAGCCGAATAAATCGAAATGGAGGTGGCGTTTTACTTTATATCAAAGAAAGTCTTAACCCTACCCTCTTGTCAAAACCTCAAATTGTTAACGACGACACATCTTTTGTGCTAATATAGAATAATAAAGGTACAAAAATAATACTTGCGTTAATATACAGACCTCCAGCTCAATCAGTGCAAACTGACCGAGAAATTTACGAACAAATTGCAGATGTAAGTAACTCACAAGATACCGTAATTTTTGGCGACTTTAATTTACCTGTGACCAAGTGGGGCGATACTCTTACTTCACACTCCGGACATGACTTGTATACGAACTTGCAAGAGAGTTCGCTTTATCAATTTGTTCGAACGCCGACTCGTGGCAATAACGTTTTTGACATTGTACTTGCAACAAAAGAAGAATTAATAGAGAATTTGAATGTTGGTGATGAATTCAGTAACAGTGACCATCGTACGATAACTTTCACTTTAAAGTTTACTAGTAACGAACCAACTAGTAGCATCGAAAAAGTCCCTAATTTCAAGAAAGCAAACTTCCATAAACTTAGAGCTATGTTTAAAGAAACTGACTGGAGCTTTTTAATTAACAATAACGACATAAATACATCTTGGAAGTTATTCGAAACCACATACCTAAAAGCAGTGCAAGACTGCATACCATCGAAAATACGGCGTCCAGAACATAATAATAAGCCCAAATGGTGGAATAAAGATATTTCAAACTGCCTGGTTGCTAAAAAATTTGCTAATGATAGATTAAAATCCTCACAAAATGACGAAGAACGGGTGAAATTTGTAGAGCTACGACGCAAAGCCAAAAAGTTAATTAAGCAAAGTAAAAAGACCTTAGAGTTACATATTGCGAATCAAAGTAAAACAAACCCGAAAGAATTCTAAAGTTATATCAGAAAGAAAAAAGTAGTTACTTCAACTGTTGGACCGTTAGTCGATGAAAATGGAGAATACACCAAAGACGAAGTACAAATGAGTAATTCCCTCAATACCTTCTTTGCATCAGTTTTTACAACAGAAGACCTCAGTGATATCCCTACACCATCGCCAATTCAGATTGATAATTCAGATGTTCTAAGCAATATCACCGTTACAGAGAGAGAAGTATTGAATTGTTTAGATAAACTCAAGGTAAATAAAACGCCTGGACCTGATACAATCTCGCCTAGAGACTTCTAAAGGAAGCTAAGGATGAGCTCTCCAAACCACTGACATTACTATTCAATAAATCCTTGCAGTCTGGAACTATGCCTGATCAGTGGTAGCTAGCCAACGTAACACCGATATTCAAAAAAGGCAGCAAATCCCTACCCAGTAACTATCGTCCAATTAGCTTAACCTCAGTTGTATGTAAAATGCTAGAAATGGTCATACGAGACAGACTCGTAAATCGCTTAGAGGAAAATAACATACTTAAAGATACTCAATACGGCTTTCGTAAAAAACGTTCCTGTTTAACAAACCTCTTAGACTTCTTCCACGATATCCTTAACCTCTACGATGAGAGTAAAGCTGTAGATATTATATACCTTGATTTTCAAAAGGCCTTTGACAAAGTTCCCCACAAACGTTTACTGCTAAAACTAAAAGCACATGGAATACAATACGGTGTGTTGAAATGGATAGAAAATTGGCTCAGCGACAGAAAGCAAAGAGTAGTCATAAACGGTAAGGCATCTAAATGGACCAATGTAAGTAGTGGGGTACCCCAGGGATTGGTACTAGGTCCAATTCTCTTTCTAATTTACATCAACGACATAGATGAGGGTCTCACCTGTACATTCTCAAAATTTGCTGACGATACAAAAATTGCAAATAGCGTACTCTCAAAAGAACAAGTTGACAATATGCAACACAATCTAGATAAATTGTCATGTTGGGCCCAAATTTGGCAAATGAGTTTCAATGCGGATAAATGTAAAGTACTACATATCGGATACCTAAATGAGAAAGCAAACTATTCGATGAATGGCACTCAGCTTAAGAATGTAAACAGAGAAACCGATCTGGGAGTAACAATATCGAGTAACCTAAAACCGCGTCAAAGGAGTACAAAGTACAAAGGAGTACAAAGGAAATCAAGCAACAACATATCTAGTGAACCTTCTAGGTTACTTGTCCTCCAAAACACTGAGGATCAAGTGTCCAAACAGTGGTTTAGAGTTGGTAAGGGAACATTGGAAAGGGAACTACTGCCCTGGAACTAATGTCCGTGGCGTCAACAATGTTCAGAAGTTGTTAAGAAGGCAAACAAAATAATTGTCTTTATTGGCAGGTCATTTGAGCATAAATCCAAAGAAGTTATCCTAACCCTTTACAATTCCTTAGTCCGCCCTCTTCTGGAATACTGCGTTCAATCCTGGTGCCCATATTACCAAAAAAATATAAACAAGCTAGAACTAGTTCAACGTAGAGTTACCAAAATGATACCTAGCCTAAAGAACAAACCATACGAAGAGCGTCTTAGAGAATTAAATCTATTTCCTTTAACCCAGCGCAGATTAAGAGGTGACTTAATTCAAGTGTTCAAAATCATCAAAGGCATCGACAATATGGACTGTAGTAAGTACTTCACTATCGACAAATCTAATTACACGCGGGGAAACGGTTGCAAAATTATTGGTAAATCTTTTAACTCACACGAATCTAAGAATTTCTTCTTCAATCGAGTTGTCAACTTGTGGAATGGGCTTCCCCGAGACGTTATAGACTGCAGCACCGTTGATTCATTTAAACTCCGCCTAGACAAATATCTCGCATCAAACCCGCGACTGACTGCATTTGTAAATGAATAACTTTATTTTATCCTTCCCTCAGTTACTAACCCCTATGTCCCCTACTAACTTCCTAGTCCTGCCACGGACATTAGTTCCAGGGCAGTAGTTCCCTTTCCAATGTTGCCTTACCCACTCTAAACCACTGTTTGGACACTTGATCCTCAGTGTTTTGGAGGACAAGCAGCCTAGAAGGGTCACTAGACATGTTGTTGCTTGATTTCCTTTTGTACTCCTTTGTACTCCTTTGTACATAAGCAAAAATAACCATACTTTCTATTCATCAGATATCTACATTACAATTGCATTTCTGTTCTATATCGATTTGCATGGCCCCAACTTCCATATAGCCTGAAACTCGCAAGTGGTCAATTGGCTGTAACAAATAAAGACAGTGACAAAAATAGCAGAAATCACATCCACGTTTTGTACCCATAGTCCCCCACCTAAAGGGGAAGTATGTATTTTTTCTGCACACCCCTTTATATATATTTATATCATCCCTCTGCCTCTTGCATTTATTTTCGGGATAATTATGATTATTATTATAATTATTTATATTATTTGTATTATTAATATTATAATTATTATTATAATGTGTATATTGTTATTATTATTTATCTTATTATTATTATTATTATTAGTAGTAGTAGTATTAGTAGTAGTAGTACTAGTAGTCAGTGGCGTAGCTAAGGGGGCGGGGGGGGGGGGGGGGGGGGGGGGGGGGGGGGGCGGGGAGGGGGCTGTTTGAAATCGCCCCCCGGGCCCCCAAGAGAAGGGGGCCCCCAAATGGATCTGAAAATAATATTAATTCTACTAATAGTATATACTGTATATATAAGTAATATTAATAATGAATAAAATAAACACCATGTGTGTTTTCTGATTTAACCTCTTTCTTTTCTTCTATCCTGCGACGTCATGGGTATTTAAAACTAGAAAAATAACGATCACTCCATCAGTATTGATTTGGCGGTGCAAGGGGAAACAACGTCGCTCTCGCTCCTAGCCTCCTACCCGCCACTTGCTTAGGACACACTGCCTATGGGACAGGTAGCCTGGTAGGCCTAATGATTATACTTTATATACATTACAAAATAGCACTATTGAGTTTGACAGTTGGTTAATATACTGTGTTTTTCGTAAGCATGTGTAAAGGAATAATAAGATATAGCCTAATTTGACAACAAGAAACATGGTGATTGTTAGTAAGTTGAGTGTATAATCGAAGATTAGGCCTACATACAATTACATATAAATATATGAACCAAAAATTTCGGTAATATTTTCTTTTTCGTGAACTGTAATGGTCAAATCGATAGCTATATTTCATAGATAACCTATGTACTTAACCTTGTGAGAAAGTTGAGTGGTATCGAAGATATTTGTAGAGTAGGCTAAACTTCTAAAGTGCTAAATATTTAGGCCTTGAAATTTGTAGGACTATGTTTTGGTCTCATATTTTTTTCTCGAACTGTAGGGGGCCTAACATAGCCTATACAATGTTTATGGTCTAACTAAACCTTAGCTTTATCGTGAAAAAGATGCATAGTCGTTTAATATTAGTCAATTAAGTATGGGTGCAATACATCAGCTAAAATAGAGCATAGAGAGGCAACATTAATGGTGTAGAGTGTAGGCTACCTTGGTTAGGCTATGAGCACTATGA
This sequence comes from Paralithodes platypus, assembly GCA_032716605.1. Taxonomy (NCBI): domain Eukaryota; kingdom Metazoa; phylum Arthropoda; class Malacostraca; order Decapoda; family Lithodidae; genus Paralithodes; species Paralithodes platypus. Next base: position 7,547,521 of record CM064579.1, read on the forward strand.
CTCATTCTTTCAAATTTAGACTCTGGATCACTTTTATTTATGCTACCATACGCCTTCCATATAGGCTATAGGCTATGGTGGCTGTACATATCAAGCCCAGGAACTGTGAAATAAGAAGGAACACAGTTGTGAGCATTGAATACTCGTTTGTAGGTTAATCTAGCCCTTTGGCTGGTTCAGGGTCAGGTGCAAACGTTGGTAAGCTTTCTAACAAGTTACTGGGGTTCTCAAGAAGAGGCCCCCAGTATTGAGATTTGAGGTAATGCATAGCTTGATTAGGCCTACCAATGACGCATATTTTAACTCCCTAACGCCAGTGGTGGGGTTGAAATAATATTTTAATGTTATCACGTTTCATGTACATTATTATTTTTTATTATTTTATTAGAATTATATTTTATATTCTTACTTCAGACATGCCTAATGAACAACAAAGAGAAAGAGTTCATCAAAGTGGTATATGTTTTACAGTATTGTACCATCCATTGTACATGTATTCCTAATCCATTAGATAACGGTGATATAATAATTAATTGTATATTAAATTATTACCAGTACCCCACTATTGAGTCATGGATATCGTCAAAATGCACCTAGGTAGCATTATTATTCTAAAATTTTCTCGGGGGGGGGCTTACAGCGCCCCCCCGAACCACCCAGCTGATTAGGCTCGCTTCGCTCGCCACCCCAACTCCCAAACCATGGAGGGGGCCCCTCCAGGCACCAAGCACCCTGGGCCTCCAAATCTCTAGCTACGCCCCTGCTAGTAGTAATAGTAGTAGTAGTAGAAGATGGATGACTTACTCAGTGAAGCCAGAGCATTACAAGAGAGACAAGGCAGACGGCAACACAAAAGAGAAAACACTGAGGACAAGGCCAGGAGATTCGGCGACCAGATGAAACAAGGTAAAGTGGCACCTGCAATACGATCGCTGACAAAGGAGGCAGCTAGTGGGCTGTTGCCTATCACAAGAGATACCATCAAGCTGCTGGAAGAGAAACATCCGCAACCTAGTATATCCGAGAGTCAGAAGCTAGAGGGGGCTTATATACCACCGAACCCCGTCATCTACGAACAAATCACAGGCGAGAAGATTTGGAAAAAGGCTCTAGGGACACAAGGCAGTGCAGGACCCGCAGGGATGGATGCAAACGGTTGGAGAACAATCCTGAGCAGCACACTTTTCGGAGTTGCAGCGACCGACTTACGCAGGGCGCTGGCAGATCTTGCAAGAAAAATGGCCACTCAAGATTGTCAACACTTGGAGGCCTACACAGCTTGTCGTCTAATACCATTGGACAAGAATCCAGGGTGCAGACCTGTAGGGATGGGTGAAGTGTTGAGAAGAATCATCGGAAAATGCATAATGGAGGTGGTGAAGGACGATGTGCGGTCAGCGGCTGGAAATCTCCAAGTGTGTGCTGGCCACCAAGCAGGGGGAGAGGCAGCAATTCATGCAATAAGAGAAATATATGAGCAAGAAGAATGTGAAGCCGTGCTGTTAGTGGATGCATCAAATGCCTTTAACACCATCAACAGAAAGACAGCAATTCACAACATCAAGGTAAAATGCCCCAGCTTAGCCACCTATGTAGAGAATACCTATAAACAGCCTGCAGACCTCTTCATAGTAAACAACCAAAACTCACGACGTGGAACGGCACTGAAATCAATGGAAGGAACCACACAAGGGGACCCAGTAGCAATGGCGATGTACGCATTAGGTCTCTCGGTGTTGCTATCATTAACAAGACATGAGACGACACATGTTAAGCAGGCGGCCTATGCAGATGATCTCACTGGAGCAGGGAAAGTCAATGATCTCAAGAGCTGGTGGGAGCAAGTATCACAAGTGGGACCAGAAATAGGATACTTTCCAAATGCTAGTAAGTCTATACTGATAGTAAAAGCAGAACATTACGAAAATGCCTTAGAAGCTTTCAACGGTAGTGAAGTGGTCGTAACAAAGGACGGACAGCGTCATCTAGGGGCAGTGATTGGCACAGAAGAGTTCAAGAAGCAATACATGGAAGAGAAGGTCAGAGAGTGGGTAAACGAAATAGAAATACTAGCCAAAATTGCAAAGACGGAACCACAGGCTGCATATTCGGCATTCACATATGGGGTCAAACACCGCTGGACCTACTTGATGCATACCATTCCAAACGTGGGTCCACAACTTCAACCGCTAGAAGATGCCATCAGAGACAAACTCATCCCAGCTTGGATGAAGTCCCACACCCCAAATGTTACAGAGAGGGAGTTGCTCGCACTTCCTCCTAGGTTAGGAGGGCTTGGAATCATCAATCCGGTGAGGAGGGCGACAATGGAACACCAGAACTCAGTAAAGATAACAGAATCTCTCACAGAACGCATCGTAGCGCAAGATCCTGACGGCGAAGTGGACCAGGCGGACATCTACAACATCAGAAAGACCATCACGTCAGAGAGGCAAAACTCACAGAAAAATGACCTGGCACAATTGATGCGACAACTTTTCCCCGAGACTAACAAGAAAAGTACAAATAGCACAAGAAACGGGTGCTTCAAATTGGCTGACAACACTACCAATCAAGGCAAAAGGCTTCAATCTAAACAAACAAGAATTTAATGATGCTATTGCACTGAGGTATGATTGGCCGATTGAAGGACTGCCCGATCGATGCGTTTGTGGAATCAACAACGATGCAGACCACAGCATGATATGTAAGAAGGGAGGATTCATCAGCATCAGGCACGATGAAGTAAGAGGTGTAACGGCGAACATGCTCAGGGAGGTGTGTCGAGATGTGGTGCGCGAACCATCACTCATTCCCTTGGAGGGAGAGATCTTGCAGCACAGGACGGCCAACACATCCAACGAAGCACGAGTGGACGTTAGTGCAAGAAGTTTTTGGACAAGAGCACAGCGAGCATTCTTTGACGTAAGAATATTCGACCCAATGGCCCATAGCTACAGCGAGCTGTCTCTGGAGGCTGCACACAAGAGGAATGAACAAGAGAAGGTCAGGGCATATGGAGAAAGGATCTTAAATATCGAACATGGCAGCTTTACCCCACTAGTCTTCACCACATCTGGAGGGATGGGACCTAGGGCCCAGTGCTTCTATTCAAGGCTTGCAGAGATCATCGCAGAGAAGAAGAAACAGCCCAGGAGCCACGTTGTAGCCTGGATGAGGTGCCGTCTATCTTTCTCGTTGCTCAGATCAGCACTACTATGCCTGCGGGGAACAAGACTGTCTGCACCACAACCAGCGACGGTGGCAGAAGTGGACTACGAGGCAGCAGTGGCAGAGGGTCGCATAGGAAGGAGACTGGATTGAAGTTGCATGGTGTTGAATAGTAATATCTGATGCTTGTAAAATAAAATGTATGAACAATATTAAATAAAAACCAATGTAGTAGAAAAAAAAATAGTAGTAGTAGTAGTAGTAGTAGTAGTAGTAGTAGTAGTAGTAAAAAAAAAAAAAAAAAAAAAAAAAAAAAAGTAGTAGTAGTAGTAGCAGTAGTAGTAGTAGTCCAGACTTGGCAGAGGAAGGACGTGTGTTGGTGACCTCCCGCAAGGATTATAGTCAACAGTAGTGAAGGAGTGGAAGGGGAGAGGTGGGAAGATAATCAACAGAAAGGCGAAGACCAGGACATTCGACATTGATAACAGGAAAGTGATTCTATAAATATATAATAGAATGCTGAGCAAAATTCAACTCTAAATTTATCAGTGAGCCTGCTTTGAAAGGGAAGGGCGCCCTTGGTCAAGCCCTGGCATACGAGGGGAACCGTTAAGGGAAGTGACCACAACCATAAAACAAAACGGTCACCAACCACCCAATACACCCTCCTCCCCTCACTTCACCCAACCCCTCCCCTCCCTTCCCCTATCCTGCCTTCCCAACTCCACCGCCCACCACCTACCTCCCACCGCCCACAGCCCAGCTCCACCATCGCTTCTCCACATTCGTTCCACATCGCCAGACAACCTTCACGTCACTCAAGAGACGGAATAAGAGCCAGTGAGTGATATAGAGAATACGGTAAAGGATAGTAAATATGCGGAAATCATATCCCGCCAACGAAATTTGTGAAAAACTATTATAGAAAGGGACCGGTGAGTGTATCCTGAGTGTGTGGTGATACCATGGGAAAATAGAAAGATTGTCTTTACTACGTACTGCATATTAGTAACTTCCCCTAACCTCATCCCCCTAATGGTTTCTTTATAGCTATTGTCCATCCATCCATCCATCCATCCATCCATCCATCCCCTATCCCATCTCAATACCTCTTATCCTCCACCCCCACCTCTCCCCGTTCCCCCACGTGTACCACCCCCTCTCGCTCCCCCTTCATCCCCTCCCCCCTCCCCCACACCCAATCCACCCCTTCCATAAAACTGGAGGGAACACTTGACACCTCTCTCCCTCCCTATAATGAAAAAGTTGATATAATAGCTAAAAATGCTACTGAAAAAATGGAAATTGATGTACAATGTACCCTATCTTTGAAACAGGTAAATAACAAAATAAAGAAATGTCAAGAAGTAAAAGAAGCTAGAGATATCGAGTGTAAGTATATAGCCAGGCCTAGTGCCACCATGCATCATTACAGAGAGGTGGTAGATAAAACTAAATTCAATTATGGGAATGTTACAAGTAAGTGGAAAGATTCTGTATGTACTAGGTTAAGACTAGGCTACAAATATTACTGGGAATTAGGCATTAATACTGCAGAGAAGGATAGGAGTTGTAGGCTGTGCAATAGGCCAAGATCTCACACCCTTCAACATTACATACTGCAATGTATTACTTTAATAAAATATAGAAATAATACAATTGAAAATGTAACTAAACAGATAATATGGATGTTCAACAGTGGAACTATGTACAACCTTTTAAAAGAATGTAAAATTATAAAACATATAATTTGATGTGTAGCTATGCTCTTCAACTAAACACATGTACATTCTAGTGGTGCCTTACAGGCCACCCTGGGTCAGCCAACCTACGCTCCCTAACCATACAGCTGTATTGTCCTCAATATTCTCGGCTAATGGCTTGATGTACAAGTACCTCCGGATATGCGGCACATCCCTCCCGGAGGACTACTTGCACCTTCCCTCCGAATATTATTTTATGGAAATAAAATAATATGAATCTGAATCTGTATGGCTGTATGTTTTGGGTGCTGGGGTCTGGTGACTGGGTCACGACGGTTAGGGTCCCTCTAGGATGTTTAAGGAGGGATTAACACGGTCGGGGCTCAGTTGGGGGTCTTGAGGACAGCATGCGTGTCTAAAAAAACAAAACACAATCTGATCAAGGTCTATAACGGGGACTCATATATTTTAGATATGTCTTTATTATAATACTGTATATACTAAACTTAGGTAGTGTTAAAATTAATCTTCAATATCAATGTATTACTCATCTAACTATATATGTAATGACATAGTTTAAGCCAGAAATAGGGTGAAGATTGCGTATGCACCTTCGCCCTTTTGAAATAATGTAACTATGATACTTGTGTAAAATTTGTACTTTTCTCAATAAAACAATCAAATCAAATCAAATCAAATCTCTCTCTCTCTCTCTCTCTCTCTCTCTCTCTCAATAACGGAAGGCAATCATGCATCAGATACGTTTCTCTCACAATTAATCAATATAGATACTCATATATAAACCTATCATCTCTTTCTCGTTCTCGCTATCGTTCACTCTCCCTAAAATTAACATTAAAATAAGTAAAAATAAGAGCACACCTGTCGCACCTAATATCTCTCTCTCTCTCTCTCTCTCTCTCTCTCTAGGTCATAAAATAAAGGAGAGTGAATCTATGAGTCATAGTAGGGTAAGGAAACAACAAGAAAAACAGTGACCGCAAGGGGATAATCTTACAGTCGAAAACTTCTGAGATATACAGGCTGGATAGGTACGCTAAATAGTACTCTCTCTCTCTCTCTCTCTATTCTTTTGGATTAAGACAGCCTAAGCAGCGCTTATCTCTCTCTCTCTCTCTAGTTCTCTCTTTAGCTCTTTCTCGCTACCTATCTATCTATTCTTTCGCAGTAATCTCATTCTTAACTAATTCAATCTCCACAATACCTAATATCCTATCTTCTCATTAACCCAGGTCTAATCCTTATTGATAATACAACTTCTACAACTACCGCTGCTATTAGTACTGCTAACATTACGGTTTATAAAGAAAATAACGAACATCTTTATTAAAGCCAAAATCTGCCTAGTTGTCCTATCTAGCCGATTACTCAGTGTGTTTATGTCACGCAATAACACCAAATTGTTCACATACAACACAACCTAATATATACATCCCACCAGCCAGCCAGGGGGAATATCAAATATGGCATACAACAACACCGATAGGGAATACACACTCTAGTACAAAAAAATCTAGGCACACATACAGAAAAATATTTGGTTGTTTTTACGGAAGTTACTGGCCGGTACTGTAAATAAGATAAATTAAGTTTTGGAAAAAAAAGAAAAACAGAAGCTAAATAGCCTTAGTGTAAAGCGTAAAAGACATTGCAAGAGAACAGATGGAAGTGTTATAAGGGTATAATGGAGGATGATGAAAGTTTAGATGAAACCCTATCACAAAGGTCAAAGACTAACAAGTGTTGCATCTGTACAAAGAATGAGCATACATGTACAAGATGCAAATGCGTGCTAAAAAAAAAGGATGCATAAACTGTAATAAAGGTTCCCAGTGTCGCAACCCTTATAATAGTGTAATAACAGAGGGAGGGGCGGCAGCCAGTGCCCAGAGAGTGCGAAGGGATGAAGCTGACGGGACACAACACGGCGATGGGCAACAACCCGACAGAGCATGTGGAGGTGCGGGACCCTCAGGGGGCCCGAGAGAAGGGCGGCAACCACATGACATGGTGGGTGACGGTGAGCCCAGCGGAGTCCAAAGACCCGGAGACGAGCACCGAGATGCTGGAGAGGAGGGTGGTGTGCAAACAAGGCCAAATATAGCTGGTAGAAACGACGATATGCCACGCAACGAAGAGCCCCAAGAAGCACACAGGGAGGTGGGACCACAGAGGGAAGCAGCCCTGGAGAGACCCGCAGAAGTTGATGGCAGAGGAGGACCCCTTCAATGGAAAGGACTACGGGGAGAGGAGGTAAAAATGTGGACAGAGGCAGCTTACTCAGAAATTGTAGATTGGTCTGCACACAGTTTATTCAACCCACCTAAATGTGATGCCACCACCAAACTGTTGACAGAGATGAAAAAGCTCATTTATAACTATGTCTATGACAGACCTTTAGCCCCGTATCTATCTATCTATTGCCTGACGCCGTGATCCCCGAAGGGGTGGCCACGAACGAACCGCCCCCATGCACCTCTGTCCCCAGTCAGTCGACGCCCCTCCCCCCAACCAGCACCGCCTTCGTTCATGTAGTTCCTCACTCCATTAGCCCCGTATGCTCTCAAGTTATTTTTCAGCTTTCCACATCTCTTCTTGCAAAAAACTCACCGCACTTCTAGACAAGCGGAAAATGTAACAGCGCTAACAAATAGAGTGAAACTATGGAATGATAACAAGATGGATGACTTACTCAGTGAAGCCAGAGCATTACAAGAGAGACAAGGCAGACGGCAACACAAAAGAGAAAACACTGAGGACAAGGCCAGGAGATTCGGCGACCAGATGAGACAAGGTAAAGTGGCACCTGCAATACGATCGCTGACAAAGGAGGCAGCTAGTGGGCTGTTGCCTATCACAAGAGATACCATCAAGCTGCTGGAAGAGAAACATCCACAACCTAGTATATCTGAGAGTCAGAAGCTAGAGGGGGCTTATATACCACCGAACCCCGTCATCTACGAACAAATCACAGGTGAGAAGATTTGGAAAAAGGCTCTAGGGACACAAGGCAGTGCAGGACCCTCAGGGATGGATGCAAACGGTTGGAGAACAATCCTGAGCAGCACACTTTTCGGAGTTGCAGCGACCGACTTACGCCGGGCGCTGGCAGATCTTGCAAGAAAAATGGCCACTCAAGATTGTCAACACTTGGAGGCCTACACAGCTTGTCGTCTAATACCATTGGACAAGAATCCAGGGTGCAGACCTGTAGGGGTGGGTGAAGTGTTGAGAAGAATCATCGGAAAATGCATAATGGAGGTGGTGAAGGACGATGTGCGGTCAGCGGCTGGAAATCTCCAAGTGTGTGCTGGCCACCAAGCAGGGGGAGAGGCAGCAATTCATGCAATAAGAGAAATATATGAGCAAGAAGAATGTGAAACCGTGCTGTTAGTGGATGCATCAAATGCCTTTAACACCATCAACAGAAAGACAGCAATGCACAACATCAAGGTAAAATGCCCCAGCTTAGCCACCTATGTAGAGAATACCTATAAACAGCCTGCAGACCTCTTCATAGTAAACAACCAAAACTCACGACGTGGAACGGCACTGAAATCAATGGAAGGAACCACACAAGGGGACCCAGTAGCAATGGCGATGTACGCATTAGGTCTCTCGGTGTTGCTATCATTAACAAGACATGAGACGACACATGTTAAGCAGGCGGCCTATGCAGATGATCTCACTGGAGCAGGGAAAGTCAATGATCTCAAGAGCTGGTGGGAGCAAGTATCACAAGTGGGACCAGAAATAGGATACTTTCCAAATGCTAGTAAGTCTATACTGATAGTAAAAGCAGAACATTACGAAAATGCCTTAGAAGCTTTCAACGGTAGTGAAGTGGTCGTAACAAAGGACGGACAGCGTCATCTAGGGGCAGTGATTGGCACAGAAGAGTTCAAGAAGCAATACATGGAAGAGAAGGTCAGAGAGTGGGTAAACGAAATAGAAATACTAGCCAAAATTGCAAAGACGGAACCACAGGCTGCATATTCGGCATTCACATATGGGGTCATACACCGCTGGACCTACTTGATGCGTACCATTCCAAACGTGGGTCCACAACTTCAACCGCTAGAAGATGCCATCAGAGACAAACTCATCCCAGCTTCGATGAAGTCCCACACCCCAAATGCTACAGAGAGGGAGTTGCTCGCACTTCCTCCTAGGTTAGATGGGCTGGGAATCATCAATCCGGTGAGGAGGGCGACAACGGAACACGAGAACTCAGTAAAGATAACAGAATCTCTCACTGAACGCATCGTAGCGCAAGATCCTGACGGCGAAGTGGACCAGGCGGACATCTACAACATCAGAAAGACCATCACGTCAGAGAGGCAAAACTCACAGAAAAATGACCTGGCACAATTGATGCGACAACTTTCCCCGAGACTAACAAGAAAAGTACAAATAGCACAAGAAACGGGTGCTTCAAATTGGCTGACAACTACCAATCAAGGCAAAAGGCTTCAATCTAAACAAACAAGAATTTAATGATGCTATTGCACTGAGGTATGATTGGCCGATTGAAGGGCTGGCCGATCGATGCGTTTGTGGAATCAACAACGATGCAGACCACAGCATGATATGTAAGAAGGGAGGATTCATCAGCATCAGGCACGATGAAGTAAGAGATGTAACGGCGAACATGCTCAGGGAGGTGTGTCGAGATGTGGTGCGCGAACCATCACTCATTCCCTTGGAGGGAGAGATCTTGCAGCACAGGACGGCCAACACATCCAACGAAGCACGAGTGGACGTTAGTGCAAGAAGTTTTTGGATAAGAGCACAGCGAGCATTCTTTGACGTAAGAATATTCGACCCAATGGCCCATAGCTACAGCGGGCTGTCTCTGGAGGCTGCACACAAGAGGAATGAACAAGAGAAGGTCAGGGCATATGGGGAAAGGATCTTAAATATCGAACATGGCAGCTTTACCCCACTAGTCTTCACCACATCTGGAGGGATGGGACCTAGGGCCCAGTGCTTCTATTCAAGGCTTGCAGAGATCATCGCAGAGAAGAAGAAACAGCCCAGGAGCCACGTTGTAGCCTGGATGAAGTGCCGTCTATCTTTCTCGTTGCTCAGATCAGCACTACTATGCCTGCGGGGAACAAGACTGTCTGCACCACAACCAGCGACGGTGGCAGAAGTGGACTACGAGGCAGCAGTGGCAGAGGGTCGCATAGGAAGGAGACTGGATTGAAGTTGCATGGTGTTGAATAGTAATATCTGATGCTTGTAAAATAAAATGTATGAACAATATTAAATAAAAACCAATGTAGTAGTAGTAATCCACGATGATGAGTCTGAGTGCTGACCCCGGAATAGTAAGTAGCTGAATGACTACCAAGTCAGACGCTTTGATGACTGTTCTGACCTGGTTTAGGGTCCAAAGAGGGGATGCACAGGCTGAGTGGTTTAAAAAAAAAAAAAAAAAGTAGTAGCAGTAGTAGTAGTAGTAGTAGCAGTCTCTCTCTCTCTCTCTCGCTCTCTCGCTCTCTTTCTCTCTTGGTGGGGAGCGAGCCTACTACTTTATTATCCTTTTCTAAAACCCTAACATATACCTTAGAAAGACAGACAGACAAAGACAGACGTACACACATACAGACAGATAGATATATAGATAGATAGAGATAAATTTAAGGCCGGACTGTATAGTAAGGATTGCAAAGTCTGTCTAGTCTGTGTATCAATGTTACACACACTCTCTCTCTCTCTCTCAAACTAATTTCCTCCACCTGACCCCCTCCGGCTAGACTCCACCTTCCGGGAATTTAAAGTCATATGTGTGTGTGTGTGTGTGTGAGTGTGTGTGAAATTTCTCTCAATGTTTGGCTATATATGTGTGTGAGTGTATGTGTCTATGTGTGTAATCCTCATAATGTGTGTGCTTGCTCCTACATGTCTGCTAATGTGGGACCTTTTAGCACTTGTGTTTGCATAGCCTCTGGATGGGTACTGGTGTGCACCGTGCACGCGTGTGTGTGTGTGTGTGTGGGTGTCCGTGTGGAATATAAATCAAAATACTACTACTACTACTACTACTACTACTACTACTACTACTACTACTACTATTCCTTTAATTTTTTAATTTTTTTAACTACTACAACATTGATTTTTATTTAATATTGTCCATACATTTTATTTTACAAGCATCAAATATTACTATTCTGCACCATGCAACTTCAATCCAGTCTCCTCCCTATGCGACCCTCTGCCACTGCTGCCTCGTAGTCCACTTCTGCCACCGTCGCTGGTTGTGGTGCAGACCGTCTTGTTCCCCGCAGGCATAGTAGTGCTGATCTGAGCAATGAGAAAGATAGACGGCACCTCATCCAGGCTACGACGTGGCTCCTGGGCTGTTGCTTCTTCTCTGCGATGATCTCTGCAAGCCTTGAATAGAAGCACTGCTACTACTACGACTACTACTACTACTACTACTACTACTACTACTACTACTTCTACTACAACAACTACGACTACTACTACTACTACTGCTACTACTACTAACAATAATAATAATGATAATTGTTGGTTAATTGTTCACTTGCAGCTGAGTTTTCTTTTTAACCTTGGTACAGAGCAATGCTTAATCTACCTTAACTACGAAGTCACATGCGACCTTTGGCGATCGTTAGGTGCTAAATTCCCATCATAGTGCATACGCAGATGTAATTTTGAGAGTACGTGTTGGCTAACACAAGCTGATAATTGAGCAGTCTGGCTAGGGAGGGATCACGATACAATCCTCTCCATCGTGATACCCGAAAACACATTTTGGTTTTAGGGGGCTCGAACCCTCGACCTCGCAGTCAGCGCGCAGCGACTTAGACCACTCGGTTAACCTGTGTGTGAAAGAGAGAGAGAGAGAGAGATCAGGTCTTAAAGGACTCTCAAACAATCTATACCAAGAAACACAAATGGTTCTCTGCTCATGGTAAACAATGGCCACCTTTTAATATGAATTATATTCCGACAAAAAGGTTATTATACATGTCTATACTGAATAAAAGAGGCCTCAAAATTTCAATAAAAATTAAGGGGACATTTTTAGTTTCCTCCCTAGACCTCCATCAAGCTTTAAAAAAATAAATAAATTTATAAAAAAACAGGACTTTCTTTAACCCCTAAATGTCGGCGCGCAACATAAGTCGAGTATAATCAATCTGGACTATCTGGCGGCGCGCGACATAGGTCGTGTGGCAATTTCAGCACGTAATGTTGCTGAGAGAGAGAGACAAGTGGTGGCAGGAGAGTAGCGAGCGTATGACTGCTTCAGGCCACCGCGGCGAACCTACTGACACGAATCCCACCTCCTCCCTCCCTCTCTCACTCGCTACATTCTGAATTGTATGGGGAAAGTACCGAATTACATGCTTTTTGCACTCGTGTTGCGCGGTTGTTGCAAGAAAACTAGCCGTCATAAAAGGATCGTTGTGGTGTCATTGGAAAGCTCTGTTTATGTTTCAGGGATAGATACTTGTTTTACGCTCTGGGTCTTATTTAGGCATGAAAATGATCACGTAAACAGCCCTATTTTGGCTAAAAACACCCCGCTGGGCGGTACATATAAATAAACCGCTAGGCCGCTAATAAGGTGTTAAGATAAATGTGTACAGTTCTGGACAGAAAGATGTCCCGGTCAATGGCCGATTCCTCCTAAATACTGGTTTGCTATCGCTCGCCAGGAAATAATCGACACCTAAGTGGCACGAAAGGTCTTAAAATTTACATAAATGGGGCGAGAGGCCTTAATATCATTAAACCAATGGGGCAAATGTCTTAACATTTGAAACTAATGGGCTAAACATGAGGCAGAAGGGGGTCTAGGAATAAATCCTCTTCAGTAAAAATCTCCCCTTAACCCTCTCACGACCATATGACGCAGAGGTTGCCAGATTAGCAATATTAAATAGAGTTCTCTCACTCTTATAATTACCTCTCCATAATTAGTTTTCTGCCCACAGCTAACTCAAAGACAACTGCAGAGGTTGAAGTAACTAACTAAAGGTTTCTAAATACCCCTGATGGTAACAAAGGCTTTAAAGTATCCCTAATAGGCTAAAAATTGCGTCAAGAACGTGAGAGGGTTAAGTAGGATCATGGCATATGTTCCTAACCACCCTGTATTACATATTGAGGCGACCTGGTGATATATTAACGTTATAAATCTATGCAACTATCAACCTGTAAAGATATACCATAAAGACTTTATTCGTAAATGGATGATACAAGTATTAATTGCATAATGAAAAACAAAGTGGTTAAGGACAATTATGTCCACGACTGTACCTGCCACCAGTATAGACAGGCACTGTTTGCTCACCTTGAGTTTGTGCTTAGCATAAGAAGTTCTGCAGTGCTACAGTAAATTATTAACCTTAATACAAATATTGGAACGGTATACTATTTATCTGCAATTATAATTCATTGATTATAAATCCAACGTGTGTGTGCGTGTGTGTGTGTCGTATATTTACGTAATGTTCTTGCTATATTGTGGTGTGTGTTGGTGTGTATAAAAGTGTGTTTGTGGAAGGAGACACTATTGTATTTACCTTGGTCCCCACAGCAATATGGCTCAGACCACGCTCCATAAGGGGGAGAAGAGGCCTGCTGAGGTATATATAGAGAGTGAGGGAACATTTACATATTATGGGTATATGTGAAGAAACTGAGAGAGAGAGAGAGAGAGAGAGAGAGAGAGAGAGAGAGAGAGAGAGAGAGAGAGAGAGAGAGAGAGAGAGAGAGAGAATGAAATTAAGCTGGGGAAAGCCAAGGAATTAGAGAACATAACAGGGAGAGGCGGTGATTGTATTAAGGGCAGGAGGAAGGATTGCTGTGAGGTTCTGGCTTCAGAAGGGTTAATCAACAGGGTACACATGGATGAAAGTAATCAGAGTAATATGAAGTTGGTCTACCAGATTCATGAATAATTTTTTTTTTTTTAATTAATACACATACTGTATAGACAGTACAGTATAATTATGACACATTATTTTAGCCCCCGTCACACCTGTGCGATGTCGCCCTGCGACCTCTTGTGATCCTTGAGTGTTCATGGTTTGCAGCCTGATCGCCGACAAAAGCAGGATTTCCCCAACGATCATGTGGGGCACGCAGGAGGAAGCGTCGGGTTATGCGAGGCTGCTATTTTTTTTACATTCTCAAAATTAGTACAGCGGTTCCCAGCCCTTTGCGACGCCATGTTGCCGTTGGAACAAATGCCCCGATTGACGCAACTTACACCCAGAAAGGTAGTAATAACAGCTCCGGGGGTTCCAACGGGGGTTAGTTGCAACTTTTCGTTACAAGGCTAGTCACCCAGGTCCTCATAGGTTGTGCTTCCCTGCGACCATCGCAAAGGCTACGGGGATCGGGTTGCGTCTAAACGTTGCTGCAATAGTCGCTGAGTGATGCTTCAAACAGACACGTGACAGGTTATATAACGGGGACATAGCTCCATATGTATCCATATATACAGCATATCCAAATATATCCTCTCCGAAAATAATGGCAACAAGCGTGTATCTTTGGTCGTATTGGCTTTGGAGCGTGACACAAAGACATACCACCTACGTTGCAGGGGTCTCAAGGTATGTCGTTGGGGCGTGACCTATCTCGCAGAACTAAAAATACTGGTAATATTTGAATATTGTGATAGCCGCAATAGTGTCCTCGCATGTCACAACTCGGCAGCAACAATATTGCAACTAATGTGCAACCAACGGGCCACGGCCCATGCTTTACACGTCGCTCAACCTACGACCTAAATTAGTCACCACACGTCACGTCTTTTTGTCCTTGACCAAGCATCATTTCTACGTCAGTAAAGAGCACAGCGGCACATCGCATAAATGTGACTGGGGTGTGTAGACCAGATTTTTTCATTTAGATATGGGGTTGAGAAACATCTGGAGAAGGGACTAAAGTTGCATTATGCCTTTATGGTCCTGGAGAAAGCCTATGCCGAAGTAGTTGGAAAGTTGCTGAAAGCAGCATGAAAGAAATGCAAGGAAGAGCAGTGACTGTTAGTGTACCCCTGATAAGGGAAGGGAATGAGTGGAAGTTGCCTGTGCTGCTGTTTGATGATGATACAGATATGTTGAGTGATGATGGGTGGGAGTCGCAGGGTCTGTTATATACATTTGGAACTTTGTCTGAGAAACGAAACCTGAAGTTATTTGTTTTCTCTCTGTGTATTAAGGAGACAAAAGGCAGGCTGCCTGTAACAAGTGTTTCCCTAAAAGCCAAAAGCGTGACAGAGCCAAATTCAGGGTACGTTGGGGTAAAATGCCTGGATACACAAAGTTTACAGCAGTCTAAGTCATAGGATGAAGAAAAGATTGATTGAGGGAATGTGGGGAAGAGTAAGGTTATGGTCTTTGAAAGGAGTGCAGTCACAGAGTCTGATGTTAGGTTGAATGGTCAGGTTATGGAGAATGTAAGCTCATTTAACCCTTGTCTAGCGGGGGGTTTTGGGATTATTTGGGCATATTCAGGCCATCTTGCATGATAAATCAAGTATCTGCATGACATTTTTGTTATTTAGCAAAAAACTAGGCGCTAAAAGCTTCAAAATGAGACCAGAACGAGCTACGTAGCACTCGTGGTTCTCATACAGTGATACCAGTAACATGGGACTTTAGCATATAGCGGCATATTTTTCCCAGCTATGCTCACTACTGGCTACACTGCCGGCCTCTAGAGAACACAGGGAACATGAGTTAATGGGCGGCGGTAAGCCCTGGGAGTCGGCTGTCTGGCCCGCTGCGCTCCCGGCCATTTGCACTCGATTTTAACCCTTTAAAAGCCTTAATAATGCTCTAACTTGCTGCAAATTGGAACCGGACTTAAGTCCGACCCCGATCATTAAGGGTTAAGTATCTTGGCAATGTGATAAGTAAAGATGAGAGTACCGGCATGCACGATAAAGTGCAAGAGAGGGTACATCAGAGTTAGAGGATTGCAGAAATGCTCAATACAGTGACAAGAAATAGGGTGGTGAGCATGGAAGTAAAGAAGTTATTGCATGATAGTGTGGTAACCCTGACACTGATGTACGGGAGTGAAGCATGGACATTAGTGGAGAGACATAACTCACCAGTAAGAGGGGTGGACATGAGTTACTTGAGAAGTGCGTGTGGAGCTACATGGAGAGATAGACATACGAATCAGTAAGTAAGAGAACGCTGAGATCTGGATGTTGATATGCTGGAGAGTGTGAAAAGGAACACCTTAAGATGGTTTGGTCATACAGAATGTATGAGGAGCGAGAACATTTAAGAGTTTTTACAAGAATGAGGTGGAAGGGCAGAGAGGAAAAAGCAGACCGAGCACAAAAGGGAAGGATAGAGTTGAGAGGTATATGAGTGAAAGTGATGTTGGCGAAAGGAGGTTGACGGAGGAGAGAGATGCATGGAGGCGATTCATTCATGGTCACCCTTTCGGGGATCATGACATAAGGCAATATAAATTATAAATAGATAATTTTACAAATTGTTACTCAAAGTAATGAGTAAATAGATAACGGTGTATGTGAACAACTTATATTTATAAAGTTACACAGTGCATAAAAACAAATTTACAAATATAAATGTGCTATAGTGTGTAGAACACAAATCTGCGCCATTCGAGAGTCAAGAGTAAAACGAATATAGTTTATGCTTAATGCATCATTTTTTTATTTTTTTATATATAGTTTTTGTTCTAAGCTCGCTTAAAAGACCTCCAACAATACAAAAAAAACTAAAAATCCTTTCGATATTTATTTGTTCATTTTTCGGTATGGAAATGTCCCGGCCAAAATAACCAGTGCAAGTCAAACGGTCAACATTAGCCAAACATTTCATGAAGATAAGTTGTTTCCCTTGTCCAGACGAGTCCATTGAGACTAGTCTAAGATCTCTACCACGGTATACAGTTTAGGCCAGAAAGCAATAATTCAGAAATCTAATCGAAATTGGTTGAAGAAGGGCTGCCAAAGCCAACGTAGGATTAACCTATAATAGTTCCCTATCAAATTTGCCTGATATTGCCTTTTTTGGTTGTGTGCATAAATGTTGAATACTTTATATCAAGAAAGGCACATTTCCCACAAATTCTGTCATTAAATGACACAAAGAAAACAAAATAAAGTGGTAGCCAAATTTTGGCTACCACTTTATTTTGTGTTCTTAAGTTTGTTTATTAGAAAACTTGGCCACAACTTGCAGCCTCTCCGGAGTTCTCACAAGCAATTAAAGATGTGTGGTGCAGGACTTTGGCATGCTCACACTTCTGTAAAAAGTGACTTATACTGTCTTAAGGGACGCCACAATGCTTTCAACCCAAAATCCTTAGTTTCTGTCAAAATATCCTGAAACCTGTATTGGACTTTACCATTAATAATGTAAATATGGTGTTTAACATATAGAGCCAAGCACTGAAGTATTTAAGAAACTAAAAACAAATATAGATTCTTGTTTCGATATGATATACTTATACTCCAATGCGTGTATATATATATCTTAGCTCTTCAGTACCGGTGACGTCCTTTTTATAATATTCCGGCAACTATTAAACGATTATATTCAGCTAAGGAAGCACCTCTAATTAAAAGGCTACTGACTATCTCATGTAATCCTTTAAGCTATCACAGATCTTTCCTAAGCTGAATAAAATCGTCGAATAGTGTCCAGAATGTGATGACAAGGGCGTTATCAGTACTGAATGGGATAAGTATTCTTCTTAGAAATAAAATACAAAGTTAGGATTAAGACAGAGACAAGTAAAACTAATGAAAGAGAGTACAACATAATATAGTAGCATAAATTAATGTTGGGATACATCCGGGCAAACAATATGGAATTGTGATAGGAAGTGAAGTTATGAGTGATGAAAGTAGTAACCTAGTGGACAAGGATGGAAACAGGACAAATCATGTACCCTAAGAACCCACACACACACACACACACACACACACATATCTATTGAGATTCCAGTTTTTGTTCTGAAATATTATTTTCGATATATTGTATTAAGGTTCCTTTGGGAGGTTGGTTTGAAAATGTTGAGGTCATAATATGCGTCATCATTTTTGATCATGAGTGTAACCCCGGATTCAATAGTTCTCAGAAAGCATAAAATAGGAACTACACCTTATTAATTATCTTATTTATTTATTTCACTCCCAACACCAAACACCTCGCAATATTATAAAGATGTAGCCTGAAATATATCAATCATTACCAGTTACCCTTTAACTGTTGTTCGTCAGCTTTATCCTAAACCCCTTCTGTACCGGCGACGTCTAATATACTTTACGTCTGACAACTATTAGACAGGCTACGAACTATCTAACTTAACCCTTTTTACAACCACAGGTCCTGCCTAAACTCCACAAAATCGTCTGCATATAGCTAACATAAAATTAAGAAGACGTCGCCGGAACGGAAGGTGTTAAAATCGCAGATTAATATACTTTATATTTTGTTATAATTTACCGGGGGTTTAATGGATCATCGTTCCCGTAACTACTGCACCCTACCGTACATTCCTGCTCCTGACTTCCGCCATTACTCATAACTCCAGCAATATAACTTAGTAGTCCGTCATGTTTTACTGTGGTGCTTCAGTCAGAGTTATAGGTTGTACCCTCACCTCCTTCCTCACAGTCGTTATATCTGTTGTTGGAACTTTGTTGAAGGAGTATTGTTCACGTTCAGAAACAGTTGTACAGTTGCCCCCATACCGGTACGTTACACAGATTCTATTCCTCTCCGTGATCTTATACATGGAAGTATAATACACGTGATTGAATTTCGAGTGTAATTTCTTATGCAGTGGTTAATTCATCTGACTAGTCAACTGATTATTAAACAAAAATACACACTCGCTATTCATTCATACTCATTTTACTCTCATACATAAGATCACGACGAGGAACAGAACTTATGTGGGCAACTTTAACAGGTTCACCTTTGTAGTTTGTACACTCGGATCTTATTACATGTGTCTTATACTTGTATACAGACTGAACATTATGCTATGTTGATATCTAGCCGTTTTGAATATTACATACAAACGAATTAGTTAAGTTTGTACATATCAGTATGTGTGGAGATTAGAAACCCCAAATGTGTTGATTTAATCACCTCTTGAAGAAGACATACAAATAGGATGTGTTCGTGGATGCAGATATTAATTTCTATAGTACTTAATATGTTTTTGGAAAATTTGAAAGTCGCGTCATGGTCAAAGAACGAGCCAGCGTAAGCGGAGGTATACTATAGAAAAGCATATATGCATCCACGAACACATCCTATATTTGTATCATCTACAAGTGGTGAATAGAAACTAACAAAATCAGCGTTTTTAATCTTCACAAAGACGGATATATAGAAACTTAAGGGGAGATTTTTAGTTTATTCCCTAGACCTCCATCAAGTTTAATATTACACCCCCTAGACCCCCTCTGAAGATAGATTTGTATATTTTTTCGGTAGAAAAATGTCCAGGCCGAAGGCCGGTTCCACTTAAATTGCAGGCTCGCTATCGCTTGCCACGAAAAAATCGACAACTAAATGGCACGAAAGGTCTTAAAATTGACAAATTGGGCGAAAGGTGTTCAAATCGCCATACTAATGGGGCGAACGTCTTAAAATCTCAAAACACATTGAGGCTAAACAAGAGGGAGAAAGGGGTGCAGAAACAAATCCCTCAAGTGGAAATCTCCCCTTAACTTATTCATTGGTTCGTAATATTTAAAAGGGCTACTACTCGTACACATGTGCTCTACCGTGTAGCCCTCTAGAGTTCTATGGTTATTATTTAGCGAATGTGTTCAGTTTATAAGAAATCTGAACAAATATATAATTGTTTTCGTCAATTTGCATTAGTTAATATGCGCCGATTGCCTGACACGTAAAATATAGTGTGACGACAGCCGAAGCACAAGAAAATATCTATACTCGATTGTTTTTAAGTTGGCGAATATTTGAACCCCTTAGCAGCTCATTTCTCGATAACTAATGGAAATATAGGGAAATATATGAAACTCGCTAGAACTCCTCAAAGTTAGAAAATACATCCCCTATATAATAATAATAATAATAATAATAGTTCTTAAAGCTAGCGCATGCTAAGCTAGCTAAGGATAGCTCAATAAGGCCGATTAGGCGTATTTCCATTGGGGTCCTTGTGACGCATGTCCAGTGTGAGCATGCTGTACAGAACGCCTAGTCATGCCCCACTCTCGCTAGGATCGTCAGGGCAGGAACTTTGGCTGTAGTCTATGTAGAGTTTCCTAACTTAGTTCATGTGAGCCGTTGTACTATAAGTAATATGAATATGTATTTTGTTTTCATCTGAGTCAACGAGTTCTATTTTATATCATTAGTTTTAAGTATTGTGTGTAAAACTTATTTGTAATGATGGGAGAGGCAGCCACAGTTGGGGGTCAGTGGGTGCGCCATGCGGGAGGTGGGCCTAACTCACTAGCACTCCCCCCCCCCCTCCCCTCAGTGCTAGGAAAGCCTTTGTCTATCCCAGAGGAGAGAGAGAAATTACGTAATGATTGTCAGTGGGCGGTCCTTAGTAGTTCACGTTGGGCTCACTAGAGGGCGGAGTATAAAAAGGGAAGTCTAGCCATTTTTTGATCAGAACTCATTAGGCAGAGCGACTTCTCATTTCCCTTGCTAACTATATATATTCTTCTGACTGATGTGAACTTTCTCTACTACCTTACATTCTTATCTCCTCTTTTCCCTACCCTTTTTAACTTCCATGGTCCCGTTGGTGCAGAGCTAGTCAGCCAACGTATTATCGCTTGAGTTCTCACGAGATACATGCCTATTAGATAGCCTATTTTGGAAGGGTTAACTTAGAATAGGATTGATTTCTGTTTGTTGCACTTGTATATGCATTTCCCTGTGTGTTATTATTATTATTCCTGTTTTCTGCTAGTCTAGGTAATGCTAGACTGGGGTAAGGCTTTTCTGTGTTACGAGTTGTTGTTTGATGCAGTGGTTAACCCGTACAGCCCCAGCGACGCGTCTGACGCGTCGGCGATGTATGTAACGCACAGCCCCAGAGACGCGCCTGACGCGTCACCCTAATTGCGCCGACCGTAACCTCAGGTGTAGCCACTCAAGAGGGCTCAGATTTGTATGGGAACTGTGTACGTATCCCACGCAACCGTGCCGATGGTTGAAAACTCTCAAAGTCCACGTGCGTGCGCGCGAGCGCGCAATAACCTGTTTTTTGGGGATAATTGCCTTCAATTTTTTACTCCTGTAAAATCCGTTTTCGGGGGCTCTGTAGGACCATTTTTTAAGCTTTTTGAGCGGTTTTTCGTGGTTTTTCCTTCATTCCTAACCCATTCGCTATTGTTTCTGGAATAAAACCATTTTTTGAAAACCGGCCGGGTTCTGGTGCGCAAACATTACAAAACTAGCCGGGGCTCCACAGGTTAAGCGATAAACCTGCATACTCGTTTCGGTTCAGTGAAGCCTAGGTTGTCTTCGCGGCTGACTGTGTTGAGTTAATAATTTACAGTGCGTGAGGGCAAGAGCCTAACCACCCTGTATTTTATTAACAGTTTGTTTTTACTTTGTCAAGGAGCCGGGAGAAAACCAGAGACAAGGGATCTGGATTTCTCAAAGTGCACTTGTTAGTGTTAACGTAATACTTTAAACAGTTGTGAGGACTTCGCTAGGCTACGAGCGGTTTTTGCTCAGTCACTGCTACCTTTTGCCCACAGTACCCCAGCTAGACTTTACTCGATTAGTAGATACAGAATAGTATTGAAGCTTTCCTTATGTATGATATTGTTTATGCACTATTGATTTCATGTGTTGCACGCTTGGCTATTTTAGTGACTAGTGGCCCACGAGCACAATCCGAGTAGGCTATTGCCGTTGCATTTGCGGAGTACTTCTTTTTAATGTTTGCCATTTACTATTGCATATTCTTTTAATTATTCTTATGCCAATTTAAACCTTTAATAGTATTTAATTGCCAGTATTTTTGCTTATTGAATTACTGTTCAAAATCCGATACGTACTTCTTACGAGCATCCGAGAAGCATCTAACTTTTTTCAGAAGATTCCTTGCGAGATGCTTAACCTCTGAAGTGCGCATGGGGGTAATTGGAAACGTCCCCCTGTGCTGACGTATTTGAGGTGTTTCCGTCACTAAAATATTCATTGTGCCATTAATAGCATTAATACTTATCCATATGCGCCTATTATGGGTTGATTATAAAGGTATTAACCTGAAACAACAATAAAACGAGTGAAAACAGCGTTTGGATGGTCAAAATCGGAGATATAGCCCACGAGTTGTATAATGTATGGGTGAGGCAAACTGCTTTCCCGCCAATTTCCCCCAAGGCCACTGAGACACAGTCGATCGATACTCTCTCTCTCTCTCTTGCACTCGCTTGCCATCAGTGATGACAACACCCTGCTTGCAACTCGCTAATGTTAGCACGAAAATATACCTCAGAATAAGGGAATAACAGGGAAAATAGGTGATAACTGAAGGAGAGGAGGAAAGTGGGGAAGGAGGGGAGGTAGAGGACTGAGATTTTGCATGGCCCAGGGGCCAAAAAGAAATAAAAAAATACAAAAATAAAAATATATATATATATTTTTGTTTTCGATGTCAAAAGTTGATTTTTTTTTCTCACTCACCCATAAGAGTCTTCCTGCAGTCCGCCGGGGGAACTCTTAAGAGTCGCCCAGCAGTTCCCGGGTTAAGGACTATTAATTAACGTAACGTAATAGTGCCGATCCGAAGTAGAGGGTGGAGGACTTCTTAAGTTCTTAGTCAAGGGTGGATTACTTCGGCTTCGGCCAACACTATTCTTTGGTGTTGTTGTTTCTTACTTCTTTGTTTGATTGTTGACCAGACTAGATAATTCCTGTCTCTTTATTAGTCTGTTGTTGAACACTAGTACCGAGTTCTTGTATACCCCGTTATAGCAGATTGAACTCTGGAGGGTATTGGTGTTTTTTGTTCGGCTGGCAGTACTCAGGGGTTGGGATCGTGTGTTTCCGTTGTGGCAGCGAGCCGTACTCGAGTCCTGATTGAGAGCCCTTGTGTACCCGAGTGCCAGGTCGTAACATCCTGTACTACTACCCCATCCCTTTGCTCATGAGAGATGGTAACGACTCAGTGCTTGTGAAAAATCTTTAATGCGCCGAGCGTGGGCGCGAACCCGGGCCTTCTGGGTGGAAGTCCGAGACGCTAGTCACTACACCAAGCGAGCCGCTTAGACCCCCCCCCCCCCATGATAAATTTGTAAACAATTTGGTAGAACATTTTCCCGCCCGAACGCCGCTTCCTCTTATAATTACAAGCTTGCTATCGTTCGCCAGGACAATATCGACACCTAAATGGCACGATAGGTCTTAAAATTAATAACCAAATGGGATGCAAGGTCTTAAAATTAGCCAAACTAATGGGCCAAACGTCTTAAAATCTGAAAGCTAATGGGGCAAAAAATAAGGAAGGAGGATCAGGAAAACGACCCATGTCCCCTTAAGAATTCAAGCTCTTTCCTGTGTTTCCCTTTCACCTAATTCACCAACTACAGATATATTTGTTCTGAATACATAACATCACCAACATTTATTACGTGACTTCCTTGTTCCCCAAAGGTCATACAGGTGCGACTGACTAAGACTTTGAACAGAGCAAAGGTCACGGTCAAATGTTGACCTGGCGGAGTTAACTTTATGGATATAGCAGATACTAAACAAATATCAAGAACAGAGGTACAAGAAATGGTTATTGAAGGGAGGAGTTATTATTATTATTATTATTATATGAGATGCCGAAGTCTCCAACCAGGGTGCAGAAACACCAGCAAGATAAATCCACACAAAACACCCGGAGGCACTGGAAAGAGACTACGGCATCTTTAGGAAAAAAACAAAACAAAAACAAAATTATATACTGTACTGTATATATACATATATTAAACACAGATAAAATGAATTATAAAATATTATGCAGTGGAGGATATCAAATATAAGTATAAAACAATAAAATAGAATACAATAAATTTAAAAATTAGAATTACTGCTGCAAAAAAGCATTAACTCTAGACTTACAGATGGAGATATGAGCTGAATTGACTAGGTCATTTGGCAACTTATTCCGCAGGTCATCCATGGCCGGCACAAAACACCGTGAAAACTGTGTAGTAGAAAATTTAACATGGCTCATGGCAAGATCATTAAGATTGCGTGTGATTCTAGTTGCACGAGCCCGGACATAGGGCCCTGGCAGAACCCCATGTAAGGGATGCTGAGGATTGTTAATAAATTTAAATAAAAGACTAAGGGCACCAACTTTACGTCGATGACACAGATCAAGAGACAAGTGAGGTAGAATAAAACTAATAGAATTTAGTGACCTGTCAAGCAACTTGAGATGGCAGTCAGCTGCTGACAACCAGACAGGTGAGCAGTACTCGAATTGTGGCAAAGTAAAAGCATAAAAAGACATGGTAACTGTGGCGTCACAAGCAAACGTTTTATAACACTTGCGAAGCAGACCAATTATGATTTTCAAAAGTAAGTTTGGGATCCAGAGTAACTCCTAACAAACGCAGAGTATCCACATTCTCAATTTGCTCGCCAGAAACCTGTAGATAAGGAGGGGGAGGATCCAAGGTACGAGATCTGCTGATGATAATGGAGTGTGTTTTACTAGCATTAAGTTTCATACCCCAAAGTTCACACCATGATGTAATTTTGGCTAAGTCCCTATTCAGAGCAGTAGTAATTTCGTGTCGATCAATTGGTGATGGAATTGACACATATAAAGTTGTATCATCGGCATAGGAGATTAGTTTATTATCAAGCTCGGAACACAGGTCAGCAGTAAAAATAATAAAAAGCAAAGGCCCAAGGACACTGCCTTGTGGAACGCCAGAAACAACAGTAACAGAAGGGGATTGACACCCATCAATGACCACAGACTGAGATCTTTTCATCAAAATATCTTCAAAGATCCTTACAAATTTGCCACTAATACCGATGAGCTGTAACTTATACAGAAGTGCTTTATGGTTGACTAAGTCAAAAGCAGAACTAAAGTCAATAGCCACGACATGAGACTCATGTCCCTGGTCCAATGAAGATTGCAAGTCATGGGCGAGTGTCAGAAGCGCATCACATGTACCCAGTCCCTTATGAAAACCAAACTGTGAGTTTAGTATCAAATTATTACTATTACAATAAGAGGAAAGGCGTCTGTACAAAAGCCTCTCATAGAGCTTGGATAGGAAAGGCGTAATGGAGATAGGGCGATAGTCATAAGGAGATGATGAGGCAGTATTTCCCTTTGGAATAGGAGTGATACTAGCCTTACGCCAGCAAAGAGGAAAACTACCTGATTTCAAAAGCAACCTAAACACCACGGCCAATTTAGGTGCCAAGACAACTGCAACCTTTATAAAAAAAGAGAGGGAAAAACCCATCCGGGTCTGTGCCACCATAGGTATCAAGATCCAGCAAGTATCTTTTCAGTTCAGCTGATTTGAATGCCATTGAATTGAGGTTGGGTCTAGGGAAACATGTCAATGGCAAAGACAAGTTATAAGATATGAATAATTGAATATCGTTCAATTTAAATATCCATATCTCTTACAACATCGTGTACGTCTATGTTTCATTATGTATATAATATCACCAGAAACGATACCAGAATTATCAACTCCTCATTGCCATGACTTAAAAGTGTATTGTAATTTTTATATTGTTGTGTACACTCGGATACCGTAGTCTCTAGCCCACGCAGGAGAATTCGTGGACACCCTATGTTATTCTCTATGCAATTATATCTATCCGGATTGATTTTTGGATAGAACTTGCTTTCAATAAATAGTATATATAGTTTTGTAGTTGAATTATATAAAATTATATTCATAAATTCGTTTAAAGATATATGCTTCCATAAATAGAAATAAGTGAAGTACACGAAGGGGATATGACTCCCTCCAAGCATACATGAACAAAATAATGACATAAGGAGGGAGTTTGTCTGAAGGAAGAGGAAGAGCTGACCACAATTATGGAATTGCCTTCTCGTACCTAAAGTTGTGAATGATTGAAGCCAAAGTTAGGTCGTAGAGTGTGTAGGAGGGATGGTGGGTCGGGGTGCAGGGGAGAGGGAAAGGAGGTACGGTACAGTCGGTCAGATATCTACAGTAGATGGCCCAGAGCTGTTTTCAATTGTATGGTCTTAACTATATGCACAATTAAATACCACAAATGCAAACTACACAAATTATCACAAACTAGTGGGTAGGGTAAGTCATTTTATATTGTTTGTCATTACTCTACTTACTTACTCTAAGATAGCATAACTACAATTAGCACTGGTCCAGTTGAATATCATGCCCGGTGTACGAGTGAGGACGGTGAAGGTTGTTAAGAATATATTTATGAAGAATGAGCAGCATGGTAGCTACTGTGAAATACTAAGACCCTTCTTTATAGTCTCGTGGAGGACTATGCCTTCGAACACGTGGTCATTTTTTTTTTAGACTTCAACATCGACTGTTTTGCACATCCCCCCCCTGGTAAATCCTGCCACTCAACTACGATTGGGTCTTGATAAACATTCACAACGTCGCACTTCACTATGACTGTTATATCTTGAAGGTCGATGCTGTAAACTTAGGATCACTAAAACCTATTACAGGTCATAACTGACTATCGTAACTTACGATTGCATATTTATTGACATATTGCTTTGAGTATGAATAAAGTAGGCTATATAAGTATTGATGTCATAAGTAAATATTATGCTCTATATTTCATAGTTATTTTCAAAGTCTTAAGACAAGTATATAAAGATTCTGTTGAGTTTCCGGAGTTGGTCTTAATTAATGTTAGTTATATAATATAATTACTAATGCACAGCTTTATCTTGATAAATACTTATAATTAACACAATCCTCCTCCTATATTTAAACCCCCACCAATATTATATTCACTGTCTCTGGCAGCCTAATAACAGAATGCAATAATCACTGTGCTCTGATATATTGGTGTTAATTACTATTGGTCCTAATTAATGTTCGGAAACGAAAATAATTATAATTGTGGCCGGAAAAAGCATCTTGTTCAAGCGAAATTATATAATTCTTAATTAAAATATTATTTTATTAATTGCATTTTTGTTCAACAATGATAATATTTTCCTTTTCGATTACTTCAGTTTCATACCAGATAATACTCCCACAATATAATTATGTTTCTTTACTCTCTCTCTCTCTCTCTCTCTCTCTATATATATATATATATATATATAATATATATAAAATATATATATATATATACAGTATATATATATATATATATATATATATATATATATACTGTATATATATATAATATATATATATATATATATAAATGCAGTATATATATATATATATATATATATATATATATAGAGAGAGAGAGAGAGAGAGAGAGAGAGAGAGAGAGAGAGAGCATGAGCGAGAGAGAGCAAGAGCGAGAGAGAGAGAGAGAATTTTGTATAAATCTTTATTTTCCAAACTACCCTCCTTCGGTTTCTATCCCTCCATTTGTGCCTTTGTCTCTAATTTCCTTTCCGGCCGTTCCATAGCTGCGGTTGTGAACGGCCATCGCTAACTTCCTCATCCTATCAACTCCGGTGTTCCTCAGGGTTTTGTTCTATCGTCTATTCTCTTTCTTGTTTTCATAAAAGATCTTCTCAACTGTACATCCAGTCCCATCCATTCATATGCACACGTATCTACCTTACACTACTCAATTAGTTTTCCAGAACGCCCCAGCCAGCAGTCCCTCAAAATTCAACGTAATGAAGCCATAAAACACCTATCTTCTGATATAGCTACTATTTTCAATTGGGGTAGAGAAAACTTTGTTGCTTTAATGCTTCCAAGTAGTATAGTGGGATTTCCTAAAAAAAGGCCCTCTATAAGAATCAAGGAGCATTTTTGGGTAAAAGTTGGGAACCAGACTTTTTAGCATAATTCAGGCATGCCGAATTCGATAAACCCGGTTCCCAAGCAAAATTTTGAGTTTTGACCGTCTAATTTGCATAAACAAAATGGCCGCCAAATTGGAAATTTTTGACACTTCTTGAACCATTTTCTCCAATATCTCTCTAACTAGGCAAGCAAATATCACAAGTGAAGCATCTATACCTATCTTTTGAGGGTCAGGGAATGTCACTGAGGCATTTTTAAAGGAATCAGTAATAAGCCTAGACTTTAATATACATATTAGCGGCTGTCATTAGAGAAAAATCAATGGTTCCCAACTTTACGCCAAGATACTCCTTGATGCTTATGCAGGCAAAACAGGGCAATATCTGTCACTCACCTGAACTAATGGGAGTAGACCATATTCATGCAATACAAGGAGTTTGATCATCACTCTGTTGCTGACATGCACACATTGCTGTGCATCGTAACCCGGATTTGCGGCATTTGCACCGACGCGTCCTGCATTGTTTCTGGCAGGCACATGAAATAATTTCCAGGCAACTTTGTGGGATCGGACTCAATGACATCAGAATGGGTTGTAGTCCTGAATCGCCATGTTTCCATCCCATGTCTGTGGGTGCAGGAAGCTCAGGTACAGCACAGTGAGCATTTCTCCAAATCATTGCTTGATAGTGTACTCGCATCAAATGGAAGCGGAGAGCATCACGTGTTGGTGGCATTGCTTCTGGTTTGGCAGTCTTTGAGAACAGTATATGCCTTGCTGCATCAACAGAGTCTGTTTTGTGCACATCATATATTCTGCAGACAAACGTTTCTGAAGATCGAATGGTCTCCTCTGTGAGTTCACCGATTCCCAAGTTTATGAGCAATTGATGGTGCTGTTTGAAGACTTTCCATGATGACCTTTTGGTGTGATTTGCGATGTAGGAGGTGGTGTCGCACCCGGTTAATGCATGAAATGGTAAAAGAGTTGTTGTTGAATCTCTTGGTAGGTTGTTGAAAACTGCATCAATGGGTATATATCGCCTTTTTTTGGTGGTACCAGACATCATCCAGAGGTGTTCACATTGTACACGTGGGAAGTGGGAAACCAAAAGCACGAGAACATCAGTGTCCCTTGATGACACAACAACTGTATTGAACTGGCTGTGCACAACATGTAACACCAACCTAGTGTCAGCTTCTTCATGTGTGGCTCTCAGTTGAGTCAAATCAGTGATTGTCTTTGATGACCTAACCTCAATTTCTCTGAATCCCCCGGCAACTACAATCTCCTTATCATCAGGTGCCTGAGAACACAGTTCCTCAGACAGGAAATTTGCAAGATCAGCTTTATTAGCAGGGAGCGACACAAAGTTAGTCCATTTTTTTGGAAGAGGCACATCACGTCCCTCAACAATTCGTCTGATTGGTCGATCTGCTTTCGTGCGTCGTGTCCTCGTACCACCCTTGATTGTCTCTTCTCAATATCTGTCGAACACAATGTCTACTCGTTGATAGTTAGAACCTGCCTTTAATACTGCTCTTACGTATGTGTCGGCCAAATCCCCAAAGGTCATTGCATTGTCAGGCTTTCCAAGAGCAACCACCAGTGCTTGTCCATTAATGATTAGGCAGGATGATGAGTCGTGAAGTTCAATAGCTTCAGGGCAGATTATGTCTTCCGTTAACTTATCTGCCAGTATGGACTTATTTCCAGTGCGGAGTGTACCATTCATTTCAGCGAGTGATACAGGAACTGGCAGAAGCTCGTGCTTTAGGACAGCTGGCAAGTCAACTGGACGACCTGCCTCATAGGCAGTAAGAAGGCGTTGAAGCACGTTTCTATCTGCCTTCAGGATAGTTCTCTTGTCTTTCTCTTTATTGTCTTTGACCACTTCATACAGAGATGCAAACGTTTTGGCATTACTCCTGTGTAGGGGTGCATGGATTCTGACATCTGGCTTGTCACCTTGCTCAGGTACAATCATCCTCTCCTCAACGAATGTATTCACTTTTTCTTGTCCGAGTTCTTTGGCACAAAGTAATGAGTTTTGGATTGCCTCTGTTGCTAGGTCTTTTGTGGCCAGATTCTGCAATGACGCTGGTGAAACCGATGCAAAAACCTTGAATCCCTGGAAGGCCGAGAGCAATGCCATCTCGCCATCGTTGTCCCGCTTTTGCCGTGATTTGGTAGCTTCATTGTGAACACGTGCACTACCAGGACAGTTGTTGTACATTGCATGCGTTTCAGCTGCAATGTGAGACCTCATATTATACGAAAGGGTCCATCTACAAAGCGCTGATGTTGTCTTTGTGATGCCAATGATTCCACCTGCTTTCTTTCCTGTACCATTTATCCACTCCATGGCTTGGTCTGGATCTACTTGGTTGAACTTTTGAACAGAACGTTTTACAACAAAGTTGCCCCTTTGAAACTCTGATAACACGGATTCTGGTAGTTGGTTCATCTCGGCTATATACACTGTACCCCATCTTGCATAGTTCAGGTGGTCATACCGCATGAAGTATGGCAACATCAGACTGAAGGAGTGGAGATGAAGGTCCCAGATTCCATCACGCTGAGCTCGAGTGAACTGCAACAGTATTGAGACCATGTCCATATAGTTCCACCAGAAGACAAAGTTCACATCATCAGATTTACTTGCTATGAAACCTTTCAGAAGATTGTGAAACCGTTCCTGCTTCAGACATCTTATCAGCTCTGGAATTCTTTTGGGATTGTCATCAGCAGCTATCGCAGAAACTTCATCATGGTATTCCTTGTCTGACTCTGCAGCAAACAGGAGAACTGTTGGCAACAAAAGCCGCCAAAGAGCTTGCAAAGTAAGTTTGTGAGCTCTCATAGCCTTATTGTACACTTTTCCTGACAGGACAAGCTGCACAGCACCCTCGCCAAGCAGTCCACTCTCTAGCCACACTTCAGCTAAACCAGATCCAGCCATGTGATCTCCTATAGCCTTCAGAAAGTTCATCGCGGTATGAAGTCCACCAAGGCGAGGGATTAATTTATCCCGATATTCTTCCACAGACCACTTCAGTTCCATGAGTTTGCAGTATAAGGCTTGGTCCACTGTAAGGACTGTATGCTCCTGTCCGAAATGTGAAGATATCGCCATGCACCTCTTCACAACTGTATTTAGCGTATCTAACTCGTGAGCAGGAGTAAGAATTATGGGCAAATACCCTACTGCTGTCTGCTCTGGTTCCTCTGTTGAGACTGACTGATTAAATACTGTCCAAGAAGGTTTTGTGGCAGAATCTTGACGTCGCAGGAAAAAAGTCATGTCCGTTGCTTGTGCTTGTTTTACACAATCACTCTCTCCTTCAGGTTTCATGAACCATACCTTGTCAACAGGGGCTGTGAATACTAGCTCACTTGTGGCAGGATTTATATTGACAGGATACAGGTTCTCCAGGACATCTGGCACGATCAGCGTATGTCTAGCAGATGGCTCTAACATCCGAAGTTCAGCATCGGCTTTCTGTCTCCGCTGCCATGTTGCCATTTGAGTTGCATGGAAAGTATTTTTTCCATCAAGTGTCTCATCAAGAATGTCAATGTTATCTGCAGTGTAGTGGATAAATTCATTGGCTACAATGTTTGGTGGAATAATGGCCCCGGTTGCTTGGTCCATAGATTTCAGGGTGCTCTCAGCTAAGGAAGTGTCTACTTGCAACACCTGTTCATAGCTCAAACAGTGGCCTGCCTTGTGGAACAACTCCACCAGATCTTTTGATCGTGTGGCTTGATGTAGTGTATTGGCAAGACTAATATGTTTGGGAGTCCATTTTCTGCCGCCGCTCATACAGTAAACTAGATCCTGTGCTACACTCAGAACTCTGCCTTGGACAAGATCTTCATTTTTTTCAGAACTATCATCTTCTAGCACCTCTTGACCACCAAAGATTAGTCTCAATAGCATATATAAACTATCTGGAATGCATTGAATTGCTTCATCTTCACTTACAGAGAAACCTTTGTGACCCAGAAATTCCATCATGTCTCCACGAATTCTCAGCGCTACATGTACAAGTGATAGGAAAATGTCATCCTGAGGCACATATTGAGGCAACATTTTCTCAGTCTCCTCAATTTCTGTAATTTCCAAAACTGCAGTATGCTGATAGTTTGTGGGAATCAGCATGGTTTTTCTCTCGGATGTGCTCCTGTCAAGAGGTTGGAAGAAGTTGAAAATGTCTCCCAGCTGTGACTGCAACTTTTCCTTGAAGGTTGTCCTTCTACTGTAGTAAGACGGTTGAATTATGGTTGACGATTCTTCAGCAAGCTCCTTATACCGTTCCCAGACATCATTCAGCAGGACAACGTGCCCTCTGTCTGCAGATTGTTGCAACTCTTTGCATAGCCATACCATTGCAAGGTCTGTATTGTCCGAGTCCAGCTTTGTTTTATTGGTAGATCTGGTGAATGCTCTTAGACACTTCAAGTGGTATTTGGCTTCAGCTGCAATTAAGTCAATCACTCCAGCCAATCGAAGGCCAATTTTGTAGTCGAGAGGCCAAGCTTCAATTATCTGATCACTCATTTGTTTTGTCATTACTGAGATCAACCGTGCCTTCAAAACAACAGTTTGACAGAAAATGCATAAGTTCCAGTTTACTGGTTCCACGTGCCTTCGCAATGAACATCTGTTACCACTGCTGCTGCAATTTGCTTCTTGTTTTGAATCCACTGCCTGCATCTTCCGCAAACGTTCAAGTTTACTTTTGTCCGTGAAGTGGGCATAGCACATTTTGTGCCACACAAGAGTTTCGGCTTCAGCAGAATCCAAGACATTCTCAAGACGGTCAATCACATCGATATTCTTAGTGTCTCTAAGCTTTCTTCTGGTACTGGCAGCATCCCTGACTTTTGCGAGTCCATGGTCACTTGCATTACTAGGAATAACACTGGCTGTGTGAGTTTGGCAGAAGATGCACAAGCTGTAATCTACAGGTGAAGGCCTCTTCAAAGTAACTACTGGATCCATTGTAGTCTGCAAATAAAAGAAACAATTGTATTAGTATTAGCATTAGATATTGGAGAAATTGATTTTTCTATAATTGCAGCCACTAATTTGCACATTTACGTGAAGGCTTATCACTAATCACTTTAAAGATGCCTTAATCACATTCTCTGACCCTCAAAACATAAGTATAGACACTTTATTTGTCATTTTTGCTTGCCTAGTTAGAGAGATATTGGAGAAAATGGTTCATGAAGTGTCACAAATTTCCAATTTGGCGGCCATTTTGTTTATGCAAATTAGATGGTCAAAAACTCAAAATTTCGCTTGGGAACCGGGTTTATCGAATTCAGCATACCTGAAATATGCTAAAAAGTCTGATTCCCAACTTTTACATAAAAATGCTCCTAACATTCACATTTTTCAGAAACCCCACTACTCTAAAGGCCCAATATATCCATCTTACTACCCGTCAAGAACCTCTTATTCCTTATTCCCTTCAACAACACAAAAATCAATCCTTCATCTTCTCTCAATATTCTCGGTGTCTCTTTTTCTTCTGCTCTCACTTGGAAGGACCATACTACCAGTCTTGCTAAGGCAGCCTCCCAGAAGCTGGGTGTGCTCAACCGCCTCAAGGGGTTCTTTACCCCTGCGCAGCTTCTTGCTCTGTACAGAGGCACAGTGCATCCTTGTATTGAGTATTGTTCACATGTGTGGGAAGGTTCCTCTCACACCGCATTCCTAGACAAAGTAGAAAGGAAAGCCTTTCGTATCATTAACTCCCGTCCACTCACCAACTCTCTGCAATCTCTCTCTCTTCGCCGCAATGTTGCATCTCTCTCGCTATTCTATCACTACTAATATAATCAGTGTTCCTCGGAGCTTTCCCAGTGTATACCACCTCCTCTATGTAGGGTACGTAGTACCCACCTTGCAACACAATCCCACCCCTACTGTGTGCAACTCTCCAACCCAAGAGTGAAACGCTCTCCTCAGACTTTCTTCTATTCAACTGCTGAGCTCTGGAACTCTCTCCCAGAATCAGTCTTTCCCTCCGTGTGTCCAGGCATTTTAGCTCGGAAGTCCCTTGATTTTGGCCCTTTCGCTCTTTCAAATCTGGGGGAGGCACTCGCTGCAGGCATGTATGCCTTTTGTCTCCCTCATTCACATAGAAAATATATATATATTTGCTTGACTATACTCGTCTTCATCGACTCTGAGCAAATAAGGGCCTACCTACAGTGTATGTCAATAACTCCAGCTGATTGGCTCTTGCGACCGACCGTGTCTAATGTCTCGTCTTGTAGTAATTATATATTCTAAAGGGAGGATGGTTCGTTTTTCTGGATCCCCTCATGTCAAGACCCATTAGTTTTGAGACTATAAGACGTTTGCTCCATTAGTTTGGTAATTTTGAAATCTTTCAATTAACTCCATTTCATTGTCTATATTAAGATCTTTTGTGTCATGTAGGTGTCGATATTTTCCTGGCGAACGATAGCGAGCCTGTAATTTTAGGAGAAACCCGCCTTCGGCCGGGACATTTTTCTCCCGAAAAATTTACAAATTTATTTTGAAAGGGGATCTAGGGAGTGTTATTTTAAGCTTGATGGAGCTCTGGCGTGGACAAAAATATATATATATAAATAAATAAATAATTATAAATAATTAAATACTGTATAAAGGCCATGGCATAATCACTAACATAGGTTTGAATAATGACAGTCGTGCAAGTCAATCAGCTTGATATATGTCAACTAAACTAACTTAACATATCAAATGCAGGCCGAGTTGTTTTCGCCCCCAGAACGAATGGGGGCACACACACACAGAACGCCATCATCATTGCTGGGGGGGGGGGGGGGATTTTTTTTAACCTAAAATCTAAATTATTGCAAACATTAAAACAGAAAAACACACACAATTTGACTGACCGTCGCTGTCCATACTTTAATTCCATAAGCATTGGACAGTCTAAATTGAAGTGTAATCTTAAGTAATAAGTTTGTAGGAATAAGAATCATAATAATATGGAGACATTTTTTTATCGAAAAATTTACAAATTTAGCTTGCTGTCAAAAACAAAAATAGATTTAGTTTAAATAGGAAGAATATTGAATTATGTTCTATATTAGATATTAAGTAGTAATATATCATTCCTATAAACTTAGGTAGTTATAAAAGGGTCGATATTTACCGACCGATTAGCGCATGCGCGTAAAAGTGAGGCTCCGACAGTTTTGACAGGGAACCGAGACTTGCTCTCCAAATACCGACCCGACCAGACCTAACTCAACTGGCTCTCTCACCTCACCTCATTCCATTCCATTAACATGTTAGTACTAACCTTAACGTAGCTTTCCACCGATTCACCGATCATCTCTTATCATCCTCAGTATAAATTAAGTATAGAGGCCCCCTTATGTCCTTAACTATCCACTAATTAAGTATAGAGGCCCCCTTATGTCCTTAACTATCCACTAATTAAGTATAGAGGCCCCCTTATGTCCTTAACTATCCACTAATTAAGTATAGAGGCCCCCTTATGTCCTTAACTATCCACTAATTAAGTATAGAGGCCCCCTTATGTCCTTAACTATCCACTAATTAAGTATAGAGGCCCCCTTATGTCCTTAACTATCCACTAATTAAGTATAGAGGCCCCCTTATGTCCTTAACTATCCACTAATTAAGTATAGAGGCCCCCTTATGTCCTTAACTATCCACTAATTAAGTATAGAGGCCCCCTTATGTCCTTAACTATCCACTAATTAAGTATAGAGGCCCCCTTATGTCCTTAACTATCCACTAATTAAGTATAGAGGCCCCCTTATGTCCTTAACTATCCACTAATTAAGTATAGAGGCCCCCTTATGTCCTTAACTATCCACTAATTAAGTATAGAGGCCCCCTTATGTCCTTAACTATCCACTAATTAAGTATAGAGGCCCCCTTATGTCCTTAACTATCCACTAATTAAGTATAGAGGCCCCCTTATGTCCTTAACTATCCACTAATTAAGTATAGAGGCCCCCTTATGTCCTTAACTATCCACTAATTAAGTATAGAGGCCCCCTTATGTCCTTAACTATCCACTAATTTCCTCCTGATCACCACTTGTCATCACACAACTCCGCCACCAACTAGTTGCCTAGTTCCACTCCACATTATCCCTACCCGTCGTCTATGCTCCAGCAACAAGGTAAATATACTATTGTGTGGTTTGGTATAACTCTACAGTCTACTTACATCAAGAATAACCACATAATAAATGGTCATTCGAACGAAAACAATTAATTAAATCAACTCTATTTGTTGTGGTTTGACGGCGGCGCGGATTGTTGTGGTATAGCCTAGCATAATGTCGGAGGCATGGTTGTGTTGTTGTGTATCAACGGCGCGACGGCTATGTTATTTTTTTTCGGCCAGATGGCCGTGAGGGTGCCACTCATTTAATTAGTATCCTCTAATATCCACACTAACATGGCCCACGCGTTTTTAAACAAGAGGGTTCAATACCCTGAGGATTTGTGGATTCGGCTTGCTTATTATTCTGTGCCGAAGCAACAGCTATACAGTAGTGCTTCAAACTTTTTCTGAAATGAATATGTTGGTTCGCCCAACACTCGCATTCTAAAGTATCACTAGGCCTAATTAGTTTAGGAGTACCTTTTCAACATTTAAATTTATCTTTAAGGTTGGCCTAAATATTTTCTTAACATTTAAATTTGTGTTTATATTAGCCTAACCTAAATTGAACATTTCTATGTTAGCCTAACCCAAGTTTATTTATCATTAAATGATTGAGTTTTGGTGTCTAGTAAGTTAGTCTAACTTAAATTTATATTTCCAATAATTAAGCCTAAAATTCTAAATTTAGCAAGATGTAAGCCTAACTTCTTGATTTAAAATATAATCGAGCATACCAAATTTGATTATTTGTGCTTTTAAAGTGTTGGCCTAACCACATAATGATAAATTAAATCAATTTATTTCAACATGTGTGTTCTTACTTTGAAACTTGATATCACCACCATATAATAAGTTCCCACCAATGATACCGCCATTCGTGTTTAAGTGTTCAGTCCGAACAGAATTTGATTGGCGGGAGAAATTTCTCTTTCGGCTGAAACATTAATAACAAATATTGTATCGCAATTTCCATCCATTTTTGACTAAAGGTAACTATGGACGATCTAGCCAAAGGCAAACGCCGTGGGGCAGGCATTAAAAGTTCATTAACCGTCCTGTCAAGGGATTTAGAGGAGTTCTTGGAAACCGCACCTTGGGTAAAAGTCGAGGCAAAATTGCATAGCGTGCAGACACAGGTTGCCAAGTATGAAGACAAATAAGATGTTTTGTTGCCGCTATATACCTCTGACGCTGAGTATTTTAAAGAAAACCAAGAGGATACCATCTACTTATTTTATATGTATGGGATAATCGCTACTCTGAAGGAGAAACTGAGTAAACCAGAAAGGCATAATCAGTCTGCAGTAAAGAAAGTATCGGGTGTTAAATTGCCGCACCTGACTTTGCCCACCTTCGCTGGCGACCCCACATTATGGACGGGATTTTGGGATATGTTTAGATGTGTGGTGCATGACAGCACTGATTTAAGTGTGATTAAAAAACTGACGTAAAAGTATATACATTGTGGCAGATTTCATCGTCTTGACGCAATAGTTGTCGATGATCTCCCTGAACACAAGGGCGAAACTAGTCTAAAATTTGAAATCACTAGTTTACAGCGTCGTGGCATAAAATTGGCCGGACTCATACGTTACCGAGACAGCACAATTAGAGCTACTAATATGTGCCGACCAGTAACAACATAGTGCGACCTGGCTACAAAAGGGCAGGAAATCTGGTTTTACTTCCTACCAAATACGGATATGCCCTTACTGGTTCTTTTGCGGCAACCACGTCTAGCTCCAACACTGAGGTTGTTACAATACTTAAAGTGCCAGTGACTCCAGTAGATCAATATATGTTTACTGGACAATTTCCATGTCATAAAGAATTATATGCTTTGCGGGATTTAGACCATTTTGGTATCTCACCTAAAGAGCATTCACAAGCCGAACGGCAAGCTTTGACCACATATGAGGAAACAGTCACGTATGATCCTGAGAGTCAACAGTATCAGGTACATCTGCCCTGGACCGAAGAAAAGGGACGGTTGCCCACCAACATAGGTGTGGCTGTGGGTAGGTAATGAGGACTCCAGAAGAGATTTATTGCTGACCCTGGGTTTTGTCAACAATATTTGCAGGTAATTTCTGATCAGTTGTCGCGTGGTTTCATTGAGGAGGTTCCATTCGATGAGTCTGGGTCATGGCACTATCTGGCGCATCATGGGATCATAAAGGAAAGCAGGACTACTCTGGTGCGCATTATATTTGATTGTTCCGCTAGGGTAAACCAGTACAAGCCCAGTCTGAGTGACTGTCAGTACACGGGACCATCTTTAGTACCGGAGTTAGATCAAATCTTGTTGAGATTCCGTCTGCATCAGTATGCATGGGTCAGTGACATTGAGAAGGCCTTCTTGATGTTGAAGCTACATGAAGACTACAGAGATTACACGAGTTTCATGTGGCCAAAGGATCCTCTTCGTCTGGATTCGCCTCTTCGTTGTTATCGGTTCCAGGTTGTATTTTTTGGCGCTACCTGCTTCCAGTTTCTGCTGAACGCAACCATCCTCAAACATCTTTTCCTTGTTGAAGTAGACCCAAAGATTGTACAGGAAATTAAGGCTGGGCTATATATCGATAATCTCCAAGGTACGGGGGATAATGAAGATTCCCTCGTCCGTGCATACGGTATGGCTCGTGAAGTTATGGATAATGCCCACTTGTTCCTGCGTCAATGGGCTACCAATAGTCCTGTTCTGAGAAAGGTGCTACAAAAGGATGGTGTTGCTGCTGAACAGCAGGAACTGGTGAGAGTTCTTGGACTAGTATGGGAGACGGCTTCTGATTATCTTTCCTTTGGAGTACAGTACACTCCGGTCGAGCATGTGACAAAGCGTGATTGTTTGAGATTTTCTGCCAAACTCTTTGATCCTTTGGGTGTTTTATTGCCAGTGTTTATAAGGTCTAGAATATTTCTCCAGCAATTGTGGAGACTAAAGATGGATTGGGACGAGGATCTTTCTGAGAACTTGAACACGTAATGGTTGGGGATAGTAGATGATGTGGTACTCTGTAATCGTATTAAGTTTGTTCCGAGGGTTGTATACGATCATGCTCTGCATCCCTACATGCATTCGCTGATGTCAGCAGTGAAGCATATGGGACTGCTGTGTATCTTGTTGGGTCAGAAGGCAGCCATTTGGTCATGGCAAAGGCCAAAGTCGCGCCGATCAAGTCCCTTTCTATTCCTAAAATGAAATTAACTGCAGTTTTGCTTGCCGCAAGAATTGTAAACTTTATTGAGGTAGCATATAAAGATAAACTTCATATCTCTTGAAACCTATGTGTGGAGTGACAGTCAGATTACCCTACACTGGATAAATAGTAAAAAGAAATTACCAGTGTATGTCACAAACCACATCGACGAGATACATGCCCTAGTCCCGACTGCTCATTTTCGGTATGTGCCGACTAAAGAGAACCCAAGTGATATGGTATCTCAAGGCGTGCCTGCTAAGTTTTTGAGTTCTTCTGCGTTGTGATGGAATGGACCTAGTTGGCTCCCGAACCCCGATGGATGGCCAGAAAACATAGTTCTCAAAGAGCAGCCCGCTGGTATCGTGACCCAAATTGTAGGCACAGTGCCCTAAGATGACACACAGTTATGGGACTGGGACAGATATAGCAGCTGTGAAAAATTACAGCATGTCACGGCATGGGTGATACATTTCATCAAACATGTAAAGGCAAAATTGAAAGCCCTCCTCCCACAGGTAGTGCTCACCTCAACATAAATGAAATCAAGACTGCAGACA
This sequence comes from Paralithodes platypus, assembly GCA_032716605.1. NCBI lineage: Eukaryota > Metazoa > Arthropoda > Malacostraca > Decapoda > Lithodidae > Paralithodes > Paralithodes platypus. The sequence goes on from CM064579.1 coordinate 7,587,343, forward strand.
ATATTCTACTCAAATTATGCCAAAAAGAAAGTTATTCGCAGGAGTACTCAATACTGGTGAAGGGTGCACAGTCCAGAAATAATTTAATTTGCCAGTTAGGACTAAACCTGAAGGGAGAGATTATACATTGTGGAGGCAGATTAAGATTAGCGGCTATCTCGGAATTGTGCAAAAATCCAAAGCTTCTGCCCTCCAAACATCCCTTGACCCACTTAATAGTAGATAGGTGCCATCAGCTCTGTTGCCATTATGGAGTCGGCCACGTGGTTAACTACATCAGACAGAAATGGTGGGTCCCTAGAATCCGGCAGGTGGTGAAAAAGGTACTGCGCAATTGCCTAAAATGTCGTAGGGTACAAGGTAAACCCTACAATTACGCCGGACTACCCCCTTTACCTGCTCTGCAGACCAACCCTGGAGACCCCTATAAGGTCACTGGGGTAGACTATAGTGGAGCAATCCCTATCAAAGACTTACCTGTCAAAGCTTACATGATCCTATTTACTTGTGCTGTCACCAGGTCGATATACATCGAAGTAGTCACCAATCTCACATATGATAGTTTCCTCCACTCTTTCAGTAGATTTTGCAGCTGACAAGGGTTTCACCGTATCATCCTGAGTGACAACGCAACTACGTATGTTGGGGCCTCTAGGTACCTATCCGATGTATGCAATCACCCTAAGCTTCAGTCTCACCTTGGCAATGTGCAGTGTGAATGGCGGTTTATTCCTGCCAGAGCGCCATGGTTTGGTGCTATCTGGGAGAGGGCCATTGGCATTGTCAAGGCGGGACCCGAAGAAGGTGTTAGGACGTGCCCTCATTTCTTTAGAGGAGTTGACAACTCAACTCCTTGAAATTGAGGCCACTGTCATTGACCGTCCTCTCTACTATGCATCGGGTGACCTAGAGGATCCTACCCCAATCACACCCTCAGTATTGGTGCGAGGACATCGGTTGCGGGATCTTCCTGAGGAAAGAGAAGTGGGGGAAGAGATTGAAGACCCGGACTATATCAACAAAGATGTAATTTCAGCCACATACCGGTATATTCGTAAATTATCGCAGGATGTCTGGAAACGCTGGTCTAATGAGCATCTGGTGACGCTTAGGGAGGCACATAGGAATAAACTTTGACCAATAAACAGTCAGTGGCCAAATATCGGTGATGTCGTTACCATCCATGACGAGGGTCCTTGTGCTTTCTGGAAGTTGGGCCGTATCACAGAATTATTACCCGGACGCTACGGTGAAGTCAGAGTGACTAAAATCCGCACTAAGTCTGGCATCTTCACGCGGCAAACTATCCGTCTATACCCTCTTGAAGGGGATATTGACAGCAAGGATGATACCTCGGAGACATTGCCCAGAGACGTTCCCGTAGTGGCAAACTCAAATGGCCATCCTGTTGATGAACAAATTGGACGTCCTGGTCGACAGGCAGCTCAAGCATCCTCCCAATTATGGCTGGATAAAATAGCCTCCGGGCTGTTGTTAACTTGTAAATGCTGTATAAACTCGGTGGTGGGAATATGTCCGTACTTTAATTCCATAAGCATTGGACAGTCTAAATTTAAATGTAATCTTAAGTAATAAGTTTGTAGGAATATGAATCATAATAATATGATTTAGTTTAAATAGGAAGAATATTGAATTATGTTCTATATTAGATATTAAATAGTAATATATCATTCCTATAAACTTAGGTAATTATAAAAGGGTCGATATTTACAGACCGATTAGCGCATGCGCGGAAGAGTGAGGCTCCCGCAATTTTGACAGGGAACCAAGACTTGCTCTCCAACTACTAACCCGACCAGACCTAACTCAACTGTTTCTCTCACCTCACCTCATTCCATTCCATTAACATGTTAGTACTTACCTTAACGTAGCTTTCCACCGATTCACCGATCATCTCTTATCATCCTCAGTATAAATTAACCCTCTCACATCCTTATGACGCAGAGGTTGCCATATTAGCAATAAGAAATAGATTACTCTCACTCTTATAATTACCTCTCCAAAATTAGTTTTCTGCCCACAGCTAACTCAGACAACTGCAGAGGTTGAAGTAAATAAACTAAAGGTTTATACATACCCCGGACGGTAACAAAGGCTTTAAAGTGTCCCTAATAGGCTCAAAAACTGCATCAGGACATGAGAGGGTTAAGTATAGAGGCCCCCTTATGTCCTTACCCCGTCCAATCCCAGCGACGGCTATAGCCGTCAGTAGATAAGTAACTCCCCAGTCCCAGCGATGGTTATAGCCATCAGTAATGTACTTGTCTTGTAACTGCCTGTACAAGGCTAATTGTTTTATTTTTTATTTTTTGTCTTGTAAACAAATAAAATAAAAAAAAATACAGATCCATTCTTGCCAAATCTCTTGAGGTGAAAAGTTGGTCTCTCCTGTCATTTTGGCCACATTGCTTGGGACTGCTGGGGACTTTTATTACTGTATCCTACAATACAGTATGGGTCAACTATCCACTAATTTCCTCCTGATCACCACATGTCATCACCCAACTCCGCCACCAACTAGTTGCCTAGTTCCACTCCACATTATCCCTACCCGTCGTCTATACTCCAGCAACAAGGTAAATATACTATTGTGTGGTTTGGTATAACTCTACAGTCTACTTACATTAAGAATAACCACAGTCACATTCCACACCGAATGTTCGTTAGAAGTTTGGTGAAAATCCGTTGAATGGCCTAGGAGGAGTATTCAGACAGAAAGACAGACAGACATTTCGGCCGGCATGGTACCACAATACTGGGGGGCGATACCAAACTCTGCTTACGCAGGGTTGATAAAAAAAAAAAAAAAAAAAAAAAAAAAAAAAAAAAAAAAAAAATGGGCCTAAAGAAGAATGGAGATAGGAAATGGAAAGCAAGATATTGAATAAACGAAAAATAGATAGGACAGAACAGAAAGAAAAGAACAGCATGGGGAGGCATTGGGAACGGGAAAATAAAAATAGAACATGCAAATGTACACTAGAGAAACACAGAAGAACGAAAAGAGGACATTCTTTAAGCCAGATAACATGGGACCAAGAGAAGAACATAATAACACATAAAACATAATATTAAATAAGAAAATAAGAAAAACACTCTCATAACACACAAGTCACAACTCTCACAATAAGCATAACACACACCTCACATAACTCACAACTCTCAATAATCATAACTCAGAGTGGTGATGGGCTGGTCTATCAGAGTGAGAACTGAGCGATCTCTGCCATACCCATAGCTTACTCTGACTGTTCCTTTTACTTATATATTTTATAGATCTCAAGTGACGGCGTCTCTTCCGTGGATTGACCTCCCAATCTACCATGATTTGAAGCCAAAGCGTCACATTTTTCCTTTGCCCCTCAACTTTCTCTTCATAATTGCTGAGGGGTACAGGGCCCTGGGTGGGGCTTTGGTTTCCCGGGCGTTTCCGCACCCTCCTTAGCTCCCCGCCATGGAGTGGCTTCGGTCACCCAGGCTTTATTGTGGTCGGCAGGGAGGGTTCTTTGGGGGCGCTCGATTATGGCCTTGGCCTTATTCGGGGCCTTGGGGCTGTTCGGCCAGGCAGCTTGAGGAACAACAACAACAACAACATCATAACTCAGACCTTACATAACTCACAATTCATAACTTACAATAATCATAACTCACACCTATCTCAATAATCATAACAAAAACCCTCCATAACCAACAACATCCAACTCTCACAATAACTAACAGCTTTCACAATTCACAACTCTCATAACTCACAACACAACACCCTCAATAATCATAACTAAAACCCTCCATAACCAACAACATCCAACTCTCACAATAACTAACAGCTTTCACAATTCACAACTCTCATAACTCACAACACCCTCAATAATCATAACTAAAACCCTCCATAACCAACATCCAACTCTCACAATAACTAACAGCTTTCACAATTCACAACTCTCATAACTCACAACACCCTCAATAATCATAACTCAGACCTTTCATAACTCACAATTCATAACTTACAATAAAGTAGATGTGCCGTTTTGCCCAAAATCAAAACGGCATACCTAACTCTGCGATGGGTCACTATCATCACTACTAGTCACTATCACCATTACTATCATCAGCACTACTACTATTGTAATCAACACTACTACTCTCACCATCATCACTACTACTCTCATCATCAATACTACTTGTCATCACTACAACTTTCACCATCATCACTACTACTCACCAACATCACAAATACTGTAACCATCATCACTACCATCATCGTTACTGTCATCATTATAAATACAACTATTACCATCATTTTACAATCATCTGTCTACTACTGTCACCATCATCAATACTATTATGTATTTTCGTTCTTTTTTGCACCTTGCTACTCGGCACTATCTCCCAAGTAAAAATTAACAGCCAAAGTAATTTTTGGAGACGCAAAACAATATTTTTGACCTAAAATCATAACTATTGGACAAATTGAAAACATATTTTTTGAATTACCGTCGCATTCACGCACCGAATGTTCGTGTGAAGTTTGGTGATAATCCGTCGAACGGTCTAGGAGGAGTATTTAGACAGACAGACAGACAGACAGAAAGTTCGGCCGGCAGGGTACCACTATACGGGGGGCGATACCAAATTCTGCTTACGCAGAGTTGATTATTTCTAATTGGGGCAGAGAAAATCTTGTTACTTTCAACGCTTCAAATACCCAATTTCTCCCTCTATCTCTCCATCGCAATCTTCCACAAGACTATCATTTATTCTTCAACAATACACAAATCAACCCTTCATCTTCCCTAGGTGTGCTCAACCATCAACCATCAAGTTAGGTGTGCTCAACCATCAAGTTAGGTGTGCTCAACCATCAACCATCAAGTTAGGTGTGCTCAACCATCAACTCACTTTCTCTTACTAGTTCCCTACAATCTCCGTCTACACGCCATTGGGTTGCATCTCTTTCACTCTTCTATCGTTATTACAACAATCGGTGTTTTTCTGAGCTCTCTCAGTGCATAACCCCACCTTTGCGGCGAGTGCGAGGCAAACCGCCTTTCAACGCAGTCCCACTCTATTCTGTCCGGCTCTCCAATGCAAGAACTTCTTCTACTCAACAAGTGAACCTTGGAACTCTCGCCCTCAATCAGTCTTTCCTCCATCCTATCACTTACTGCTTTAAACTTCGTGTGACCAGGCATTTTGATTTAAACGTCCCCGTAATTTGGGGGAGACACTCGTACAGGCAACATGCCTTTTGTCTCCTTCATATACATAACAAAAGTAGACAAGCATACAATAAGAAAGGAAAACAATTCAATAGTATATTATGAGATAATAATAGGACAGTCATTGGTATAGGTTATTAAATACAAAAACGATACAGTATAGTTACACTAGAGATAATGATTACAATAATACTCACAAACAGACAAAAAGGCACATACAATGAAAAGGGAAATCGACTGAACAGTAAAACATCAGCTATTCAGAGGATAATCATTGGTAATGCCTAGGGTAGAGCAACAGTAGATATATTGTGTGGGTTCAAGTCCTGGTTCCTATTGGCCGTCGGTTCACGGTAGGTCGAGACATTACAGGTCGATGTTGGGGTGAGGGTCGGGATACAGAGCGAGATATAGTAGGCTTAGATGCAGGTCGGGACATAGTAGGCCTAGATGCAGGTCGGGTTGAGGTAGATCGGGACATAGCAGGCCGAGACATAGTAGGCCTAGAAGAATGTTGGATGGAGGCAGGTCGGGAGATGCTTGGTCGACTCCTAATGATATGGTGAGGGTGGTGGTGATGGGGAAGAGGACGATGACCATGATAGTGAGGGTGGTGGTGATGGGGAAGAGGACGAGGGCCATGATAGTGAGGGTGGTGGTGGTGGGGAAGAGGACGATGAACATGATAGTGAGGGTGGTGGTGGTGGAGATGTGGACGACGATGGTAGTAGTGGTAGCGACGGTGGCAGATAGGGCACCACCCACCATGATCACTATACACAGTAACTCCTGGTGGCCGTGGTGGTGGTGGAGTGGTGTCGACGTGATGATATTGGTAAGGGGACGAAGTATAGACACCCACGGACCCCTTCTCTCCCTGTACTAATATCCCTTCCACCCCGAACAAGCACACGACCGCTAAGACACAACACAGTGCGGCTACGGTCTCGCCCCATGTCTGGAGCCGTATACCGAAGCCACATATCAACAAGAGGCTAAACACCACCACCAACGCTATTAATGCCCACATTATGATTTGTTGTTGTTAAGAACGAAAAATAAATGTTCTTGTTTCCTTGTTTTGTGTTGGTCAGAGAGAGAGAGAGCGTATCTAAGTGCATTTATGACTTAAATTCCTTCTAACTCCGTGTGTCCAGGCATTTTGGCTCGAACGCCCCTTGATTTTGGCCCTGTCACTCTTTCAACTCGGGGGGAGGCACTCGATACAGGCAGTTCTGCCTTTTGTCTCCTTCACTCACATCTAAAAAAACAAGTACTTTTTTTTTTTTTTTGTAGGATGAGAAAAACAAAAGGCAGAACAGTCTGTGACGAGTGCCTCCTCCCAAGTTGAGAGAGTGATAGGATCAAACTCAAGGAGTGTTCGAACCAAAATGCATGGACACACGGAGTTTGAAGCAATTTAAGTCATAGGATGAGGAGAGAGAGTTCCAGAGCTCAGCTGTTGAATAGAAGAAAGATTGGGAATACTATAATTTTACTCTTGGGTTGGAGAGTTGCACAGAGTAGGGTGGGATTTTGTTACAATACGGGTGTTATGTACTTTATGTAGAGGAGGTAGTATACTGTACATAGAGATCTCTGAGGAACACTGATTATTGTAATAGCGAAAGAGGTACAACATTGCAGAGAAGAAAGAGAGATTGCAGAGAGCTGGTGAGTTAATGAGACGAAAGGCTTTCTTTTCTACTTTGTCAAGAAGTGTTGTGTGAGAGGATCCTCCCAACACATGTGAACAATACTCAATACATGGCCGCAATGTGCCTCTGTACAGAGTAAGAAGCTGTACAGGGGTAAAGAACCCCTGGAGGCGGTTGAGCACACCAAGATTATGGTAAGCTGATTTAGCAAGGGTGGTAATATTGTCTTTCCAAGTGAGATCAGATACTAAGAGAAGATAAAGGGTTGCATTGTGTATTGTTAAAGTAAAGGCTAAGGGATAAACCTGTGGGAGTTCTTGACAGGTAGATACATGGAGAAATGGGGTTTTGGAGGCACAGGAAGCAACAAGATTTTATCTGGCCCAAATGAAAATGGTTGATAGGTCAAAAGATAAGTGTTCTATGGCATCATCACATGAATTTTTGAGTGCTTGCTTGCTGAGGGGGTTCTGAAAAAAACATTGAATAGTGTCCAGTAGAGTCCTTAGCATATGCATGGATAGAACTGGAGGTACGGTTGAGATGATCATTAGTGAATATTAGAAAGATAATTGGAGATAGGACAGAACCATGAGGAACACCGGAGTTGATAGGTTGAGGAGGTGAACGATGGCCGTCCACAACCACAGCTATGGAATGGCCAGAAAGGAAATTAGATATAAAGACACAGGTAGAGGTAGAAAGACCGAAGGAGTGTAGTTTAGAAATGATTAGAGATTTGTGCCAGACTCTATGAAAGGCCTTCAATATGTCTAGTGCAATAGAACAAATTTCACCAAAGTCCCGAAAGGAGGATGACCAAGAGTTAATAAGATATGAAAACCAAAAAAATCAACAGTAGAGTGACCCCTAAGAAATCCATACTGGTGATATGAGAGTAGATTATAGGAAGATAAATGCTTATGAAATTTTGAAGTAAGAATAGTTTAAAACACTTTGGAGATGTAAGAGATGAGAGCAATTGGACAATAGTAGGAGGGTTAAGAGCGGTCAACCTTCTTTGGGACAGGTTGAATGAGATAAAACTTCCAGCAAGAAGGGAAGACGTTAAAGGAGAGACAGAGATGGAAGAGTTTGCCTAGGCGGGGAGTCGGCACGGAAGCAAAGTTTTTTAGTACAACAGGAGTATCACCATCCGGAGTGTTTGGCGAGTTGAAGAACAGATTTGGCTTGATTCCGGGCAGAAATATAGGAAGAATGAGATTCTTGAGTTTGAAGGCATCGGTACCGTTTACGGATAGCAGTAGAACAAGCGTGAGTAAACCAAGACTCTTTGGCAATAGTTTGAGAGAAAGAAAATGGAATGTATGCCTCCATGCCCGACGCCTTCAAGCTCATGAATCTCATTCTTCCTATGTTTCTGCCCGGAATCAAGCCAAATCTGTTATTTGACTCGCCAAACACTCTTGCATCAATAATAAATGCACTGAACTATCCAACTCTAGCTCTTCCTAAGCTTTCTGGGGTCTAACCAAAACCTCTCTAACAAATGTTCTTCGTCTTTCCCTCCCCTTTTCCACCTCCACCTTGGATGATTCCGGTGCTATTCCTCGCTCTCCACCCCTTCTCATTTACTCATGTCCAATGTCCTAATATCTGAAGACGTATCTTCTACCATCTCTAGTAAGAAGGCGTAGGTCCGGATGGTGATCCTCCTGTTGTAATGCAAAACTGTGCTTCTATGCTGACTCCCTGCCTAGGCAACTTCTTCCGTCTCTGTCTCTCCTCTAACATCTTCCCTTCTTGCTGGAAGTTTGCTCTCATTCAACCTGTCCCAAAGAAGGGGGACCGTTCTCAATCCTCCAACTATCGTCTAATTGCTCTCATTTCTTGCATATCCAAAGTTTTTGAAACTATTCTTATTTCAAAATGTCTCGAGCATTTCTCTTCCCATATGTGTATCCTTGGCATGTTGTTCCCTCCCTTCTCTTTAATTTTACTCTGCTTAACTTACTTCTTTCTGTCTTCTCCTTCCTGCATTCCTCACTATTTATCTTCCTCTCCTGCCCACCCTGTTTTATCTCCCTTATCCCTGCTTAACCCCCTCCCTCATTCACCCCCCCCCCCTTTTCCTTCCTCCCTTCACACCTTCCTGCGTGTCACCCTCTTCTCCACTCTCTTCCTTTCTCCCCCATGCTCTCGTCTCACACAATTCTATCTCTCTCTTCTTGACCCCACGTCCGCCCCCCCCGCCTCCCCCCCCCCATTTGCAATTGCCTTGGAAGAGACGAGAACGGAGTAACATCAAGATGAATGTCGGAGCCAAGAAGTGGAAGAGGAAAATAATGAGATATAGAAAAGGAAGAATAGATATAAGAGGAGAGTAATGATATGTGGTTAAAGAGAAGAATGCGAACAATGGGTAGAAAGGATGAGACAAAATATACTGAATATGACGAAGCTGAGAATAAGTAGTAGGAGAAAAAGACTAATACAGAAGAAAATGAGAAATTATGGTAGAATGAGAAGCTATAGGTTTTACTATAAACTGTACTTATACACAAACAGGACAATGACACACATTAGCTATGTATGTACCGGTACATAAAATGTAAAAGGCATTATTCAGCTTGTAATAAATGATGGTGTAGCAAAGCTAGTACACAATATAAAGTGTTTTTACTGTATCATGTTTAAGAAAACATCAGTAAATCATACAGCCACATTCAATATACTGTATAGTTGGCCTACAAACTACATGAAAAACTCGTATTGTGTGTTAAAACACAGTTTTCGTATGAATACGGTAGTAAGGGTTACTTTATAGCGTAGAAGTTCAAATAGTATTTATATCTTAAGCTTACACAGTATTTCTTCATATTATCTGATAAATTGTTTACGAGGCTTGGCCATTGTGGTGTTTTATTCGTATTCTAATAACCTACTTTTTTCTTACAAGTAAGAGGCAGCAGACGAGGCCGATCATCAGGAGAGATTATGAGGTATGAGGGATATATTGAACATTAATTTCGCTATATGTTGGGTTGTTATAATCTGAAGAATGTGAATATAGTCTTACATCATGACAGTTATTATTTTGAAAATATCTTATGTAGTTGGGTTTATGAATGAGGCCATTGGATATTTTGAGTAGCTGTGATGTAGTATATTGTAGGTGCGTATACAGATGATGAAGTATATGACACAGATATATTGGATATACTGTATGTTGTGTGGTTGGGGTATAATACTATAATTCTATATTCCAACTTACTTCCTCTCGGGCATAGGCTGAGAGCCTTACCATTCACCGCTTTACAATGAACAGTGAAGCCCGTGAGGTCTTGTTCCAGTCTAGGGAGTGAGACATGTGAAGCATGTAGAGTACAACGAGCACCTGCCATCTTGCCTTCACATGAGGCACGGTGCTCACTCATGGCCCGAAACGACCCCATCTCTGAAGCCACCTCGTTCCCGTGCTTCACTGTCTCACCCCCTACACTCGGACTCTCACACTTACACACTCACAACGCCACCTGTTGAGCAGATAACTCATCAGGCATTGCACCACTATAGCATATTTTGAATATGGGAATATTCATACAGTGCTATTTAATCACGGAACAATGAGGGCTTGTGGTAATGCACTGATACCAGGTACACACAAATTCCATCCCAATAATATCTTCCCATTGATACATCGGGATTTGAACCCGGGACCTTTGGATTACCAGGCCAGTGGCAAGACCACTCCACCACACCTCCCCTGGTGGTAGTGGCGTATGATAAAACCTCTAACAATAAAGTAGACGTGCCATTTTGCTCAAAATCAAAACGGCATACCCAACTCTGCGATGGGTTACCATCATCACAAATATTACCATCATCAATCATACTATCACCATCATCACTACTACTGCCTTCCTCACTATAACTGCACCATCATCACTACTACTGTCATCATCATTATACTATGATCATCATCACTAATTATAATAATAATGTATACACCACTATTGTCCAACACCATATGGCACCACAGACACTTTAGACTTGCGGGCGCCTCTGGCACCCAGGCCTGTGGAGGCAGCAAGTCCTTCAGTTCACACCAGACTATCACATAACCAACCAGCGTCTCGGCGCTCCTGTACTCAACCCTAGCCAATAAAGGATTGAAGAGTACTGGTGTTATATCTCCATTCATCTTTATTATATGGCGCAGTGTATATCAGTATCTGAACCTACATGGAGAACCTGCACTACCTAGCTGAGGCTGCAGCTGCTGTGGAAGCCGGCTTGCCGCCATGCGGTCCCTACCCGGCTACATCTACCTCCCAACCGGTCGAGCCTTCATTGCCCGATGCCCTGTCTCCATACCCATCCATCATCTACTTGAATGAAAGGATCGACGCCCTCCAATCGAGTATCGCCACCTTTCTACAGCATCACCAGGACCAGCAGCATCTACAACTACAACATCGCCCCGCGACAGCTCCACCCCCGCCCCGCCAGGATCTACAACATCGCCCCGCGACAGCTCCACCACCGCCCCGCCAGGATCTCCAGCCCCACCAGCCTCTACAACATCAGCCCCAGGCCAGTAATGTTACCCACCAGGCTGACCCATCCTTTGCCTCACGCCCCACCAGTGATACACTTATTCATCCCTCTACACAGACACCCACACCTCATACATCTCCCCATGTCTCAGTGCCCCACCATATGCCAGTTACCCATGTCTCAGTGCCCCACCATATGCCAGCTACCCATGTCTCAGTGCCCCACCATATGCCAGTTACCCATGTCTCAGTGCCCCACCATATGCCAGTTATTCCCCACATGTCTTTATTACATATGAACATGACTAATCCCCTTACCCACCCTCTCAAGAGCGAATATCCCACACCCTCCCCAACTGACGGCCAGGCCCACACTGGTGTCGGTAGCGACGGTCGGTATTACGGCGGCCATTATGCCCCCCCTGGCTATCGTACGGCTGGCACCATCCCTTACGGCGCAGCCCCTTCTGCGCATGATGTCATCATACCACCACCACCTCAAGTCCCTTCCTACCCAGCCCAGCCACGCCCCGCCCCGCCCCGCCGGGCTGCCCCTACGCGGCCCCAGGCCGCTTTACATATGCCGGGACACGCCCTACGCAAATTCTGGGCTGATTGGGAGGTCTACAAGCGGCTCGTCCTTCTACCACCTCACGAGGCTACCATCGAGCTCTACCAGACGTGCGACCCTGCCCTTCAGAGCGCCATATTTGCTCACAATCAGGCGTTCTCCTCATTGCCAGAAATCGACCTAGCAACTCTCATCACACAACTCGTCCACCGACAACGGAACCGCGCAGCCGCTCGCCACCACTTCCGGTCTCTTCTCCAACAACCTACTGAATAGATCCGGGACTACGTCACACGTATTACGGAGGCCACTTTGGACTGTGGCTTTACCTGCCCCTGTTGCCACACTGATGTCTCTGACGAACACATACGGGACCAAGTGACTATCGGGATTAGTGATTCGTCCCTTCAGCAAGATGTTTTAACTAAAGACCGCACCCTACCTACCTTACAAGATGTTATCAACTACTGTGTGGGGTTCGAATCTGCGGCACTCGATCAGACGGCAATGCAACCGGGGGTACATGCTGTGAAATCACCATACCAGCGTCTCAAGAGTACTTACCCACGCCCCACCCCTATCCAGCCCCCGCCCAACCCACTCAGCCCCCGTCGCCCGCCCCACCACCTCCCCACGTCGGCCCCACTTCATCTCCCACACGTTGCTCCGGGTGTGGTCTATCTTCACATTCACAAGCCCAACGATCTTCGAAGTGTCCTGCATGGGGCAAGACCTGCACGGCGTGTAATAAACCTAACCACTTTGCCAAGGTTTGTAAATCCACCTCTTCCCAGTGCAGTGGGTGCGGCCTATCCACACACTCTCGAGCCGAACGCCCATCCAAATGCCCTGCTTGGGGCAAGACCTGCCCGTCGTGCAACAAACTCAACCATTACTCCACAGTTTGTCACACCACGCCCTCACCTTCATCCGCGGCTGTTATCATTGGTACTATCAAACAGGCTGTTAACAAACCACCACCCGCATGGCTCCCCTCCTTGCCCATTACCATTTCTACTGCCATGTCGCCCCACTCTCGCCCCACCAGCGTCACGGCCCACCCTGACACGGGCGCACAAGTATCTGTGGCTGGTTTGCAATTACTACGGGCACTGGGCCTCCAACGCCACCACCTACAGCCTACTCACCAACGGATCACGGCCGTAGGGGGTCACACTCTCCAGGTCCTGGGTTATATGCCGACTACCATTACCGCCACCGACGTTGCCGGCACCCCCTACACTACTGATGATGATATTTTTATTATTCAGGCACAGTCACCGTTATTTATTAGCATTTCAGCTTGTAGGGCACTACATATCATCCCTCCCGACTTCCCCACACCTACCCCCTGCATGGCCGCCTACACAGCCCAACCACCACCCACCTTGACCAGGACCCCTCCACCACACCAGCCCACTTCCCTCCCCTTCCCACCTAACGACCTGCACCTGTCTGACCTTCGTGACTGGTTCTTGTCACAGTTTGCATCTTCAGCATTTAACACCACCAGCGGCCCACTCCCCACGATGTCTGGCCCTCCCATGCACATCCACATCAAGCCTGGCGCATCTCCACGTGCCGTGCACACCCCTGCCCTTATACCACATCATTGGAAGGCCCAGGTCAAAGCAGACCTCGACAGGGACGTCGCACTGGGCATTATTGAGCCTGTCCCCATCGGTACCCCTACTACCTGGTGTTATAGGATGGTGGTGGTCGCCAAGAAAACTGGACAACCCCGCCGTACAATTGTACTGCAGGCACTCAACCACGCCTGCCTTCGGGAGACACATCACACCCCGAGCCCATTCAACTTGGCCCAATCCATCCCTGCAGGCACTCGTAAGACGGTCCTAGACGCCTGGAATGGATACCATGCTGTTTTACTCGACGAATCCAGCAGGGAGGCTACGACTTTTATCACGGAATTTGGCCGTTACAGGTATATCAGGGCCCCTCAAGGTTACTTGGCAGCTGGCGACGCCTATACCCGACGCTTCGACGCAATCATACAGGCTGTCCCTCGTAAGGTGAAGTGTGTCGACGACTCCCTTTTGTGGGACTCTTCAGTCGAGGAGGCATTTTGGCACACTTTTGATTACCTGGCCCTCTGTGCAGCCAACGGTGTCACTTTCAACCCTGACAAGTTTACCTTCGCCGCCCCTTCAGTTGACTTCGCCGGACTCACCATCACAGACACTGGAATTAAGCCATGCACGTCCATGATTAAGGCCATCCGTGACTTTCCCACGCCCACAGACATCACGGGAGCCCGGTCGTGGTTTGGTCTCGTTGAACAGGTCGCCTGGGCCTTCAGCATCAAACCGGAAATGGCGCCCTTCCGGGAACTTGTGCAGTCCAAAACCCCCTTCCACTGGGATGAGGCACTCGACCGTACCTTTGCCACATCTAAGGACCACATCACACACCTGGTTGAGGAAGGGGTCTGCTCCTTCGAGATCGGCAGATCCACGTGCCTCGCCACAGACTGGAGCAAAACCGGCCTTGGCTTCCTCCTACTCCAACAACATTGTTCCTGCCCCACCGCATCTGCCCCCACCTGTTGCAAGGTCGGTTGGAAACTTATCTTCGCCGGCTCCCGTTTTACCACACCTGCGGAGTCCCACTACGTACCCGTCGAAGGCGAGGCTTTAGCAGTGGCTGACGCCCTTGACAGATGCAGAATGTTTGTCCTGGGTTGCCCTGACCTCGTCGTCGTCGTGGACCACAGACCTCTACTGCACATCCTTAACCTGACAAGCGCGATATAGACCTAGGTGCTAGGGTAGTTATTTGTGCATTTCTAGCCCTGGATTCTGACAGAATTCGTTATATTTACAATATAAACCATTATTTGTTTTCGGTATGCTTTTATTTTACATATATGATGTATATATGAACCTTCAAGAGTGCTAAAATTAGTGGGAAAAGCATTTGGGTGGTGAAAAACGAAGATATTGGCCACCCGGTCATAATCTCAGGCGAGAGAGAGACACAGGCAGCCCTCCCCTCTCGCTGTCTGGGAGTCAACTGAGACGAGCGGGGCGGTGTGTGCCGGTGTCTGGGTGTTGCATAACGATCTTTTATGCAACCCACTTGTGCTACATTATCGCGGGAGAGAAAAAAACCGATAAATGATGATAATAAGAGGAAAAATAGGTGATAATTGAGGAGGGGAGGGAGGGGGGAATAAGGTGGGGAAGGAGGGGAGGGGGGTGGGTGAGATTTACATGGATGAGTACTGGAGGGGAATTATCTCACCTAGAGACAAATTCCTTTGTTTTGATAGGCCCTTTTTTTTTATGGAAGGCTTTTTTTATGGTCCTGCTTCCGTGAGGCCTATCGCGTTCCCTATAGGAAGCCTTCCGTGAGGCCTATCGCGCTTGCCGGGTTAACGACCGGTCCCTTGACAACATACCAAACCCTCGCCTGTTCAAGATTAAGGAACGTACCCTACGATACCAGTTCATCATTCAACATACGCCTGGCAAATGGCACCGCGGCCCTGACGCTGTCTCCCGCTACCCGACCAGGCCCTCCGCGGACGCCCATGATGTGCATAGTGCGGCCGCCAGCGAGCTCGATATCCACTCAGTTGCCTTGGCCTCCCTCACCATGCTCGCCGCCATACCTGACCCTGTTGTATCATGGTCTGACCTTAAATCTGCCGGCCAACAAGACAGCGAGTATACCTCCCTTCTTCAGACCATCCCCGAGGGCTTCCCGGACTCCAGAGAGGCGACCGCCCCACAACTACGACAGTTCTGGGGTGTTAAGAGACCGCCTCACTTCCGTCAACGGGGTAGCCCTCATGGATCAACGACCAGTCATCCCCCATCATCTTCGGTCCAGAGTTCTCGAGGCCCTTCACTCAGCTCATCAGGGTATGACTGGCATGAAGGCCCGTGCACGTGCGAGTGTTTACTGGCCAGGTATTGACAAGGCCCTACGCAACTGCCTGGATACCTGCCACTACTGCCGCGCCCACGCCCCGTCCCAGCCGAAAGAGCCACTCATGTCATCTGACCCACCCCAATGGCCATACGACCAGGTAGCCGCCGATTTTTTTCAGCACCAGGGCAAACACTACCTGGTCTACGTCGATCGCTTCTCCAGCAATGTCCACATCTTCTACCTGCCACCAGGTAAATGTGATGCTCACCACCTCATCTCGGCGTGCCGTACCCTCTTCACCCACTACGGAGCACCCCGGGTACTGGCGAGCGATGGTGGGCCCCAGTTCACAGCCGGGGACTTCAAAGAATTCCTGGCACATTGGGGTGTGTCACAGCGGGTCAGCTCTGCGTTCTACCCTCAGTCTAATGGCCGCGCCGAGCTGGCTGTTAAAGCAGCCCGCCGCATCATCGCGGACTGTACATCCCCCACTGGCTCTCTAGACAACAACGCCGCAGCCCGCGCCCTCCTCCAATACAGGAACACACCCCTCTCGACCATTGACAAGTCACCAGCTCAACTTCTCTTCGGCAGGACCATACGGGACCACGTCCCCTGCACTTCTCCACCTCCACCCCCACTGGCTTCTCTCGGCCGAAGCTCGTGAGGCAGCCCTTTTTCACCGTAACGCTGCCCTAGCCACATACTATAATGCTTCAGCCCGGCCTTTATCACCACTCCACGTCGGTGACCGGGTCTCCGTCCAGAACCAGGGGGGCAACAACCCGACACGGTGGAACAAGACTGGCACTGTAGTGGAGGTGCATCCACACCGCCAGTATACCATCCGGGTGGAGGGGTCGGGGCGAGCCACACTCCGCAACCGCCGCTTCCTACGACAGCTTCGTCTACCGCTCTCCACTCAACCTACACCGCCCGACTCCACCATCGCCTCGTCGGACGCCAATAGGGGGGGGGGGGAGATATAATAATAATGTATACACCACTATTGTCCAACACCATATGGCACCACAGACACTTTAGACTTGCGGGCGCCTCTGGCACCCAGGCCTGTGGAGGCAGCAAGTCCTTCAGTTCACACCAGACTCTCACATAACCAACCAGCGTCTCGGCGCTCCTGTACTCAACCCTAGCCAATAAAGGATTGAAGAGTACTGGTGTTATATCTCCATTCATCTTTATTATACTAATACTATTACAATCATCACTACTACTCTCACCATCATCTCTACTACTGTCACCATCTTAACTACTACTGTCACATTGTCACTACAACTTTCACCATCATCACTACTACTATCAACCATAATCTTACAATCATCATTACTAGTGTTAACATCATCACTACTACTGTCACCATCATCACAATTGTCATCATTATAACTATCACCATCATCACTACTATTATCACCATCATTACTACTATCACCATCATCCCTACTACTACTACCATCATTTCTACTGTCAACTAAACTAACGTAACCTAACCTAACTTAACTTAACCTATCCAAACTGGGGCAAGTTCCATTAGACCCGCTGCCGTAATGCCACACAGGTAAGTTTTGGTTTATTACTATGTTCCTTCCAACAACCAACTATACTCCTAAAATCTAAGGCCACATATAGGTAGCGTGTCAGAAAAGTATGATTGGATGACCACAATTGTGCATCAGCTATATCATCTATGGAATAATTATGCAAGAATCATAATGACACTGCCCACTTCCTGATGTCGTGGGCCCTTCCGACTATGCCGGGATTACTTTCTCAGATTACATCTACAAGCAATGATGCTAATTTTCTTCTTGCGACGCACTTACCTGCACTATTAACCCATAAAGCTCCTGTGACGTTAACCACTCCGTTAGAACCGCATGGCTTGTCCTACAGTGACTCGCTAGGATCGCCAGGGCAGTGGATGGGGCTACAGTTTATGTATTAGAGTTTGCTTTATTTCATATGAAAGCTTGTGTCATGGGCAGTCTAGAAAGGCTCTTTGTTTTCACCCATGTCAAGGCTTTATATATTTAATTGTAAAGTATATGTTTTATCATTAACTAGTAATGATGGGATCTGGGAGAGAGAGAGAGTAGAACAGAGTGAGAGGGAGCGCGCAGTGTTTTTGTCCCGCTCGATGACGTCACGGCTGGCTGCCTCGTGGGGGTTGGTGGAGAGAGGTCCTTACCATGCTGCTAGCTCCCTTGCTAGTGGCTAGAGGACTTGTAACCGCTTTTTTCCCACGCGCCTCGAGCTAGTGCGAGTATATATACAGTTCCTCGCCACTCTCTCCCTCAGATCTGGTTTCTAGAACGCATCCATCTTTTTCCCTTGCTACCTGTTTCCGTCCCGCACCTGAGAATCTTTTCCTCTGCCTACCTCTCTCTTTTTTCATATCTTTCACCACCTTTTTATTAATATTATACCCCCTCTGGTTATCTCTGCAAAATCAGCTTCATGCTGGCCAGTTGTATTGTGCGTTAAGGTCTGATATAACCTATGTATGTTTAGTTGTTAAGATAAGTTGATCACGAAGCATTGGTTGGCTTTCATATTGCCGCTTCCTATAATTATTAGTGTTCTGCTGGATTAGAAAATGCTAGACTAGGGGTCTGATATTATAAGGTATTGTTTCCTATGAGTGCTGGCTTTAGGAAAAAGCTGCACGACATACCTGAGAACTGGAGTTGATTGAGTAAATTCTAGTCTGTGTGCCATTGAGAGAAGAGCATGCACGAGTGAGGGCTTTTTGCCTATACCATTCTGCACTGTTCTAGTCTCGATTGTTTGTCTTTGAGGTACGCCAGGAGAACGCTTAATACTTCGGTATTAAGGTTTCTCAAGAGAGCTACCCTTCCCTTATAACGTAATATTTGACGCACAGACTTGAGATTTGCACTAGGCTATGCAGCATGCCATGCGCACCAGTATCTCGTATCATTGACTCTAGCTAGACTTTATCAATCATAGTAGACATTAACACCTTACGAGCGGCCTATGCGGTTTATTTATATGTACCGCACAGCGGGGTGTTTTTAGCCAAAATAGGGCTATTTACGTGATCATTTTCATGCCTAAATAAGACCCAGAACGTAAAACAAGTACCTATCCCTGAAAGGGCATAAACAGAGCTTTCGAATGACACCATAACGATCCTTGTATGATGGATAGTTTTCTTGCAATAACCGTGCAACGCGAGTGCAAAAAGCAGGTAATTCGGTAGTTTCGGTACATAATTGAGTATGTAGCGAGTGAGAGAGGGAGGAGGGAGCTGAGATTTGTGTCAGTAGGTTCGCCGCGGTGGTCTGGAGCAGTCATACGCTCGCTAGTCTCCTGCCACCACTTGTCTCTCTCTCTCAGCCACATTACGTGCTGAAATTGCCACTCGACCTATGTCGAGCGCCGCCACATAGTCCAGCTTTATTTAACTCGACTTATGTTGCTCGCCGCTAATTAAGGGTTAAGTATATTAAACCAAGTACTCTTTTTTATGCACACCCATTTATGATTGCACAAGCATTTCGCAGCCTAGTTTGATGTATGGAGACACAAACTATTTAGGCTCTTTTTGTTGATAGGAATACTGCATTGTCGTGGAGATTATTATTGTTGTAGTGTTTAGGATATTCGTGGCTCCGACGGCATTATATATTCTGCCTTTTTGTGTGCATAGCCTGTACGAGCATTGTTCCGCTGCCTGCCTTTTTGGGTTCCATTTCCGATACGAGCATCTTTATAGAACATAAGAACATAAGAAAATGGGAGTCTGCAGAAAGCCGATTGGCCTAAGCAAGGCAGATCCCTGTCCCACACAACCCCAATTACAAAGCCCAATTATAGGTTCAACACTCTAATACCCTGAGGGTCATCTTACCAAAACGGTTAGAGATTAACGCAGGATTACGGGGGTCTGCAGATCGCTGATTGGCCCAACCCTGCTGATCCCCCTTCACACCCAACCCTTCTCGTCCATATGCTTATCCAATTTTATCTTAAAGCTCCCTATCGTTTTTAATCCCACTATAGCACTTGGTAGTCCATTCCACCCATCTACAACTCTGTTACCAAACCAATATTTGCCAATATCTTTTCTGAAACGAAATTTATCTAATTTGAAACCATTGGTACGAGTTCTTTCGCTATCACTGAGCTTTAGTACATTTGTCATGTCCCCTTTGTTAATCCCACTAACCAACTTGAACACCTCTATCATATCCCCTCTAACTCTGCGTCTCTCTAACGAATGTAAGCCTAATTTCTTCAACCTTTCTTTATACGGAAGATTTCTAATATTATGGATCATTTTTGTCATTCTACGTTGTACTCTCTCCAATGAATCTATGTCCATTCTGTAGTAAGGACACCAAAATTGAACAGCATAATCCATATGGGGTCTCACTAATGACAAGTAAAGTTTTAAGATAACATCAGCAGTTCTGTTACTCACACTCCTCGAGATGAACCCGAGAATCCTGTTTGCCTTGTTTCGAACGCATATACACTGTTGTCTAGGCTTCAAATCATTGCTAACAAACACACCTAGATCTTTCTCACAATTCGAGTTTTCTAATTCCACATTAGCTAGTTTATATTTAACATTTGTATGCATCTTCCCTATCTTTAATACCTTGCATTTGTCAATGTTAAACTTCATCTGCCAATTTACTGACCATTCGTGTAAGGTATCTAGATCCCTTTGGAGGCACTCTATATATCTATCTGAATCAATTGTTCTCCCCATTTTGGTATCGTCTGCAAATTTACTTATCCTACTAGTTATACCTAAATCAAGGTCATTTATGTATATAACAAACAACAGAGGACCTAATACAGATCCCTGGGGGACACCACTTTTGACTGCTCCCCATTCTGACTTCGTACCATTTATGCTGACTCTCTGCTTCCTACCAATTAGCCATGACCTAATCCATCCCAACAACGCCCCACCTATTCCATGCGCCTCAACCTTTCTCATCAATCTCTCATGGGGGACTCTGTCGAAAGCTTTACTGAAATCTAAATATATTATATCATATGACTTGTCATTATCTACTGCTTCATATACCTCTGAGAAAAAACTAAGCAAATTGGTAAGGCAAGAACGTCCCTGAGTGAATCCATGCTGAGAAGAATTTATTAAATTAAATGTATCTAAGTGGTTTCTAATTTTACTAGCAATAATTGACTCTAGTAGCTTTCCTATGATTGATGTAAGACTAATGGGACGGTAATTGGATGCTATTGATTTGTCACCTTTTTGGAAGATCGGAACTACGTTTGCAAGCTTCCAAGCTTCTGGAACTATACATGTCTCCAATGACTTGTTAAATATAAATGTTAATGGGTAACTTAACTCATCCCTACATTCTTTTAATACTCTAGCATATACCTCATCAGGACCAGGCGATTTATGAGGTTTCAGTCTGTCAATTTCCTTAAGCACATCATTTCTACTTATAGTAACCGTACTTAACCTATTTTCTATACTATCGCTATATACCTTACGGACTTCTGGAAACTGTGCCAAATTTTCATTAGTGAAAACGGAAAGAAATTGACTATTTAATGTACTGCACATTTCTAAATCATTTTCTGTCATTTCTCCTATCGAAGTTATAAGGGGACCAATTACATCTCTAACCTTGGATTTATATAGTTGGTAAAAAGCTTTAGGATTATTTTTTGAGTCATTGGCATCCTTAATTTCATAATTTCTTTTTTCTTTCCTAATATCCTTTTTTACCTGTCTGATAGATTCTGATAGTAAGCAAGTAGGTGAATTTCGCCTTTCCTAATTTTTCTATATATTCCTCTCTTTTGTCCTAGAAGATCTAATAGTCTATTATTCATCCATTTGGGTTGGTTCTGTGTTGATCTAAATTTTCTTTTGGGGATGTATTTATTTTGTGCATTGAACACTGACTTGATAAAATTATCGTATGTATCTACCAAGGTTGACGTCTCTTCCTGACTTAAGATGACAGGTGCCTGAGAAGGGGTACACTCATTTGGACACCTGGATCGACTTAATTTTTTGACCATAGGGTCAGCTAATAGGGCTCTTCTTAACCCTCCATAATTGGCTTTTCTAAAGTCAGGTATTAATGTTGTATTCTCTCTGGTATTACCTTTCCATTGTATATTAAAATACACAGAATTGTGGTCACTATTTCCTAGGTGGTCCCCTATCTCTACATTATTTACCATATGTTCATTGTTACTGAAAACTAAATCGAGAATATTATTACCTCTAGTCGGCGTATCTATGAATTGAAATAAAAAACTATCTTGTACTACCTCTATAAACTGCTCAGAATCAGAGTCTCCTATTTGATGCTGCCAATCTATATTCGGAAAATTAAAATCCCCCATAATGCACACATTGCTAAACCTTGATGCCATTTTA
Source organism: Paralithodes platypus (assembly GCA_032716605.1). Lineage (NCBI taxonomy): Eukaryota > Metazoa > Arthropoda > Malacostraca > Decapoda > Lithodidae > Paralithodes > Paralithodes platypus. Next base: position 7,609,650 of record CM064579.1, read on the forward strand.
ATTTCCTCCCATAATGACGTTCCGTCATTTCTACTCATATTTGGCGGTCTATACATAACTCCAATAACTATGGTCTCACTACCTTCGTTAACCTCTACCCAAACACTTTCATTATCATTATTTAATCTAATACCTGATTTAATACAGCTTTTTAATGTACTCCTGACAAACAGTGCTATACCGCCACCCCTCTTACTTGTTCGGTCATATTTAAACAAACTATATCCTGGTATATCAAATTCTGCTAAAAAATGCCTGGTTTCTGTATTAATCCACGTTTGAGTTAGCGCTATTATGTCTATATTTTCTTTGCTAACAAGGGCTCTAAGTTCTAGCATCTAACATTTAAAGAAGATTCCTTGTTAGTGTTGAAGGACTTTAGTGCACTTTCTTTCATGCAGGAGTGCCTGACATTTATTGATTAAAGTAACGTAAGCTGTAACTTCTCTTACCACCTTACTTTGCATACCATAACCAAGCACCTTCGGTTATAGGTAGTAATAGGCTGTTTTCACATAACATTAAGCCTAGAGTAGACGCACATTTATTGAGAGTTTGATAGCCTATTATTGCATATAGAACTCTGTAGAGTATTTGTGTTCTTTGTTCACTGGGAATATACATCAGAGGTTGGAGCTAGCGCTTTCCGTTGTAGCATTTATGCCATTACTAGTCCAATGAATAAGAGCCCTGATATATTTGAACCCCAGTCGTAACAAATGGCGACCTTACCTAGGATTTGGTGAACCTACATTTATTAGCAGGGAACATTTGTTGTTTTGGAGAATATTTTGCGGGGATCAGCAAGAATAATTTTTTTTCGCAACATAGTATAGCCCTTGAGTATTTCCGAGAATTTTTGTGTGTATATTGAGGTATAAGAGTTTGGGGTACTTCTTTTCTGAATATTGTGGTGAGAAATTTTTGTGAGCATCATGTCTTATACCGTATCAGAGGAGAATGGAGACACAGTACGTAATGTCGAAACTGAGGAACAGCAGCATGATGAAAGGGTTAATCGGGTGAACTGTGAGGAGGATGCTAGGATATTTTTGCAATGGCCTGTTACTGCCGAGCGGTTGGAGGGTAGGGATCGGTACGGTCTTCAATGCCTGGCCACAGCTATCGGTCATGCGGTTACTAGCAGCATGACCAAGGATAACTTGATAACGTGTGTACTGGGCAGGGTGACTGGTGAGCGAGATGGGTTGAGTGCTCAGAGCCCTTCGGCCATGCTTCCTCTACACTCGACTCCCAGCCATCCCAGTAGTTTGCCGACCCCGGGTACGCTTCCGCAGTTGGGTGGTGACTGGCAGGGTGGGTTGCCCCTGGGGGGACCACCGGTAATTTCAAACATTGTAGCACCTTCACCTCCTCAAGGGTTAACTCCAGAATTATTGTTTCAGCTCGAATTAGCTAAGATCGAAGAGAGAAAGGCTATCAGGGTATCTGAGGTTCAACAGCAACAAAGGGCATGTGAGCTTCAGCTTCAGCAGCAATTAGAATTAGCCAAGATAGAAGAGAGAAAAACTATCAGTCAAGCAAAAATCCAAGCTGAGTCGACTAGGTACTGTGCCGTCATGGATGTAGAGAAGTCGCGAGTAGAGACAACGGGACAGCGACTTGGGGCTGGTAACCGTGTTCATGAGCAGTCTCTCTCGCACTTATTGAAACTGGTTCCGGTGTTTGATGAGAGTGGTGTAACAGAATTTTTCATACGCTTTGAGAAGAAGTGCCAGGAACACCAGTGGCCAGAGAATAAATTGGCAGCACTTGTATCCTCTAGAGTAATAGGCAAGGGTCTTAAAGCCTACGATGCGTTACCTTTGGAGTTATGTATTGTGTACAAGGATCTCAAGGAGGCTGTCCTGAGGGCTTACGAACTGCAACCAGAAACGTACCGTTTGAAGTTCCGGGGTGTAACTAAGGGAGGAGATAGCACCTTTTTGGAACACTCCCGGGACTTGTCCGATGCTATGGGGAACTGGCTCCGATCTGAGAAGGTCACAACATTTGATGAAATTAAGCAGTTAATGATGTTGGAGCAGTTCTTTAACACCTTACGAGCGGCCTATGCGGTTTATTTATGTGTACCGCACAGCGGGGTGTTTTTAGCCAAAATAGGGCTGTTTACGTGATCATTTTCATGCCTAAATAAGACCCAGAACGTAAAACAAGTACCTATCCCTGAAAGGGCATAAACAGAGCTTTCGAATGACACCATAACGATCCTTGTATGATGGATAGTTTTCTTGCAATAACCGTGCAACGCGAGTGCAAAAAGCAGGTAATTCGGTACTTTCAGTACTAAATTGAGTATGTAGCGAGTGAGAGAGGGAGGAGGGAGCTGAGATTTGTGTCAGTAGGTTCGCCGCGGTGGTCTGGAGCAGTCATACGCTCGCTAGTCTCCTGCCACCACTTGTCTCTCTCTCTCAGCCACATTACGTGCTGAAATTGCCACTCGAGTTATGTCGAGCGCCGCCACATAGTCCAGCGTTTTTTAACTCGACTTATGTTGCTCGCCGCTAAATAAGGGTTAAGAGCAGGGGCGGTGATCTAACTTTGAACTTAAAGGAGAAAAACCCAAGAACTCTAGTCGAAGCAGCAGAAATGGCTGATCGACGGCTGTCGTTGATTCGGGGTTGCGGGTCCTCACAGAAGTACGATGTAAGTGCTAAGGACCGTTATCCTCCCCCTCCCCGTAACAATGACACATTTAAACAGAAGAGCCATGAAACTAAAACTGAATCCAAACCTTACACCACACCGTATGTGAAAAGTCAGGGGCCTTTTACATCACAGTATAAGCCGAAACCGAAATTTATGTGTTTTAGTTGCCACCAGGAGGGTCATAAGGCAAATGAGTGCCCTAGTCGACCTCCTCCGGCAGCCGTGTCTTTTGCTCACGGCATTGGAGTGTTCAAGAGGACATCGGAGTTTGTTAGAGGCATTTCTTCCGAGGTAAATACACTGCCAGTGCAGAAGGATCCGGAAGGCTTATTCCCTGTCCGTGATGCCTTTAGTGACCACAGGGGACTCGGTTGTGTGGAGTGGGGGGGTAGAAGACATGAGGTGAGAATTTTGCGTGACACTGGGGCATCGCAAACACTGTTGAGAAATTTCACTGGTAAACCTGTCAATACGGCGCGGGTGGTTGTGGTTCAGGGAGTTAATGCGACAAGGTCATAACCGCTTGTAAGAATGAAGGTGGAAGTTGATGGTGTGACTCGTGACCTGGATGTAGGAATTGTGGAGAAGTTACCTGTTGGGGGCGTCGACCTCCTTCTCGGCAACGACTTTGCGGGACCTACTTCTGAGGCTCCACCCTTGGTCGTTGCCGAGAAGCCGGCCGACGTGAGTAGGGAGGAGCAGGAGTTGGTTGAGAAGTGTCCGGGGCAGCCTATGGCGTGTGTTGTCACCGGAGATCCTGCATCCAGGGAGTCACATTCTGGTCAACAATCTTTAGATCAGCGGAGGAAGGGTACCGAGAAGGGGTTGAAAGTTGATGCGGTTGAGAGTTTAGTATCAACGGCCCTTCTCGGGGACTCAGTATTAGGACCAAATATCGAGTCTGAAGAAGACCCAGTAACTGTTGTGGAAAAGGCAGAGGATGGGCTTAAAAAGACGAAAGAGTTGAAGGAGGACAGTGATGCACAGTCGGGAGATGTGGCAACAAGGTACCCTGACGCGTACCCTATGAGAAATGGGTCGGCGAAGACGGTGGTCCGAAGCTTGCTAGTGTATTTTTCCCGGTATGGTTACCCGCAGAGGATTCAGTCAGTCCAGGGACCCAACTTCACTTCTAGCCTCTTTGTTCAAGCAATGCCGCAGCATGAGATTGTTGGGGTTGTGTCATCTGCGTATCATCCGGAGAGCCAGGGTGTGTTAGAGCGATGGCACTCAGCCTTGAAATCTGTGCTTCGTTGTTGTTGCTTTGAGAGTGGGAAGGATTGGGATCTTGGCCTGCCATGTGTTTTGTGTGCTGTGCGGGAGGTACCTGGGGAGAGTTTGGGATTCAGCCCTAATGAGCTCGTCTTTGGACACCGTGTCAGAGGGCCTCTCCATATGGTTGAAGAAGTATGGGAGGGCGCAGAAAAACCTTGTTCTATGCTCAAGTGTGTCCTCAACAGTCGAGAACGGATGTTGCGCAGTCTGGAGTTGGCTGACCGTAATTTGACTAGCTCTCAGGCCCTCAGGAAGGACAGGTACGACCTCAAGGTTGAACTCGGGGAGTTTCACGTGGGTCAGGTGGTGTTGATTCTACTGCCCCTTGTAGGTCACCCCTTATCCGCGAAGTACGCTGGTCCTTATAGGGTGGTGGAGGAGCTATCAGACCTGGATTACTTGGTAGCCACTCCAGACAGACGGAAGCGCAATCAGTTATGTTTTGTTAATCCCATGAAGGAGTATGGGAGGCACCCCCCTGAGCCTTTCACTGTGCCTGTGATGACGTTTAGCAGTCAAGGTGGAGAAGGAGAACGGGACAGTCAAGCTCAGGTGGAAGATAACTGGAAGGATAAGAAGTTCAAATGGGCGCCTGAGTGTGAGAAGGTGTTTAGGGAAGTAAAACACCTGTTGTGCACTCACCCGATCCTCAGGGCCCCTGACTTTAGCCTACCTTTCCAACTAGCAACGGAGGCTAGTGGTGTGGGGGCTGGTGCCGTCCTTGTGGAAAAGGACGATGATGGGCTGGAGCATCCTGTTAGTTTCTGCTCGGAGAAGTACAATTCGGCCCAGGGGAGCTGCTCTGTTGTCGAGGAGGAGCTGCTGGCGGTTGTACTTGCTCTGAGGCATTTCGAGGTCTGTGCTCCAGCCTATGGTCCGGTCGTTGTAGTTTACCCAGATCATCACCCTTTCAAGTTCTTGGGCCAGTTTCACAATCGGAATATGAGGCTGACCAGGTGGTCACTAAGGTTACCGGTATATAACCTGGACATACGCCATATTGCCGGTTGTGACAACGTGGTTGCAGATGGTCGTTCAAGGGTATATGATCCTGGGTAGATTGACACACGGGTAGCCTCCTGCTTTAGTTTGAATAGTATTTTGCGCTTGGTGCTTGTTGGCTCGCGGTTGTAGCCCAGCATATTGGGTCGTAAAGCAGGAGTTGAGCGTTTGGTATAGAAGAAAAACTAGGCTTGCCCCTATAGTGCAGCCGAAATAAACAAATTATAAACATAAAAATCAAATAAAAACTCTTTCTTTGATAGTTGAATTTTTTTAGTATGTTATAACAGTAATTCTGAGTTGCACTCCTCTCAGAATGCTGGGCTAGAGAAGCTCGCTCTTGAGGAGCATAACTACATATAATTTAACTATGGTGTTGGGGAGGGTTATAATTTTGAAAAATGTTTTGTTGAAGAACTGTGCCAGATATTTTACTGCCGCTGGGTGATGGGAAGTGGAGATATAGCATGGGTTCTAACCATCAGATTTTTGTGAGCCTTGGGGCCTCTGAGAAAAATCTTGGGGGGGGTGTGACGTTAACCACTCCGTTAGAACTGCATGGCTTGTCCTACAGTGACTCGCTAGGATCGCCAGGGCAGTGGATGGGGCTACAGTTTATGTATTAGAGTGTGCTTTATTTCATATGAAAGCTCGTGTCATGGGCAGTCCAGAATGGCTCTTTGTTTTCACCCATGTCAAGGCTTTATATATTTAATTGTAAAGTATATGTTTTATCATTAACTAGTAATGATGGGATCTGGGAGAGAGAGAGAGAGAGTAGAACAGAGTGAGAGGGAGCGTGCAGTGTTTTTGTCCCGCTCGATGACGTCACGGCTGGCTGCCTCGTGGGGGTTGGTGGAGAGAGGTCCTTACCATGCTGCTAGCTCCCTTGCTAGTGGCTAGAGGACTTGTAACCGCTTTTTTCCCACGCGCCTCGAGCTAGTGCGAGTATATATACAGTTCCTCGCCACTCTTTCCCTCAGATCTGGTTTCTAGAATGCATCCATCTTTTTCCCTTGCTACCTGTCCCCCGTGCCGCACCTGAGAATCTTTTCCTCTGCCTACGTCTCTCTTTTTTCATATCTTTCACCACCTTTTTATTAATATTATACCCCCTCTGGTTAACTCTGCAAAATCAGCTTAATGCTGGCCAGTTGTATTGTGCATTAAGGTCTGATATAACCTATGTATGTTTAGTTGTTAAGATAAGTTGATCACGAAGCATTGGTTGGCTTTCATATTGCCGCTTCCTATAATTATTAGTGTTCTGCTGGATTAGATAATGCTAGACTAGGGGTCTGATATTATAAGGTATTGTTTCCTATGAGTGCTGGCTTTAGGAAAAAGCTGCACGACATACCTGAGAACTGGAGTTGATTGAGTAAATTCTAGTCTGTGTGCCATTGAGAGTAGAGCATGCACGAGTGAGGGCTTTTTGCCTATACCATTCTGCACTGTTCTAATCTCGATTGTTTGTCTTTGAGGTACGCCAGGAGAACGCTTAATACTTCGGTATTAAGGTTTCTCAAGAGAGCTACCCTTCCCTATAACGTAATATTTGACGCACAGACTTGAGATTTGCACTAGGCTATGCAGCATGCCATGCGCACCAGTATCTCGTATCATTGACTCTAGCTAGACTTTATCAATCATAGTAGACATTAAGTATATTAAACCAAGTACTCTTTTTTATGCACACCCATTTATGATTACACAAGCATTTCGCAGCCTAGTTTGATGTATGGAGACACAAACGACTTAGGGTCTTTTTGTTGATAGGAATACTGCATTGTCGTGGCGATTATTATTGTTGTAGTGTTTAGGATATTCGTGGCTCCGACGGCATTATATATTCTGCCTTGTTGTGTGCATAGCCTGCACGAGCATTGTTCCGCTGCCTGCCTTTTTGGGTTCCATTTCCGATACGAGCATCTTTATAGCATCTAACATTTAAAGAAGATTCCTTGTTAGTGTTGAAGGACTTTAGTGCACTTTCTTTCATGCAGGAGTGCCTGACATTTATTGATTAAAGTAACGTAAGCTGTAACTTCTCTTACCACCTTACTTTGCATACCATAACCAAGCACCTTCGGTTATAGGTAGTAATAGGCTGTTTTCACATAACATTAAGCCTAGAGTAGACGCACATTTATTGAGAGTTTGATAGCCTATTATTGCATATAGAACTCTGTAGAGTATTTGTGTTCTTTGTTCACTGGGAATATACATCAGAGGTTAGAGCTAGCACTTTCCGTTGTAGCATTTATGCCATTACTAGTCCAATGAATAAGAGCCCTGATATATTTGAACCCCAGTCGTAACACTCCCTATTGTTGAGGGTGTGACACTCTCAAAAACTTTATCAGATATTGTACTGGGCATAAAATATGTTGTGTGTCTCCGCGTTTGAGAATCTAAATTAAAACTCAAACTTTCTAAATGCACTTTGGCTAAAAAATAAGTCAATTCCTAGGCCACAGAGTCTCAGAAGAAGGAATTGCCCCAGATCCAGACAAATTGCACGCAATTAGTATCATAAACCCTCCCACCAATGTAAAGGGGGTACGAGCATTTAATGGCCTAGCATCATACTATCGTCGATTCGTGAAAAACTTTGCCACCATTGCCAAACCACTCCACAATTTAACCAAGAAGGAAGAATCATTTATATGGACAGACCAACACCTGCAAACATTTAATTCCTTACAAGAACTTCTAGTAGCATCCCCAGTAGTTTCTTTCCTGACTATACCAAACCATTCCGTCTCTACACCGACGTTTCACAGTTTGGTATTGGAGCAGTTCTACTGTAGGTCAAACCAGAGAAAGAAGAGAGAACATTATTGCATGTGCCAACCGAACTCTCAACCCAGCTGAAGTAAACTATCCCGTCACCAAGAGAGAGTGTTTGGGGATCATTTGGGCTCTCCAGCATTTTAAAGCTTATCTAGCTGGTGTCAAGGTCACCATCATTACGGATCACCACGCCCTCCATGGCTACGCAAATCTGACATTAAAAACGCTCTGACTGAAGAATTGATGGTATTGGTGATGTTATTGACATCTGTCACAGGTGGGAGGAGCCTGTTGCTTAGAAGGTCCATCCTCCGTTCAGGGGACATCATAGTAGGTGTTTGTATGACTTGAGCCAGCTGCGAATTGTTTTTTGTCATGGTAGGATAGGTGACAGATGGGGTCTGGATAGCAGGGTTGATTGGAGTGGCAGGTGTGGTGTGTGACATTGCAACAGGTGTGGCGGTAACCTGTGTAGGTTGCGAAGAGGTGGCTGTCATGGTATGGGAAGTGACAGGAATGGTGGCTTTGGTGGGGGGCCGCCTTCGATTGGTTGGGTTGAAGGTAGGTGCCCAACGTTTTGGTGGAGTCACACGTCGGCCAGATCTTCTACATGGAGGATTAGAAAAAGGTTGCGTTAATTACGAGGACGGTCTTAACTTGGTTGTTTGCATGCGTGAAGGTGGAGTGAAGGATGTATCGGGTGCTTTGGATGATTTAGAGATATTGTGTGAATAAGTAGAGCATTTAGTGCTAGAAGGTAATTTATTGGTAGAGGTGGTAGGCTGAGGAGATTGAATAAGAGGTTTAAGACATTTTGAAGGGACTTGTGACTTAGGTGAAGTTTGATTTCTTTTCTGAATAGGAGAAATTATTGGATTGGTAGGTTGAGCACTCGATGAAGCAGATGAGGTGGTGGAGAGAGAAGGAGTAGGTTGTTGATTTCTTTCCTTAGATGGAATATGAGAAATTACTTGGGTGGTAGGTTGAGTACTGGGTGAAACAAAACAAACAGGGAGATCTGCTTCAGATGAGGTTGTGGAAAGAGAAGTAGAAAGTTCTTGAGGTACCGTAGGTTTATTTTGAGTGGGAAGTTTAGGTGGAGCAGAGACAATGCGAGTAGGAGGAGGTAAATTGTTGGAGAGGTTAGTACGATAGGGATTAGAGTGAGGAGGAGAAGGAAGGGGTGAACAGTGGAAAGCTGTGTCTTTCACATTTTGCACAGGTGGTTTTATCACAAGTAGAGAAGGAGTGATGGTTGGAATGAGATGAGGTGTCAATGATTCTGTGAAGCCTAAATTTTGGTTACTAATTGCAGGCAATGTGTCATTATCTTTGGGGTCAGCAAGCATAGTGATATTGTCATCAATGGGTTGAAACCTACGTACATATCTATATCGGTAGGTGCGTGACTCTCTGTAATAATTTATGGTGACCTGGTAACAGTTCGGCACAGTCAGTATTTCAAAAGGACCCTTATATCTTGGCTTGAATTTGGAATGAACGGGAAGTTGGACAACCATGACTAGATTGTCGACATGGTGAGGACTGACTTTAGGTGTCTCGTCAGGTAGAAGATCCTGTATGTACTGGAGTTGTCGAAGTCGGTTCTTTAGATGAACTAAAGATTGATCAAAATTTGATGAGGGCTCATATGGGACAGAGAGGTGACGTAATGGTAGGAGCAGGGGTGGTACCCCAAAAACTTGTTCATGGGGTGAAATTCCGTCTTTCCGGGGGCAGGTATTTATTCTCCACTGTACTATTTTGACTTTCTGGGCCAGTCGGTGGTGTTCATTTGTTGTAGGCGAGTCCTTATATGGTTGGCAATGGTGCGGTGGCTTCTTTCACAAATAGAGTTCCCTTGAAGCCAATAAGGGGATGAATGACTGATTTTGAAGCCACACATCTGAGAAAGTTGTGACCATATGTGACCTGTGAATTCAGGTGCATTATCTGAGTGAATGGCTTCGGGTAGGCCAACATAAGGAGAGACGTGCTGTATCATGGCTTCAGCTACTGCTAAAGCTGAGTGTTCTTTTGCTGGACAGGCAATTACGTATTTGGAGTATGTGTTCACGAAAGTGATAATATATTTGAACCCTTTTATGCCTCCATGGGTCCCATTACATCAACTGCTAATAGTTGCCATGGTTTGGAGGCCACTAATTTTCCTGTAGGTCCGGCGGTGCGAGTCCGATTTTTGCCTAAAGCATATGCACGGCAGGCTTCTGTGATTATTTTTGCGGTGATGTATGGAGAAGGAGTCCAGTATACTTGTTGGAAAGTAGAAGTCAAATTTCTTTGAGCCAAATGAATACCGTTGTGAGAATGCAGGGATTACATAGTATGTAAGGCAGAGCAAAACCATATTTGTGACCTAAAATCATAACTATTGCACAAATTCAAACAATCTTTTTTGACTGACTGTCGCAATCACTCACCAAATGTTCATGTGAAGTTTGGTGAAAATCCGTTAAACGGTCTAGGAGGAGTATTCGGACAGACAAACAGACAGACATTTCGGTCGACATGGTACCACTATACGGGGTGGGGGGGGATACCAAATCTGCTTATGCAGGGTTGATAATCATAACTAAAACCCTCCATAAACAACAACATCCAACTCTCACAATAACTAACATCTTTCATAACTCATAACTCACATCCTTAACCCCTAGCTATCGGGTAGTTTTGTAACACTACTACCTGCCAAGCGGGCAGATTTACCCTAAACGAGCTTCATTCCATGCTCTTTTTCATGCATAAAGAAAAGCCAGAGCGTAATACAATTATGTATCCGTGAAAGGGCGATAATTGAGCTTTCCAATGACACCTGAACCATCCTTGTACGACCACGGGTTTTCTTGCAATGATGTTGCAATACGAAGGAAAAAACCCCTAAAATACAGTAATCTCCCCAGTTTTTACCCTGTATCGCGGGACCAGGGAAGTGTAGACATGTGGTGGATGTGTCAGTGGTGGGACTAGGTCTACCTTGAACGGCCAGAGCCCGCCCACGGTCCTCCCACCGCGTGGACTCTCTCTCAGAGCCGATTATGTGCTCAAAATCGCATACGACTTAAGGCGGGACCCGCTCTTTTGTCCTTGTTCTCTAACCGACTTAACACCTTAAGAGCGGCCTATGCGGTTTATTTATATGTACCGCCCAGCGGGGTGTTTTTAGCCAAAATAGGGCTGTTTACGTGATAATTTTCATGCCTAAATAAGACCCAGAACGTAAAACAAGTACCTATCCCTGAAAGGGCATAAACAGAGCTTTCGAATGACACCATAACGATCCTTTTATGATGGCTAGTTTTCTTGCAATAACCGTGCAACGCGAGTGCAAAAAGCATGTAATTCGGTACTTTCCCCATATAATTCAGTATGTAGCGAGTGAGAGAGGGAGGAGGGAGCTGAGATTCGTGTCAGTAGGTTCGCCGCGGTGGTCTGGAGCAGTCATACGCTCGCTAGTCTCCTGCCACCACTTGTCTCTCTCTCTCAGCAACATTACGTGCTGAAATTGCCACTCGACCTATGTCGAGCGCCGCCACATAGTCCAGCTTTATTAAATACGACTTAAGTTGCGCGCCGACTTTTAGGGGTTAAGGTGGGACCCGCTATTTAGGTGTTAATATTCATATCACACAGCTTTTATAACTCATAACTCTCATAACTCACAACATCCTTAATACATATAACTCTCACCTCTCATAACACACAACTCACAACCGTCACCTCACCCATGTCTAATAATGGAACCTTCACATTTTAGCACCACCAGTCACTTCCATAACATCAAGTAATTAACGTTCAGTGTGTTACCTTCTGATAACTGTGTGTGTGTGTGTGTGTGTGTAATGATTTATATTGTACGGGTATTACAACACAGCACCATACATCATTAGGCCTCTCTCTCTCTCTCTCTTTTTCTCTCTATCTTTATGTATGTGTGTTACCAATATCTCCCTCTACAATAACTAGAGTCCTGTGTTTACCGTTTTGCTTCCCCCAATAACAGCACAAAAAAGGACCAAATTTATGTGTTTCTGTTCAATACACGCAAGGGAATAAATACTAGGAGTTCTGGATGTCCATTATATATTGTTTCCTTCTCAATATGATCCATATTAACCCTCTGAGGATCGATGACGCACTTGTTTTCTATTGTTTGGATATCTTTAGACGATTATATGCAGATTAGGAAGGGTTCATGGAAGTCAGAGGGGTTGATTGAGATAGTCATTGTCCTTTAAATTCCCACAGATTATTTCTAGGCTGCATAAAATCGTCTAATGATGGCCACAATAAACTTCTAAAACGCGTTATATCCTCAAGGGGTTAATCCCTAGAGGATTATGACGCATTTCAGCAGTTTATATTGGCATACATTCGACGATTTTATTCAGATTTGGAAGGATCTGTGGCAGTCAAGAGGCATAATTGAGATGGTTTAACCCCTTAAGATTCATAGTGGTCGTCCGTAAGCTGCATACAATTTACTAATGGTTGCCAAAATATACGGCTACAATGCGTTAAGATGTTCATTGGGTTAAACAATACAGTGTGTCGGCAGTGAAATGGTGAAATGATTTTTTCAGACTAGTTCTTATATTTGTTGTCCGAACGATTTGATTATATTAGGACTACAAAGTTAACCACTTCCTCTGTTTCTGCCCTGAATCAAGCCAAATCTGTTCTTCGACTTGCCAAGCACTCTTTCATCAATAATAAATGCACTGAACTATCCAAATCTAGCTCTTCCCAAGCTTTCTGGCATCTAGCCAAAAACATCTCCAACAATTTGTCTTCCTCATCTTTTCCACTCTGATTGCACAACCATGACTTCATCCTCTGACAAAGCTGAACTCTTCGCTCAAACTTTTACTAGAAACTCCACCATAGATGATTCCAGTGCTATTCCTCCCTCACCACCCCCCTCTCCCCTACTAATGCCTAATATCCTAATCTCTTCTAAAGATATGCTTTCTACTCTCTCTGGGCTTAATACTAAGAAGGCGTACGGTCCGGACGGTGTTCCTCCTGTTGTACTCAAACACTGTGCTTCCGTGCTGACTCCCTACCTAGGGAATCTCTTTCGTCTCTGTCTCTCCTCTAACGTCTTCCCTTCATGCTGGAAGTTTGCTCTCATTCAACCTGTCCCAAAGAAGGGTGACCCCTCTCAACCCTCCAACTACTGTCCAATTGCTCTCATCTCTTGTATCTCTAAAGTTTTTAAACTATTCTTGCTTCCAAATTTCTTAGGCATTTTTCTTCTAATAATCTGCTCTCAGATCGCCAGTATGGCTTCCTTAAGGGTCGCTCTACAGGTGATCTTCTTTCATATCTTACTAGCTCTTGGTCATTCTCCTTTCAAGATTTCGGTGAGACCTTTTCTATTGCGCTTGACTTATCGGAGGCCTTCGATAGTCTGGCACAAATCTTTAATTTCTAACTACCCTCCTTCGGTTTCTATCCCTCCATCTGTGCCTTTGTCTCTAATTTCCTTTCCGGCCGTTCCATAGCTGCGGTTGTGGACGGTCATCGCTCACTTCCTCATCCTATCAATTCCGGTGTTCCTCAGGGCTCTGTCCTATCTCCTATTCTCTTTCTAATTTTCATAAATGATCTTCTCAACTGTACCTCCAGTCCCATCCATTCATATGCAGACGCAGACGACTGTACCTTATACCACTCAATTAGTTTTCCAGAACGTCCAAGCCAGCAATCCCTCAAAGACAAATGTAATGAAGCCATACAACACTTATCATCTGATCTAACTACTATTTCCAATTGGGGCAGAGAAAACCTTGTTGCCTTTAATGCTTCCAAAACTCAATTTCTCCATCTATCAACCCGTCCGGAACTCCCAGCGGACTATCCTTATCTTCAACAATACAAAAATCAATCCTTCATCTTCTCCCAATATTCTTTTTGTCTCTTTTTCTTCTGCTCTCATTGGAAGGACCATATTACCAGTCTTGCTAAAGCAGCCTCCCAGAAGCTGGGTGTGCTTAACCGCCTCAAGGGGTTCTTTACCCTTGCACAGCTTCTTGTTCTGTACAGGGGCAGAGTGCATCCTTGTATCGAGTATTGTTCACATGTGGGTGGAGAAGCCTCTCACACCGCACTCCTAGACAAAGTAGAAAGGAAGGCCTTTCGTATCATTAATTCCCGCCCACTCACCAGCTCACTGCAATCTCTCTCTATTTGCCGCAATGTTGCATCTCTCTCGCTATTCGATGAGCTCTCCAAACCACTGACATTACTAGTAAATCCTTGCAGTCTGGAACTATGCCTGATCAGTGGAAGATAGCCAACGTAACACCGATATTAAAAAAAGGCAGCACATCCCTACCCAGTAACTATCGTCCAATTAGCTTAACCTCAGTTGTATGTAAAATGCTAGAAACGGTCATAAGAGACAGACTCGTAAATCACTTAGAGGAAAATAACATACTTAAAGATACTCAACACGGCTTTCGTAAAAAACACGTTCCTGTTTAACAAACCTCTTAGACTTCTTCCACGATATCCTCAACCTCTACGATGAGAGTAAAGCTGTAGATATTATATACCTTGATTTTCAAAAGGCCTTTGACAAAGTTCCCCACAAACGTTTACTGCTAAAACTAAAAGCCCATGGAATACAAGACAGTGTGTTGAAATGGATAGAAAATTGGCTCAGCAACAGAAAGCAAAGAGTAGTCATAAACGGTAAGGCATCTAAATGGACCAATGTAAGTAGCGGGGTACCCCAGGGATCGGTACTAGGACCAATTATCTTTCTAATTTACATCAATTACATAGATGAGGGTCTCACCTGTACAATCTCAAAATTTGCTGACGATACAAAAATTGCAAGTAGCGTACTCTCAAAAGAACAAGTTGACGATATGCAACACAATCTAGATAAATTGTCATATTGGGCCCAAATTTGGCAAATGAGTTTCAATGCGGATAAATGTAAAGTACTACATATCGGATACCTAAATGAGAAAGCAAACTATTCGATGAATGGCAATCAGCTTAAGAATGTAAACAGAGAAACCGATCTGGGAGTAACAATATCGAGTAACCTAAAACCGAGTCAACAATGTTCAGAAGTTGTTAAGAAGGCAAACAAAATAATTGGCTTTATAGGCAGGTCATTTGAGCATAAATCCAAAGACGTTATCCTAACCCTTTACAATTCCTTAGTCCGCCCTCTTCTGGAATACTGCGTTCAATGCTGGTGCCCTTATTACCAAAAAGACATAAACAAGCTAGAACGAGTTCAACGTAGAGTTACCAAAATGATACCTAGCCTAAAGAACAAACCATACGAAGAGCGTCTTAGAGAATTAAATCTATTTCCTTTAACCCAGCGCAGATTTAGAGGTGACTTAACCCTTAACTGGCGGCGCGCATCATATGTCGAGTGAAAGAAATTTGGACTATGTGGCGGCTCACAACATAAGTCGTGTGGCATTTTCAGCACGTAATGTTGCTGAGAGAGAGAGACAAGTGGTGGCAGGAGAGTAGCGAGCGTATGACTGCTCCAGACCACCGCGGTGGACCAACTGACATGAATCCCACCCTCCTCCACCCTCTCACACTCGCTACATAGTGAATTATGTAGGGAAAGTACCGAATTACATGGTTTTTGCACTCGTGTTGCGCGATTGTTGCAAGAAAACTAGCGGTCATACAAGGATCGTTTGGGTGTCATTGGAAAGCGCTGTTTATGCCCTTTCAGGGATAGATACTTGTTATACGCTCTGGGTCTTATTTAGGCATGAAAATGATCACGTAAACAACCCTATTTTGGGTAAAAACACCCCGCTGGTGGCTACATATTATTTACCGCCTAGGCCGCTCGTTAGGTGTTAATTCAAGTGTTCAAAATCATCAAAGGCCTCGACAATATGAACTGTAGTAAGTACTTCACTATCGACCAATCTAATTACACGCGGGGAAACGGTTGCAAAATTATTGGTAAATCTTTTAACTCACACAAATCTAAGAATTTCTTCTTCATTGGAGTTTTCAACTTGTGGAATGGGCTTCCCCGAGACGTTATAGACTGCAGCACCGTTGATTCATTTAAACTCTGCCTAGACAAATATCTCGCAACAAACCCGCAACTGACTGCGTTTGTAAATGAATAACTTTATTTTATCCTCCCCTCAGTTGCTAACCCATGTGTCCCCTACTAACTTCCTAGTCCTGCCACGGACATTGGTTCCAGGGCAGTGGTTCCCTTTCCAATGTTCCCTTGCCCACTCTAGGCCACTGTTTGGACACTTGATCCTCAGTGTTTGGGTGGACAAGCAGCCTAGAGGGGTCACTGGACCTGTTGTTGCTT
This sequence comes from Paralithodes platypus, assembly GCA_032716605.1. Classification (NCBI taxonomy): domain Eukaryota; kingdom Metazoa; phylum Arthropoda; class Malacostraca; order Decapoda; family Lithodidae; genus Paralithodes; species Paralithodes platypus. Next base: position 7,625,740 of record CM064579.1, read on the forward strand.
GATTTCCTTTGTACTCCATTGTACTTTGTACTCTACGTAGGGTACGTGGTACCCGTCTTGCAACACAGTCCGACCCCTACTCTATGCAACTCTCCAACCCAAGAGTGAAGCGTTACTCTCAGAATTTCTTCTATTCAACAGCTGAGCTCTGGAACTCTCTCCCAGAATCAGTCTTTCCCTCCTCCTATGACTTAAATTGCTTCAAAGTCCGTGTGTCCAGGCATTTTGGCTCGAACGTCCCTTGATTTATGGCCCTGTCACTCTTTCAACTATGGGGGAGGCACTCGCTGCAGGCAGTTCTGCCTTTTGTCTCCCTCACTCACATACAAAAAAAACTGTAAGGCTTAATACTATTTATTTAATTGTTATCTGCCAATGAGTAAAGATCGATTAAGGTGATAGAGTGTAATCAACACTTTCAGGATGCTAGGACGTATTTCATATATATTAGATTACATTATATTATTAAAATCAGGAGGGGTGTAAATATGAAGTCAGGGGTAATCAAGATAGTCTTTACCGGTTCAATCCCCACTGATTTTTCCAAAAGGGGTTATCACAATTGGCTATTTGTTCGTGGTTTCTGGATCTCCGTTCACAGTTTAGACGAGACAATACCGTCGTTTACCTATAACATATGCACCTAGATAATCCACAAAGATTTAATTATACGTACGTCTGGCAGTCGTGTAGCCATATTGCACCAGGAGAAGCCTAATTTTAGTTTTTATAAATGTCGCATAGTGCAACACTAATGTGAACAATTATGTAAAAATGTTTGATTAACTGTAATTTAAGAGATAAAACTAAATGTTGCATCTGGAATGAATGCTGTACGATATGTTGCACGGCCAAGGAAAGTTGCGTTGGGCAGCCAGATTAAGGGGCGGTTACACATACATGCCCGAATATTTGCCACTTGGGTGTCTTTTGTCACCACTACCTACGATTCCTACGATAATACAAGGGTGGTTACACATGTAGGAAGAGAATGCAAGGGTGGTTACACCTGTAGGAAGAGAATGCAAGTGTGGTTACACATGTAGGAAGAGAATGGAAGGGTGGTTACACTTGTAAGAACAGAGTTGCTCGTAGCACAGATTTGAATGGCACTATCTCACGTAACCGTATACACTCTTTCGTTTTCACTTTGAAATGTATTGGTCTTAATTCGACCATTTTAGCTTCCCGTTATGCTATTAATACATCACAATCCCTATGATAAAGCTGAGCATATATAAAAACCAAGGTAAGTATGACTATATTGCTCGCTATTACCTAAAACAAGCGACATAATTTCACGTCTGTCGGTAAAAGTGGAAGTCAGTTGAAGCAGCAGCACTATAATATAGCAGCTCATTCATAATTGGCTATTTCATCAGTACCCTGATCATTTATTTATTATCTGTATTGTTCCTTATTTATTCAATAAACTAGATATGTTTAAGTATTTGTAATGCTTACTTAATAAATTACAGTGCTATCCGAATCTAAAGAGCCAAAAAAAAAAAACAGAAAACATAATAATCACGTATATATCATAAAGAAAACACAAGCTAGATATAGAAATGATAAACACAGGAAGTAAGCGAAAGTGGAGACTGACTGACTCGGGCCCACGCGGCTTAGCCAATCACAGGCCGTGCTTTACCTATTACACATTTAAAATAGGCAGAGACGGTATTTCTTCCCTTGCTTGTGTTTACTATATTATATGTACGATTTTATGTGTTCTATGTGATCTTTTATAGCTCTTAAGGTTAGAATATCACCTATCACATTATCACTAGAAATATTTAAACTTATCTAGTTTAATATACAGTATATGGAATATATATATATATATATATATAGATAGATAGATATATACAGTATATATATATATATATATGCATAATGAATGTATTTTCACGACATAGCCTACTAATTCACGCCCGAAAATTTCCGATATATACAGTATATACTGTATATATATATATACATAAGGAATGTATTTTCACGACATAGCCTACTAATTCACGCCCGAAAATTTCCGTGGTTCCCAACTTTCTCGGGTAGCGTGGATTGTAGGCAAGACCACGGAAATCGTGGAGACCACGGAAATATTGGCAAGTGTGATAACCCCTTAAGATGTATATAATCGTCTAACGATAGAAAACATGCACGGTTTTGTCCCAATGGTTGGAAAGTAGGGAGTGTACATGCTGGCACTGACGGAGAATTATGATAGTAACCTTGATGATGCCCCATCCCCATTTTCTCCTGCTTCGGAATTAGTAGTCTACTGGAAAGCAAATGTGACCAGCGACCCCCTCTGGTTAAATTTCGTGGTACCAGTCATCTGTCTTGTTATCCGACCTATTATAACAATGTGATTTGAAGGGTTGGCAGAGGCTCATGTAAATCTCTTAATCTAGTTAATTGTTGATGGTTAATAGACAAGGTCAAAATATTATTGATTTTGTGTGGCAGTATTCATAGGTACATTATGTGTTCAACTGTTGGCTCTGCTAGACTACTAGGAGTGGTTGAGTATACACCATGTTAATTTATTGTTATTATGTTTATATTTTTGTATGTATATTTTGTTTTTAGTCTCCTTCTCTACCTTTCACTTTCTCAATCTCACTCTCTCTCTCGTAAATATGATAAGCTTCACCAGTGATCAGTATAATCTTCACGGTGAGGACCACATCGACAATTAATATCATCGCCATGACTTATTTCTTAGCGTTCGTTCCGAGTAACTGAGTCGCTAAGTGTGTGTGAGATAATACAATATACATCTCTCTCTCTCTCTACGTGTGTGGGTGTGTGCATTCCTATTTTACAAAAAAAGGTGAGTGTTCATGTTTGTGAATTATATTTATGTGAATGGATGTAGAAAGATGTATGAATGGCAACTTTTTCAAGTATACATAACAAATGCAATTTTATCTTTCGAGTCATTTTCCATTCGCCCATTTATTCATGTTGACCAGAAATTAATCGTCATATACGGGGATAAACGTAACGAGTAACAACAAACAGCGAGAGAGAGAGAGAGAGAGAGAGAGAGAGAGAGAGAGAGAGAGAGAGAGAGAGAGAGAGAGAGAGAGAGAGAGAGAGAGAGAGAGAGAGAGAAAGAAAGAGAAACAGTAATTTTCCGAAATAGTACAAGTTTTTAAAAATCGAAGATGAAGAGATTCCTTACACTCGTGATTCATGAAGATATTTATAATACCTCAAAAAAGAGATCGAGAGGAAGAATCCCCGGAAGGGAAAGAGCCCAAGAGACCATCGCAGAGGCCGAAGAAGACGAGAGAGAAGAAGAGGAAACTGAAGTTCAGTGTACACTTCTGAACCACCTATGCTTCTCTCCTATTTTTGTTTACAATACATGCTTCGTGTTAGGATATAATTATTATAATCAATGTCATCATGACCCTGTACATCGAATAAACAAACATCATGATCAACCCTGATCCATGTATTCTTGTGTTTTCTTTTCTCCCTACCTCACCATATAATCGGGAGAGAATTAAGAAGTAGTAGTTAAGGAGAAACGCGTATCTTCACTACCGAAGAAATCAATACCAGATGAAACTATTTTATGCCTGTAAAGATGTGAACCTATACTTCAATAGACCCTGGAACACTGTTTTTCCACACATATTATACACATGCCTTTTTTGACACTCTTCAACTAGTTTACTAGTTACACAAACCACACATGCTTCTTTCTATATAAGAATACCCTGCAGGTAATCGTCTCCAAGTAAAAATAACGCGGGATATCTGCCGCTCCCGCGCCTCGAGAGAGGGCGCTCCGTACATTTAAATACCGTGTGTACATCCAGGCCTACCAACATGAACCGGGAAAAGTAGATACGTACACACCCCTGTAGACAACACCATGCCAAGGGAGATTTACATATTCTTATGCCTAAAATTACTGCCGACCAAGATCCGTAGCAAAATCCACCCACCACCACCACCAGAAGGAGAGAGAAGGATAAACACTGTCTCGCACGCATCATAGTCCTCACCTGTCAGGTGCACACGACACCCTTTGGTACACACGAAACCTCAAAGTCCTCCCCGAGAGTCCCGATTTCATATTTCATTTACTTGACTCACTATTATTGTTTTACAGAGTTCTATTGAGTTTATATAGACCACCTATACATTTATAATTAACCTTTGATGAAGTACCCTACTCTAGGAGCTATAATTGACCTTACTCATCACCCCATCACTGAGTAATATAATTGTATTGAAGGAGACCTTGACCAGCAGAACAAGAAGGGTTCAAGGACCCCATCTAGGATACCTCCTCATGCCCTTACCATCCTAGAGGTACCGGAGGAGTGCGCTCAGTAATCCACAATACCAGTTCAGGATTTCTGAGGAAAGTCAAGCAATTTTGAGGCTTCAAAAGCTCTGGTATGCCAACTATTGAAGTCTTAGAATTACCCTCCATTCAGTTGGACTAACGGCCTGCTGAAAGCCCAAGCATACTGTCTGTGAGTGAAACCCTATACTAGGGATCCTTGTTAGACCCGGGTCTGCCTAGCTAACGTGGAGATCCTACTTAGGCGGTTACTACCTAGTTTAGTGAAGAATGGGTACGGCCTGCCGATATTTCTTCTTAGACTACAAGTTCCCGTTAACTGAGTTCTGTCCCAGGTACTCTGTCTCCATCTGGCATGCTAGAGAGCCACACCTATACTGAGACAGTAATCACAAACCCTATACTAGGGATCCTTGTTAGACCCGGGTCTGCCTAGCTAACGTGGAGATCCTACTTAGGCGGTTACTACCTAGTTTAGTGAAGAATGGGTACGGCCTGCCGATATTTCTTCTTAGACTACAAGTTCCCGTTAACTGAGTTCTGTCCCAGGTACTCTGTCTCCATCTGGCATGCTAGAGAGCCACACCTATACTGAGACAGTAACCCACAAACCCTATACTAGGGATCTCGTTAGACCCTGGCCTGCCTAGCTAACGTAGATATCCTACTTAGGCGGTGACTATCTAGTCTAGTGGGAAAAGTGTACGGCCTGCCGCCGAAACTTTCTCCTCAGACTATAAGTTATCGACAGCTGTGGCCTGTCACAATAACTCTGTCTCTATCTGGCATGCTAGAGAGACATACAGCTATTGTGATAGGAACAACTTTCCTTCAGAGTTGGGAAAGTAGGATACCGGCCTGCCGTCCCTGCTTGTCCATCTTGTTAAGGAAAGCCCACAACAGCACCATCTCTAAAAGAAGTTGAGATAACGGCCTGCTGTCCTCAATATTCTCTAGAGTTGGAAGGTACCAGTGTCCTGATAGAAGAACTCTGTTGATGTCTGGCATGCCAGCGTGAACATAGTCCCGATTGTCAGGTTTCACTTTGCCTCGTAAAAAATAGAGAGACTCCGGCCTGCTGCCCTCTCTGTGTTCTACGGAGTCCAAGTGAACACTCGTACAGAAGTGTCTTTGTCGAGGAACTTTGTCGTCGTTCGGCCTGCCGATGTGACATAGGCTCCACCGCGAGGTTACATTTTCTATAGTGAAAAGTAGAGAGACTCCGGCTTGCCGCCTTCTCTATTCTTCACCATATAAAGTGGACACTGCCACTCGGCAGAGGTAGTCTCGAGCCCCTCGGACCGCTGTGTTGGAGACAGGGCTTGGCGAGATACCCTCACGGGCACTCTGCAGAGACAAGTCCTTGGTGCACTGAGTCTGTGGCATTCCATATTACTGTGTAACTTAAAGGTTTAAACACCGCCCAGGGTCCCCAACCTCTCATAAAGAGCAGGGCAGACAGTAATATCACTCACACTGAAATTACTGCGTTCGTCCGATATCGACCAAATAAGACTCAATATTTAAGATCCTAGTCCGAGAGTACCTTAACAGGACTTCATCAACGGTTGATATACTGATCAGAACAGTTGAGTAGTTTCTCCTACCCCTGAAATACCCCCGTTAGTTCGGTATGGTGCCCAACAGTAATTCGTCAGACGGTTACTATATGTTACGGAGCCATACTTAAGATCTCAAGCACAATCAACCCATCTGTAACTACTCCACACAGCCGGCCCACCTAGACGGCCTACGGGGAAGCAACCAACGAGAACCAACCATCTCCTGAAGTGTTCACCGGAGACATCAATCGAGAAGTTACCACGCCTGGAGACCAAGAGAAGAAGATAGAGTGACAGCAAGTAGGAAAAGTGTCGAGTGAACGATATAAACAGAGTTCCCCCAAAAGTGGCTTAAATACTTATAAATCTGTACCAGTGTTAATAATTGGGTCCTAAAGCTACGAGTCATACCCCCTTACATAACGAGTGATACAGAATATCAATTTGCCATCCAACAGTGAATCAATTTCTAATTAATACAATTTCAGCCGACTTTCTCAGTTCCAGAATATACCTCCAATATAGTGCAAGATAAATAAAGCTGTATTCTTAAACCATATCTTGTGATATACTTATCCTCTGTTTTCCTTTCATTTTATATGTACGTATTTGAACTTGGAAGTCCCAGTGGAGTAGAACTCACCATATCCAATTGTTAATCCTGCATAAAATCAGGGCATAACAATATTATTAAGTCTAGGTTACCGTATATAATACGAATGTAGAGGGGGAATGGCTGGTTTTTCTGGCCCCCCTTCACCTTCATGCTTAGCCCCATTAGTTTTCAGATTGTAAATGAACACCCATTAGTTTGGCGATTGTATGACCTTTCACCCCATGTTTGTGTCAATATTGAGACCTTTCGTGCCATTTAGGTTTCGATTATTTCTAGGGGAGCGTTTCCTGGTGAGCGATATCGAGCCTTAAATTTCGGAGGAACCTGCCTTCGGTCGAGACATTTTTCTACCGAAAAATATACAAATGTATCTAGAAGGGGGATCTTTGGGATGTTTTCTTAAAGCTTGTTCGAGGTTTATTTAGGAAACTAAAAAAAATATTTAAATAAATAAATCGACCAATAAAAAAAACTTCCCCCTCTGACGCCCGTCACATCTCTCATGGGGAGTTAGTTATATCCTCGGCTACTGTGTGGAGTTACAGTTGTTTTGTGGAGGGTTAGTAGCGAAATCTTTACCTCTCAGAATAGAGTTAATTGTATGGAAGCTAGAAATATAAATGAACACCAAGATGTCGACGTACTTTTGATGCTAAGTGTACAGCTACTGAAAAATGTTCGTGAGCTATTGTGATTTTCTGTTCACATCATATCAGCTATATATTACTAAATACATACCGGTAAATTATATATTAATATATAACTGATTTGACCTGAACATATATTTAAATGGAAATATTTGCATAAAGAAAATGGCAAGAACTCACGAATATTTGAAAATATATCCGAAAATGATATTTTCACTTTACATATTCGTTGATTCGCCCTATCAGGTATACTGTGTACAATTTTGGTGTCCATATTATCAAAAGGACATAGATAAACTGGAGAGAATACAGCGGAGGGTAACACATTATTCCTAGACTAAGAAATAAGTTATACAAATAACGTCTATATGAGTTAACTATTTTTAGTTTAACAAAGTGCAGGCTAAGACGGTACCTCATTCAAGTGCTAACATTATTTAGGGTATTGACAATTTGGATGTCAACCAATACTTCACAATTGATCACTCAAATTACACTAAAGGAAATGGTTGTAAAATAATTGGATTTTTGTTTTCATTCACATGAGGTGAAACATTACTTATTTAACCGAGTGGTAAACTTATGGAATGGACTACCTAGTAGTGGCATTGAGTGTAGTACTGTTCAAACATTCAAAAATCACCTAGACAAATATATCGCTTTTAGCCCCCGATTAACTGCATTTACAAACGAATAGCACCACTTTATACTATGCTATCCTTTCCTGTTTTCACGCAGGATCGGTAATTTAGTTACAAACACCCTCATAAGGATCAATAGATCTGTTGTTGCCAGTTTTCCTTTGTATTCCTTTGTCAGTAGCTGTATCATAGGGAAGGAGAGAGGGAGCACCTTCCCACAGTATATATAACTCTACCCATCCTGCAGTAATAACAGTCTTAATTAATTATTGGCTGCCTCTCAAACCACAGTCCCATGGGAGACATATTTAGCTCCTTGTATCTGATGCTGAAGGCTGGTGAGACAGGTGCGTAGAGTTACATATATATATACAGAAAACTTCGTACTCATGAAGTGGTCAGGCCTTAAAGATTAGTTAGATTAAAGGCTCACTAATGTTCGCTAGGAAAACATTGGCATCTAAGTCGCATGCCATTTTTAAAAATTTACATACAAATCTAAAAGAACTGGGTCAACAGGTCTTATAATCGCCAAACTGAGATATCAATACTAATGGGGCTAAACATAAGGGAGAAGGGGGTCCATTATAATAAATAATAACTTAAGTGTTAACCCGAGAACGGCACACCATTGGTTTTTAAAAGTGCGCGCCAAGCGACCATATTTTGGTCTATTCCCACCTAAAATTGTAATTTTCTGATAAATATCGTTAATACTTATTCAAATGCGCCTATTTTACGTTTAATGTGAAGACATATACCCTCCCTCTTCGAGGCCTGCAGGCAGACTGATCTCTCTCTCTTGCTATCTATCTCTTGCTATGCTCTCTCCATGCGTCCCTGATGACCTTGAAACCTGGTAGGATAGAATAGCACAGTAAATATACTGATAAACAAGGGAATAAGAGGAAAACTAGGGGGTAATTGAAAGGTGGCGAAGGGGGGGATTTTGACACATGTGGAGGAATGATAGAAGGTATGGAGGGGAACAATCTCACTTAATTACATATTCCTTTGTTTTGAGTGATTTTGGGGTCTTTAAAAGTTTTTTTTTTAAGCCTTGGATCTTAAGAGTCCCTTCGCCTTAGCCCAATAAAACCTCTTTAGAGTGTCCCTGCCGTTCTCAGATTAATGGATGAGACTGAATTAGTGCGTATTTACACCAGAGAATTTTCCAGCAACCTTATTTCTAACAACATTTTAAAACAATGTTATACTGGTATCGTGAACTTAATTGATGGAATTGATGTTCATCACAGGTGGGCCGGAAATCCCGAACCCTACCTTCTGTAACTCAATAAGGGCTAGAGCTAATGAGTTATATATTTCTATACCTCTTCCCAAGCTGATACTTCCCAATTGGTAACAAAATTAATTTGATTACTTTAGTCCTTTTTGAGTTACAGAGGTTAACCCATTCAGTACCGGTGACATCCTTTGCATTATAATCTGCCAACTATCAGACGTTCTAATGCAGCTTAAGAAGGACCTCCAGCAATTAACAGGCTTCAAACTGTCTCACTTAACCCTATATATTACCACAGATCCTTCTTAAACTGCACAAAATTGTCTAAATATTGCTAGAATAAAATAAAAAGACGTCGCCGGTACAGAAGGGGTTAAGTGGCAAGATTTGTGGCCTCCCTTTAACCCCTTCAATACGATGACGACATTAGTAGAGTAATTTTCAGAGCTTCCGTGACCGTGTTTAGGATACCAAAGTTTCTCAGTGAATTTAACAAGGGCAACTGATACTAAAAAAAATAAGCCCCCATACACCTCACCAAAATGACGGGAAAGTTGTTATTTTAGAAGTTTTTCAAAATGGCCGCCACCGTCATCTTAAAATATTGATAAAGTTCTATTTCTTGAAGTGAATGGCCAAAAATTACAATTTTGGTGTCTATTCCCACTAATTTTGGTGTCAGAAGATCAATGGCATGGCAAAATTAAAAAATAATTAATAAATAATTACCAAATAATTAAGTAAATAAGAAAATAATTAAGAAAATCAATGGGATGGCATAATTCATGATTTAGAGTCCCATTAACCTCAACATCTAAGACAAATATGATGTTAAATCCACTGAAAAACTTTGGTATCCTAAATTAATAAAACATGAGACCTACTGCATTAAGATGCACTATCACTGCAGGACAAATATGATGCACAACTGTCAGAATCACTTCCGCTGTCATCATCGCTGCTCTCCATTTGTGGATGACTTGGAGTTTTTAGAAGATCCAGGAATGATGGAAGTGCAGGTTGGGTATAGCGTACTGGGAGGCATAAGCCATTTACAAGGTGCCATCCATGGCCAATTGGTGATGGATGATTCTGAAGCTGGAAATTCTTCTGCAGATATGTGAGGTAATTGGTGCGCTCTAAGTGTGGTCGTAGACTGTCAGAATCAGGTACCAGTCTGATGATCTTCTTTTTCTTGAGTACTGACCACTTTGCTGCTCTCACCTCTGCTAGGGTCTTGTGTTTGGTGTCACAATAGATGTACCGGATAACAAATTTCTGTAAGTCATTGATGATTTCCTGTGTGACTGGGATGATTGTGCCACAACGTTTAAGGAGGTTGCGAGCTTCTGATGATTTTTCTACACGGTCAACAATAGTTTTCTTGCCTATTCCATAAAAGCCGGAGTTATGGTCGCATCCGGTAAGAACATAAAGTGGGATCAAAGACTCCGCCATTGCCTCACTACACAAACACCGAGCATTTATCAGCTGAGATTTGCGTTTCAAGCACAAGAGTCCTGATATTTGCCAAGCCACATAGGCTGCCTGAACGTAGTTATCAGTATCTTCAGTGTCTATGACAACTGCTTTTGTAGAGTCTGTTGTTGTGATTGCAGCATGTGATTGTTTTGTGTTGCTGTTGGACAGCATCACACTCTCCAACAGCAACACAACACAATCACATGCTGCAATCACAACAACAGACTCTACTCCTTCATGTAAACAACAAGCAAACACTCTCATCAATCACTTCTCACGTGTCAGCCACCTAAAACCTCACAAAGACGACCGACGTGTCATCCGACATAAGAGACAATTCCCCACAGACCCTGACTATACACCCTTCACCAATCACCAGACAAAGCATATCATCAACAATCTCAAGCACTCACCCGCCTGTGGCCTAGACAACATAAGCAACATACACCTCAGACACCTGGGACCACAAGGCATACAAGCACTCACTAACATATCAAACTACAGCTATTCACACAACACAATACCAGACATTTGGAAGCATGGTATCATCATCACATTCCCCAAACCCAACAAAGGCCCCACGCTACCCTCCTCCCACCGCCCCATCACACTCCTTTGCTCCACCTCCAAAGTCATGGAACGCCTAGTATTACAACTAATTACACCTGACCTACCCCTAGCTCCAACACAACATGGCTTTAGGCCACTGCACTCCACAAACGCTCTTCTCACAGACCTTACACAAAGAGCTTTCGACGGCATTAACTCAGCTAGACCACCACACAGATCACTATTAGCCACACTCGACATTAGTAAAGCCTTCGATGCCATCCCCCGCCACAACCTAACAAACAAAATCTACAAGACAAACATGCACAACAACACAAAAAGGTGGCTGGCCAACTTCCTAGCAGGCAGATGTGCACACGTATCTTTTGCCGGTCAGTCATCTAAAATCAGAAACTTTCCAAACGGAGTCCCACAAGGATCCGTCCTATCGCCCACACTCTTCAATCTGTACATGCACGATATAACTACACCCAATACGCCCCAAATAAACTTAGCCTCCTATGCAGATGACATAACACTCACATGCACACACCATGACCCAAAAAGAGCAACAGCTCTCCTTCAACCCTATCTCAACACACTACATGGCTGGTGCACTACAAACAGACTTAATCTAGCCCCAGCCAAATCCACCGCAACCCTGCTCACAAGTTGGACAGGAGAACACGAATACATCCCTCAACTCACCATAATAACACACCCCTAACACATACACACACACACAAAATCCTAGGAGTAACATATGATACTCATATGACATTCAAACAGCACACCACAAACATTAAAAAGAAACTGACACCCAGACTTAACGCCCTCAGGTCACTTGCTCACACAAAATTTGGACACAACAAAGAAACTACCACCACAGTATATAAACAATACATAAGATCAGTGATGGAATACGCAAGCCCAGCCTGGGCTTCTAACCTAGCTGAAACACATCATAAGACTTTACAGACTATTCAAAACAAAGCCCTGAAGATCATTACAGGCTGCACAGCTACTGCACCCACAGATCACCTACATCAAGAAACCAAAATCCTCAAAGTCAAAGACCATCTGGACATGAGAGGCACTCAATTCCTGGCAGCAGCCTCCACGAACCAAGACCACCCACTAAACTACATGGCAACACACCCACAGACACCAAGAAATATCAAAACAACACCCAGCACACGGTATCACACACAATTATTGTCCTCTCTCCCTCCCTGCCCACCCCGAACCAACTTCCAGAAGCACATCCATACTCATATCTCTCACCGATCCATCCACTCACTCACAGACAACACGCAGCTGCATGCACGACCTCCCGAAATCCATCCTTCCGAATCCTCCCTTCCTCGCGAGGACAGAGTCCACCTGGCCAGGCTGAGATGCGGACACCATCCAGCTCTCCTGAGCTATCAGAAGAGACTGGATGACTCCGTTGTCGACTCCTGCCCGGGATGTAACACAGCACCCCATTCCATTAAACACATCATAGAAGACTGCATTTCACACAACCACTTACGCCAACAACACAATCTACACTCAATGAGAGCTCTGTGGGAAAGCCCGATCGTGGCCATGGCCTTCCTCAGGGACTAGGGGCTGTTCGGCCAGGCAGCTTAGGGAACAACAACAACAACAACAACAACTGCTTCTGTATACCCTTCTGACCGCAGCTTACCATAAAGAGTGAACAGAGCTGTGTCTGCTTCTGCATGGGCGTATGTGAGATTCTGCAAAACTTCATCTGTGGTGAGATTCCTTGCTGGTTTGCCAACAACACAGTGTATGAGCTGAATAGTGGTTGTAGATGCCTTTCTTTTGAAAGGAGCCTTGATAAATGCTTGAAGGCGAACTTTATTTTCTGGCTTACCAAGAAGAGCATGAAAGTCTCTATTAGAAGGAAATTTGTCCTCTGACTTCATAAACACATTGCAAATGGACTGATTTTTTTTACGGTGTTGTCGTTCACTATCTTTGATGGAGAAGTCTTGCTCGTACGAGTCATTAACCAAGATAACACATTCTGCATTCGAATGTCTATTCAGGACAAAGTTCACAAGTTTCTCACCATAGTCTCCCCACGTTAACTTGGTTCCATCTGCTTTTTCTCTGTCTTCAGTAGTAGGCATTGTTAGACGCCAGATTAGTCCCATGTCTACTACTCAGTTGAATGCTTCAGGTCAGTAACTGCCCAGAAATCTCTAAGCAAAAGCACATCATTGTAACTGATTTCCAGGCCATCCTTATATAATATGTCTACCATTTCTCTGCTCTTTGTCATACCATGTAGCAGTACACCGAGGTTTGTCTCAAATGCAGTACGTCTTCCAGTGATGTAGCTGGTCAAAATAGATGCAATTGATCTGACTTGGGGCTTGTCATCGACTTCAGACTTTGTGGGGTGCTTTAACCAAGTGATGAGCTTCAAGAGGAGATAATTCAGGTCTTCATATTCTTCTAGCTCATGTATGTATGGAGGCCAAGGAACAGTTTTTGTTTTGATGATCTGATCTCTGAGTCGCCCAGCTACATTCTTCACCAGCTGATCGTCACTTACACCTAGAGAGGATATTGCAGCCTCAAGATATCAACCTGCAGCTCTTGCATCATATACCAGTTCACTCACATTCTTCTGACCTCGTTCATGAAATGCTATGTCATCTCCAAATTCCTTGATCAGAATTTCCTTCACGAAACTGGACTTTGCTGTGGAATAGTAACCATAATTTGAAGTAATGCCTTTGTAATCCATTACAAGACCTTGCAGTGTACGGATTTCATGATCTTCAAAGATAACTTGACAGACATGATGAAAGAAGATATTTTGGGCCTCTCGAAGATTAACATGTTGCAGATGCTCTGTTTTTTCATCAGGAAAAGACTCCTTCAGAGGGTTGCTGACATAATTGCGCCAACATTCACGATGATAACGAATTTCCAATCCAAACGCCGTTCGACTGTCTGGGATAGATGTAAGTAGGGTATTCAATCTTTCTCTTATAGGCTCATCTGACAGACAAACTGTATGCAACTTGAACCGGTTCCATGCGTCTACTGTTGACAGCAGCAAAAGTTTGGACTTGCCAGGATTACTGGTTTTTTGTGGTCCTTTCATACACCACACACAGAGATTCTTATCCTGAACCACTCCAGTACTAGAACGAAGCTTTTTAGGCACATTTCCTGGGAGTTGTTGACTTGAAGTTGATCCTTGAACTTCTTCCTGTTCAGATTTCCGTTTACGATTCTGTGCTTGCTGAATATAGCGATTACTACTGATCTGGGTGTAACATTTACTATGCATGTACAGGCCTTTAGGCCCCTTGTCCCACTCCACTGCTGCATAGGCATGCTGAAATTTATCAAGTTCCTTCCACCGAAAACACTTGCTCCTTAGATTCTCCCACTTTGTATCAGATGTCTTGTCCGTACTATCATCAGCTATACAGGGATGTTGATGTAATATGCATTTTAATCCAGGTCCTGGGTCAGGCACATCACTAAGTCCTCTACGTTCCATGCTTATGATTCTTCACGCCAAATTCGATGCAACAAACCTGAAAAAGAAGGAATTGATCAGTCAACATTCTTGGTTTACATTTTAAATTATATATTATATTATTTGAGTAAGTTTCAGAGGATCCGTGACCGTGTTTAGGATACCAAAGTTTCTCAGTGGATTTAACAACATCATATTTGTCTTAGATGTTGAGGTTAATGGGACTCTAAATGATGAATTATGCCATCCCATTGATTTTCTTAATTATTTTCTTATTTTCTTAATTATTTGGTAATTAGTTATTAATTATTTTTTTAATTATGCCATCCCATTGGTTTTCTGACACCAAAATTCGTGGGAATAGACACCAAAATTGTCATTTTTGGCCATTCACTTCAAGAAATAGAACTTTATAAAAAATTTAAGATGACGGCGGTGGCCATTTTGAAAAACCTCTAAAATAACAACTTTCCCGTCATTTTGGTGAGGTGTATGGGGGCTTATTTTTTTTAGCATCAGTTGCCCTTGTTAAATTCACTGAGAAACTTTGGTATCCTAAACACGGTCACGGAAGCTCTGAAAATGACTCTACTACATGTTCATCATATTCTGGTTATTGTTAAGCGATTATATTTAGTTTTCAGAAGGCCCCATGATATTCAGAGGGTTTATTGAGATCGTGTTTACCCCTTTGAGTCCTAGCTGTAGATTATAAGCTCAAGAAAACCGTAGGCGGTAACCAGGATAAGATGAACATGACATCATCGTGCTGAAGGGGTTAATGCACCAGGTAGTAATGGAGCCGGTTTTCTCCTACTATTCTCCATCTCAGCTATGGGGTATGTGCCTGAGTACATACATGCATACATACATACTGTATATATATATATATATATATATATATATATATATATATATATATATATATATATATATATATATATATATATATATATATATACCGGTATATATATATATATACATACAATCATACATACATACTGTACATGCATACATACATACATAATTACAAATAAAATAATACACGGTTGCTTGGTAATTACGCCCCCAAAATGGCGGCCATTAAATCCTCCTGTACCGACGACGTCTATTAAATTTAATTTTAGGTATAGTTAGACGATTTTATGAAGCTTAGGAAGGATATATGGTTACTGAAAATATTAATTTAGATAGTCTGTAGTCTTATAATTGATAGACGTCCTTCCTTAGCTGCACACATTCATCTAAATATAGCTAGAATAAATGTCAGAATGCGTCGCCGGTACAGAGAGGGTTAACAGGCTCTCTAGTATGCTTCATCCTTTTTAACCCATCCAGTCCCAGCGACAACTATAGCCGTCAATAGATAAGTCACTCCACAGTCTCAGCAACGGTTATAGCCGTCAGTAATGTACTTTTATTGTAACTGCCTTTACAAGGGTTATTTTTGTTTTTCTAAGCCTTGTAAAAAAAAAAAAAAAAAAAGAAATGACAGATCCAGTCTTGCCTCATCTCTTGAGGTGAAAAGGTGGTCTCTCCTGCCATTTTGGCCACAGTGCTTGGGACTGCTGGGGACTTTTATTACTGTATCCTACGGTACTCAACGGGTTAAGGGGAGATGGGTAGTTTTTCTGGTCGCCCTTCTTCCCCATGTTTAACCTCATAAGTTTTCAGATTTAAGACATTAAAGGTCTCTTAGTTTGACGATTTGTAGACCTTTCGCCCGATTTCTTTGTCAATATTAAGACTTTTTGTGTCATTAATTTGTCGATTTCTTTCCTGGCGAGCGATAGCGAGCCTGTAATTTAAGAGGAACCGGCCTTCGATCTGGACATTTTTCTATTGACAAATTTGCAAATTTCTATTGATTTTTTTTTTTTTTTTTTTTATAGCTTGATGGAGGTCTAAGGAGGAAAAAAAAACAAATACATAAATGAGCAATAAATACGTCCTTCCCCACTTAATGAACCCTGTCTATCCCGGAATGAATATATTAATTGGAAAGGTTTGTGATGTGTTTGGCTATCGATAACATGGGTAGGTCATTAGTGGAGTCAGAAGAGGATTTCTGTGGAGGGAATTTCAATGCCTGAAAAGCCTCCTGGTTTATACAACGGCTTGTCTATATACTGTAGATATATATATATATATATATATATATATATATATTTTATATATATTATATACAGTATATATATATATATATATATATATATATATATATATATATATATATATATATATTCTGACATACGGAGCCCTGTATATTAATTTAAGAGTTCGAATTAGAGTTGAAGGAGTGCCAAACTACCCAGGCGGCGAAGCAGACTAGCGAGTGAACTAGCGAGTGGGAAACCAGCTCGTCCGCATACCAGCAAACAATCCTTCACACCTGCCTGCGTCATAAGGGACCCTGCAAACTACTTCGATGACCCGACGCTATGACGTATGATCGACGCCAGGAGACTCTATTGGACCACGCACCTGCTACGCAACTCGAGGAGCTGTGATTGGAGCGCGCACCATCACTCGCCTCCTGATTCGTTCCTACACCATCATTGTTTAGTATATAAGACCCGAGTAGTGGGCATTCAAATCAGTCTCATTTGGAGTTGGGGAAGGTGAACTTGCAGCTGGAGGAAGACGGGGTGAAGTATTATAATGGGATTGTGACTGTCAGTCAGATTATATAAGTGTGTGTTAAGTGTGTTCGGTGTAAACACTTACGTTATGTTGGTTAGTGAGATATGTGATTGGGAATTAACGTTAACGCTACTATTATGTACTTAACTATTTGATTGGGAATTAACGTTAACGCTACTATTATGTACTTAACTATTTAATTGGGAATTAACGATAACGCTACTATTATGTACTTAACTATTTAATTGGGAATTAACGATAACGCTACTATTATGTACCTAACTATTTTAGTTGACTGACTTGTGGACTAAAGCAACTCTTTAAGTAATTGGGTTATGATGAAAGTAATACTATTGTTTTATATTAATACTTACGAGTTCTTTCATTTTCTTTTAATTAAGCTTACATTGCTTAACGGTGCTTAGTACGGTGATGCTATTGTCTCTTATTAGTAATATCGCCTTAGACTAACATGGTTGTTTTAATATTACTTTTAGTGATTTCCTAAGCTGAAGAAAATTATTTTAGCTTCAAAATATTATTTTTGCTTTTCATATTATTTGAGTGAGACCTGAATCGAATTATGAAGCGATCCTGTAACTTAATTTACTCATAATCAAACCTCAATGTTACTTGGTTAAGAAATACATTTAACTAATTATTAAATATATATCTAACTTTTTATGTGACTTTGATATTAATCCTGATGATAATAATATAATACTATTAACGTAAGACAAGAACCAAGAATAATTACATTAAATATAAATAAAAGGACAAATAGGAAAACTAGCTATTCATCTCAAAAAGGGTAAGAGACAGAAATATTCCTACCTCAATATTTATCTTTCAAGACTTTTTATAGAATTAATAGTCCTTCTTTAGATATAACTTCTCCGGTTCATAACCATAGCCTACTAAGCTTCGGTTAAATAATAAATCTTTATAAATACTACTTGACTTTAATTAGTTTCAGTATTTTTTGATAATTAAAGAGTATCAGTCAATAAAGGATACCAAGTCCTAAGATCCAAAAGGAGAGGAAGCAACAACAGGAAATAATTTTATTAGATTTTAGTTTTGTTTTGCCTTCAGCTGACTGATACCTTTATATATATCTCTGTGTTATCTAGATTCATCAAGTTAACCACTTGAGGATCAAAATACGTAACAGAAGAGTGGCGACCTCGCCAGGATTCGTTTCATACAGTTTCACTCAGTTTCATTACCATTTCACTACTTAAAAATCAAATATTAATCATGCCTCATCTAATTAATGACTAAGATGCTCGAGTTTTCATAGAATCAGAACCCACAGCCCCTGATATTGACTGTCTGTCAAAATCCGAACTGAAAGTGCTTGCCTCACATCTCCAATTAACTGTCTCAAACATGTCTAAAGTAGAGGTGGCTCAGACCATAAAAACCCACCTGTTCCCTGTAGAAGGCGGGGAGGGGGACGGAGCAGTTGGTGGGATCCCGAGTAAACCTTTATGAACAATTGCCACCTGGTTTGACCGGTGATCAAATATTCGAACTAGAACTAGCCAGAATAAAAGCAAATACCGAAGAAGCCAGTATAAAAGCCAGAACTGAAGAAGCCAGAATAAAGACCGAACATTATGAATATCAATATCGAATAGCAAGCTCCACTAAATGTCTATACAAATGCTCCCGTAATTGCTCCCCCTCTGGGATTGACTATGGCTAGTGTCATTCCACCTTTCACTGAGGATAATGTGCAGGATTTCTTTGTTTTGTTTGAGGAAGTTGCTGGAGGTATGAAGTGGACAAGAGATCAATGGCCTTTTATGTTACAAACCGTTTTGACAGGGCAGGCTCGAGCCACGTATTTGTCAGAAGTAGCAGAGGTTAGCCAGGATTATGACATTCTCAAAGAAGCTATCCTAAAAACCTATCAATTGCAGCCCGAGGCTTACAGGCAATCTTTCCGTAAAAAACAGAAGAAAGTAGAAGAAACCCATAAGGTATTTGCCAGGACCATGACTAAAACTTTCAATCATTGGGTCAAGAGTAAGAAAGTCACAAGCTACAACGATCTGAAGGAGTTGGTCCTGTTAGAAAATTTCCTATGGAAAATTGATTCTTCTGTATCCTATCATTTAACCCTTATTTAGCGGCGAGCAACATAAGTCGAGTTAAATAAAGCTGGACTATGTGGCGGCGCTCGACATAGGTCGAGTGGCAATTTCAGCACGTTATGTGGCTGAGAGAGAGAGACAAGTGGTGGCAGGAGACTAGCGAGCGTATGACTGCTCCAGACCACCGCGGCGAACCTACTGACACAAATCTCAGCTCCCTCCTCCCTCTCTCACTCGCTACATACTCAATTATGTACTGAAAGTACCGAATTACCTGCTTTTTGCACTCGCGTTGCACGGTTATTGCAAGAAAACTATCCATCATACAAGGATCGTTATGGTGTCATTCGAAAGCTCTGTTTATGCCCTTTCAGGGATAGGTACTTGTTTTACGTTCTGGGTCTTATTTAGGCATGAAAATGATCACGTAAACAGCCCTATTTTGGCTAAAAACACCCCGCTGTGCGGTACACATAAATAAACCGCATAGGCCGCTCGTAAGGTGTTAAAGGGGACAAAGGTAGATTGTCTTGCCGACGCCGCTGACATGGCTGACACATACGTGCTCAACAACAAATTTCGTGGAAAGAAGCCCTACGATAATTCTAGTTCTAATTTTAAGTTTCCCAATCACAAATCTGACAGACCCAGTCACAAGCCTGTAACGTCTTCCCCAGCTAGCCAAAATAGAATTGTTCCCCAAACTAAAAATGCGACTAAGGGCAATGGTAACAGAGGTGGGCCCCAAAGTAATAGTAATGCTCAAAGAGGGAACGTTCCCGTATCCTCTAAAGTATGTACTTTTTGTGGCAAGAGAGGCCACCTAGCTTATCAGTGCTGGGCCAAGGAGAGAACAGAGAGATCGGGGCAGACAGTTGCCGCCGTATCTCAAACTCCATATGTGCCTGTAATGCAGGACTCCCGACAGAAGGAGTACCTAGCACCAAAAGTTCCTTTAATACAGGACTCCCGACAGAAGGAGTACCTAGCAGCTAACTTAAATCATCTAGACAGGGGTGTAGTAGCATGTGTGGTGCAACCCACTCGGGTTAAGCCAATAATAATTTCACCATCAGTGCAGGACAGTTAGTCCCTTTATTTCATCTGGCAACGTGAGGTTAAATGGTTGCATGCATGAGGTAAACATTCTGAGATACACAGGTTCTACTAGCACCCTCATGGTGAATCCTTACACTGAGTGCCCACCTGGCGAACCAGTTGTAATGAGAGGTGCTGGAGGCCAATTTTATGCACACTTGGTAAAAGGCGAAATTGAATGTGAGTTACTACAGGCTGAGGCCACCATAGCTTTGTGTAGGTCCCAAGATATCCCTGTGACAAAGGGTAACACTCCTTTTGGGGAATGATGTAGCAGGTGAGAAGGTCCGACCAGACCCCATTTTGTCACTTTCCCCTGTTAACGAGCCACTAACCGGTGAGCTCGAAAAGGAGATGCCAACAGTTTTCCCTGTGTGTGCTGTCACACGTTCAATGTCTCAAGTAGCAGTTCCCTCAGACAGAAATGTACCGAATGTAAGAGTTGATGAAAGGAATGATGAGAGTGTGAATGACGCTCCAACTGTGCCTGATGATGTGACTGAGGTGGATTTATCTGACACCTTTATGGCTCATCTTGACCCTTACGATGACCATGAAACCCCTCCAAATTGTCCTAGTGGCCTGGTAGAGCTACAGAGAGATGGTAGTGAATGCAAGGAGTTAGCTGCCAGGTCCGTGAGTGAAGAGGAATGTGAGAAGGAGGGTGGTGAATGTTTCTACCTCAAAGGAGGAGTATTGTGGTGTAGATGGAGACAGCCACACAGACCAATCGATGACGGGGCTTGGGACGTCCATCAAGTAGTAGTCTCCAAACCTTGTCGTAGAGATATCTTGGAAACGGCACATTGTATACCATTGGCAGGACACCTAGGTGTGAGAAAAACTCTAGACAGAATCAGAGCCCACTTTCACTGGCCAGGAATGCGTGCAGATGTAGTGGAGTTTTATAGAGTGTCACACTTGCCAGATGACAGGAAAACTCAATCAGAAGGTGCCTGTACATCCTCTGGTGCCCTTGCCCGTCTTCGAGAATCCTTTTACTCGGGTGGTAGTGGACATTGTAGGCCCATTGCCTAAGACTTCCCAAGGTAACCTTTATTTATTAACTATTATGGACATGGCAACTCGCTACCCAGAGGCTATACCCTTAAGGACTACCTCTGCTCCAACTGTTATCAAGGAACTCCTCAAATTCTTCACCAGAATGGGTTTCCCCCATGAGGTGCAAAGTGATCAAGGAACTAATTTTACCTCTAACATTTTTCAGCAGTCCCTGAGGGAGTTGGGTATCGAGCATGTTAAGTCTAGCACCTACCACCCAGAGAGTCAAGGGGTTCTCGAACGATATCATCAGACATTAAAGGGAATGTTACGTAAGTATTGTACAGAGACCGGAGATGAGGGGGATAAGGGGGTACCTTTTCTTTTATTTGCTACTCGTGAGGTTCCAACTGAATCCCTGGGTTTTTCCCCTAATGAGCTAGTTTTCGGTCACGAGGTAAGAGGTCCTTTGCAACTATTGCAGGATAGCCTAGTTGGCCAGGAGGGGAACCAAAACCTCCTCAAGTATGTTTCTGATTTCAAAACCCGGCTGAGATCCTCATGTGAGTTTGCAGCTCAAAACTTGACAGTGGCTAAAAGCTCCATGAAGAACTGGTATGACAGAAAAGCCCGTGAGAGGAAGTTTCAGCCCGGTGATGAGGTTTTGGTCCTGCTCCCCCTTTTTGGCTAACCTTTATCTGCCAAGTTCAGGGGCCCATATAAGATCATTCAGACGGTGAGCATTACCGATTATCTAGTAACTACCCCAGACAGGAGAAAGCACACACAAGTATTCCATATAAATATGTTGAAACCCTACCATAGGACGGTCCCCTGATTCCTCTCCTCCAGATTCTCCCACTGTGGCAGTGAATGTCAGGACCTGTGGACAGCCTGGTGCGGACGAAGTCTTCAGTTCTCTTACTGACCTGCAACAGACTGTTCCAGAGCCTGAAGGTATCCATGCAGACTTTGACTTGTCATGTAGCCTATCCAACTTTCAGTATAATTCAGTAGCTTGGGGGGAATTACCATCTAAACTATGTCATCTTCCCTCTGATCAAGCGAACCAACTAATCTCTGTTTTATCTCAGTCTCCCAGTGTGTTCCGTGATACTCCAGGGCTCACTTCTTTGGCCTTGCACGACATTGACGTAGGGGATGCAACTCCCATTAATCTATCCCCCTACCGTGTCTCTCCACAACGCAGGAGTATACTGCAGGTCGAGCTTGACTTCATGTTTTCAAACCAGCTGATCACAAGGGCCTTAAGCCAGTGGAGTAGTCCGGTCATAGTTGTGCCAAAGCCAGACGGGAGCCATAGGTTTTGTAGGGACTATAGGCAAGTTAATGCTGTCACAAAGAACGATACCTACCCACTGCCGCGGATCAAAGATTACATTTACCGGGTTGGCCTCCTACAGCAGTAAGATTAATTTAATGAGAGTATTTTGGCAATTAGCTCTCCCTTGTAGCGAGGTAAATATCATGCTTTAGTAGTGCGCTGTCAAGCCTTCAGCTGTGAGATTCCTTGCAGTTCGAATAGCGCTCCAGCTACGTTCCGGCTATGTTCTGATGTGGTACCTGGAGACGTTGCCTACTTTGGGTGATATCCTTATTATATCCTCATTATAATCTTGCTGTGCCAATCTGGTGGTGAATCTATTTATGTATTATGTTTAATATTATGTACTATACTCCTTAAACTCTTTTCTAGGGGGGAGGTCTGACATACGGAGCCCTGTATGTTAATTTAAGAGTTCGAATTAGAGTTGAAGGAGTGCCAAACTACCCAGGCGGCGAAGCAGACTAGCGAGCGAACTAGCGAGTGGAAAACCAGCTCGTCCGCATACCAGCAAACAAGCCTTCACACCTGCGTGCGTCATAGGGGACCCTGTAAACTACTTCGATGACCCGACGCTATGACGTATGATCGACGCCAGGAGACTCTATTGGACCACACACCTGCTACGCAACTCGAGGAGCTGTGATTGGAGCGCGCACCATCACTCGCCTCCTGATTCGTTCCTACACCATCATTGTTTAGTATATAAGACCCGAGTAGTGGGCATTCAAATCAGTCTCATTTGGAGTTGGGGAAGATGAACTTGCAGCTGGAGGAAGACGGGGTGAAGTATTATAATGGGATTGTGACTGTCAGTCAGATTATATTAGTGTGTGTTAAGTGTGTTCGGTGTAAACACTTACGTTATGTTGGTTAGTGAGATATGTGATTGGGAATTAACGTTAACGCTACTATTATGTACTTAACTATTTTATTGGGAATTAACGTTAACGCTACTATTATGTACTTAACTATTTAATTGGGAATTAACGTTAACGCTACTATTATGTACCTAACTATTTTAGTTGACTGACTTGTGGACTAAAGCAACTCTTTAAGTAATTGGGTTATCTATCTATCTATCTATTGCCTGACGCCGTGATCCCCGAAGGGGTGGCCACGAACGAACCGCCCCCATGCACCTCTGTCCCCAGTCAGTCGACGCCCCTCCCCCCAACCAGCACCGCCTTCGTTCATGTAGTTCCTCACTCCATCCTTCCACCTCATATTCGGTCTACCTCTCCCCCTCTGTCCCTCCACCTCGCTCTCGTACACCCTCTTAGTCATTCTCTCGCTTTCCATACGTTCCATATGGCCGAACCATCTCAAGTTGTTCCTTTTCACACTTTCCAGCACATCTACCTCCACACCACACCTCCTTCTTACTTCCTCATTAGTCTGTCTATCCCTCCATGTAACTCCGCACGCACTCCTTAAGTAATTAATTTCCACTGCTCTCACTCTTGGTCTGAGTCTCTCAATCAACGTCCATGCTTCGCTTCCGTAAGTCAGTGTCGGGTATACCACACTGTCTTGCAAGGACTTCTTCACTTCCATACTGACCACACCCTATTTCTGTTACTGCTTTTAGCGTTCCTACAACCCTCTTCCCCTGTTGTACCCTCTCCGCACCTCTTCATCCATAGTCCCATCTTTACTCAACACACTGCCCAGATACTTAAAAGAGTTGACGATCTCCATAGCCTGACCGTTCAGCTTCACCTCACACTCTGTGACTTCACCCCCTTTCGAAGACCATAACCTTGCTCTTCCCCGTATTACCTTCAAATTCCGTTTTTCGCACACTGTTCCAAACTCATTTACCAGACCCTGCAACTCCCATTCATTATCACTCATCAGAACTGTATCATCCGCAAACAGCAGTATAGGTAGCTTCCACTCAATTCCCTCCCTTTTCAGCGATACACCAACATTCACTGCTCTTGATAGTATTTCTTTCATGACTCCATCCATATATACAGTAAACAACCACGGGGGACATCACACACCCCTGTTTCAAACCAACATTCAGGTCAAAGAACTCGCTGCTCACTCTCCACACGTACTGCCGCCTTTGCACCTCATATGCTCTTCACTGCTTTCAGCAACTTGCCCTCTACTCCGTATATTCTAAGTACTTTCCACAAACTTCTCTATCACTGTCATAGGCCTTCTCCAGTCCATAAAGGCAACATACACCTTTGTTTCTTCTCCAGATACTTCTCCACAACAATTCAGGGTAAAAATCTGATCTACACATCCTCTTCCCTTCCTAAAACTCCCTGCTCGTCGCCTATCCATTTCTCCGTTCTCACTCTCACTCTCTCAATCACATACTGTATAATTCCCTACTACGCTTAGAAGACATATTCCTCGGTGGTTACCACACACTCCTCTTTCCCTGTGCCCTTATAGGGGGATATGCCAGTCTTCCAGTCATCGGGTGCACTCCCTTCTCCATGCTAGTTTGCACATTTTCCATACCCATTCTATCACTATCTCACCACCATACCTCAACATTTCCCCACACACTCCATCTGTTCCTGGTGCTTTCCCCAACTTCACTCTTTTCATGGCTTCCCCCACTTCTGACCTCCTGCTCCCCACCTCCTCCTCCACTACTTCTCTTTTTCTCCCTGCCATACCATATCCAGCTATGGTGCTGGCTCTTCATTCCTTCATTTAGCAACTCACTGAAGTACTCCATCTTTCGACTGTCTCTTGCTTCTCGGCTAGCATTCTCCCATTCTATTTCACACCCTTACTGTTTCCCTTGCTACCTTCCCTAACTTCTTGACTTCTTTCCAGAACAGTTTCTTACTCCCTCCATTTTACACTCAGATTCCTTCCAAATTCCTCATCTACTCTTCTCTTACTTTCCTTCACTACTCTTCACCACCCTCTACTCTCCACGTACCTCGTTTCTGTCTCTCGGAATCTTCATTCCCTCTACTACCCAACCACACTCTATATGCTTTCTTCTTTTCTTCCACAGCTATTCTTACCTCTTCTGTCCACCATGCTGTACCTTTCACTCCCCTCCCTCTTCTCCTCACTCACACACCTCCTCACATGCTGCACAG
The DNA here is from genome assembly GCA_032716605.1 of Paralithodes platypus. NCBI lineage: Eukaryota > Metazoa > Arthropoda > Malacostraca > Decapoda > Lithodidae > Paralithodes > Paralithodes platypus. The sequence goes on from CM064579.1 coordinate 7,651,603, forward strand.
ATCTCATCCTTAAACACCTTGCTCATCTCCTCCACTTCCTCCATAACTTCCAGGTCGAACCCACTAGTCGTCTTTCCATTGCTCTCCTGTTCTCCTCCTGACTTCCTCCTCCTGCAACCTCTCCACCTCCTCACCATTCCACCCTCCTCTCGCCTCCCCGCTCTCCTCACCCACTTCTTTTGTATCCTAACCTTAGCTACCACTACATAATGATCAGACAGACCCCTCCATACCCCTATACACCCTAGCATCCATCACAGATTTCTTCATTCGTTCATCCACACATACATAATCAATCAATGACTTTCGTTCCACCACTGTCTTATCTTTCATCGTCAACATCCGTTTCCACGTGCACCTGTGGATCATTCTGTGTCGGAAGAAGGTGTTGGCTATCCACAGCCTCCTTCCCACACATACGTCCACAAGTGCACTACCATTCCCATTCACCTCTGATGGTACCCCCCACCCTCCCACCACTCCCTCAACTTTCCTATCACCCACCTTACCACCTTAATTGGGTTATGATGAAAGTAATACTATTGTTTTATATTAATACTTAAGAGTTCTTTCATTTTCTTTTAATTAAGCTTACATTGCTTAACGGTGCTTAGTACGGTGATGCTATTGTCTCTTATTAGTAATATCGCCTTAGACTAACATGGTTGTTTTAATATTACTTTTAGTGATTTCCTAAGCTGAAGAAAATTCTTTTAGCTTCAAAATATTATTTTTGCTTTTCATATTATTTGAGTGAGACCTGAATCGAATCTATGAAGCGATCCTGTAACTTAATTTACTCATAATCAAACCTCAATGTTACTTGGTTAAGAAATACATTTAACTAATTATTAAATATATATCTAACTTTTTATGTGACTTTGATATTAATCCTGATGATAATAATAATATAATACTATTAACGTAAGACAAGAACCAAGAATAATTACATTAAATATAAATAAAAGGACATATAAGAAAACTAGCTATTCATCTCAAAAAGGGTAAGAGACAGAAATATTCTTACCTCAATATTTAACTTTCAAGACTTTTATAGAATTAATAGTCCTTCTTTAGATATAACTTTTTCGGTTCATAACCATAGCCTACTAAGCTTCGGTTAAATAATAATTATTTATAAATACTACATGACTTTAATTAGTTTCAGTATTTTTTCATAATTAAAGAGTATCAGTCAATAAAGGATACCAAGTCCAAAGATCCAATAGGAGAGGAAGCAACAACAGGAAATGTTATTAGATTTTAGTTTTGTTTTGCCTTCAGCTGACTGATACTTTAATATATATCTCTGTGCTATCTAGATTCATCAAGTTAACCACTTGAGGATCAAAATACGTAACAATATATAGTTATGATGAGCGATAGCGACTGGGAGTTGCAGGGGCTGGTAAATATGTTTGGAACAGTGTGTGAAAAACGGAATCTGAAGGTAAATGCAGGGAAGAACAAGGTTATGGTCTTTTAAAGGGATGCAGCCACAGAGTGTGAGGTGACGTTGAAAAGTCAGGTTAAGGAGAATGTCAGCTCACTTAAGGATTTGGGCAGTGTGTTGAGTAAAGATGGGAGTATGGATGAAGAAGTGCAACAGGGGAAGAGGGTTGTAAAAATGCTGAAAGCAGTAACAAATAATAGGGTGGTCAGCATGGAAGTAAAGAAGTCCTTGCATGACAGTGTGGTAATCCCGACATTGACTAACAGGAGCAAAGCATGGACGTTGGTGAAGAGACTCAAACCAAAAGTGAGAGGGGTCGAAATGAGTTACATGAGAAGTGCGTGCGGAGTCACATGGAGGGATAGATAGATGAATGAGGAAGTACGAGAGAGGTATAGTGTGGATGTAGATGTGCTGGAAAGTGTTTAAAGGAACACCTTGAGATGGTTTAGCCATGTGGAACGTATGGGAAGCGAGAAAATTACTAAGAGAGTGTATGAGAGTGAGGTGGAATGACAGAGTGGGAGAGGTAGACCGAATGAGAGGTAGAAGGATGGAGTTGAGAATTATATGAGTGAAGGAGGTGCTGGATGGGAGGAGTGGCGTCGACTGACTGGGGAAAGAGGTGCATGGGGCCGTTTTGTTCGTGGCTACCCCTTTCGGAGATCACGGCGTCCGGCAAGTATATATATATATATATATATATATTGTCACATCCTGCCGAATTTATACCCCAGTTCAGCTGTATGTGTGTTATGATACCTCCTGTGGCCTGTGGAGAGGCTAGGGGCCTTGCCTCGTGGTCAGCTTTTGTCTCGTCAGGGTTGCGCCTACGGGAACATTGTTATTGTTGCCACGAGTATAATTACTTCTTTTGTTCAGCCCTTGGGGGATTATTTCGTTTATCATAAGTTTACACAATGATGCCTTATATTTATATGTTACTTTTGTGAAGTTAATGAGAGTGCAGGCACCTGGGATAATTAAGCATTATAGCGGCGCCTGGTGCCCCTCCCCTCCCTTACTCGTCGGGCCGTGGGAACCAGAGCGAGGGCTGGAGCTCACTCTAGTCCTGGTTCTCGTTCTTACAACATCTCTGTTTAGTGTTGGTGAGGCTTGCTTCTTGTGTTTCCTTTGAATACCGCATATTTCTTTTTGTTCTTTACTTGATTGGAGCATAGAGTAAGTAGTAGTATTGTGATGATTGTGGTAGTAGTGATTGATGATGGTGATTATGGTAGTAGTAGTGGTGGTAGTACCCGGGCGACGCCGGGTACCCCTGCTAGTTGATATTATAGGTGTTTATGAATTATTGATTATATTGGACTATGTAATGAGGTATATATATTTGAGTAAGTGGTATCAGTGTTATTGAGTTTATCTATTTGTCAGATAGGAGGTCAGAGTGGAGATATTCCAAACAAAGACAAAATTGACTTGCTCATGTAGTTGTGTACACCCCATTTGGTGGATTGTGTTCTATTATTTCACAATTTTATGTTATTAAGCGTTATTTCCACATAGCGATTTTGATCAGTTCTTTTGCATTTATCTTGTATCGTCCCAGTTTTAGTTTGTTTATTTTGCAAGTTTTATATTATAATTAATGTAGGTGCCTACGGGTACGGATTTATTTGTATTAGATATAATAATGTATATAATGTAAGAGTGTTAAAGATAGGGAAATAGCGGTCAAGCTCATTAAAGCCTTGGTCTTTGGATTATACATATTGAGGCCCGGTAAAGCTGATATATTATTTTGGAGACCAGTAATGTGCCTTTGGATCGAAGTCGGAGTGAGTCAATACCTGAATAGCGGGTATCCAAATAGGTGGCAACGGGAACTTGCGAGTTCCAACGTACAATATAGTGTGGGTCTACGATAATATTCAATATGAGTGTTGAACTCATTTCGGCCTGAACATAGAATCAATTGCTAGGGAACCATTGAACTATTAGGGAGTTTGTTAAATAAAGGATATGAACTTCCAAACAACTGTCGAATTATTCCCACCTTAGTAGTATACGGAGAATTAGAAAATAAGTACTACAGGGATAACTTCAGATATAACTGAGAAGGTAAATTGTTAGTAAATCTTGATGGACGTGAGAAAATAGCCGAGGGGCTGCGATGAAACAAAGTAATCTTGCAGCACGGTCAGAGAGTGGGAGAAAAACTGGAAAAGATAATACAAAGCCCAAAATAAATATGCTTATATGAGAACAAAATAAAACACTGCTAGGGCTAGGATTCGAACCATACAGGCAGGAGGTCTAGTCACCCATACCACCTTGAGCAGTATGACGCGTTTTAGCGGTGTATTTTGGCTATCATCAGATGATTATATTCAGGTTATGAAGAATCTGTGGGTTGATGGAACGACTGATCCATTATGATAAAATAGATTACTATTAATGGGAATGTTATAATGGTAGCCTACTTCTACCCATTTATGATATTGCATATATAACATTATATGTGGACGCTGTATAACAAATATATGCATCTCTCTCACTCACTCACTCTCACTCTCTCCTCTCTGTACATATTGTATATTATAATGATAAGCAGCGCAATATTTGATTAATTAATTAGTTCCAGACGCCGCCTTAATATCTCACAGTGATTTATGAGCCAGTGTCTCAGACGTGGCAGTAACGTTGAACAAAGATATTATCTCTCTCACCATTCCTTGAACTCTAAATAATGATTTCGTAACAGATCATATATAGTTATTTTTATAAGTTTTCGACATAATGATGATATAGCTTTAATACCGTAATCACAAAATAAAGCTTGGGATAAAAGTACTTGAAACTGAAAAGCACCAAAACAAATATTTCACATTGACGGTTATTATTATACGATATGCATTTCACCATAAATTGTATATTCTAGGATATCTTCTAGAAGTAAACATTGTTTAGACTGCGTGTGCTACATTTAGAGAGAGAGAGAGAGAGAGAGAGAGAGAGAGAGAGAGAGAGAGAGAGAGAGAGAGAGAGCATAAGCTATAATTTAAACACAGATCCTAATCCAGTGAAATAACATTTGCCTTAAGAAATGTCCAATCGCATTAGAGATGGAATCACGGTTTACATAGTAAGTGGTCATTTCTGTTGTGGTGACGGTTTAGTGATTGTGGTGAAACTGTTGGTTGTTATTATAATAGGAATATGTGATGATTGTGATGATGGTTTGTGATGATGATTTGAATAAATCCGTCTGTTAATAGCCAGACAACTAAAATGTTAAATCGGATCTAAATGGAAGCACTCTGTCTTTGGCGCATATCTTATCTACCCAAAAACATTCGTGAACACCGGTTCATACCTCTTTTAAATATATATATTTTTTTTAAAAAATACTAACAGAAAAACAGGCAAATTAAGGCAAATCAATATGTCTGTCTAACTTCATTGGCGGTGGTAAATATGATAGTGATTAAAGATCGAATGTTCATACCAATTTTGGTACCATGGTAATACATGTGAAAACACAACATTATTTAACTTTTTCAGTACATCAAAACACTTTAAATCCACTTACTTTCAAGTATGTTCAAACCAACGCTTAAATAATCTTTCATGTTTGTATCTGTTTCCCTGACTTCACACCAACATAAAACAGTTAAGGGGGTAGTGCTTGTCTTGGGGTCTATATATGTATCTATTAATTTGTTTTTAACTTTCTTCGCTAGACCTCCAACAAGCTTAAACAAAAAAACAAATACAAAAAAAGTCCACACACACACACACACACACACACACACACACATAACTTTCATCATCACAACTTGCTCCACAACGTTTACACAACCACTGCCGGACAAATAATCTAGTTAAGGCCAAAATAAAGTTTCATATTCAGAAAAGTCGAAATTGAATTAAGCGTCTAAACTCCTCTCATACGATATTCTGATTTTGTTGGAGTGTTTCTGACGGGTTGGTTGATTGAGTGTGTGTGTATGTGTGTGGGGTTTTTTCTGTGTTGATGAGGGAGACAAAAGGCAGAACTGCCTGCAACGAGTGCCGCCCCCAGTTGAAAGAGTGACAGGGCCAAAATCAAGGAACGTTCGAGCCATAATGCCTGGAAACACGGAGTTTGAAGCAATTTAACTCATAGGATGAGGGGAAGATGGATTCAGGGAGAGAGTTCCAGAGCTCCGCTGTTGAATAGAAGAACGTTTGAGAGTATCGTTTCACTCTTGTATTGGAGAGTTGCACAAAGTAGGGATGGGATTGTGTTGCAAGACGGGTGCTACGTACTCTATGTAGAGGAGGTGGTATACACTGAGAGAGCTCTGAGGAACATTGATTATTGTAATAGCGGTAGAATAGCGAGAGAGATGCAACATTGCAGCGAAGAGAAAGAGATTGCATAGACTTGGTGAGTGGGCGGGAGTTAATGATACGAAAGGCTTTCCTTTCTACTTTGTCTAGGAGTGTACAAAGGAGTACAAATTAAATCAAGCAACAACAGGTCTAGTGACCCTTCTAGGCTGCTTGTCCTCCAAAACACTGAGGATCAAGTGTCTAAACAGTGGCTTAGAGTGGGTAAGGGAACATTGGTAAGGGAACTACTGCCCTGGAATTTATGTCCGTGGCAGGATTCGGAAGTTAGTAGGGGACAGATGGGTTAGTAACTGAGGGGGGGATAACATAAAAATCATTCATTTACAAACGTAGTCAGTCGCGGGTTTGATGCAAGATATTTGTCTAGGCGAAGTTTAAATGAATCAACGGTGCTGCAGTCTATAACGTCTCGGGGAAGCCCATTCCATAAGTTGACAACTCGATTGAAGAAGAAATTCTTAGATTCGTGTGAGTTAAAAAATTTACCAATAATTTTGCAACCGTTTCCCCGAGTGTAATTAGGTTGGTCGATAGTGAAGTACTTACTACAGTTCATATTGTCGATGCCTTTGATGATTTTGAACACTTGAATTAAGTCGCCTCTTAATCTGCGCTGGGTTAAAGGAAATTGATTTAATTCTCTAAGACACTCCTCGTATGGTTTGTTCTTTAGGCTAGGTATAAATTTGGTAACTCTACGTTGAACTCGTTCTAGCTTGTCTATATCTTTTTGGTAATAAGGGCACCAGGATTGAAAGCAGCATTCCAGAAGAGGGTGGACTAAGGGGATTGTAAAGGGTTAGGATAACATCTTTGGATTTATGCTCAAATTACTTGCCTATAAAGCCAATTATTTTGTTGCCTTCTTAACAACTTCTGAACATTGTTGACTCGGTTTTAGGTTACTCGATATTGTTTCTCCCAGATCGGTTTCTCTGTGCGGTGTGAGATGATCCTTCCCACACATGCGAACAATACTCGATACATGGACGCACTGTGCCCTTGTACAGAGCAAGAAGCTGTGCAGGGGTAAAGAACCCCGGGAGGTGTTTGAGCATGCCCAGCTTCTGGGAAGCTGTTTTAGCAAGGGTGGTAATATAGTCTTTCCAAGTGAGATCAGGAGAGAAAGAGATTCCTAGAATACTGAGAGAAGATGAAGGATTGATTTGTGTATTGTTGAAACATAAGGGACATTCCTGTGGAAGTTCTTTATGGGTATATAAATGGAGAAATTGAGTTTTAGAAGCATTGAAAGTAACAAGTTTTCTCTGCCCCAAATGGAAATGGTTGATAGGTCAGAATGTAAGTGTTATATGGCATCTTCGCGTGATTTTGTCGAGTGCTTGCTTGTTGGTGGGTTCTGGAAATCTTGTTGTGTGTGTGTGTGTGTGTGTGTGTGTTTTCGCCACAGTTGCAACAGAAACCGGTTATGGCAGATGGCTATGACCTGATGAAATCTATCTGCCTCTATATTAAATCTTGGGGTGTGTGTTTGAATACATCTATATATTTTGCGTACATATATTCTTCCTTTACTTTATTTCCTATTTGTCCTAACCTCAATTATTTTCACACATTTGAGTGTGTGTGTGTGTGTGTGTGTGTGTGAGAGAGAGAGAGAGAGAGAGAGAGAGAGAGAGAGAGAGAGAGAGAGAGAGAGAGAGAGAGAGAGAGAGAGAGAGACTAATTACAATTGATAGTATCTCATAAGATTTGCGATCCATTCCGGGGAGATACTCGAAGAAGAAAAAGTGATATTGTGAAGAGAACGGTACTTAATGCAGAGTATGCAAAATACTATCTATACTCTCTTCTGAAGAACTATTTGTAGCTTCCGAGGGAGGGTTTCCCATGTAGAACAGATCTAGCTCTATCTAGTTTTAGCTATATTTAAAAGCTGTCTCTAACTCATATTTTTATTTCAAGACAAGCTGCATCAGAGTCTTCTATTTAGTACGAAATAACTTCATAGTCAGGGTAGTATGGCCCAGAATTATTCAACAGTATTGTAGGAATGGTGCTCCCTCTATTTGGTAAAAAGTTCCATCACGTACAGCAGTCATTTTGAAGACTCCCCTTCTCTCTCTTCCAGACCGTCTGTATTCATTCTGCCCAAGTGGTTCTCAGCCGCCTGCTGTACTTCACTCGCTTTGTCCTGAAGTATTTACATAAATATTTATTTGTGTTAGTGAATGATGACAAGAGTAAGAATGGATGTCATCAAGTACGTTATTCTTAAGCTGTGGCACTGTATTTATATCCACAAGGCTCAACCTCGTAATATAAGGCTAAGTTCCATCAATGATAACAAAAACCCTGTTCATCATAGGTACGCCAGAAATCGTGATTCCTATCTGTTACTAAACAATGGAGCTAGAGCAATTGAGCCGTAAATTTTCCATGCGTAAACCCGGGCTGATTCTTCCCAAAATGTTGAAATATTAGCTCGATTACCCTAGCCATTTTAGTGCTGTAGCCTAGAAGTTAAGATTTGTTGGCCTATACTAGATGTTAAATGAAAGCAGTTATTTATTTTAACTACAATTGATTGTGTCTAAACGCCGTCTGTCAGATATCCAATGTGTTGTTCCTACTACATTCAGACTGTATTATTCAGCATTAGCATGAAGATTTAGGGTCCAATCCGCTAAACGTCATCTCAGTTCGCTATAAGTAGTATTTATGAAGCTGAATACTATCGTCTGGATTAAGAATATAGAAGAAGAGTTGTGGTCAGATTGATAGGGTTAATGATATGACGACCGTTGCCCATGTCACTGCCGCATAACAAAAAACAAAAAATAAAAAATATACAAAATAAATAAATAAATACATAAAATAAAAATAAATATATACATATATAAATACATACATACATACAGTACATACATACATACATAAATAAGTAAATAAAAACAATAGCTCAAAATAAACATATATACAAACTATAGTGTGAGGTAAAGATAACATGAGTGGTTGAGGGATGGGCTATTTCCTTGAACTGACCACTCACGAGATTCAGGCTATAAAGAAGTTGGATCCGTAAACATGAAAACTTGGCAGGAATTCAACAACAATGAGAGTTTTTAATGGATAAGCTGTAATCTGAATTTGACTTTATATATACTGTATATACATTATATATATATATATATATATATATATATATATATATATATATATATATATATATATATATATATACACTACAACGGCATTATGATTGGCAATTCTGCTAAATATTGATGCTTACGGCTCCAACTTCCATATAGCCTGAAACTTGCAAGCGGTCAATTGACAGTCGTGATCAGGAATTTCTATACAGTATTTTGAGAAACAAATTTGATACACTGACGCAACAATTAGTAACCTGTCTGATTCACATATATAGAGTAACTTCCTTCCACTATAATGTTCACAGTTTCAATGTTATTGCTATGCCTGGTTGTAATCCAACTCGCTTAATTATTTATTCTATTAAGATCCTTGTTTAGGATACTTAGAATCAAATCCTGCCTGACAGGAACACAACTAGCAATAATAATGATCTTTCTAGGTTACTCAATCACGCTCCAAACACAATAAACACACGAGGTAATTACACTAGTTTTTATTTCATAAACATTGGTACAGGGACAGGGTACATTCGGATCTCAACTATCAAGTATGAGTCCAATGGCGAATCAAAGGTGATTTGGAAAGAGTTAACTAAATGTAACTCCTTCGTGAATAAATGCGTCACTTACAAAGCATCAAACATGAAATACACAATTTGTACATAATAAACACATAATACATAGGCCTACATACATCCATACATAAAATGTTAAGACTGAGTGCTCCACACATACGTGCAGTTTCAGTCTCTTGTCCTAATGGCGGCGTTCCAGGCAACCCTGTTAAGGGCTGCTTCACTTGTCAAGTTTTTAAATTTGAGATCGGCACGTATAGTCCGATCCCAGGTCTTCCTCGGTCCACCCCTTGGTGCAGCTCCCTCCACAATCAAAGACCTGCATTTTTCACCCAATTTTCTTCATCCATTCTCTCCACATGTCCATACCATCCCAGTCTACTTGTACGCATCACATCGCTAATACTCTTTATACCTAAACATCTCCTCAGCTCAACATTTGTTATTCTATCCTGTTACCTGGCCTCACACATCCATCTCACCATTCTCATCTCATTACGTTCCATTCTGTTGACATCCTCTACTTTAACGGCCCATGTTTCTGAGACATACGTCATTGCACTTCTAACACATGAGGCATACACCTTTCCCTTCAGGGGGAGACGCATTCTTTTCATGGTCAGGATTGGCAGCAGTTCTCTAAACTTCCCCCAGCCTCATCTAATTCTAGCGACAGTGGCAGCCTCGGCCCCACCACCGGCAGAGATAGTATCTCCTAGGTAACAAAACTTGTTCACCAGCTCCAATGACTCATTTCCAAAATTCACAGCCACAGGATCATCACCTAACACAAGCTCGCCTTTGCACACTACGCACTCAAATTTCTCTATTTCTGACTTATCCTTCGGCAGGGGTCCCTTTATTCTACTACAGCGCTTACTCCCATGGTGCACCCAGTGTCGACAGATGCTACATTGAATCGCTTTAACGCCCACACCCTTTCCACACACTGCACATGGGTATGCACCGTTCTTTTCCACATTGCCTTTTCTGAATCTACAATGCGGAACCTTGGTTTTGTTAATATTGACTCATGAACCCTTGCTCGCCATGCTCTCTCGCCATGCTCTCTCTCCATTCTCTAAATTTGGCCTCAGCATCTTGCATACTGTCAGCTATTAGGACTAAATCGTCTGCATAAAACAATTCCAACTGGAGTCTGTCTCTAAAAACTCTAGACAGTGCCTCCAGGACCATAATAAAAAGGATGGGGCTTAACACTCAACCCTGATGGACTACAACACGGACTGCGAACTCATCACTCAGCACACCCTTCACCCTCACCGCACTTCGCGAATCCTCATACATCTTCATTATCACACGCACCAGCCACTCTTCCACACCAAGTTTCCTCATAGCCCACTGCACAATATCTCTAGGCACCCTGTCGAAGGCCTTCTCCAGGTCTACAACCACAAAGTAAAGATCCCTGCCTTTTAGTAAGTATCTTTCCTGTATCTGCCTGACTATGATGATAGCATCGGTTGTACCTCGTCCTGGCATAAAACCAAACTGCATATCATCAATGGAGATGCTTTGCCTGATCAAACTCTCAATGACTCTCTCACAGACCTTCAAGATTTGGTCAACCATTTTCAGGGCCCTATAATTTCCTCTATCTAGCGCATCCCCTTTTCCTTTGTATATATTTACTATTACACTTTTGAGCCAATCCTCTGGGATTTTCTCATCTTTAATAATGGTGTTTATCAACTCAGTGACTAAGTTGACACCAGTCTCCCCTGAGTCTTTTATCATCTCAGCGACATTGTCAGAGCACCCTGGAGCTTTACCGTCCTTCATTTTATTGACTGCATCGCTCACTACAGCTTGTGCTATCAAAGCAGGGGGTTCAGATATTGGTTTTTCGATACGAAGCTGTTCCTTATCCCATTCAAATTCTACATTTAGCAATCGTTCATAGTGTGCCTTCCATGCTTCTCTGATTTGATTTTCTGCATACACAATCTTCCCATTATCGTTTCTAAGACACTGTTCACCTATAATATCCCTACTGTCATGTTTAACTCGCCTAGCTAGGTTGAAGATCACATTGGGATTGGCAGTGTTACACACTTGTTCGAGGACCAGGTCCTTGATGCCTTTTTTAGCATTGTAAATAACTCTGTTGGCAGTTCGTTTAGCTGCCTGGTATTCCTCCTTTCTGCCTATCTTCTTCCATGCTTTGAAGCATCTCCTTTTCTCTTTCACAGCATGTTCTACCTCATCGTTCCACCACCAGGAGGTCTTTATTCCTGGGGTGACCCTTTGTTTCTGATATGATGACAATACATGTACGGGTCAAGTGTACAGTATAACGAGAGGAATAATAATTAATAAATGTGAGTATTTGAGATCATCTACTCAGGTACACACAGGTAAGCGTGGCTTGAAATACAAATAGGTCGCCAGGCGAGGTAGACGGTCAAAGTTGCCACGCGAGGTTAAGGTCAAAGTTACTGCGGTCAGTCTGAATAAGTATTTGATTTAGTGCAACATTAAATCAGTAACAAAAGATACAAAGTTAACTTTACTCTTGTTGATACGATAATTAAATTTGCAATTAAATTATAAAAGAATAATTATGAATAATCTCTCACACGATACACGAAAAATAAATTCAATCGTAAATGAGCTAGAATCAGTCAATGATGAACTCAAATTTACAACACATGTAGTTAATAAATATAGCAGAACATTAGCTATCTGAGCAGTGACTTTGAATAAATTAACAAACTACTATAAATAAAATCAGACACAAAACGAAGTTGTGACAGATAATAGCCGAAATGAGGGCTGATGAATTATAATATACAATATAGACGCATAACGAAGTAGCGACTTACAATAACCCAAAAACAGGTTGATAAAGTATAGAATACTAATAAGACACAGAATGACGTAGTGTTTTATAAATAGCCGAAATAAAGGCTGATGAATACAGGGATGTATAATCTGAATTCCTAAACTTGGTTGTGAAATAATATCATTAACCGGGTAACGTAATTGATCGGATTATTCACAAGAACTAATATAGATTAGAAATCTTGAACATAGCTTAATTCAATCTCAACAGAATGGGTTTTTAATTTTAATGTTGGCGACTTTGTACTCTAAGTGATCTCTTATGAAAAATGGACGTAGCACTGTCCGGAGTTTGTGATTAAGTTTTAAGAAGGAAAATTGCTCTCGTTACACACTTCACTACGAACTTGGACACTCAATCAAAAATAACATAACTGAATAAAATCTGTGAACGTTCACTAAGAATTACGTATAGTATAGAGTATGTAATGTAAGTAAAAATTATATATAACGTTGACGTGGACTTAAATTGGTTAAATCACAAATATTATATATATAATTATCCTGCACAGATGGAAGTTAGGTTTTCGTAATATGCGAACAAGTTAGGGCAAGGAGAGTCCGGAAAAGGCCTCTATGATAATGTTAATTTGAACACTCGCATATTGTATAATATTACCTTCACAATAATTCCCAAAACATAGTAACACAGAGACACTTAGGGTATGGATGTTGAGGAGAAGTAATATCCATGAGAGGGAATCTGGATGACGTAGGACTCGTAGTTCCTCCTTCGATTGGATACCAAAGGGAACTGCCTCTCTCACACACAGCTAGAGAAGGTCACTTCTAGCTCTTCTAACACACCTCTGGGTCGCCACACTCGTTGAACTTCTTCTAGGGAAAATGGCTAGCCCTATTCGGAAGTAACTCCGACACTGGTAGATACCCACTAAAAGCTTAGCTAGTGGAAGGTATTGCCTCGTGTTTGCCTATCGATCATATATTTCGGGCAGGTAATATTCGGAGGATATTTTGAGTCTATATTAACCCACAGAACCCCAGCGACGCAAACCATGCGTCCTCAATGTATGTAACGCTAAACCCCAGCGACGAAAACCATGCGTCCTGGCCGGTACCGGTCCCAATTACTCCGGTCCTATAGCACCTAGAGGGCTCAGATTTGTATGGGAACTGTGTAAGTATCCCACGCAACCTTGAACGATGGTTGAAAACTCTCAAAGTCCAACTGCGTGTGCGTGAGCGCGCAAAAACCGGTATTTTGGGTGTATTTGCCTTCATTTTTTTACTCTTGTAAAATCGACTTTCGGGGGCTCCGTAGGACCAATTTTTGATTTTGTTTTATCGTTTTTGGTGGTTTTTCCTTCATTCCTAGCCCATTCGCTATTGTTTCTGGAAAAATGTTTTTTTCAAAACAGCCGGTCCCTGGTGGTACATTTATTATACACTAGCTGGTCCTCAGCGGGTTAATTCATTTATAGACATATGAATTTAGATTTTTAAATTATTGTGAAGTTAATAATTGCCTTAAAAATATAATTAACATAGGAATACATGGATATCGTTATTCTTTATGCCTTAAGATTACGCTCATATTTTAGAAAGCTTGCATGGTTGCAGGATAAATGTTTTGCATGTATTTGTCTTTTCACCTATTTTCAACGTTGCATGCAAGGCTTTCGTTACTCTTTATTTATCAGCTATTGTGGATATAGGTGATCTTCTGAACTGTAGAGGTGGTTCTTTTGATCAAATCTGTTGAAATATGACATTGGATGTTGATGAGGGATTAGCATAAAGTCTTCCTCATTATAATCCAAATCTGGCTCCTGGGTTTGGTACGCCTTTGTCCCGTATCCCGGACCCTGTGGTTGGTCCGGAAGGAGCCCATGCAATTGGCCCGGAAATAGGCCATGCTCGATAAGGGGCCCTGCATTTCCTGTAGGTCCCGGTAGAGGGTGTTGATTTATGTGGGTAGACTATGTTGTTTGCTGATCCCAGGGAGAACGTAGATGAATGATGATGGACTGCATTGCTTCTTTCTAGGTCAGTGTCTGTGCCCTTCGTTTCGTTCTTTTCCTCTCCTTTATATTAGCTAGCCTGGCTCTGGTTGGTTGAGTCTCTTCTTGGTTTATGAGGGCATCTGAGGGGGCTGCTAACTTGGCTGCTTGCAACCCCGTCATCTCAGTTATCATATGGGAGTGTTCAAGCACTGTAAACCTGACCACGAGTGTACAACCAAAAAACTGTATTGACAAGGAAATAATACCCTAAACAAATCACAGTTATCCTTTGTGGTGGACTCGATAATTGGTTTCGAATATATAGGGGTAGTTATTTGCATTCCCTTCTCCCTCATTCTTAGAACTATTAGTTTTGATATTTTAAGACATTCGCCCCATTAGTTTGGCGATTTCAAAACCGTTCGTGCCATTTAGTTGTCGATACTCGAAGAGGAAGAGAAAATGTTTGCTTTAAACTCATTCGTATTTTAAATAAAAGGAATATTATCCACATAGATCTAAAGGTATTGATTAATCTAAACATAAAGGATAATTTCTATGATCTCTTTATTCATTGAGGTGGATTTAACTAGAACTAATAACTATATTACTAAATAAATTGTGTTCTAAATAGCAATGTTATCATCACCATATTATTTATGGAAACATATTGCAATGCTATTAATAAAATTCTGCAACTAATTGTGAACGGACGATCTGGTATGAGTGGGCTTTTAGCGATACATTTCCTCCCCCACGACATAAATGGCCTCGTCCTCACAGCCCCAAAGTTTGTTAATGGCATGCAAGACCTGTCATCCTAACTCACAGGTGACTGACACACACACACCACGGCAAGCAGATACCTTGACACACACGTCTATGGCACAGTACACATGACACACACACACACACACACACACACCAATAATAAGCACACAAACAAATACTAAAAAACACACACACATACAGACACATACAAAGACAACCCTCCCCCCCCCCACCACCACCACCACACACACACACACAATGATATTCAACAGGATTGAGTTCCTCGAAAGTAAACCTGAGAAGTCGAAATACAAGTTGCAAATCTAAACCAAACTAATAATATATTCAAGATGAAACACTTTACCTAACGTCTTTATCTTAATAGTTATTCATACTGTAGTTACCGACACACACACACACACACACACACACACACACACACACACACACACACACACACAGGTCGTGAGTCATCTCCCATAAGTTTGACACTGGCAAGGGGAGGGAAATGTTTGATATTGGTGTGGAACCAAGTTATAGGGAGATGGTAGTTTGTTCTGGTCCCCCTTCTTCCTCATGTTTAGCCACATTAGTTTTGAGATTCTATTGCGTTCGGCCCATTAGTTTGGCAATTATAAGTCCTTTCGCCCCATTTCTTTATCAATTTCGTGTCATTTAAGTGTCGATTTTTCCTGGCGAAAAATAGCGAGCCTGTAATTTAAGAGGAACCGGCCTTCGGCCGTGACAGTTTTCTATCGAAAAATAAGCACATTTATCTCTAAAGAAGGTCTTGGACGGGTGTTTTTTTAAGCTTGATGGAGGTCAGGGGAGAAAACTAATCAAATATTAAAAAAATACATAAATGAGTAAATATAAACGACCCAACTTCCCTTAATTCCACCCCCAACACCAAACACCCCCCAGGCGAGGCTAGGAGAGTGGGAGTTATGGGTGGGACAGAGAGCTTTATATATAATAGGGAGAGGGAGGAAGAGAAGTACGAGAAGAAAGGGAGGAGATGGAAGGAAGGAAGGAGAACGGAAGAGCACAAGACAATGGAAATAGGTAGACAGGGAACAACTAAAAACTAGACTGAAAGAGAAGAGAAAGAAGGAATAGGAGAAGGAAGTAAGGATAAGGAGTGAAGGAGGGAGAATGATAGAAAGAGGAAGGAAGAATGGAAGATAACGAAGAAAGGGAAGTAAGGAATAAGGAGACAAGGTAGGAAGAAACTAGAGATAAAGAGAAAGAGGGAATAAGAGAAGGAAGGAAGCATAAGGAGTGAAGGAGGGAGAGAAAGAGAAGGGGGAAGTATGAAGATTGGCAGATAACAAGTAAAGTAAAGTAAGGAATAGGGAAACAGGAAAGGAAGAAGCTAAAGAGAAAGAGAGAGAGGATTTGGTATTATATTACGCAAAAGAGTTCCATCAAAAACAATTAAGTCTCGTATGAGGGATAAAGCATGGTTTAATGATGACTGCAAGCCTGCATTTGATGACAAACAGGCTGCATATCGTCTATGGAGGCGTAATCAAACCCCCTTGCATTGGGAAAATTATGTTCTTAAAAGGGCAGTTGCGCAGAGAGTTTATGATGGTGCTGAAAGGGATTATAACTCCCATCTTCAGGATTTTCTGGCTGGAGCTACACAGCCTCATAAATGGTGGTCCGCTTTGAAATCCTCTTTATTTGGAATAGATTCCTCCATGCCTCCTCTTTGTGATTCTGATGGCTCCATCTCTTTTGATCCATTATCGAAGGCCAATATTCTATCGAATATTTGTATTAATAAGCAGAGTAATCAGGAATTGTCTTTGCCATTGACATGTTTCCCTAGACGTAACCTCAATTCAATGGCATTCAAATCAGCTGAACTGAAAAGGTACTTGCTGGTTCTTGATACCTATGGTGGCACAGACCCGGATGGGTTTTTCCCTCTCTTTTTTAAAAAGGTTGCAGTGGTCTTGGCACCTAAATTGGCCGTGGTGTTTAGGTTGCTTTTGAAATCAGGTAGTTTTCCTCTGTGCTGGCGTAAGGCTAGTATCACTCCTATTCCAAAGGGAAATACTGCCTCATCATCTCCTTATGACTATCGCCCTATCTCCATTACGCCTATCCTATCCAAGCTCTATGAGAGGCTTTTGTACAGATGCCTTTCCTCTTATTGTAATAGTAATAATTTGATACTAAACTCACAGTTTGGTTTTCGTAAGGGACGGGGTACATGTGATGCGCTTCTGACACTCGCCCATGACTTGCAATCTTCATTGGACCAGGGACATGAGTCTCGTGTCATGGCTATTGACTTTAATTCTGCTTTTGACTTAGTCAACCATAAAGCACTTCTGTATAAGTTACAGCTCATCGGTATTGGTGGCAATTTTTTAAGGATCTTTGAAGATTTTTTGACGAAAAGGTCTCAGTCTGTGGTCATTGATGGGTGTCATTCCCCTTCTGTTCCTGTTGTTTTTGGCGTTCCACAAGGCAGTGTCCTTGGGCCTTTGCTTTTTATTATTTTTACTGCTGACCTGTGTTCCGAGCTTGAAAATAAACTAATCTCCTATGCCAATGATACAACTTTATATGCGTCAATTGCATCACCAATAGATCGACACGTAATTGCTACTGCTCTGAGTAGGGATTTAACCAAAATTACATCATGGTGTGAACTTTGTGGTATGAAGCTTAATGCTAGTAAAACACACTCCATTATCATCAGCAGATCTCGTACCTTGAATCCTCCCCATCCTTATCTACAAGTTTCTGGCAAGCAAATTGAGAATGTGGATACTCTGCGTTTGTTAGGAGTTACTCTGGATCCCAAACTTACTTTTGAAAAGCATATTCGTTCTTTCTCATCTTCCATTTCCCCAAAAATTGATTTGCTTCGCATGGTTTATAAAACATTTGCTTGTGACGCCACAGTTATCAAGTCTTTTTATGATTTTATTTTGCCACAATTCGAGTACTGGTCACCTGTCTGGTTGTCAGCAGCTGACTGCCATCTTAAGTTGCTTGACAGGTCACTAAATTATATCAGTTTGATTCTACCTCATTTGTCTCTTGATCTGTGTCATCGACGTAAAGTTGGTGCCCTTAGTCTTTTATTTAAAGTGTTTAACCCACTGAGCCCCAGCTAAATATAAATGAATGTACCACCAAGGACCGGCAGGTTTTGATATTTTTTTCCAGAAACAATAGCGAATGGGTTAGAAATGAAGGAAAACCACAAAAATACGATCAAAAAGGTAAAAAATTGGTCCTACGGAGCCCCCGAAAGTCGATTTTGCAGGAGTAAAAAATTGAAGGCAAAAACACCCAAAAAACATGTTTTTGCGTGCTCACGCGCATGCGGTTGAACTTTGAGAGTTTTTAACCATCGCCAAGGTTGCGTGGGATACTTACACAGTTCCCATACAAATCTGAGCCCTCTAGGTGCCATAGGACCGGAGTAATTAACATTGACGACACGTTGTCGTCGCTGGGGTTTAGCGTTACATACATTGGCGACGACACGTTGTCGTCGCTGGGGTTCAGTGGGTTAACAACCCTCAGCATCCCTTACATGGGGTTCTGCCTGGGCCTTATGTCCGGGCCCGTGCAACTAGATTCACAAGCAATCTTAATGATCTTGCCATGAGCCGTGTTAATTTTTCTACTACACAGTTTTCACAGTGTTTTGTGCCGGCCATGGTTGACTTGTGGATTAAGTTGCCAAATGAGCTAGTCAATTCAGCTCATATCTCCATTTTTAAGTCTAGAGTTAATGCTTTTTTGCAGCATTAAGTCTAATATGTATTCTATTATTTTATTCTATTGTATTGTATTATATTTATACTTGATATCCTCCACTGCATAATATGTTATCTGTGTTTCATATAAGTATATATACAGTATACAGTATACAGTATATGTTTTTTTTCTTCCTAAGTTGCCGTAGTCTCTCTCCAGTGCCTCCGGGTGTTTTGTGTGGATTCATCTTGCTGGTGTTTCTGCACCCTGGTTGGAGACTTCGGCATCTCATATAATAGTAATAATAATAATAATTATAATAAAGTCGTATTACAAGGCATATAAATGACCAAGATCTGAACCACAGGGCTTAATAGCAGACGAGAGAGAGAGAGAGAGAGAGAGAGAGAGAGAGAGAGAGAGAGAGAGAGAGAGAGAGAGAGAGAGAGAGAGAGAGAGAGAGAGAGAGAGAGAGAGAGAGAGAGAGAGAGAGAGAGAGAGAGAGAGAGAGAGAGAGAGAGAGAGAGAGAGAGAGAGAGAGAGAGAGAGAAGGGGGGGGGGGGGATGGAAATAATGGGTAGGCTATAAAGAAAACATGAAGTTATATTTTTTACTTATAGGCAAACGGACATGTACTGTACAATGTACATACCATACATGCACCAGACAATATATAGACAGACACACAGATAGATATAGATATAGATAGACAGATAGATGTATGTATAGATAGATAGATAGACAGACACACAGATAGACAAACAGACAGACACAGATAAATTAATATATAGATAGATAGACAGATATATAGACAGATAGATAGGAGATAGATATATAGATAGATAGATGACCGACACACATATATATATAGATTTATAGATATAAATATAGATAGATAGAAAGATTCATTGATGGATGACAAACACACATATAAATATAGATAGATAGAAAGATTGATTGATAGATGACAGACACACAGATAGATATACTGTAGATAGATAGATAGATAGACAGTCACACAAATAGATAGATACAGACACAGGTAAAATGTAAGGGGAGGTAAATACAACGACTGCACTTCAGGAACAGAACAACTAAAGTACCAGAGCAGCTTTACAAAGTTTGGCAAAAAAAAATCAAAAGTTTAGTAAAAATCAAGCATGTACTACACGGCTAGAGAGTCAATGTGAGAACTTTGTTAAGGGGACAGTGGGTATTTTGGGGGGATCTATTTATTTATATATTAATGTATTTAATTTATTTGTTCAAACTTAAAGAACATTCATTAGTTCCCCATTGGAGATTAATTTGTACTTTTTTTTCGGTATAAAAAAACGGTTTATCCTAAATTACAGGCTCGCTATATCTCGCCACGAAAAATCGACAACTAAATGACACGAATGACAAACAAAAGGGGCGAAAGGTTTAACAATCGCCAAACTAATGGGCCGAACGTCTGACAATCTGAAAACTAATGGAGCTAAACATGAGGGAGAAAGGTGTTCCAAAGAACGACCTATCTACTGTATACTTAAAAGTCCAACATGTGGTACACAGTTAGAGCGCCAAGATGAGAAGTTTGGTACATAGTAATTTGTATAATGACATTACTATATATCATTAACATTTTAATCATATGTTTATTACGCTATTGTGTTCATTACCGATGACGACTTTTTCATTATATTTTGGGTATATTTAGACAATGTTTGGCAGCTTAGGAAGGATCTGTGGTTGTACTAAAGGTTAAATGAGATATTTCGAAGCCTGTTCATTGCTGGAGGCCCCTTTGAAACTGAATAAAATCGTCTAATAGTAGCTATAATAAAGTTGATACGACGTCGCCGGTACAGCAGGGATTAAAAACTTCAACACGGAGGATAAGGGTTTGTTATTATTTCTGGCTGTCATTAAACGAGGTAATTCAGCCCAGGATGGACCTCTAGGAATATATGAATAAACATTGTTTTTGTTTTGCAAATGATTTATATTTATGCCCTATACTTTTTGTGTTACTCCTTTTTTATAGCACTTCCCTTAAGTTGTGTTTTTTTGCTCCACCATAAGCCCTTTTCACTCTAGTTAATCCCTGTTTTTCTCCACTCAGCACCGACACAAATAGTCCAGAATAAAGGTCATTAACCCTTAATTAGCGGCTCACCACATAAGTCGAGTTAAATAAAGCTGGACTATGTGGCGGCGCTCGACATAACTCGAGTGGCAATTTCAGCACGTAATGTTGCTGAGAGAGAGAGACAAGTGGTGGCAGGAGAGTAGCGAGCGTATGACTGCTCCAGACCACCGCGGCGAACATACTGACACGAATCCCAGCTCCCTCCTCCCTCTCTCACTCGCTATATAAGGAATTATATCGGGAAAGTGGCTAATTACATGCGTTTTTGCACTCGCGTTGCACGGTTATTGCAAGAAAACTAGCCATCATAAAAGGATCGTTAAGGTGTCATTCGAAAGCTCTGTTTATGCCCTTTCAGGGATAGGTACTTGTTTTACGTTCTGGGTCTTATTTAGGCATGAAAATGATCACGTAAACAGCCCTATTTTGGCTAAAAACACCCCGCTGGGCGGTACATATAAATAAACCGCATAGGCCGCTCGTAAGGTGTTAAGCGCTTCCCCACATTGACACTACCTCAGAGTCTCTTGTCCTGTCCAAATTTAGAGTTCTATTTAACGCACTTGACCACGATACCTAATACCACTATTACCACCAACACCATCATCACCACACAATTATCTTCACTATCACCTTCCCAACTCTCACTATCACCATCATCGCACATATTCCCTCAAATACCATCTCTAACAATATCATCTGCCATTCTCAACCGCAGCCATACCAACAGTACAATCATATTCCACATGCACCCCACACACACACTATACTCGTACACAGCACATCATAGGGGGACAGCCGGTAGCTAGGCTAGGTTGGCGGGGGAAGCTGGAAGATTCGAGCCCGCAGCGAGCCACACTGCAACAATAAGAAAATTAAGAACAATAATAAAACCAAGTGGAGAAGAATCAAAATGAATAACAAACAAGAAAAAAAGAATAATACGATAAAGAAAAAGTGATGCCAAAAAGATATAGACAAGCTAGAACGAGTTCAACGTAAAGTTACCAAAATTATACCTAGCCTAAAGAACAAACCATACGAGGAGCGTCTTATGCTGGGGTCACACATTCACGTATATGCTCCCGTATGCTCCCGTACGAAGGTTTATTGGTAGTTGGCAACCGAATACGTAAAACGTAAGGGCTTAGTACGCAAAACGTAAATGAAATTGTGTCTAGTCGTGGGGGTTGGTACGCATGGTGGGAGTAGCCACGCTGGTCGGAGAGGTGGTTGGTGCGGCCAAGGCCGCCCGGTATGTTTTGGATTTCGAATCAGATACGTGGCTCGCGCTCACGTATGTCAAAAGTCGGGAAATCCTACGTTTGACCGGACGATCTGCTACGTCTGACAGGAGCAGCCCCGTAACACGTAGCAGCTAGCCCGGTCAAATGTAAGCTTCTCCCGCCAATCGTACAATATTCCCGTCAAACGGGACAGTTAAAGTTAGTCCGGGCGCATCTGGCAGCACCGCCGCACTGCGTGTTGGCGGGAAGACGCGGTAACGTTGTACGGGGGGTATATAAGGACTGGCGGGGGACACTCCAGTCACACCTCTCACCACACCGGAGCAGCAAACAACAAGAACCCTGCTACCTGCTTGCCACCCTCTGCACCCTGCCCTGCCCTGCTTGCCACCCTCTGCACCCTGCCTGCTGCCCTGCTTGCCACCCTCTGCACCCTGCCCTGCCCTGCTTGTCACCCTCTGCACCCTGCCCTGCCCTGCCCTGTACCATGCATAAGAAAGGCGTGAAGAAGGCCAGGAAGGCTTCCCCTGCCACCTCGACGTCTGCCACCTCACTGCCTGCCACCTCACCTTTTGACCCCTCTCAGCCTGGCCCCTCCAACTCTGACCCCTCTCAGCCTGGCCCCTCCAACTCTGACCCCTCTCAGCCTGGCCCCTTCAACTCACCGCCTGCCCTCTCGACGCCTGAAGATGAAGTTGTTATCGACCTCGGCCTTGAGGTCTTGAGGTAGTTGCGTTGAGCCTTGGTAAGCATGGTTGCTGTGTTGCGGGTCACGGGTGGGATGTTGTTTCCTACAGGTGGGTCACTCCTCCAGGCGGCAGGTATGAGTTGGTGGGTGTGTGGGTCCTCTTGATCTACCTCTGATTGGGGTGGGCATCGTCCTCGTAGGATGTTGTGCAGAATGCATGAGGCCAACACAACAACCTCTACACGTTCAGGTTTTAGAGATATTGGAGTGTGGAAAACCCGGAAGCGGTTGGCAAGAATGCCAAAGGCGTTCTCTACCATCCTGCTGATTCTGTAGTTGTATATTCGTTCCGGTTTCGTGAGGGATCGTAGGGGGTAGGGCTTCATCATGTAGGCACGCAGAGGGAATGCATCATCACCTACTAAGAAGTATTCCGTGGGTGGTCCAGTGGGATCGGTAGAGATGACCTCGGCGGGTGGCAGATTTGCGTTCTGTTTCTCAAGCAACTTAGACAGACTGGTGTGTGCAAAGCCACCACCATCAGACTCTGACCCTATGGCACCAACGTCGACATAAATAAACTTGTAGTTGGAGTCAACAATTGCCATCAGGACAATGGAAAAAAACTTCTTGTAGTTGAAGTAATATGTGCCACCAAAGTTTGGGTTTCGGATCCGTATGTGTTTGCCATCAATGGCTCCTACACAATGCGGCAGATTCCAACGTTCCTCATAGCCGCTGGCAACCTCCTTCCATTCAGCAGGCGATTGTGGCGTCTTGATCTCCTGATCTCCGTAGAAAGAAATGATGGCCTGGCAGGTGTCTGGAACAATTTGGCTGATGGTGTTGTGGGCAACATGAAAGTTGTATTGCAGGCTCTTATAGGAATCACCCATAGCGAGGAAACGTAGGGTGATGGCCACCCGCAGACCAGGAGGAATGGGGTTCCGCCAGAACGTAGGTTTCCTCTGAATGAGGGGGGTGACACATTCCACTATCTCATCAAATAGTTGTTTGTCTACCCGGGTGAAGTTTTTGTACAGTTGTGGACATTCTGTGGCCAACTCTTGCATCAGCTTCTCATAATGGCCATGTTCAGGCCTTCGTTGTAGATATGGCCACACCCACACTGTCCTCTTGCTCCTTTCCTTCTTCTTCTCTTGTTCATCTTCATGGATGTAGTTTGCTATTGCAAGCAGTTCTAACATTTCTATGTAGGAAATGATCCATTGAATTAGCCGAGTGTTATGCCTGTTCTCCGGTTTGATTAGGGAGTTCACCATCTTGAACTCCTCCAGGATGTATTCCGTGATGTTCTTCATGGTGCCGAGTCAGGAGTGGGAATGGGAACGTTGTGGCCAGCCCTGCCCTTTATGTAGTTCCCAGATTCCAACCAAGACCTACGTGGTTGACAAAGACTGTCTTTGGACAGACGGGGTGTGCCTACGATTGTCCGGAAACGGTCCACGTAAGTCCTACAAACTCCCAAGACGTACGGCCTCAGCTACGCAGGTCTTGTGGGGGCGTGGCCATGGGCGTGGCCTGTGTTCCCGCAAATCGGGCAGCCCAGGCGGACTAACGGGGACATGCTTATGCAAGTCGCAAGCACGTACGTAGTTCCATACGACTACATTACGTCTGACGTAACACTGGCCCCGTCACGGTACGTCAGTCGGGAAGTGCAATAGTCGTGGTCTATACGGGCGTACACGGCCGGACTACGCCCGTCAGAACACAAAATTGGCGATCACGCCTGACGGGAGCTGTCGGGAGCGATATACGTGAATGTGTGACCCCAGCATTAGAGAACTAAATTGATTTCCTTTAACCCAGCGCAGATTAAGAGGCGACTTAATTCAAGTGTTCAAAATCATCAAAGGCAAATACAATATGAACTGTAGTAAGTACTGTACTTCTACTTCACTATCAACCAATCTAATTACACGCCGGGGGAAACGGTTGCAAAATTATTGGTAAATCTTTTAACTCACACGAATCTAAGAATTTCTTCTTCAATCGAGTTGTCAACTTGTGGAATGGGCTTCCCCGAGACGTTATAGACTGCAGCACCGTTGATTCATTTAAACTTCGCCTAGACAAATATCACGCATCAAACCCGCGACTGACTGCGTTTGTAAATGAATAACTTTATTTTATCCCCCCCCTCAGTTACTAACCCATCTGTCCCTTACTAACTTCCTAATCCTGCCACGGACATTAGTTCCAGGGCAGTAGTTCCCTTTCCAATGTTCCCTTACCCACTCTAAACCACTGTTTGGACACTTGATCCTCAGTGTTTTGGAGGATAAGCAGCCTAGAAGGGTCACTAGACCTATTTTTGCTTGATTTACTTTGTACTCCTTTGTACCACTACCACCCACCAACAGCACACCACAAAGTCTCTGGAAAGAAATTGTCCAACCACACCATAAAAGTCTTCCCCTCTATAATCCACTTTACTGTTTTCTCTCGCTTTCCTGCACTTGTTCGTCACACACCATTTCCATACCCTCATTTTTTCACTCATCTCCCCTCCAAACTCAGGCATATCTTTTGTCCAGGTCTGCCAATTATTTCACTTCTTTCGATTATTTTCTGTTTGGTAATATATATGTTTTTTTCATTTTTCATTTTTTTTTTTTTTTTTTATTCAATAAGCCCAGACTGCTTTTGAGTCTGTGGGTTGAGTCTATGGTTGACAGGTCTGTATATATTATATTTAGTTTCCGGCCATATTTTTAACCCCTTGAGGATTATGCTGTATTTTGACTATATATCGTGGCTATCATTAGACTATTGTAGGCAGCTTAGCAAGGATCTGTGGGAGTTAATAGAGTAAAGACTATCTCAATAATATATAATAATTTTACTTTCATATAGCCTTCCCAATCGGAATAAAATCGTTTAACAATAGCCAGAGAATAGAAAAGAAATGTGTCATCGTATCTTGAAAGGCTTAACTCCTTCAGACATATTATGTTCCTGTAAGTCCACGGAGGCGGGCGCCCGGTATCATTGCCACTGCACCACACAACTGTCAAAACCACACTGCTGGCCGTTAGAATTGTCGGAGGAACCTGGGGTTGCCACCAACCGACAGATCTTCATCTAACTTACCGGACTTACTGAGCTCCATTTGTCGCTAGAGCGTCATTTGGACTTATTGGAGAGGCATGTAGATAAGTCCATATGACGCGATCGCATCATATGAGTTTTTGGTCATAAGTTCCATATGACGCAATCGCGTCATATATGTCTCAAGGAGTTAATTTATCATTGTTTCATTGCATGTATGTGATAAATGCTGAGTATATACACTCGGATACCATAGTCTCTAGCCCACTCATAATAATTCGTGGACCTCCTATGGTTTTCTTTATGCAATTATAATTATCTGGATTTATTTTTGGGTATAACTAGCTTTTCAATTAATAGTATATAATAGTTTTGTAGTTGATTTATAGAGCATTGTATTCATTAATTAGTTTCTAGAGATATACTTCATGTATATTTCCACTAGAAGCGTATCTAAGCTAGTATTTATGTTAAGCCGTCCAGCCCCGGCTAGTTTTGTAATGTTTGTTCACCAGAACCCGGCCGGTTTTCAAAAAATGGTTTTATTCCAGAAACAATAGCGAATGGGTTAGGAATGAAGGAAAAACCACGAAAAACGGCTCAAAAAGCTTAAAGAATGGTCCTACAGAGCCCCCGAAAATGTATTTTACAAGAGTAAAAAATTGAAGGCAATTACCCCAAAAAAACAGGTTATTGCGCGCTCACGCGCACGCACGTGGACTTTGAGAGTTTTCAACCATCAGCACGGTTGCGTGGGATACGTACACAGTTCCCATACAAGTCTGAGCCCTCTTGAGTGGCTACACCTGAGGTTACGGTCGGCGCAATTAGAGTGACGCGCCAGGCGCGTCTCTGGGGCTGTGCGTTACATACATCGCCGACGCGTCAGGCGCGTTGCTGGGGCTGTACGGGTTAAAGGGGAGGTTTCCACTTGAGGGATATTTTTCTGGACCCCTTTCACCCTAATGCTTCGCCCCTTTGCTTTTGAGATATTAAGATGTTCGCCCCATTAGTTAGGAGATTTTATGAACTCTTGCCTCATTTCTGTCAATTTTAAGACCTTGTGCCATTTCTGTGTCAAATTTTTCTTGGCGAGCGATAGCGAACCTGTAAATTAAGAGGAAGTGGCCTTCGGCTGGAAAATATTTTACCGAAAAATGTAAAAACAATTTTTGAAAGGGGGTCTAGTGTATGCAATTTTAAGCTTGATGGAGGTCTAGCAAACAGGCTAAAAACTTCCCCTTAATATCTATAACTAACTTCTAACTTCTTTATAGCCAGTATCCTCTTAGGTTTTCCTTGCTTGCGTTTCTTCCCAGCGTCTGCCTTTCAATCTGCCTTCCCTTCCTGCATGTCTGCCTGCCTTCCCTACCTTCCTACATGACCATCTGCCTTCCCTACCTACCTTCTCTACCTGCCTGCCTCCCTTCCTGTCTTCCGTACCTGCCTCCCTGCCTTCCTTCCTCCCCTTCCTACCAGCCTGCCAGCCTACCTTCCTACTTGACCATCTGCCTTCCCTACCTACCTGCCTTCCTACCTTCCCTATCTGCCTGCCTCCCTTCCTGCCCTACCGGCCTCCCTGCCATCCTTCCTCCCCTTCCTACCTGCCTGCCTTACCTTCCCTACCTGCTTGCCTCCCTTATGCCCTACCTGCCATCCGTACCTGCCTCCCTGCCTTCCTTCCTCCCCTTCCTACCTGCCTGCCAGCCTGCCTTCCCTACCTTCCTACATGACCATCTGCCTTCCCTACCTACCTGCCTGCCTACCTTCCCTACCTGCCTGCCTCCCTTCCTGCCCTACCTGCCTTCCGTACCTGCCTCCCTGCCTTCCTTCCTCCCCTTCCTACCTGCCTGCCAGCCTGCCTTCCCTACCTTCCTAAATGTCCGTCTTCCTTTCACTCTACCTTCCTTGCCTGACTACCTACCATCGTGTCTGGCGTGGTTCAGCAGTGGTTGGACATGAATGAAGTGGACGAGCCGCCATGTGTCTATGAATATCTTAGCTGGGGTCCCTGAGTGTTCACTAGTGGGGGGAGAAAGACAGACAGAGAGAGTTACATAGTTACATAGAGTTACATATATACACATACTACACAGACCTTGCGGTCCCTACTAGGTAGTCCGGACTTAATGCTAAAATAGAATTTGCTACAAAGTGGAAGGCAAGGCTAGCAAAGAATAAGGCTCACTCCTCACCCACCTCTCTCTCCGCCCGTTGGTCAGCATGAAATTAAGTTGTGAAAAGAACTCACACAGAAGAATGATAACAAAATAAAAACTTCTACTGGGAAATGTATAGTAAAGAACGAAGATGCGAAATATTATATACTACTGATGCCTAACCTATGTTTTTTTTTTTTTTTTTTTTTTTTACTATATTATTCCCACCTCCTCAAAATGAATGTCTAGACTTCTTTTGAATGTGACAATTGTCGTACATTGTACCACTTTCTCAGGCAATTTGTTCCACTCGAGGACCACACTGTAGGTGAAGAAGTGCTTTGTGACATCGAGGTTCGCCCTCCTGGTTTTTAATTTCATTCCATTTCCCCGAGTTAATGAACTAATATCTATTTGGAAAAGTGAATCGACATCAACGTTGTCAAATCTCTTTAGTATCTTGAAACACTCGATTAATTGACCTCGCAATCTTCTTTTCTTAAGTGAAAATATATTTTTGTTTTATTTAGTTTTTCATAATAAGATTTATTTCTTAGTGACGGAATCAACTTTGTCGCTCTACTCTGCACCAACTCGAGCTTCCCAATGTCCTTGCTCAGATAAGGAGACCAAAATTGCACACCATATTCAAGATGGGGCACCAATCGATCAGGGCTAGACCCAGGTGAGGTTATAGGCATGTGATAAAGAGTCGCTGGAACTCCTGTTTCATTTGCTTGGCCTCTTTTACTGATTTTCTTTGTGCCTCATTTACACTGAGAGCAATCCAGCTAGCTCTCACAAACACCTCCTCCTCCTATCCACTTCACTACACTAAACATGCACACCACACTTCATTCCTCCACACCAAAATAAAAAAATAAAAAAAATATGAATTCTAGCCCAGCTACGGAGTCCCCAGGGGGGGGGGCGGTGACAATAAATGCCCCCACACCCGACCGACCATCCCCTGACGACCCCACACAATTACCTGGACCTCGGCCTGTTACTCTTTCTATTAATTTCTGCAACATTCGCGGACTTTCCTCTAACTTTCACTCTGTTGAGCACCATCTCTCCTCCTACAAACCTGATCTTCTCCTCCTCACCGAAACTCAGGTGTCTGTAGCAACATCCAGCAGCCCCTTCTCTGTATCCTCCTACTTTCTCTATCCTAGTTTAAAAGCCAAAGGCGGATGTTGTGCATATGTGCACAACAAACTCACTTGCTCTCGTGTTCCCGATTTCGATTCCTCTGAATTCTCAACTTTATGGCACAAACTTTCCTGTCATTCTCTTATTAAATATTTCTGTGCTGTCTATCTTTCCCCTAACTCTACCAACTTTCCCAAATTCTTTGACTATCTAAACTCTACAGTGGAACACATTCTATCCATTTCTCCTTTCTCAGAAATCTCCATCTTAGGAGATTTCAACGTTCACCACCGCCAATGGCTCTCCTCTCACACTACTGATCCACCTGGTGAACAAGCCTACGTCTTTTCTATCCTAAATGACCTAGAGCAGTTAGTTCAGCAACCCACCCGTATCCTGGATCGGATCGGAGATCGGCCCAACATTCTTGACCTGTTTCTAACTTCTAACCCTTCTTCTTATACTGTCGATCTTTTCTCTCCTTTGGGCTCCTCCGACCATAAACTTATCTCTGTCACCTGTCCTATCTCTCCAGTACGGCCACCCGATACTCCTAGCCGGCGGCGCTTGTGGCACTTTGGCGCTGCCGACTAGGAGGCTCTTCGGCAGTACTTCTTTGATTTCCCATGGAATGATTTCTGCTTCCGTGGCCGAGGACCCTCGGAGAGTGCTGAACGCATTACCGAGGTAATCCTATCGGGCATGGAAGCATACATTCCATTCCCTTTCTCTCAGACTAATGCTAAAAAATCTTGGTTTACTCACGCCTGTTCTACTGCTGTCCGCAATAAGGAGGAAGCATTCAAACGGTACCGACACCTTAAAACTCAAGACTCTCATTCTTCATATGTTTCTGCCCGGAATCAAGCCAAATCTGTTCTTCGACTTGCCAAACACTCTTTCATCAATAATAAATGCACTGAACTATCCAACTCTAGCTCTTCCCAAGCTTTCTGGCATCTAGCCAAAAACCTCTCCAACAATTTATCTTCTTCGTCTTTCCCTCCCCTTTCCCACTCTGATGGCACAACCATCACTTCTTCCTCTGACAAAGCTAAACTCTTCGCTCAAACATTTGCTAGAAACTCCACCTTGGATGATTCCGGTGCTATTCCTCCCTCTCCGCCCTCCTCTCTCTTACTTATGCCTAATATCCTAATCTCTTCTAAAGATGTACTTTCTACCCTCTCTGGGCTTAACACTAATAAGGCGTATGGCCCAGACGGTGTTCCTCCTGTTGTTCTCTAAAACTGTGCTTCCGTGCTGACTCCCTGCCTAGGCAAACTCTTTCGTCTCTGTCTATCCTCTAACGTCTTCCCTTCATGCTGGAAGTTTGCTCACATTCAACCTATCCCAAAGAAGGGTGACCGCTCTCAACCCTCCAACTATCGTCCAATTGCTCTCATCTCTTGTCTTTCTAAAGTTTTTGAAACTATTCTTGCTTCCAAATTTCTTAAGCATTTCTCTTCTCATAATCTGCTCTCAGATCGCCAGTATGGCTTCCTTAAGGATCGCTCTACTGGTGATCTTCTTCCATATCTTACTAACTCTTGGTCATCCTCCTTTCGGGACTTCGGGGAGACTTTTTCTATTGCACTAGACATATCGAAAGCCTTCGATAGAGTCTGGCATAAATCATTAATTTCTAAACTACCCTCCTTCGGTTTCTATCCCTCCATCTGTACCTTTGTCTCTAATTTCCTTTCCGGCCGTTCCATAACCGCGGTTGTGGGCGGCCATTGTTCACTTCCTCACCCTATAAACTCCGGTGTTCCTCAGGGCTCTGTCAATTCTCCTATTCTCTTTCTAATTTTTATAAATGATCTCCTTAACTGTACCCTAATTCCCATCCATTCATATGCAGATGACTCAACCTTACACTACTCCATTAGTTTTTCAGAGAGCCCTAGCCAGCAATCCCTCAACGACAAACGTAATAAAGCCATAGAACTCTTAAATTCTGATCTAAATACTATTTCCAATTGGGGCAGAGAAAACCTTGTTAACTTTAATGCTTCCAAAACCCAATTTCTCCATCTATCTACCTGTCAGGATCTCCCAGCGGACTATCCCTTATTCTTCAACAATACAAAAATCAACCCTTCATCTTCTCTCAATATTCTTGGTGTCTCTTTTTCTTCTGCTCTCATTTGGAAGGACCATATTACCAGTCTTGCTAAGGCAGCCTCCCAGAAGCTGGGTGTGCTCAACCACCTTAGGGGGTTCTTTTCCCCTGCACAGCTTCTTGCTCTGTACAGGGGCATAGTGCGCCCTTGTATTTAGTATTGTTTACATGTGTGGGGAGGTTCCTCTCACACCGATCTCCTAGACAAAGTTGAAAGGAAGGCCTTTCGTATCATTAACTTCCGTCTACTCACCAACTCTCTGCAATCTCTCTCTCTCCGCCGCAATGTTGCATCTCTCTCGCTATTCTATCGCTACTATAATAATCAGTGTTTCTCAGAGCTATCCCAGTGCATACCACCTCCTTTACGTAGGGCACGTGGTACCCGTCTTGCAACTCAATCCCAGCCTACCCTGTGCAACTATCCAACCCAAGAGTGAAACGTTACTCTCAAACTTTCTTCTACTCAACAGCTGAGCTCTGGAACTCTCTCCCAGAATCAGTCTTTCCCGCTTCCTATGATTTAAATTGCTTCAAACTCCGTGTGTCCAGGCATTTTGGCTCGAACGCCCCTTGATTTCGGCCCTGTCACTCTTTCAACTATGGGGGAGGCACTCGCTATAGGCAGTTATGCCTTTTGCCTCCCTCAATCACATAGACAAAAAAAAAAAAATGCTTTTAAATAAAGGTACTATAATGTTCTCATTAATATATATATATTTTTTTAAAAAGACCTCCGTCTACGTATTGTGAAAAACCTGTTATCCTCCGGCAAATTGTGGGGTTGAGTGAGTGAAGGGTGGGTCAGTGAATGAAGGAGGATGCATGTTTTTCATAATACGTGTTGCTAGCCCCAAACGCGCGAGCAACTGTGGCTTTCAACCATCCGACACATCCCCTTTTATTAATGTGCATCACACATGTTACATACAAATAAATTTTATGTTTTGTTTTACCCTACTGTGGAAAGACTACGGATACACCACTCCTGCCGGGGCCTCACGCAGTGGCATGACCCAGTCAGGTCGAACTGAGCTCATGACGCTGGTGGCATTGCCCCGGAGGATAGCCATCCCTAGTCTTTGCTTGAGCCAGAGGGTTTCCCGGGGTTCTCCTGAAACTTCTCTTATTAATATATACTAAAATTTCTCTTAATATATCCCAATGCTCGATTGGCCTTATTCGCAGGTGCTGCACATTGATATGAGGTCTTTAGGTTTTCAGACATAAGAACCCCCTAGTCTTTAACTAATGCACTTGTTTTGATTGGCTGACCTTTCATCTTGTATTAATATTTTGTTTTTGTTTACCTGTATGCAAGACCTAGCATTTGTCAACATTGAATGGCATCTGCCATTTTCCCGACCACTCTACTATTTTATTTAAATCAGATTGCAGTTTATTTCTGTCTTTTTCGGTTAATACTGATTTTCCTATTTTATTGTCATCAGCGAACTTTGAGATAGTATTATTTAGTTCAAAATCGATGTAATTTATATAGACTAGAAACAAAACTGGCCCCAGGACCGATCCCTGAGGCACTCCACTATAAACAGGCTCCCACTCAGATTCTACTCCATTTATCACTACTCTCTGCCTTCTGTTTGTCAGCTAGCTTTTTATCCAGGCATGATTTTTTCCTTTAATGCCCAACATTTCCAATTTCTTCAATAGTTTTCCATGAGGTACCTTATCGAATGCCTTTTGGAAATCTAAGTAAATTATGTCTAATGATTTAGTAGAGTCGTTATGTGTAAATAGTGTATTATACAAATCTATAAAATGTGTTAAGCATGACTTTCTGGATCTAAAGCCATGTTGGCTTTCTCTTATTAATTTGTTTGACTCCAGATAATCTACTATCTTGTCTCTCAGAATTGTTTCCATAATTTCTCCTATGATTGACGTTAAACTGATTGGTCTATAAATACTTGCTTGGGCTTTATTTCCTTTCTTAAATATTGGAGTGATATTTGCAGTTTTCCAATCACTAGGTACGGTTTCCTGATTGAGCGACATGTTAAACATGTTAGTTAAGGATTGTGTTATTTCTTCTTTCACGTTTTTCAGAAATTTTGGGTGAATATTATCTGGCCCAGGGGTTTTATTAATATTCAAATTGTTCAGCTTACATAACACTTCACTTTTGCTTATGGTTAAGTTTCCTATTTCATGCGTTGTTGCGTTTATTTCAGGAATAGTGTTATGTTCTTCCTTAGTAAAAACGTAACAAAATATTCATTAAGCAAATTAGCAATGTTTTTATCTCCTGTTACTGTCTGGTCATTATTTATTGATGGCCCTATTCCGTTTTAATTTTTCTATTACCATTAACGTAACCATAACATTGCTTTGGATTTTATAGACTTTCATTTGCTATATACATTTCGTAATTACGCTTCTGTCCTGAACAATTTCTTTATTTTTTTCTACTTTGTACAGATAGATGAAGTGTCCATTAGTTATGTAATTTTTAGTTAGTTTATGATATTTATTTACTTCCATTAGCGCCTTGCAAATATTCTGATTGAACCAGGGAGGTTTGTTTTTGCTAGTATTTACTTTAATTTTTGTGGGTATGTATTTACTCTGGGCACTCATCATTATATCTTTAAATTTACCCACAGTTCACTTGTTTTGTCAATATTACTTAGCTGAATATGCAAGTCACTGAGGGCTTTCCTAAGTTCGTTGTAATTTGCATTTTTAAAACCTGGAATTTTCATTTCCTGTTTTTCAATAGTATATTTTCAATTTATGTCGATTCTAATGAGCTTTTGGTCAGAGGTGGATAGGTGCTCACCAACGTCAAGTTTATATATCAAGTTTTCATTTGTACTGATAACGAGATCTAGTATGTTTTTATCGCGTTTCGGTTCAGAAACACTTTGATGTAGAAAATTGTCATGTATGAAATTACTAATTTTTCGCGAATTGTAACTATTTCCTATCATAAAGCAGCAGTCAATGTTAGGTAGATTATAGTCTCCGAGTATTATGCTTTCGTTAACATTGAGGGTTTGTTGCAATATTTCGTATAGGTGATTATCATCGACCTCATTTTGATTTGGAGGTTGGTATGCAGTAGTGATATTAATGTTTGAGTTTTTCATGTTTAATTTGAGAGAGAGAGAGAGAGAGAGAGAGAGAGAGAGAGAGAGAGAGAGAGAGAGAGAGAGAGAGAGAGAGAGAGTACAAAGGAGTACAAAGGAAATCAAGCAACAACAGGTCTAGTGACCCTTCTAGGCTGCTTGTCCTCCAAAACACTGAGGATCAAGTGTCCAAACAGTGGTTTAGAGGGGGTAGGGGAACATTGGAAAGGGAACTACTGCCCTAGAACTAATGTCCGTGGCAGGATTAAGAAGTTAGTAGGGGACAGATGGGTTAGTAACTGAGGGGGGGATAAAATAAAGTTATTCATTTACAAACGCAGTCAGTCGCGGGTTTGATGCGAGATATTTGTCTAAGTGGAGTTTAAATGAATCAACGGTGCTGCAGTCTATAACGTCTCGGGAAGCCCATTCCACAAGTTGACAACTCGATTGAAGAAGAAATTCTTAGATTCGTGTGAGTTAAAAGATTTACCAATAATTTTGCAACCGTTTCCCCGCGTGTAATTAGATTGGTCGATAGTGAAGTACTTACTACAGTTCATATTGTCGATGCCTTTGATGATTTTGAACACTTGAATTAAGTCACCTCTTAATCTGCGCTGGGTTAAAGGAAATAGATTTAATTTTCTAAGACGCTCTTCGTATGGTTTGTTCTTTAGGCTAGGTATCATTTTGGTAACTCTACGTTGAACTCGTTCTAGCTTGTTTATATCTTTTTGGTAATAAGGGCACCAGGATTGAACGCAGTATTCCAAGAGGGCGGACTAAGGAATTGTAAAGGGTTAGGATAACTTCTTTGGATTTATGCTCAAATGACCTGCCTAAAGCCAATTATTTAGTTTGCCTTCTTAACAACTTCTGAACATTGTTGACTCGGTTTTAGGTTACTCGATATTGTTACTCCCAGATCAGTTTCTTTGTTTACATTCTTAAGCTGAGTGCCATTCATCGAATAGTTTGCTTTCTCATTTAGGTATCCGATATGTAGTACTTTACATTTATCCGCTTTGAAACTCATTTGCCAAATTTGGGCCCAACATGACAATTTATCTAGATTGTGTTGCATATCGTCAACTTGTTCTTTTGAGAGTACGCTATTTGAAATTTTTGTATCGTCAGCAAATTTTGAGATTGTAGAGGTGAGACCCTCATCAGATTCTATATCGTTGATGTAAATTAGAAAGAGAATTGGTCCTAGTACCGATCCCTGGGGTACCCCGCTACTTACATTGGTCCATTTAGATGCCTTACCGTTTATGACTACTCTTTGCTTTCTGTCGCTGAGCCAATTTTCTATCCATTTCAACACACCGTCTTGTATTCCATGCGCTTTTAGTTTTAGCAGTAAACGTTTGTGGGGAACTTTGTCAAAGGCCTTTTGAAAATCAAGATATATAATATCTACAGCTTTACTCTCATCATAGAGGTTGAGGATATCGTGGAAGAAGTCTAAGATGTTTGTTAAATAGGAACGTTTTTTACGAAAGCCGTGTTGAGTATCTTTAAGTAAGTTATTTTCCTCTAAGTGATTTACGAGTCTGTCTCTCATGACCGTTTCTAGTATTTTACATGCAATTGAGGTTAAGCTAATTGGACGATAGTTACTAGGTAGGGATTTGCTGCCTTTTTTTAATATCGGTGTTACGTTGGCTAGCTTCCACTGATCAGGCATAGTCCCAGACTGCAAGGATTCATTGAATAGCAATGTCAGTGGTTTGGAGAGCTCATCCTTAGCTTCCTTTAGAACTCTAGGTGAGATTGTATCAGGTCCAGGCGTTTTATTTACCTTGAGTTATCTAAACAATTCAATACTTCTCTCTCTGTAACGGTGATATTGCTTAGAACATCTGAATTATCAATCTGAATCGGCGATGGTGTAGGGATATCACTGAGGTCTTCGGTTGTAAAAACTGATGCAAAGAAGGTATTGAGGGCATTACTCATTTGTACTTCGTCTTTGGTGTATTCTCCATTTTCATCGACTAATAGTCCAACAGTTGAAGTAACTACTTTTTTCTTTCTGATATAACTATAGAATTCTTTCGGGTTTGTTTTACTTTGATTCGTAACATGTAACTCCAGGGTCTTTTTACTTTGCTTAATTAACTTTTTGGCTTTGCGTCGTAGCTCTACAAATTTCACCCGTTCTTCGTCATTTTGTGAGGATTTTAATCTATCATTAGCAAATTTTTTAGCAAGCAGACAGTCTGAAATATCTTTATTCCACCATTTGGGCTTATCATTATGGCCTGGACGCCGTATTTTCGATGGTATGCAGTCTTGCACTGCCTTAAGGTAAGTGATTGTGAAACACTTCCAAGATGTATTTATGTCGTTATTGTTAGTCAGAAAGCTCCAGTCAGTTTCTTTAAGCTTTGATTTAAGTTTATGAAAATATGCTTTTTTGAAATTAGGGACTTTCTCAATGCTGCTATTTGATTTGTTACTAGTAAACTTTAAAGTGAAAGTTATCGTACGATGGTCGCTGTTACTGAATTCATCACCAACATTCAAATTCTCTATTAATTATTCTTTTGTTGCGAGTACAAGGTCAAGCACATTATTACCACGGGTCGGAGATTGTACAAATTGAAAAAGTGAACTCTCTTGCAAGTTAGCATAGAGGTCGTGTCCAGAGTGTGAAGTAAGAATATCGCCCCAATTAGTCACGGGTAAGTTGAAATCGCCAAGAATTACGGTATCTTGTATGTTAGTTATTTCTGCAATTTGTTCATAAATTTCACTGTCAGTTTGCACTGACTGAGATGGGGGTCTGTATAATAAAGGTAGTGTTATTTTAGTTCCTCGTTTATTATTTAATAGTACGTAAGATATGTCTATATTCGCAATTTGAGGTTTTGACATTAAGACGGGATTAAGACTTTCCTTTATAAAAAACAGAACTTTTCCTCCATTTCTATTGATCCGACTTTTCTCAAACATTGTATAACCAGGAAGCGTATATTCGGCTAAAAAGTCTCTGTCTTCCGTATTTAACCAAGATACTGTAATGCCGATTATATCATAATGTTCTGTAAACACGATTTCCTCTAGATCTGAACATTTATTGCGTATGCTACGAGCATTTACATAAAACACCTTAAGAGTATTAGAGTTGGATGTTACTGATTGTGCATTGTCTGAATTTTCAGTTCGTATTTGACTTACACTACCCTGTCTGGGGTCTGGTTGACCCAGTTTTTTGAACGGAAATCCTTGACTGCATCATTCAGCAGACGACCAAGATGTGCAGCTCCTACTTCATTGAGATGTACACCATCTCCTGAAAACAAAGATTTATCATAGTAAAAATGATCCCACGTGTCGACGAAGCCGATGTCCTCCTCCCTGCAGAGTTTGGCAAGTCGGCGATTTGTACTGGTAGTTATGTTGTAGAATCGGTTTTCTACATCAATCCGGGGAACAATTCCTGAAATTAAGATTCTATTAGATTTTTCCTTGAAGGACCTGATCAGCCGCCGTTACTTGCAAAGTAGTTCCTCTGACCGCGTCTGTTGGACATCGTTAGATCCAACGTGGATGACGTACGTAGTGCTTGCGGGGGCGAGCCTGGAACGTCTTCCACAGCCGCAACAATGTCGTCCACGCCGCCACCTGGGATACAGAATCGCTTTCTGGTCCTGGGTGCCCTGGCGCAGAACTCGGTTAGTTGGCCACGGACCATGGAGTCGCCCACAAGCCGAACTTCTTCCGTTTCCTCTTCCTCGTCAATAGCCAGAATTTTGAAGCGGTTTTGGCATGTTGCGGGATGACCTTCCTGGTACTGGTACTGGGATGCACATTGTTTCTCACTAACTGAAAATTGTCCTGGGGGGGAGTGAGAGTAGAATCATTATTATTATCTGCAACATCTAAGGTAGGTGCTGGTGTGGGTACCGGTACCGGTACTGTATGCACTGGAATGGCGGTTGACATCGTAGTGGTTTCTTGGGCCGAGGGCACTCCTACGTTGAGTGTGGCAAATCCTTGAAGAGATTCAAGCCAAGAGAGAGAGAGAGAGAGAGAATGTGCGAGTGAGTTGTGTGACAGAGTGCAAGAGTAAGTGGGTGTGTAAAAAAGACAAAACTTGAGTAAATGTTCGTTTACTGCCTATGCCTATTTTAATTACCGGTAATTAGTTCGCATGCCATCCCAAACTCTCTCTCTCTCTCTCTCTTTCTCTCCTAGAGTATGCTGTTCAATTCTGGTCTCCAGTACTCAGGAAAGATATAGAGCGACTGGAAAGAGTACAAGCTAGGGTTACAAAACTTATTCCATCGATTAGAAGACCGACCTATGAGGACCGGTTGAGAACTCTTGATCTCTTCCCGTTGGAGACACAAAGATTACGAGGTCAGTTCATTGAAGTTTTTTTTAAATACTTAAGGGGACAGTTGCTGTTTGTTTGGTCTATTAATTCATTTATTTATATTTTTTTTTTAGTTTCCTCCCTAGACTTCCATCAAGCTTAGAAAAACACCCCTCAAGATAGATTTGTAAATTTTTCAGTAGAAAAACGTCCTGGCCAAAGGCCGATTCCACTTAAAATTAAAGGCTCGCTATCGCTCGCCAGGAAAAAATCGCCACCTAAATGGCACGAAGGGTCCTAATATTGACAAA
Source organism: Paralithodes platypus (assembly GCA_032716605.1). NCBI lineage: Eukaryota > Metazoa > Arthropoda > Malacostraca > Decapoda > Lithodidae > Paralithodes > Paralithodes platypus. Next base: position 7,690,751 of record CM064579.1, read on the forward strand.
GAAATGGGGTGAAAGGTCATATAATCCCCAAACTAATGGAACCAACGTCTTATAATCTCAAAACTAGTGGGGCTAAACATTAGGGAGAAGGGGGCCCAGAAAAACGGTCTGTCTCCCTTTACTGGGTGTCGGGAATAGGGTAATGATCCCGACAGCTTAGGTCCAATAGGGCATTTGAATTTGGCGGTATCGTATCGCATGTACGATTTCGGCTAGTTCTTTGTGTATTGTAGTTTATTATTAAGTGTAGGTTAAATATTAACCGTAATGTATAAATATCTACATCAGCTCTAGATGTATAATGAAACCAAGTTATGGGTTATAATTATTAGGAGCCGGCAGCCATATGTAATTTCGCGAAGCATCGGACGCCGGCCCTTTAGTCTCTCAATCACCGCCATACAGCCAACAACTTCCCCCCCAGCTCTTGACTCACCTTTAGTCCACCATAAACTACCATTGATAATATATAACAACAGTCCTACATCACCAGTCCTCTAAGCTAAGTTCATTGTATCGATATTGTATTATGTGAACATTCCTACATGTCATGCAATTGAATTAGCAGTGTGAAATAGGACCGGACTCCATCTATTAACTTCGCCGTATTGGTAATTATTATATAATTATTTGTTGGGATATTTTCATGTACCAGTGATATGCAATTTAACCTCTTTATCTAAATTCCCGACAAATAATGGTCCTTCGTGCCCTAGTGCTTATAATTTTACCATTAAAGTGTTTTGTTTACAACCGCTTCACTTGGTATTGCAAATGGCTGCCGCCTCGTACTTTGTTGGGCCGACTGCCCTTTCCCTAGTTTCTTAGCCTAGCTTTTATCCCTCGAGTTTTTTTCTGGGTAGCGCCGTCACAGTATTTGTTTGGGCAGGTTTCCCGGTTTTTTGGATGTTGTGCTCCTTGCCGTTCTTGGAGGGTTTGTTGGGCTAGTGCTGGGTGTGAGGGTAATTTCGTTGGTTCCATTTCGCGCGGTAGAGCTCGGCTAGGCCTGCAGGTGTCTGTGGTAGCTATTCGTTTTGCTTTGGTGGTAGGCCTGTAGTGGTCTATATGTTTAGGCATTATGGGCCTCTTTATTAGTTTTGCCGGCGGGGAGGGTTCTCATGTGACTCATTTAATTAAATTTTATAGCCTAGTTGCCTAATTACGGTCATGGGATTCGGTCTCTGTTGATTCCTAAGCGATTGAAAAGCCAACAGACCTCATGATTGTGGGATGGGCAGCTGGGCTAGGCCTAATACTTATTACTAGTCAGTTCTTGTCAATTACCCTTCTTTCTCTAGCCCTAGTTTGTTTCTGCTATTTGTCAATTTGCTCAATTAATTCTTCCTACTGCAGCTAGTAGCCTAATGACCGTTTCCAAATTGGGAGTGACAATGCTATTGCCACATTGTTTAATTTAAATTAATTTGTGTAACTAGTTTTCTTTATAGTTAACCTCTGAAGTGCGCATGGGGGTAATTGGAAACGTCCCCCTGTGCTGACGTATTTGAGGTGTTTCCGTCACTAAAATATTCATTGTGCCATTAATAGCATTAATACTTATCCATATGCGCCTATTATGGGTTGATTATAAAGGTATTAACCTGAAACAACAATAAAACGAGTGAAAACAGCGTTTGGATGGTCAAAATCGGAGATATAGCCCGCGAGTTGTATAATGTATGGGTGAGGCAATCTGCTTTCCCGCCAATTTCCCCCAAGGCCACTGAGACACAGTCGATCGATACTCTCTCTCTCTCTCTTGCACTCGCTTGCTATCAGTGATGACCACACCCTCCAATCGGATTTCTAATGTTAGCACGAAAATATACCTCAGAATAAGGGAATAACAGGGAAAATAGGTGATAACTGAAGGAGAGGAGGAAAGTGGGGAAGGAGGGGAGGTAGAGGACTGAGATTTTGCATGGCCCAGGGGCCAAAAATAAAAAAAAAAAAAATATAATTATTTTTTTTTTTCGATGTCAAAAGTTGATTTTTGTTTTCTCTGACTCTTAAGAGTCTCCCCGCAGTGCGCCGGGGGAACTCTTAAGAGTCTCCCCGCAGCTCCCGGGTTAAGAGAGATAATAGCTTAGATTCAGACCTTAACGATGACAGATTTAAAAAAACTTAAGATTCTGAAGGGAGGGACGAAGGGAAGTTTAAATAGGTGTTTAACACCTTACGAGCGGCCTATGCGGTTTATTTATATGTACCGCACAGCGGGGTGTTTTTAGCCAAAATAGGGCTGTTTACGTGATCATTTTCATGCCTAAATATGACCCAGAACGTAAAACAAGTACCTATCCCTGAAAGGGCATAAACAGAGCTTTCGAATGACACCATAACGATCCTTTTATGATGGCTAGTTTTCTTGCAATAACCGTGCAACGCGAGTGCAAAAAGCATGTAATTCGGTACTTTCCCCATATAATTCAGTATGTAGCGAGTGAGAGAGGGAGGAGGGAGCTGAGATTCGTGTCAGTAGGTTCGCCGCGGTGGTCTGGAGCAGTCATACGCTCGCTAGTCTCCTGCCACCACTTGTCTCTCTCTCTCAGCAACATTACGTGCTGAAATTGCCACTCGACCTATGTCGAGCGCCGCCACATAGTCCAGCTTTATTTAACTCGACTTATGTGGTGAGCCGCTAATTAAGGGTTAAGAGATCTTGATGAATTTTTATTAAGTGCCTCGGCTGATCAAGTTAAGGGTAAATTTGCTACTGTAACTAAATCGCTAGCCACTTATGATAATTATGCTCAGCAGGTATGGTTTATTAACAAGTATTGACGATAAAGGAGGAAGAAATGTCAGCAGATCTTGAGTACGTTGAGGATGTTAATACAGGCTTAGCCAGACTATCTTCCACACAAGAAACACACCCTGTTAAGGATACCGGTACACCAAAGGTGACTGGTTTTAACCTGTCGAAGCTTACTTTGCCTACCTTTTCCAGGGATTCGACTACCTGGACTGGATTTTGGGATATCTTTGAGTGTTCCGTCCATCGGAATAAAACACTCACATCCATCCAAAGGTTCACCTATCTCCGTGGCCAATTGAAAGGGGAGGCATTGAAGTTGATCGATGGGTACAACGTAGAAGCTACAAGCTACGAGTCTGCAGTGGAGTTGCTGAAAAGAACTTACGGGAGAGAGGAAGTCATCAAGACCGCATTAATTACGAAATTCTTCACTCTAGATCCTCCATTCTATGATGTGACAGACCTAAAGGAGTACTATGCCTCCTTTGAGAGCCTCCTCCGATCTATGGAGACAATGGCTATCACCAAGGAGGAAATATTTAGTGTAAATATCTTGAACAAGATACCCTCTCCCCTAAAGGAAATCGTAAGACGGCAACTAAGCGACTCTCCACTAAACTTGGAAGCGTTGGTGCAGGTGTACCAGACTGAAGTGTTTAACATGGAGAGTACTGGACACTACCGACCCGTGGAGATGTCGCCATCCACTGCAGCTTTCCCGGTACAGACTTCTCCTAAACAGAAAAGGCCAATATCATTAGGTTGCAAGTTGTGCAGTGTCCACGGTCATCTGTGGTACCAGTGTCCTAAGTATCCTAAGGCTACACAGAAAATTGGCAAGGCTAAATCGCTTAATTTATGTACCCGCTGTCTGGCAAGAGACCACTTCAACAGTACTTGCACCAATTCCTACATCAAACCTTGTAAGTATTGCAAGGGGAAACATTGGTTTTCCCTTTGCACCCAGTCTGATCGGCACGACGGCAAAGACAAGGGGAGAACCACCAAAGAGTCACATGAGATAGGTAAAAGCGAGGGTAATAAAGTATCTGCCATGTCCATTACTTCTCGGAAATGTCAATTGCTTCCTACTATGATGCTGCCAGTAATGGGGAGTAATAATAAGCCTACAATGATGCGCACCTTACTTGACCAGTGCTCACAGAGGTCATTCGTTCTGCGATCATCATTACCCCAGCTCAAGTGTACCAGCAAGGGTCAAGAGAATTTGCATCTCCATGGTTTCACTGGTGAAGTAGATTCCAGTGACTATGATATAGTGGAGATTTCCTATGTTTATAGAAGAAAGGTATGTCCCATCAAGGCTGTTGTGGTCGAAAAACTACCCAGTTTCTATATAGCATCAGAGATTCAACCACATTGGAAATATCTCAGAAGCAAGGGTTATAAACTGGCTAATGATCAACTCTCTGCAAACAATGGAATTATGCTACTGGTCGGAGCTGATTATTACTACTACCTGGTTCACCCTGGATATCGGTGGGTAGATAAGCTAATAATGCTCCCCACGATCCAAGGGTATGCCATTTCTGGATCCTATGCCACTTCCTCTCAAGACACACAGGTGGAGGTGGTTACGGTCCTCAAGGTAGCAGTAAGCCACATAGATAAATATATTAGGCCAAATGTGCCTGATAATACATGTACTGATATAGATAATCTATGGGACTTGGACAATATTGGAATTGACCCACATGAACTTGATCGGGAGTCCAAGCTAGCATTGAGCTCGTATGAAGAGACTGTAACGTATTACTCTGGCAGGGGTCAGTATGTGGTAAGGCTCCCTTGGAATGATAATAAGAGTAAATTACCTACTAATTTCCATCTAGCACTTGGTAGATTACGTGGCCTTCAGAAGCAGTTTGTCAAGGATCCAAATTATTGCGAGACTTATGCGGCAGTACTAAACGAGCAGGTACAACGTGGATTTGTTGAAAGAGTAGATCTCAGTGAGTATGGGGATAACATCCATTACCTTGCTCACCATGGGATTAAAAAGGACAGTTCCACCACTCCTGTTCGTATTGTGTATGACTGCTCTGCTAAATCCAGTGATCGCTCCTATAGCCTGAATGATTGTCTGTACACGGGTCCGTCTCTGGTCTCTGATCTCGCGCAAATTATGTTGCGCTTCAGATGTCATAAGTTTGCATGGGTCGCCGATATTGTGAAGGCCTTCCAGATGCTTCAACTCCATCGTGAAGACAGGGACTCGACCAGATTTTTATGGCCACGGGACCCAATGGATCTAGATTCAGAGTATCTGGTCTACAGGTTCAGAGTCGTCTTATTCGGGGCGACCTGTTCCCAGTTCCTTCTCAACGCTACTATCTTGCGACACCTTGAGGAGGCTGGACTAGATCCTTACTTCAAAAATGAGATCAAGCAGGGGATCTATGTGGACAATCTTCTAGGCACTGGAGACGATGAAGATTTATTGCTCGAAAGATGCTGGGAGATCCGCGATATATTTGCCAAGGCTCATCTATACTTGAGAGAATGGGCCACTAATAGTGATCTTTTGAAAGGTCAATTTGCTTCTGACGGTGTAGCTACTGAGAATAGTGAGGTGAAGTTTATAGGCAACAAATGGGACACTACCACAGATTGTATATCCTTCTGTCACACCCCATGCGGCAGTGAGCGTTTGACCAAGCAAAACTGCTTAAGCTTATCAGCGAGGTTGTTTGATCCCCTAGGTTTTTTGCTGCCTGTAACTATCCGTGCTCGTATGTTTTTACAGCAACTGTGGCAGCTAGAACTAGATTGGGACACGCCCCTCCCGACTGAGTTACAAGATACTTGGCGTATAATTTGGTCGGACCTTTCCACATGTTGCGAGGTCCAACTTAATCGTCAGGTTATTAGTGGTCAACAGGTGGATCTACATGCCTTTTCTGATGCTAGTAATAGTGCGTACGGTGCTGCCATATACACATGCAATGGTAGTGAAGCAAAACTGGCTATAGCAAAGGCCAAAGTAGCCCCTATAAAGAAAATTACAGTTCCTAAATTAGAACTTACTGCATTGCTTCTGTCTGCTCGTCTAATAAAGTTTCCACTGGATGCTTATACAGACATACTACAGATTAATAACGTCTATGTCTGGAGCGACAGTCAAATAGCACTTTCATGGGTACACAGCCAGAAAGTGTTACCTGTTTATGTTTCTAATCGCACTGATGAGATACACAACTTAGTTCCTACAGCTGAATTTCGCTATGTGAGCACCAAGGATAACCCCGTGACATAATTTCCCGGGGGTTCTCGGCGCAACAGTTTATGTCGTCCTCTATTTGGTGGCATGGACCTCCATGGCTTATATCCCCGACTGAATGGCCTCAGGATTTCAGGGAATGCATATCTGATCCTTCAAGTCGGCCCCAAGATGATGTGTTAAGTAGTTCGACTGTGAGTACTACACATCAGGATAACAAGTTGGTAGAGTGGGAACGTTACGGCAGCTATGATCAAGTAATACGGGTATTTGCATGGATACACCGTTTCATTAACAACATGAGATGTCAGGCTAACGGGTCTTTCCTTAGTGAAGATTCAAAGCATATCAGACTCCATGAATTGAGATCAGCAGAAGCGAAACAAATATGTTTAGTACAAAGGGAATCTTATCCTAGTGAACATCAAATCCTGAGCAAGGAGTCAAAGGCCAAACTCTCTAACTTAATGAGGCAGCTAGGATTATATATGGAAGGAAGCATAATTAAGTGTAGAGGCAGGATACAAAAGGCGGACATTATTGATTCTGCCAAATAGCCTGTCCTCCTTAGCTCCTCTCATTTGATTACCAAACTGTTGATTCGCCAATGCCATAGGACCTGCCTACATTTTGGCGTAAATTATGTTCTGGCATATATGCGACAACGTTGGTGGATCCATAAGATGCGACAAGCAATTAAAGGGATCCACAATAGCTGTACTATCTGTAAAAAATTACAGGGTAAGCCTTACTCCCCAGTAGATCTACTTCCCTTACCTGAGTTCAGGGTACAAAGGACTGAACCATTTCAGGTAACCGGGGTAGACTACACCGGAGCGATTCAAGTTAGAGAATCGCCCGGTAATATCATAAAGGTATATGCCGTTCTATTCACATATGCGGTAACCAGAGCGATTCATATTGAATTGATTGACGACCTATCCAGTGAGGGGTTTTTGCTTACTCTAAGACGCTTTGCAGGCCGCAATGGTTTCCCTCAAATTATTATGAGCGATAATGCGACTTGTTTTGTCGGGGCCTCTAAATATCTCCAGAGTTTAATGGATGACCCGCAAGTTATGGCTACCCTCGCTGGAAAGGGTTGTCAGTGGAAATTTATACCAGCACGTGCACCATGGTGCGGGGCGATTTGGGAGAGAACAATCGGTATTGTCAAATCTGCCATGAAGAAGGTATTAGGAAGGGCACTGGTGACCAGAAGGGAGTTGCAAACCATCTTGATAGAGATTGAGATGTCAGTCAACGACAGGCCCTTGACCTATACCTCGGCAGATGTTGATGACCTCTTACCCATTTCGCCTTCTATGCTAACACGTGGACGAACCCTTAATACCTTTCCTAGATCGTCAGTAACTGACGAAGATCTACAAGACCCTACGTTCGGCGATGTTGACGCCACCCGTCGTCGCTTCCAGAATGTGAACAAGGTGTCGGACGATCTATGGAAACGGTGGACCCAAGAATATTTGCTGTCTCTTCGCGAGCGTCACTCCAATATGATCAAAGGGACGAATCAACGATGGCCTCGTATCGGGGATATCGTACTGATTCCCATGATGAGCATCCTAGGTTATTTTGGAAGCTTGGGAGGATTGTCGATTTGTTCCAGGGCATTGATGGTCTTATAAGGGTTGCTAGATTACGAACTTCGACTGGGGTTACTACTCACCCAGTCGTAAGGTTATATCCCTTGGGGCAGGATGTAGAACTGCCGGATGATACTGGCGTCTCTACTGATACCCCTCCGCGGGAGAGTGCTGGTGACAGTGCTCCTCAGGGTGGGGCAGTTGATGATGAAAAGGATGATCCTCCTCTGGCTTCAGGTGGCGCTCGCCTCAAAAGGAGGGCGGCTATGAGTTCCGTGGATCTTTGGAGATCTAAGATCAAACAAGGTGATCATTGAATCTTCGATGTCGTTTTGTTTTCTGTATATAGCTACTATATATTGTTTTTGGTGGCGGGCAGTATGTCGGGAATATGGTAATGATCCCGACAGCTTAGGTCCAATAGGGCATTTGAATTTGGCGGTATCGTATCGCATGTACGATTTCGGCTAGTTCTTTGTGTATTGTAGTTTATTATTAAGTGTAGTTTAAATATTAACCGTAATGTATAAATATCTACATCAGCTCTAGATGTATAATGAAACCAAGTTATGGGTTATAATTATTAGGAGCCGGCAGCCATATGTAATTCCGCGAAGCGATCGGACGCCGGCCCTTTAGTCTCTCATCTCCACCATACAGCCAACAACTTCCCCCCGGCTCTTGACTCACCTTTAGTCCACCATAAACTACCATTGATAATATATAACAACAGTCCTACATCACCAGTCCTCTAAGCTAAGTTCATTGTATCGATATTGTATTATGTGAAAATTCCTACATGTCATGCAATTGAATTAGCAGTGTGAAATAGGACCGGACTCCATCTATTAACTTCGCCGTATTGGTAATAATTATATAACTATTTGTTGGGATATTTTCATGTACCAGTGATATGCAATTTAACCTCTTTATCTAAATTCACGACAATGGGTTTGATAACGTGTATTATAGCAAAAATTTTAGCCTTAATACGAATACAACATGCAACCATAGCTGAAATTATAATTGAAAAGGTTCAGCACTACTATTTGTGGACACTTTTTCACATAATATAAGTTATGGTTCACTTGGAACAAACTGCCCTCAGAAGTTGTAAATAGTTCTTCAGTAGAGCAGTTCAAGAAGAGGGTATATAGTATTTTGCACACTCTGTAAAGAGTGTAGTGCACTAAACAGTCTCTCTCCTTTCACTTCGTATTTCTCCCCAGAATGAACTGCAAGGTTTCCTAGATACTAACTATTCCTTGTAACTCCTCGTAACACACTCTCTCTCTCTCTCTGACACACACAATACTTCTACTTTCTCACTCACCCCTTATCCTCTCATCCTTTCTCTCTCACTATCATCCTCCATCTCGCCATCCGCTCTGTCCCTTTCACACACACACACCACCCACCCACCCACACACACACAAAAACCCACCCCAACACACACACACACACACACACACACACACAGCCAGCCAGCCTCCCTAAGTGTGGTACCCTGTTAGATATAAGTCCCGCTCCCCGACTCTCATCCCCCCCCCCATACCTTCCCTTCCCCCCCCCCCCCCCCCCCCCCCCCTACCCACCACCGGGCCCCGGATCTGATTGTTTTCCAATATAACCTTCCGGCGAATACTATTGATGGGCGTTGGGGTGGCGGAGAAGCTTAACAGGGAAGGCAATAGCAAGTGGGAAGTAGGGAGGGGGACAGAATATGGGAATTGGCCGGGAATAGAAAATGAGAAGTGGCCAGGAATAGAAAAAGGGGAAGTGAGCTGGACTAGAGAATGGAAAGTGAGCAGGAATAGCAAATGGGAAGTAGGTGGGAATACAAAGGGGAAGTGGGCAGGAATAGAAAATGGGAAGTGGGCGGGAATAAAAAATTTGAAGTGAGCGAGAATAGAAAATGGAAAGTGGGTGGAATAGAAAATGGGAAGTGAGCGCTGATAGAAAATGGGAAGTGGGCGGGAATAGAAAATGGGAGGTGGACGGGACTAGAGAATGGTAAAAGAGCGAGAATAGAAAATGGTAAGTGGGTGGGAATAGAAAATGGGAAATCAGTGGGAATAAACAATGGGAAATGGTTGGGAACAGAAAATGGTAAGTGGGTGGGAATAGAAAATTATAAGTGAGTGGGAATAGAAAATGGGAAGTGATGGAAATGATAACTGTGAAGGGTGACTGAGCTTGGGGAAGTGGCACATACTAGAGATTGAGAAGTGGAAGTATAATAGTAACTAATCGGTGAGTGGAATAGAAAATGGGTAGTGAAAGAACAGTTATACACGTATACATTAAGAGAGAGAAATAGGAGAGTGGGAGAATTGAAACTATAGTCTATTTTTATTAATCTGGTGACAATTTGGCTTGTTCCCATCTAAATTACTCAGATATTACAACGTTTTCATAGCCAAATATGTTGTTAATTATGAACATCTGTCGATAAAATGATGCAGAAACAGAGCAGTTTCATATTATTCCATTAGTTATCGAAAAATGAGCTGCTAAAGGAGTCAAAGTTCCGCCAAGTTAAAGAACATCGAGTATAGTATAGAATTGAGGAAATTGGAGCTGGGGAAGTTTAGGAAAATCAAGCCTCTCAACATGTATCCCTTACCAATATTTCTTTCACTCGTGTATTTATATTCTCTTGAAACCCTTCCAGTTCTCTATATCTATATTTGCCTTTCAAAAACTTAAACACCCACAATGTCTTCTCTTACCCTCGTCTATACACCTCTCAAGATATGATGACGCATTTTTTTACGGTTTTCTGGCTATTATCAGACGATCATATTCAGATTTGTTTTTCTATGTGATTGAGGGAGGCAAAAGGCAGAGCTGCCTATAGCGAGTGCCTCCCATAGTTGAAAGAGTGACAGGGCCAAAATCAAGGGACGTTCGAGCCAAAATGCCTGGACACACGGAGTTTGAAGCAATTTAAGTCATAGGAAAGGGAAAGACTGATTCTGGGAGAGAGTTCCAGACTAGGAAGGGTATGTGGATTTCAGAGGGTTAACTGAGGTATTATTTACCTATTTAATTCCCACAGATCCTTCCTAACCTGAGTAAAATGGTTCAATCAGAGACAGAATGAAATAGTAAGAACTCTAATAATTCCGAAAGATCCTTCCCAATCTGTGTAAAACGGTTCAATCATAGGCAGAATAAGCTTTCAAAATGCTGATAAATCCTCAAGGAGATAATATCCGTAAAAGATTGATGATAAATTCCCTTGTGTCTACATTTACATTTTACTCCCATTACCGCCCCCTAATCTCCTCTACATCCCTTGCCAATATTTCCAGAAAATAATAATTTACCTTTTCCTTTATATTTGCCACGTTAGTTCGCAAGCCATACCGGTACCCATAATTCTTACACATATTTCACACCTTTTTATTCATCACTATATAATGTTGTCATATTTATCTAGCCATAATTGACGATACACATAATGGGGAATAATCGAAGAATAAAACTAAGGTGCCTTTAACTCCTTCAGCACGATGGCGTGTCTTTATGCCTTTGACTTTGGCTATACCTAAACGACATTATGCAGTTTAAGAAGGACCTGTGTTATTCAGAGAGTTTATTAAGATTATATTTACAGCTTTCAGTACTACAGGTAGTTAATAAGGTGAAAATATAGTCTGTTGGTAACCAGAATATGGTGACATTTACGTTATCGTGCTGAAGGGGATATTCCTGCTTATCATTCCTCCTAGATATTTAAAACACTCCGTTTGTTCCATTATTTCCCCATCCGACCTCACTTCTAGATTCACCATACGATCACCTCTATTACACATCATCAGTTTACTTTTATTGACGTTCACCTTCAGCTTCCTCCTCCCACCAACCACACCCAACTCTTTGACTACTCGCTTCAATTTCTCCTCAGAATCAGCCACCACCGCTGTGTGATCAGTAAAGAGCAACTGATTCAACTCCCAATATCAACCATGTTTTCCTACTAAACCCAATGCTCTACCCATAGTTCTCATGTTCACCTCCCTCACCACACCATCCATATAATTATACAGTACATTAAACAGCAACGTTGGCATCACACAACACTGTCGCAGACCTAAATTACCTCAAACCATTCACTTAACTTATAATTTCCTACTCTAACACACGCTATTCTCTCTTCACAAACACTTTTGACTGCTCTTAACAAATGTCCTCTGCAATTTCTTAAATCCTTAGCACCTTATACATTGCTTCAGGATCCACACGATCATACGCTATAATAAAATGTGTAAAATTTACTCCCAACACCAAACACCTCCCAATGAAATTAAACACTCTAGGCAGTACACAATCAAGACAGTTAAAGGTTAAGTACATGACTACGATGTTATATCAATTTATCAAATACTGGATATCAATCTATTCATGTACTCAAACCCAACTGCAGATATTATAGTAAAGGTTATTTCCTAACATATTGTGGACACAGCCGTGGACAATGGTGGCAGAGCGGCCTTTATGGACTATACAGCGGGTCATAATGGCCACAGTTATATAGCTTATAGTTACCCCAACAACATCTTGTATATACGGACCAGTTTGGGCTTATACTGGGAGGTAGACACACGCAGACAGGGGCTTGGAGGCATCACATATACAGTATATTACACCGTATGCATCCGATTATATAATTCTAGGACACGATAACCCTCTCTGTACCGTTGACATTTGTATGTTGTATTGTGCCTACTGCTAATCGATTTGAATCAAATTATGAAGGATCTCTAGCAGTTTTAAGGCTTCGAACAATCTAAACCAACCCTTTTAACTACCACAGATCCTTACTGAGCTGCATAAAATACTCTAAATACAGCTACAATATAATGTAAAAGACGTCGCCGGTAGAGAAGGGGTTAATAGTATTCTCATAGGTTAAGGTAATATACTTGCAGTGAATTAATAATGTACATGATTATTAGGAGGTGACTGTTCACCCCTCTATGCTTAGAGGCCACGTTCAGGACACACACAGGAACCTACATATATATATAGTGTATAATATATATATACTGTATTTATACTGTATATATATATATATATATATATATATTAAAACTACGCAAATGCTAACGTATATCTATCCATCTATCTACTCAAGCCCAATCCCCACTTTTCCGTATTTTTTTCGGGGGGGGGGGGGTTGCAGACTCAAGGCAGAGCACGAATAGGGACAACACAAAACACATCAGAAAACAATGAACACACAAAAACAAATCACAAATTCACACACATCTAGGTCATCCAAAAGAAGACCCAGAGACCATGGTCACCATGCTCCCTCCAGCTCTCCCCCGGCCCCCGACCACCTGGAGAGGTTTCGATCTCAGCAGGCAGACATGCAGCGAAGCCCTACCACCACAAGCCCGCCCACCACACTTCCAGGCGCACCCTTCATACAAATCGTCTCCTCGGGCCAGACGCCTGATGGACTATTATCTAGTCCAACTTGCGCCTGACCCCTTCCCCCAATTGACCACGTGTTCATTTATCTATTCACAAGCATTCTGCATTAATTCTGTTATTACCACTTCCCTTGCCTGATCTATAGTCATTCCTCTATCATCCAAAGCTTGTATTACACAGTCTCTCCATCTCAATGGGGGTCTTCCTGCCCTTCTATCTCCCCTTGTATCTGACTCACATATTCACTTTGTAAGCCTTTCATCTTCCATTCGTTCAACATAACCATACCAGCTCAGCACCCTTCTGTCCACTCTGGCTGACAAATGTTCCTGCTGCCCCACTCTCCTACGTATCTCTTTGTTCTCAATCTGTCTCTACGAGTAACTCCAAACATACTCCTCAAGCAGCTCATCTCCCTCACATCCAGCTTTCTTCTCTCCTTTTCCTTCAGAGCCCATGTCTCAGCCCAATACATCACTGTTGGCACAACAAGTCTTTGATACATTGCACTGTTTACTTTCATTCCGATATTTCTCCCCTTCCACATACTTCCCATCGCTCCGAAAACCTTCCTTCCTTCACACACTCTCTGTTTTACCTCCATTTCCATACCTCCACTAATGCTTATTGTGAATCCTAGATATTTGAAACACTCTACTTGTTCCAATATTTCCCCATCGACAAAATGCTAACGTGATCACTGAAATGCAAAGAAACATGTCAGAATAGCTCTCTCTCTCTCTCTCTCTCTCTCTCTCTCTCTCTCTCTCTCTCTCTCTCTCTCTCTCTCTCTCTCTCTCTCTCTCTCTCTCTCTCTCTCTCTCTCTCTCTCTCTCACACGCACACACACACACATATCCACCTTCACAGTAGCGATAAATATGTTGAGAAAAATACTTGCTCATCGAAAAAAGCTGGAAAAGGAGCTTGTGTAAAAAATCGCCTTTATTTATTATTTAGTATACAATTAGTATACACTTGCAGAACGCCATAAGTGACCGTCCCTCCATCTCCATAATTACCCACTTGGCTTGCCTGTTGAGGAACTACAAAGGGAAACATTATCAGAAGAGTTTATTGGCAACAATATATAGTAGGTCAACTTTACTGAAACTCAATCATTCAAACTGTTGATTTTAGTGTAATAGAATAGCGTTTTGATGAAAGGGTATTTGTATTCGAAAACCCATATGTGAGCATAGGGATTCATAAAGATGTTGACGGTGATACGTCCTGGGTATTATGATAATAGTATAAGTATTTGGGATATTTGTAACTATTTTGGTTGGTGTTGGCAATGATGATGGTTGTAGAGGTGGTGGAGGAAGAGGAGGATGAAGGAGGAGAGGATATAGGTGAAAAGAGGCATATTAAAGAGGAGGATGAGGATGGAGGAGTAAGAAGACCAAGAATGCATAGTATATATTTTATATGTGTATGAAGGAAGCAAAGGGCAAAGCTGCTTGTAACAAGTACCCCCCTCCCCCAAGTTGAAGAAATTATACCGATCCAAGTTCAAGGTACGTCACTGTCAAACTATCTGGACACAACTTGAAGCAATTTACGTTATAGTATGAGAGAAAGACAGATTGAGGGAGAGAGTTCCAGAGCTTACTTTCTGAGTAGATGAAACTCATCTGAATTTAAGTTTATTTTGTGGACGCCTCCTTGATAACATGATTGTCTTTGCTCACTAAAACAAAACAAATACATAACATAAAAACACGGCCTAAAGTCGTTGATTATTCTGATAAAAAAAAAAAAAAAAAACACTTATACGAAACCAAATAAACCAAAAAAGTACAAAACAAATACATTACACACAATGAAACACATATAACAATCGGTCATATGGCGTTGATTATTCTCTGGTACTTATATGAATATATATAGACTCCCCGTGCGATGATACAATTCTGTATTAACCATAAACAATTGTTGACGTAATATTAATTCCATTCTGGTTATCATTAGACAAATCTATTCAGATTAGAAACGAATTACACTCTTTCAAAGGTTAATTAGGGGAGATGGGTCGCTTTTATGGTCCCCCTTCTTCCTCATGTATAGCCCCGTAATTTTTCAAATTTTTAGGCGGTCGGCCAACTAGTTTGGCAATGTTGGGACCTTTCGCCCTATTTCTATGTCAAAATTAAGACTGTTCGTGTCATTTCGGTGTTGATTTCTTCGTGGCGAGCGATAGCGAGCCTGTAACTTCAGAGAAACCGACCTTCGACCAGGACATATTTAACCGAACAAAAAAAAAAAAAAAAAAATCTTGAAGGAGAAATTGGAGAGTTTTTGTTTGTTTGTTTAAGCTTGATGGAAGTCTAGCGAGGCAACTCAGAAACTAATAAAAACATACATACATGAGGACATAAATAAGCCCATCCCCCCATAAGATAGTTTGTACTTCTGTTTCTTTCTAGAAGTAATTTCTAGCCGCATGAGATGGTTTAGTGTTAGTGAGAACCGGATGACAATAACGCAACATACTGAAGGACCAAATAACCGATAAATTATAACTTCCAAATAAATGACAATAACGAACTAAACATATTATGACGCAAAACCATCTAATACCAAAACTACATAACGCAAATTATACTATTAACGCCAAACACCAAGGAACTAAACATACTATGACGCAACAACTGAAGACCAATAACCGGATTTACGCAACATATGAGTAACCAAATAACCGGATGACGCAAACTAACTTCCAAGGAGTAGGTAGCGACACCAAACCGGACAAACAATTCTGAAAAATTATAACTCCAAATAAAGGGGAGCGACACACCAACCCCGGAACCAAAAATATTGACGCAAATTATAACTTCCAAGGAGTTAAAAGGGTAGCGACACACCAACCCCGGAAATAAACATATTATGACGCAAATTGTTCTAACTTACGGTACATAAAAATAATAATATCAAATAAATACATAAATATGTAAAAATATATGCATATATAAAACGACGTGGAATTACTTCACAATGTGTACTTGAACAAGCTTTTTCGATGTAAACTATCAATGAGGAACAAATTTGTAAAATAGCCCAGGATGCTGTATGAGTGTAGCGCCTCAATTAAACCTGTGTATCTGCAATTAACTTAAGTTTAAGAGTTGCTTGTGTGTTTGTGTTGTGGGAAAAACAATGCATGGTGAGTTTTAAAACAAAGTACTTAATATATAAGTATATCATAATATAACTACTGATATTTTTTGATAATTGGCTCTTTTTTGGGTAACTGTATGTTTGTGCAGGTGTTATTAAAACAAAGCAATGAGGAGTACCTGACAAATTGCTCTGTTAAAAAACAATGTATGCATTATATAAGACACATACGTAGGTATAGAATGGAGGTCCAGGTGTTGTCAGAGTACATAGAATTGCTGTTAAAAATAACAATAGTAAGAGAGGGATGAGATACCTGAAGGGAGAGAGATGAGAAACAATGATAAGAAGTAGAGAGAGAGAGAGAGAGATCGGAGAGAGAAGAGAGGGGAAAGAGAAGAGAGCCGAGAGAAGAGAGAGAGAGAGAGAGAGAGAGAGAGAGAGAAAGAGAGAGATAGAGAGAGAGAGAGAGAGAGAGAGAGAGCAAATACATAATATATGAAGGAGAAAGTTACAGACATATTCGGATTGCCTCTTTGGACCCGGTAAATGCTCGAATTTATTATACATGAAGATTTTAAACTGGGCTGGATATACTTTTCAAACTATTAAATCTTTGAACAATTATGACACGCTTTGACAGGTTATGCTGGCTATCATTAGACTATTATGTTCAGTTTTGGAAGACCCTCTATCAAAGAGCTAAAAACTACCTCAGTCATCCCTTTGACACTCGCTCTCTCTTCCTAAACTGAATCAAATATTGTCTTGATAGCCAAAACAAACTGTCAAAACACGTCATGATCCTCAAGGGGTTAATACTTAGCAAATAAAGCTAACGTTTTTCCTCTAATTATATCCAAGTTTCCCAAACTTGGATATGATGATGTGTTTTGTCTTTCATATACATCATATATATATATATATATATATATATATATATATATATATATATATATATATATAATAATACATGGGTTATAGCTTTGCATGACAATAGCGTAGATTTCCAAATTGAGGAAATCGGAGTCAATACAAATAACTTTATATATTTACTTATTATTTAATTGTATCTATAAATGTATTTATATTTATTTATTTATTTATTTACATATTATTGTGTTTTGTATTGGAAGAGCATACAGTGAAGCAGAAAAAACCCCAGAAGTAAAGAGAACGCGAGCCCAAGCCTGCAAACCCTTGGTCATAACACTACCAGGGAGCACTGCATGTGGTCTTTGGTGGACCAGCACTCTCAAATACTCCATAACAACCACCAAACACCCAAAACGTTTACTATCACACGCACGCACTCTCTCTCTCACACACAACAATACTCACTCAATCTCTCTCTCTCTCTCTCATATGAACTAGTTCAACGTAGAGTTACCTAGAAGATACCCTGTCTTCGGAACAAACCATACGAGGAACGTCTTAAAGAACTAAATTTATATCCATTAACCAAGCGCAGATTGAGAGGTGACCTTATTCAAGTTTTCAAAATCATTAAAGGCATCGACAACATGAACTGTAATAAATACTTTACGATTGACCGATCAAACTACACGCGGGGGAAATGGCTGCAAAATCATTGGTACATAATTCAACTCTAACAAATCCAAAAATGTCTTTTTCAATCAAGTCGTCAACTTGTGAAATGGGCTTCCCTGAGATGACATAGACTGCAATACCGCCTAGACAAGCACCTTGCCCTGAACCCAAGGTTGACTGTATTTGTAATTGAATACATATTTTGTTTAGTACTGTGTTCAATAACCTAATAGATCTTAATATAATTTGCCCTGCCATGAACTAAGCCCCAGGGCAGTACTTCCTTCTCGCATCTTTCCCACATTCTCTCCGAAATACTGTTGAAACACTTGGAACAACAGTGTTTTGGAGGGCAAGTAACCTCGAGGGGTCGCATGAACTGTTGTTGCTTGTTTTCCTTTGTACTCATACCTGTCTGTACTCATTCTGTCTAGCAAGAAACACACACAGACATATCCTTTTACCTATAGCGTTCAGCAATACTCTGACAATTTACCCAGCCTTTTCTGTTGATGGGAAAATACTGTATTAGCTCGTGTGTATGACTATTATTTCCCTAATTAATTTGTTTGTCTTTCGTTACATTTGGTTTTACTTTTTGGGTTGAAGCTTCCATCTGCTATACTGGACAATGTATTATTCAATCATTCATTCATAACTTTCAGATACGAAATAAATTACTTTATAACACTACAAAACCATTTCATATTTGGAAAAATTAACGTTTCACAAGCGAGCACACATTATCTAAGTAATGCTGAGTATTACAGACTATCACTATCGCTCGCCAGGAAAAAATCGAAACCAAAATGGCACGAAAGGTCTTAAAATTGACAGACAAAAGGTGGCGAAAGTTCTTAAGATCGACAAACTAATGGGACGAACGTCTTACAATTAAAAAAAACAAAAACAATGAGGTTAATCATGAGGGAGAAAGGGGTTGAGAACAAAATCCTCAAGTGGAAATCTTCCAGTAAGTTAAGCAAAAACTATTATAATCTAAATCAATAGCTATGCTCAAGATACAACTAGGTAAAGTGTTACTGGTAAACATAGTAAAGATAAAACTAACTTAATCTCTCACACTCTCACTCTCTCTCTCGATATGTCTATCTATTTTTATCCATTCAACCATCCACCCTTCCCCCGACACATACACCATGCACGTACAACGCATACTTACATACAGGTATATATATATATTATATATATATATACATATATATATATATATTATATATATATATATATATGTATATATATATATATATATATATATATATATATATATATATTGTGACGTTAACCACTCCGTTAGAACCGCATGGCTTGTCCTACAGTGACTCGCTAGGATCGCCAGGGCAGTGAATGTGGCTACAGTTGATGTATGTGTGCTTGTATTTCATATGAAAGCTCGTGTCCTGGGCAGTCCAGAAAGGCTCTTTGTTTTCGCCCATGTCAAGGCTTTATATATTTAATTGCAAAGTATATGTTTTATCATTAAGTAGTAATGATAGGATTTGAGAAGAGAGAGAGAGAGAGTAGAACAGAGTGAGAGGAGGCGCGCAGTGTTTTTTGCCATGTTCGATGACGTCACAGCTGGCTGGCCTCTTGGGGATTGGTTGGAGGAGTTTTTTACCATGCTTGGTGACGTCATGTTTGACTGGCTTCTTTGCCATTGGCCGAAGGAATTGTTACCGCTTTGTCTACGCGGTGCGAGCTAGTGCTAGTATATATACAGCTCTCTCGCCACTCTCTCCCTCAGATCTGGTTTCTAGAATGCATCCCTCTTATCCCTTTGATACCTGTCCTCCTCTTTGCACCTGAGAACCTTTTCCTCTGCCTATCTCTCTCATTTTCCATATCTTTCACCACCTTTTATTAATATTATACCCCCTCTGGTTAACTCTGCAATATCAGCTTCATGCTGGCCAGTTGTATTGTGAGTTAAGGTCTTATATAACCCATGTATGTTAGTTGTTAAGATAAGTTGATCACGAAGCATTGGTTGGCATTCATATTGTTCAGTACCGCTTCCTATAATTATTAGTGTTCTGCTGGATTAGATAATGCTAGACTAGGAGTCTGATACTATAAGGTATTGTTTCCGATGGGTGCTGGCTTTAGTTAAAAGCTGCACGACATACCTGAGAACTGGAGTTGATTGGGTAAATTCTAGTCTGTGTGCCATTAAGAGTAGAGCATGCACGAATGAGGGCTTTTTGCCTATACCATTCTGTACTGTTCTAAGCTCGTTGTTTGTCTTTGAGGTACGCCAGGAGAACGCTTATTACTTCGGTATTAAGGTTTCTCAAGAGAGCTACCCATCATTATAACGTAATATTTGATGCACAGACTTGAGATTTGCACTAGGCTAGGCGGCATGCCATGCGCACCAGTATCTCGTATCATTGACTCTAGCTAGACTTTATTAGTCACAGTAGACATTAAGTACATTAAACCAATTACCCTTTTTTATGCATACCCGTTTATGATTACACAAGCATTTCGCAGCCTAGTTTGATGTATTGAGACACAAACGACTTAGGCTATTTTTGTTGATCGCATTGTTGTGGCGATTATTATTATTGTTGTGGCGTTTAGGATATTCTTGGCTCCGACTGCATTATATCTCCTGCCTTTTGTGTGCATAGCCTGCACGAGCATTGTTCCGCTGCCTGCCTTTTTGGGTTCCATTTCCGATTCGAGCATCTTGATAGCATCTAACATTTAAAGAAGATTCCTTGTTGCTGTTGAAGGACTTTAGTGCACTTTCTTTCATACAGGAGTGTCTGACATTTATTGATTAAAGTAACGTAAGCTGTAACTTCTCTTACCACCTTACTTTGCATACTATAACCAAGCACCTTCGGTTATAGGTAGTAATAGGCTGTTTTCACATAACATTAAGCCTAGAGTAGACGCACATTTATTGAGAGTTTGATAACCTATTATTGCATATAGAACTCTTGAGAGTACTCTGGCGACCTTACCTAGGATTTGGTGAACCTACATTTATTAGCAGGGAACATTTGTTGTTTTGGGGAATATTTTGCGGGGATCAGCAAGAATAATTTTTTTTTGCAACATAGTATAGCCCTTGAGTATTTCCGAGAATTTTTGTGTGTATATTGAGGTATAAGAGTTTGGGGTGCTTCTTTTCTGAATATTGAGGTGTGAAATTTTTGTGAGCATCATGTCTTATACCGGATCAGAGGAGAATGGAGACACAGTACGTAATGTCGAAACTGAGGAACATCAGTATGATGAAATGGTTAATCAGGTGAACTGTGAGGAGGATGCTAGGATATTTTTGCAATGGCCTGTTACTGCCGAGCGGTTGGAGGGTATGGATCGGTATGGTCTTCAATGCCTGGCCACAGCTATCGGTCATGCGGGTACTAGCAGCATGACCAGGGATAACTTGATAACGTGTGTACTGGGCAGGGTGACTGGTGAGCGAGATGGGTTGAGTGCTCAGAGCCCTTCGGCCATGCTTCCCCTACACTCGACTCCCTGCCATCCCAGTAGTTTGCCGACCCCGAGTACGCGTCCACAGTTGGGTGGTGACTGGCAGGGTGGGTTGCCCCTGGGGGGACCACCGGTAATTTCAAACACCTTCTCCTCCTCAAGGGTTAACTCCAGAATTATTGCTTCAGCACGAATTAGCTAAGATCCAGCAGCAAATAGAATCAGCTAAGATTGAAGAGAGAAAGGCTATCAGGGTATCTGAGCAGGAAATATAATTAGCCAAGATAGTAGAGAGAAAAACTATCAGTCAGCAGTCTCAGCACATAGAGCTAGCAAAAATCCAAGCTGATTTAGAGTCGACTAGGTACTGAGACGACATGGACGTAGAGAAGTCGCGAGTAGAGACAACGGGACAGCGACTTGGGGCTGGTAACCGTGTTCATGATCAATCTCTCTCGCACTTATTGAAACTGGTTCCGGTGTTTGATGAGAGTGGGGGAACAGAATTTTTCGCACGCTTTGAGAAGAAGTACCAGGAACACCAGTGGCCAGAGAATAAATGGGCAGCACTTGTATCCTCTAGATTAATAGGCAAGGGTCTTAAAGCCTACGATGCGTTACCTTTGGAGTCATGTATTGTGTATGAGGATCTCAAGGAGGCTGTCCTGAGGGCTTATAAACTGCAACCATAAACGTACCGTTTGAAGTTCCGGGGTGTAACCAAGGGAAGAGATAGCACCTTTTTGGAACATGCCCGGGACTTGTCCGACGCTATGGGGAACTGGCTCCGATCTGAGAAGGTAACAACATTTGATGGAATTAAGCAGTTAATGATGTTGGAGCAGTTCTTTAAGAGCACGGGCAGTGATCTACTTTTGAACTTAAAGGAGAAAAACCCAAAAACTCTAGTCGAAGCAGCAGAAATGGCTGATCGGTGGCTGTCGTTGATTCGGGGTTGCGGGTCCTCACAGAAGTACGATGCAAGTGCTAGGGACCATTATCCTCCCCCTCCCCATAGCAATGACACATTTAAACAAAAGAGCAATGAAACAAAAACTGAATCCAAACCTAACACCACGCCGTATGAGAAAAGTAATTTTTTTTTTTACATCACAGTATAAGCCGAAACCGAAATTTATGTGTTTTAAGTGCCACCAGGAGGGTCATAAGGCAAATGAGTGCCCTAGTCGACCTCCTCCGGCAGCCGTGTCTTTTGCTCACGGCATTGGAGTGTTCAAGAGGACATCGGAGTTTGTTAGAGGCAATTCTTCCGAGGTAAATACACTGCCAGCGCAGAAGGATCCGGAAGGCTTATTCCCTGTCCGTGATGCCTTAGTGACCACAGGGGACTCGGTTGTGTGGAGTGGGGGGATAGAAGACATGAGGTGAGAATTTTGCGTGACACTGGGGCATCGCAAACACTGTTGAGGAATTTCACTGTTAAACCTGTAAATACGGCGCGGGTGGTTGTGGTTCAGGGAGTTAATGCAACAAGGTCATACCCGCTTGTAAGAATGAAGATGGAAGTTGGTGGTGTGACTCGTGACCTGGACGTAGGAATTGTGGAGAAGTTACCTGTTGGGGGCGTCGACCTCCTTCTCGGCAACGACTTTGCGGGGCCTACTTATGAGGCTCCACCCTTGGTCGTTGCCGAGAAGCCGGCTGACGTGAGTAGGGAGGAGCAGGAGTGGGTTGAGTAGTGTCAGGTGCAACCTATGGTGTATGTTGTCACCAGGTCTCTTGCATCCAGGGAGTCACATTCTGGTCAACAGTCTTTAGACAAGCGGAGGAAAGGTACCGAGAAGGGGTTGAAAGTTGATGCGGTTGAGAGTTTAGTATCAACGGACATTCTCGGGGACTCATTATTAGGACCGATTTTCGAGTCTGGAGAAGACCCATTAACTGTTACTGAGAAGGCAGAGGATGGGCTTAAAAAGACGAAGAGACAGCAACGATACACAGAGAGAGAGCAATGGGAGGATAAATTCAATGTAGGAGGGGGGAATGAGTTGTTTCGCAAACACTTAGATAAGCTTGCTCCTTCGGACATTCGTAAATTGCAATTAGAAAACCCGGAGGTTCTTTAATGTGGTACCGGTGCTGTTGAGTTGGAGGAGGACAGTGATGCACAGTCGGGAGATGTAGCAAAAAGGTATCCTGACGCGTACCCTATGAGAAATGGGTCAGCGAAGACGGTGGTCCGAAACTTGCTAGTGTATTTTTCCCGGTATGGTTACCCGCAGGGGATTCAGTCAGACCAAGGATCCAACTTCACTTCTAGCCTCTTTGTTCAAGCAGTGCCGCGGCATGGGATTGTTACGGTTGTGTCATCTGCGTATCATCCGGAGAGCCAGGGTATGTTAGAGCGATGGCACTCAGCCTTGGAATCTGTGCTTCGTTATTGTTGCTTTAAGAGTGGGAAAGGTTGGGATCTTGGCCTGCCATATGTTTTGTTTGCTGCATGGGAGGTACCTGGGGAAAGTTTGGGATTCAGCCCTAATGAGCTCGTCTTTGGACACCGTGTCAGAGGGCCTCTCCATATGGTTAAAGAAATATGGGAGGGCGCAGAAAAACCTTGTTCTATGCTCAAGTATGTCCTCGACAGTCGAGAACGGATGTTGCGCAGTCTGGAGTTGGCTGGCCGTAATTTGACTAGCTCTCAGGCCCTCATGAAGGACAGGTACGACCTCAAGGTTAAACTCAGGGAGTTTCACGTGGGTCAGGAGGTGTTGATTCTACTGCCCCATGTAGGTCATCCCTTATCCGCGAAGTACACTGGTCCTTATAGGGTGGTTGAGAGGCTATCGGACCTGGATTGCTTGGTGGCCGCTCCAGACAGACGTATGCGCAATAAGTTATGTCACGTTAATCTCATGAAGGAGTATGTGAGGCACCCCCCTGAGCCTCTCACTGTGCCTGTGATGACGTTTAGCAGTCAAGGTGGAGAAGGAGAACGGGACAGTCAAGCTCAGGTGGAGGATAACTGGAAGGATAAGAAAGTCAAATGGGCGCCTGAGTGTGAGAAGGCGTTTAGAGTAGTAAAACACCTGTTGTGCACTCACCCGATCCTCAGTGCCCCTGACTTTAGCCTACCTTTCCAACTAGCAACGGATGCTAGTGGTGTGGGGGCTTGTGCCGTCCTTATGAAAAAGGGTGATGATGGGCTGGAGCATCCTGTTAATTTCTGCTCGGAGAAGTTCAATTCAGCCCAGGGGAGCTGCTCTGTTGTCGAGAAGGAGCTGCTGGCAGTTGTGCTTGCACCGGGGCATTTCGAGGTCTACGTTCCAGCCTATGGTCCGGTCGTTGTAGTTTACACAGATCATCACCCTCTCAAGTTCTTGGACCAGTCTCACAATCGGAATATGAGGCTGACCAGGTGGTCACTAAGGTTATTGGTATATAACCTGGACATACGCCATATTGCCGGTTGTGACAACTTGGTTGCAGATTGTCTTTCAAGGGTATATGATCCTGGGTAGATTGACACACGGGTAGCTTCCTGCTTTAGTTTGAATAGTATTTTGCGCTTGGTGCTTGTTGGCTCGCAGTTGTAGCCCAGCGTATTGGGTCGTAAAGCAGGAGTTGAGAGTTTGGTATAGAAGAAAAAAAACTAGGCTTGCCCCTATAGTGCAGCCGAAATAAACAAATTAAAAACATAAAAATCAAATAAAAACGCTTTCTTTGATAGTTGAATTTTTTCAGTATGTTATAGCAGTAATTCTGAGTTGCACTCCTCTCTGAATGCTGGGCTAGAGAAGCTCGCTCTTGAGAAGCATAACTACATATGATTTAACCAATTGTGTTGGGGAGGGTTATCATTTTGTAAAATATTTTGTTGAAGAACTGTGCCAGATATTTTACTGCCGCTGGGTGATGGGAAGTAGAGATATAGCATGGGTTCTAACCATCAGATTTTTTTTGAGCATTGGGCCTCTGAGAAAAATCATGGGGGGGGGTGTGACGTTAACCACTCCGTTAGAACCGCATGGCTTGTCCTACAGTGACTCGCTAGGATCGCCAGGGCAGTGGATGTGGCTACAGTTGATGTATTATTGTGTGCTTTATTTCATATGAAAGCTCGTGTCATGGGCAGTCCAGAACGGCTCTTTGTTTTCGCCCATGTCAAGGCTTTATATATTTAATTGCAAAGTATATGTTTTATCATTAAGTAGTAATGATAGGATTTGAGAGAGAGAGAGAGAGTAGAACAGAGTGAGAGGAGGCACGCAGTGTTTTTTGCCATGTTCGATGACGTCACAGCTGGCTGGCCTCTTGGGGATTGGTTGGAGGAGTTTTTTACCATGCTTGGTGACGTCATGTTTGGCTGGCTTCTTTGCCATTGGCCGAAGGAATTGTTACCGCTTTGTCTACGCGGTGCGAGCTAGTGCTAGTATATATACAGCTCTCTCGCCACTCTCTCCATCAGATCTGGTTTCTAGAACTCATCCCTCTTATCCCTTTGATAACTGTCCCCCTCTTTGCACCTGAGAACCTTTTCCTCTGCCTATCTCTCTCATTTTCCATATCTTTCACCACCTTTTATTAATATTATACCCCCTCTGGTTAACTCTGCATAATCAGCTTCATGCTGGCCAGTTGTATTGTGCGTTAAGGTCTTATATAACCCATGTATGTTAGTTGTTAAGATAAGTTGATCACGAAGCATTGGTTGGCATTCATATTGTTCAGTACCGCTTCCTATAATTATTAGTGTTCTGCTGGATTAGATAATGCTAGACTAGGAGTCTGATACTATAAGGTATTGTTTCCGATGGGTGCTGGCTTTAGTTAAAAGCTGCCCGACATACCTGAGAACTGGAGTTGATTGGGTAAATTCTAGTCTGTGTGCCATTGAGAGTAGAGCATGCACGAATGAGTGCTTTTTGCCTATACCATTCTGTACTGTTCTAAGCTCGTTGTTTGTCTTTGAGGTACGCCAGGAGAACGCTTAATACTTCGGTATTAAGGTTTCTTAACACCTTACGAGCGGCCTATGCGGTTTATTTATATGTACCGCCCAGCGGGGTGTTTTTAGCCAAAATAGGGCTGTTTACGTGATCATTTTCATGCCTAAATAAGACCCAGAACGTAAAACAAGTACCTATCCCTGAAAGGGCATAAACAGAGCTTTCGAATGACACCATAACGATCCTTTTATGATGGCTAGTTTTCTTGCAATAACCGTGCAACGCGAGTGCAAAAAGCATGTAATTAGCCACTTTCCCGATACAATTCCTTATATAGCGAGTGAGAGAGGGAGGAGGGAGCTGGGATTCGTGTCAGTATGTTCGCCGCGGTGGTCTGGAGCAGTCATACGCTCGCTACTCTCCTGCCACCACTTGTCTCTCTCTCTCAGCAACATTACGTGCTGAAATTGCCACTCGACCTATGTCGAGCGCCGCCACATAGTCCAGCTTTATTTAACTCGACTTATGTGGTGAGCCGCTAATTAAGGGTTAAGAGAGCTACCCTTCATTATAACGTAATATTTGACGCACAGACTTGAGATATGCACTAGGCTAGGCGGCATGCCATGCGCACCAGTATCTCATATCATTGACTCTAGCTAGACTTTATTAGTCACAGTAGACATTAAGTACATTAAACCAATTACTCTTTTTTATGCATACCCGTTTATGATTACACAAGCATTTCGCAGCCTAGTTTGATGTATTGAGACACAAACGACTTAGGCTCTTTTTGTTGATAGGAATACTGCATTGTTGTGGCGATTATTATTATTGTTGTGGCGTTTAGCATATTCTTGGCTCCGACTGCATTATATCTCCTGCCTTTTGTGTGCATAGCCTGCACGAGCATTGTTCCGCTGCCTGCCTTTTTGGGTTCCATTTCCGATTCGAGCATCTTGATAGCATCTAACATTTAAAGAAGATTCCTTGTTGGTGTTGAAGGACTTTAGTGCACTTTCTTTCATGAAGGAGTGCCTGACATTTATTGATTAAAGTAACGTAAGCTGTAACTTCTCTTACCACCTTACTTTGCATACCATAACCAAGCACCTTCGGTTATAGGTAGTAATAGGCTGTTTTCACATAACATTAAGCCTAGAGTAGACGCACATTTATTGAGAGTTTGATAACCTATTATTGCATATAGAACTCTGGAGAGTATTTGTGTTCTTTGTTCACAGGGAATATACATCAGAGGTTGGATCTAGCGCTTTCCGTTGTAGCATTTATGCCATTACTAGTCCAATGAATAAGAACCTTGATAATTTAAACCTCAGTCGTAACAATATATATATATATATATATATATATATATATATATATATATATATATATATATATACTTGTATATACAACTACTCAATAAAATATACTATATATCAAACTCTAGACTTTACCCACCTGATCAAAACAGACAAGTAAAATATAAGCTTAACTATTCGAAAGGTTTTCCGAGGCCACCTAAAAAACTTCATGTAAAATTTATATTGTCATTCCCCTGGTTCAGACACCCAAACCGAATATTTCTGTACCTCTCCATACTGTATTCATTAGTGGGTTGTCTGGTTCCCCTTCTCCCTCATATTTAGCCCCATTAGTTTTGAGATGATTAGATATTCGCCCCATTAGGTTGTTCATTTTACTTCCTTTCGTGCCATTTAGATGTCGATATAGTTCCTGGCGAGTGATAGCGTGCCTGCAATATAATAAGAATCCGCCTTCGACCGGAGAATTCTTCTACCAAAAATGGATTCATTTATCTTGTACGGGAGTGTTGATGGTATATATTTATTAATTTAATATTAATATTGTTTTATGATTATTATTTACTAGCAGGGGTACCCGGCGTTACCCGGGTAATCACCATAATCACCATCACTACTACCACCACTACTACTACCATAATCACCATCATCAATCACTACTACCACAATCATCACAATACTACTACTACCATAATCACCGGCCTCAACCTCCCTGTGCCTCATTAAACGGCGACCTCGATTTCGGCCGCTAAATGACCTCCAATTTTGGATCTGACCTCATCCGTACCCCCATTTTGGGAGGCTGCGAACAACTTTCGTTCCACACACCTTTTCGATCGGAGGCTTCCTTCTGCCCCCATTTTTTTTTCAATTTCGGCCTCCAAACGACCTCCGATCGTGGCCTCGCCCCCTCTATGACCTGACCCAGGTCAATTGACACCCACATGCAAAGTTTCAGGTCCCCAGGTCTAAAACTGCGGCCGCCTATTAAGAACACACACACACACACACACACACACACACACACACAGACAATCGAAAATATTATATAGATTATTTTTTATGGAGGTCACGGGAGGAAAGTAAGAATATAGTTATACAAAAAAATGTTTATGGAGGTCACGGGAGGAAAGTAAGAATATAGTTATACAAAAAAATGTTTATGGAGGTCACGGGAGGAAAGTAAGAATATAGTTATACAAAAAAAATGTTTATGGAGGTCACGGGAGGAAAGTAAGAATATAGTTATACAAAAAAATGTTTATGGAGGTCACGGGAGGAAAGTAAGAATATAGTTATACATTTATTTTTTATGGAGATCACGGGAGGAAAGTAAGCATATAGTTATAACAAAATCAATCAATAAATAGATAATTATAAACATTTCCCCTTAATTCTCTCTCTCTCTCAAACCCCCACCACTCTTGTTCTCTTCCCCTGTAACACAAGCAACACTCTCAGGGTCTTTGATAAATTACTACTCTCTCTCTCTCTCTGAGTGGGGAGGGTGGGGAGAGAGTCTTCTTCTTTTCTATCCTTTCCTTCAACTTTCCTTTTGTATCGGGTATGCCATCTCTACTAGAATTAAGTCTTGACCACCTCGTTTGAATCGCAAGGTCTGTGTGGCCAGTGTACATCTTAGTGTAAGTCTATGTAAATCTCTCTCTCTCTCTCTCTCTCTCTCTTGTAACACTGAGAACCTTTGATGCATTACTACCACCACCTGGTTCGGCTGCCTCGGCTGCATTCATACCTTTTATTGTTTGTGCAGCTCGTTGTTCAGGTGTTTGTGTGGGTGTGTAGGTCCTCCAATTCTACCATATAGTATTACTAGTAGTACTACTATTATTAATAGTATTATTATATTTTTGTATTATTATGTTTATTATTTTATATATTATATTATATTATATATGTTTTACTTTCCTCCTTAGACCTCCATCAAGTTTAGAAAATAATACAAACAAATACCCACAAGACCCGCCTTAGAATTAAATCTGTACATTTTCTTCCTACATTGCAGACTCGCTATCCCTCTCCAGGACTAATCGACCCCTAAATAGCATTAAAGGTCTTACAATTAGGTATGAAATCTTAAAACGGTCGTGCAATTAGTTTGGCGATTTTAAGACATTTAGCCAAACTTCTTAGTCAATATGAAGACCTTTCTTGCCATTTACTGTAGGTGTCGATTTCATTCCCAGGCGAGGGAGGTTGTATAGTAATTTACTAGGAACGTCTCGGGAGTGATTATATCTGGTACAGGTCTAGGGAGCAAACTAAAATAAATGTATAATAACATAAACAAAAAATAATAAACCAAAACTATAAATCCCTATTCCCTCTTAACTTAGAATATTATGATGCAATTAATTTAATGCGCATATTCTTATTGTCACATAATCCTTATATATTATACTGTAGTATGAGGTCAAAGGTCAACATTCTGTTGCACTTTATATTAATTTGATAAAATAATTTAAATTTAATGTCGCAGACTTGGGTAAGCAGAATTATATATTTATGAGGGAAGGGTATATTTTGTTGGTAGATTTTTTAATTTACTAAATATTTATATATTTAGTTTACTCTCTAGACTTTTATCAAATTAAAAAGATTGCCCTTCGAGATAAATTTATAAATGTGTTGGTAGAAAAATGTCTCGGCTGAAGGCCGGTTCCCTCAAAATTACAGGTTCGCGATCGCTCGCCAAGAAAAATATCGACACCTAAATGCCAGGAAAGGTCTCGAGATTAAAGAAATGGAACAAAAGGTCTAAGAATCAAGAAACAAACCGGTCGAACCATATAATATATGAAAACTAATGGGGTTGTACATGAGGGAGATTATTGCACTTCTGCTTTACTACAGCGTACAAACTGCATTTATTGAAGTATATAATACCTAAAGTAGGAAAGCGTCCGACCAATCAGGGTGCTCCTTCGTGTCGAACTTTTTGGACCACAAACGTCCAAATTCCCGGCATGACCACCTGTGACCCTCCTACATCTACCTCATTTGCTCCTTGTACCGGATCTTCTACTTGCCTTTTGTCAGACAACTTAGTGCCAGCATCTGACTCCCGTAAGCCACTAAATGACAAAGGCAATCAACTTCCTGGCACTTACTTTGGAGCAGGAGAGCGAGAGGGGACTGAGTCTAAACTGCAAGTCACGCTTGGTAAAGCACAATTGGCAGCGCGAAGCAGGGCAGCCAATCAGCGCACCGGGCCCCCCCCCTATAAAGAGAAGGGGACAAGAGCCACTCATACGTAAAACTGGGTACCTGGAGTGTAAAAATGGCCTTGGCAAGGTCGTATCCTGGGGTAAATTTGATTACTTGTCTCATCTTTCCTATATTCCCTCCTCTGCTCGGGGTCAGACGGGCACCACGCCTCGAGGAAGCAACACCTCTCCTCCCAGCCTCCCCCTCTCCTGCGGGCACACCAGGAACCAAGGCGATCACCACAGTAGCCTTCCAGCCTACACAACAGTTCCAGTAGCAGAGCACTCGAGTCCTGCATCACTTTCACCAACCCGGAGGATACACCATCAGTATCCCTGTTCCTGTCGCCATATTGCATGCCTGCACACCCGCAGCCAGCAACTTCATCCAGGACGACAGGAGATGGCTAAGAGTGACAACCTCCCAGACCACTACTGGCCAGCTTTGAGGTGGTAGTGCAACCAGAACGCCCACCACGAGCAACAGACTTTTAATCAGGACCCATATTGGGCCCGCAGAGGAACCAAGAGAAAGAGAGAGGGGAATTTGACTAATTCGGGGGATCTTCGATAAAAATATGTGTTCTTATAGAACAAACGAAAAGAGAAATTGACTTGACTAAGAAATAGAATAAACGGATGATGTGTTATGTGTAACTAGTGTTTATTGATAGAAAGGGCTCCAAGCCATTAGCTACCAAGTATTTAGGATCTTATAGGAAGTTCTATAATTAACGTAAGAGGGACAGAGATTAAATAACAACTATTGTGTTCAGGGGAAAATAGTGAATAGTTGTTTTAGAGATGAGCTTCAGCTAGGGTTATAGGAATTATATTGTAAGGACACACGTCCGGGTTAGATTGTAAGGACACACGTCCGAAATTATATTGCAAGGACACACGTCCGAATTATATTGAATGGACACTAGTCCGAATATGTTTAACGTAACTTATCATCGATAAAGGAACTTCATGATTAGTCTTGCTACCTCCTAGCTCGGTTGAGTGACCGTTAAGATTGGGCCTTTGAAATAGAAAGTAACGTAAGGGCGTATCCGGCTCTTGAAGCTACCAGAAATATTGTCCGGGGAGCAATGTTGTATTCCGGTGTAATATTGTATTAACAAAGAGTTTATGTTCATGTGTAACGGACTACGCGTTCGATGTTGTAAGAGAACTAAGAGTTAAAGATTATATCCTTTATAGAGAGTTAAATGGACTACGAGCCAGTGTTGTATTCCGGTGCAATATTGTATTAACAAAGAGTTTATGTTCATGTGTAACGGACTACGCGTTCGATGTTGTAAGAGAACTAAGAGTTAAAGATTATATCCTTTATAGAGAGTTAAATGGCCTACGAGCCAGTGTTGTATTCCGGTGTAATATTGTATTAACAAAGAGTTTATGTTTATGTGTAACAGACTACGCATTCGGTGTTGTAAGGGAACTAAGAGTTAAAGGTTATAATTATCTCTGATAGAGAATTAAACGGCCTACGGGCTAGTGTTGTATTCAGGTGTACTATTTTATTGACAAAGCTTTTATGTTAATGTGTAACGGACTACGCGTTCGGTGTTGTAAGGGAAATGTGAGTTAAAGATTATATCCTTTATAGAGAGTTAAACGGCCCACGGGCCAGTGCTGTATTCAGAGGGGCTATTGTATGAGCCGAGAGGGTGTTCGTAACGCCCGGGAAAAGGTTAGCCATTTGGGGGTTTCGGAAGCGGATATAGAAATATATATTATTTGTCCACTTGCATTTAGGATTAAGAAATTAGTAGTAGTTTGAGTCAGAGCAGCCCAGGTCACTTAGAAGACAACGAAGGGCAAGGCGATCATTATAAATTCAGTCTGGTAACCTACGATGTATCTAAGTCGAAGCGAGGCATTACCTGAATAGCGGGCATCCGAATAGTATGTGCGGGAGCTCTTGGGTTCCAACGTACCATCTTATCACGGGACAACGTCTTATTTAATTCGCGTACTGAACTCATTTCGACCAGAACAGGAAGTAGGCTATTGGATTAGTAGTTAGATTTAGAGTTCGTTCTATTAAATAAACTATACAAACTCTAGCAACTGTCGAATTATGCCCCCACCTCAGTAGTGTGCTTGAACTTAGAAATTTAAGTACAACATTTTGGTGGCAAGCGGTGGGATTCGACAAATTGTTGGGTTAAGTGTAGATTATCTGACAGAACCGACATAATGACGGCGATATTACCGTTCAGGGTATGGGAAGAGGGCAAAGAAGAAATCGAGCTGTGGACTGAACAATTAGAATGCCAGTTCACGTTACTGGAGGTAGGAAATGATGAGAACAAAATTGCCTATGGAAAGGCACACCTAGGAAAGGCCCTAAACGACGTGAGAGTACCGTCTGGAGGGACTAGTATCATGGGCAGAAGTAAAGGCCTCTCTAATTGAGGAGTTTGGCCGAGAAACTTCCACAAGAAAGGCCCGAGAGAAACTAAAGACGATGAAACTGGACGGTCAGAATGTAAGAACCCTGAGGAGAGGAATCACGAAGTATGTCAAACTTGCGTATCCACACATGGACCCCGAGAGCCAAGAAACAGAAATTAGGGAAATCATGATTCAAGTATGTCCTGTGGAAGTAAAGAAACACTGCATTGTTCATGAAGTGAATACCACCAAGGAACTTATGGAAGTGATCAAAAAGGTAATGGAAGCCTGAGAATTAAAAAGAGGAGAAAAAGAAAGGGGAAGAGGAAAACCTGAACAAAGGGTACCCAAGAACCAATGTCCGATGTTTTGTTTGTAGACAGACCGGACACCTAGCTAGGAACTGTTCAAACCGACCTCAAACCCAAACCTCTAGCTTTAACTCAAGGCGTCAACTCCAAAATGATCAACCCTTACCCAGGGTGACTAACCCAAACCAGAGAAGATTGCTTCCGGTCGCGTACCAAAAGACGGAAACCAAACCGGTAGTCACCATGCCAGAGGAAGAAGTAAATTTTCCCCTAAACCTCACATAGAAAGGCGATATAGTGAGGTTAATATTTTGGAGAGACATACGGCTTGTGAGACTATCGTGGTCAATGGGAAAACCGAAAATATGCTAATTGACAGGGGAGCTATTAGAAGTTGTCTTTTGGAGAACTTCTGGAGAAACCACCACAGAGAATTAGGGACATTACAGCAGACTAGTATTCAGTTGTCAGGAGCTGGTGGTCAACCATTGACCATCCTAGGGATAACTAGTTCGGTAGTGATACAGTGGAAAGGAATTAAATTCACTACTACTTTTTGTGTATTATCCGGTCAATCATATAGCGGAGTTGATGGGTACTTGGGGATTGATCTTATGAGCCAGTTGGGGGTAATGATACAGTGTGGGGAGAAAGAGACAACAACGACACTCCGGCCACAGATGGTCGCTACCACGGGAAAACTTTCTATCCCCCCTAGATCTTGGAGAATGCTAGAGATTCCGAAGCCCCAGGGAATGACCACCGGGATTTTTGAACCTGATACTCAAAGTAAAGTAAGAATATCCCCCACCCTTATTACTGCCGAGCAGAGGAAACTAGTCCTTGCTAACTTTGGCGACGAGACGATCAGTTATCAGAAGGGAACACTTTTAGGACAAGTTACACCCGCACAACCCACCACCGTTGGAACAAACGGACCTGTTAACTTACCGGAAATCCCGGAACAACTGACGTCCGACCAGGCCACTACTTTGCATGAATTACTCTGGTCTTACAGAGAAATCTTTGCTCAAGATGAAGGGGACCACGGTTCCGCCCGAACCCGACATACCCACGAGATCCATACTCAAGGGCCCCCTATTAGACAACCATACCGACGACAAAATCCTATCATGAGGCAAAAGGAAAAAGAACAAGTAGAGGAGATGCTAAAACAAGGAATCGTAGTGGAATCTTACAGGTCATGGTCATCTCCCGTAGTTTTGGTTAAAAAAAAAGATGGGTTCACTAGGTTCTGTGTAGATTATAGGAAACTAAATGATGTCACCATTAAAGACGCCCAACCCCTACCTCGCATTGATGACCCGCTTGAATCATTAAATGGGTCAACCTGGTTTTCCACCTTAGACTTACAAAGTGGTTATTGGCAAGTTCCAGTTAGACCAGAGAACCAGGAGAAAACCGCCCATGCTACGAGCGAGGGGAATCTTTATCAGTTCACGTTATGCCCTTTGGAGTTTGTAATGGGCCAGCCAGTTTTACTAGGGTCATGGACGAAGTACTAAGGGGGTTGGCATGGAAAACTTGTTTAGCTTACTTAGATGACATCATTATATTCTCAAATAGCTGGGAAGAACATATTATCCGACTACAAGAGGTGCTGGAGAGAATTAGGAGGGCGGGACTAAAATTGAAGCCGTCTAAATGTCAACTAGGGGCATGCAAAGTAGCATACCTAGGGCATGTAGTTTCAAAAAAAGGTATCCAAATGGATCCCCTTAAAGTCAAAGCGATCGCAGAAATTACACCTCCTACTACTGTCAGAGAGATCCGAGCATTCCTGGGGATGCCGTCGTATTACCGGAGATTCATACCAAATTTCTCGAAAATTGCTCGACCCATGACCAAGAGATTGGAAAAAGGGCGGAAGTTTGACTGGGATGAGGATTGTCAAACCACTTTCGATCACTTGAAAGACAAACTCACTTCTAACCCTATAGTCTGTCATCCCGATTTCACCAAGCCTTTCCAGTTGTATACCGATGCTTCCGATGAAGGACTAGGCGCTGTCCTGGCCCAAAAAGTTGATGGGAAAGAGGGCATAGTGGCATGCGCCAGCCGGACGCTTAACAAGGGCGAAAAAAATTACAGTGTTACCAAAAAGGAATGTCTAGCTTTAGTCTGGGCTGTGCAGTATTTCCGTCCCTATTTAGCCGGGGT
The DNA here is from genome assembly GCA_032716605.1 of Paralithodes platypus. Classification (NCBI taxonomy): domain Eukaryota; kingdom Metazoa; phylum Arthropoda; class Malacostraca; order Decapoda; family Lithodidae; genus Paralithodes; species Paralithodes platypus. The sequence goes on from CM064579.1 coordinate 7,726,304, forward strand.
CCAGTTTGAGGTTATTACAGACCACCATAGCCTACAATGGCTCCGAAAGATGAAAACGGAAGATGGCTCATTTGTTCGGTGGAAGGGGATTTTAGAAGAATATTCCTTTGAAATTAGACATAGACCGGGGAAATTGCGCACTAATGCCGATGGCCTATCTAGATTGCCGGTGACCCCCCTTCAAACCCTTTCATTTGGCCAAGAACCAACTAGTCCGGGATGTAGGGACAAAGTAAAATGTTCTGAAGGAGCCTGGAGGGATTCGAAGGATCGGGTGGTGTTGGACTATCTTGAGGCCAAGCACATGATACAAATCTTACAAGGTCAAGAGGGAAGGGGGGCTCATTTGAGACAGTCTCGAGTCCTTAAACAATTCAATGAAAGGTACTGGGCCCCGAGAGCCGACCAAATTGTGAAGGAAGTCGTGCAAAATTGCTTGGGGTGTCAGAGAGGGAAAGATGGTCGAGGACCTAAACAGTTGCCTGGACACATTTCGGCAGGAAAACCATGGGAGAAATTATCAGTGGACAATATGGGACCCCTCCCCCGACAGACGAGCAAAACGGTGTCATCTTGACCTGTGTTGACGTCTTCTCTAAATATACGGTTGCTTGTGCTCTTCCGGACAAGAAGGCTGAAACCGTGGCTCAAGCTATCCTGGAAAAAGTGATCTTTGTGTATGGTATCCCAGGCTGCCCTTTGAGTGACAGGGGGAAAGAGTTCAATAATGCCATTTGGCAGCATTTGGGGGAAACCTTGGGCTACCAGATCCAACACACGTCTCCGTATCATTCTCAGGGAAACGCGGTGTGCTAAAGGAACCACAGGGTACTAGCTAACTGTGTATGGGCCAGTCTGAGCTCTCAAGGGCAAGAAATATTCAGGAGCTGGCCAGAACTCTTGCCTGAAATTGTCTGGGGGTGAATACCACGAGTTGTAGAACTACCGGGTACTCTCCCTACAAGATTATTTTCGTAGTCGCTCCAGAATTGCCTCAGGAACGATTCTTTACTTATCCGATCCATTCCACCAAATAATCACAACCAGAACAGTATTTGAAAGTAAAGGAGGGGCGAAAACGACAAATTCATACTCGTGTGATGCAACAACAACCTCCTAAACTTGATCTTAAAAACCCATATTACCGGGGGGGAATATATTCTGGTAAAGAAACATGATCCCACCCGAACAGGGAAACTCGAAGAGAAATATGAGGGCCCTTTTAAGATTGTTGAAATAAATGGGCCATATCAGGTGTTGTTTGTGCATCACGGGGGTATCGTCTCTGCCACACACATACGTCATACAAAGGTACGAAGGTATTCTACCCACTGACCTAAGTGACTGGAGTGAGGGGGAAGAAAGTGAGGAAGAAACAGAATTTGGGGCAGGGCTCCCTCATAACGACGTAAATGACCATCACTGGGGTGGTAGTCAGGTCGGCAGCCAATATACTGAGGAAATACCATTCTGGTGGTCTTTCGGAAGTAAACCTAGCGGGAGTCTTTTGGGGACTGAAGAAGGGGCTACAGGTGGTGACTCAGAATATTTAAAATCAAGTTGTCGCAACAAGTCTAAGGTCCCGGACGGTCACATTTCAGTTACCCCAAGCGTGTTTTCGGATACTGTGAGTTATGAAGGGAAAATCTTTGATGGGGAAGAGAACGAAGAGACCGTGCTTCCTGGGGATAACATTTCACTAGATTCGTCGTTACCTAGGTTGAGTGAAAGGAAAGAAAAACCGGCGGGTTATATGAATCAACCACAGACTTTAACCCTTAAAGATCGGGGCCCGACTTAAGTCCGAATCAAAAAATTTGGACTATGTGACGGGGCCTGCCTTAAGTCTGAGTACAATTTTGGCGCAATATTGGCTCTGAGAGAGAGACGAGTGACTGGAGGAGCATGGGTTACCTCATGACCGCTCGCCATGGCCGCCGTGGACCTACTGAGATTTACTCCACTTACATCCACCCTCACTCCCTCGCTACATACGTAATTATATAAAGAAATTTCCGTATTTTAGCCCCTTCGGTTGCACGATCGTTGCAAGACAACCAGTGATCGTAGAAGGATGGTTCGGGTGTCATTGGAAAGCTCAATTTACGCCCTTTCAGGGATACATACTTGTATTACGGTTTGGGTCTTGTTTATGCATGAAAAAAAGCACGGAAACAACCCAATTTATGGTAAAAAAAAAACGCTGTGCGGCACGGTCAAATATGCCGCCTAGCCCGATAGACAAGGGTTAATCCCTCCACTAATGGGCCCTGCAGAAACCATTACCCGAAGTGGTAGGGTTAGTCGTCCACCAATCCGGTACCCGGACGAGAGTATAAATGCGACCCCTGAGGCGCGAGCTGGTCAGTTCAAAGGCACCAAGCCTCACCCCACTGAACCCCACTATCGACTCCCGTCATCTAATCGCTGTCGTCGACGGGAAAGGTCACCGAGTACAGACCACCCGGGCTTTGAAGCTCCTTTTGGATAAACCCGGCCAAATCTTGTTGGCCAAAACGGCCCTGGGAAACCAAACTTCTGCAATCCAGCTACACAAATGTCTGTGTGAGCATGGAGGAAGGGTGGAGTGGCAGGATCAGGGCCATGATTTTCGGGGGGTTGTGTTACGGCGATCAGGAGCTCGCCTTAACTTCACAGAGGATGATAAAGTAGGAAAGCGTCCGACCAATCATGGCGTTCTTTCGTGTCAAACTTTTTGGGCCACAAACGTCCAAATTCCCGGCATGACCACCTGTGACCCTCCTACATCTACCTCATTTGCTCCTTGTACTGGATCTTCTACTTGCCTTTTGTCAGACAACTTAGTGCCAGCATCTGACTCCCGTAAGCCATTAAATGACAAAGGCAATCAACTTCGTGGCACTTACTTTGGAGAAGGAGAGCGAGAGAGGACTGAGTCTAAACTGCAAGTCACGCTTGCTAAAGCACAATTGGCAGCGCGAAGCAGGGCAGCCAATCAGCGCACCGCCCATCCCCCCCTATAAAGGGAAGGGGACGAGAGCCGCTCGGGGTCAGACGGGCACCACGCCTCGAGGAAGCAACACCTCTCCTCCCAGCCTCCCCCTCTCCTGCGGGCACACCAGGAACCAAGGCGATCACCACAGTAGCCTTCAAGCCCTAACAACAGTTCCCGTAGCAGAGCAGTCGAGTCCTGCATCACTCTCACCAACCCGGAGGATACACCATCAGTATCCCTGTTCCTGTCGCCATATTGCATGCCTGCACACCCGCAGCCAGCAACTTCATCCAGGACGACAGGAGATGGCTAAGAGTGACAACCTCCCAGACCACTACTGGCCAGCTTTGAGGTGGTAGTGCAGCCAGAATGCCCACCACAAGCAACAGACTTTTAATCAGGACCCATATTGGGCCCGCAGAGGAACCAAGAAAAGGAGAGAGGGGAATTTGACTAATTCGGGGGATCTTCGATAAAAATATGTGTTCTTATAGAACAAACGAAAAGAGAAATTGACTTGACTAAGAAATAGAATAAACGGATGATGTGTTATGTGTAACTAGTGTTTATTGATAGAAAGGGCTCCAAGCCATTAGCTACCAAGTATTTAGGATCTTATAGAAAGTTCTTTAATTAACGTAAGAGGGACAGAGATTAAATAACAACTATTGGGTTCAGGGGAAAATAGTGAATAGTTGTTTTAGAGATGAGCTTCAGCTAGGGTTATAGGAATTATATTGTAAGGACACACGTCCGGGTTAGATTGTAAGGACACACGTCCGAAATTATTTTGCAAGGACACACGTCCGAATTATATTGAAGGGACACTAGTCCGAATATGTTTAACGTAACTTATCATCGATAAAGGAACTTCATGATTAGTCTTGCTACCTCCTAGCTCGGTTGAGTGACCGTTAAGATTGGGCCTTTGAAATAGAAAGTAACGTAAGGGCGTATCCGGCTCTTGAAGCTACCAGAAATATTGTCCGGGGAGCAATGTTGTATTCCGGTGTAATATTGTATTAACAAAACGCACCTAGCGCACCTAACCTGTGTAACGCACTACGCGTTCGATGTTGTAAGAGAACTAAGAGTTAAAGATTATATCCTTTATAAAGAGTTAAACGGCCTACGAGCCAGTGTTGTATTCCGGTGTAATATTGTATTAACAAAGCTTTTATGTTCATGTGTAATGGACTACGCGTTCGGTGTTGTAAGGGAAATGTGAGTTAAAGATTATATCCTTTATAGAGAGTTAAACGGCCCACGGGCCAGTGTTGTATTCAGAGGGGCTATTGTATGAGCCGAGAGGGTGTTCGTAACGCCCGCGAAAAGGTTAGCCATTTGGGGGTTTCGGAAGCGGATATAGAAATATATATTATTTCTCCACTTGCATTTAGGATTAAGAAATTAGTAGTAGTTTGAGTCAGAGCAGCCCAGGTCTCTTAGAAGACATCGAAGGGCACGGCGATCTTTATAAATTCAGTCTGGTAACCTACGATGTATCTAAGTCGAAGCGAGGCATTACCTGAATAGCGGGCATCCGAATAGTATGTGCGGGAGCTCTTGGGTTCCAACGTACCATCTATCACGGGACAACGTCTTATTCAATTCGCGTACTGAACTCATTTCGACCAGAACAGAAAGTAGGCTATTGGACTAGTAGTTAGATTTAGAGTTCGTTCTATTAAATAAACTATACAAACTCTAGCAACTGTCGAATTATTCCCCCACCTCAGTAGTGTGCTTCAACTTAGAAATTTAAGTACAACAATACCAAATACGAATTTATCTCCACCAAAGTTTCGTATAATATTGAAAAACGCAAAAAAGGACTATAGTATGTAACTTTACTGTAGGATACAGTTTATTATTCTGAATGTCAAAAAGTGTCTTATTTTTACATTCTCGACAAAGATACCGGTAGTATAAAAGCAAGGATAATTTGTTTTTGGCTTGCCAGCCCTGAAGGAGAGAAAGGTAAACAATGAAGACAGAGCAAGACACATCGTCTTTTTAACTAAATTTTGGCTACTATTTGACAATTGTCTTCAATGTAAAAAAGGGCCTCCAGTAATTAACAGGCTTTGAACTTAACCCTTTTTACTACTAAATATCCTTCTTAAGCTGCATAAAATCGTCAAAATAAAGCTAGAATAACATATAACAGACGTCGCTGATACTGAATGGGCTAACTGTATTATTCTGAATTTCCAAAAGGGTCCTATTTTACATTCTCGACACAGATAGTATAAATGTAAGTCCTCCACTTCTACCTATTATTATGTCTTCGTGGTGCGATGCATAAGGTGTTGATTTTCGGTGTGAGCGTCCTGGGTTCGAATCCACGGAGTGCCACATGTGTTTGTAAATTTCATTAATCGATTTTAGGAATATAGTTGGTTGTTGGAAGGAACATAATAATTATTATGTATTATTATTATTATTATTATTATTATTATTATTATTATTTTAACCCCTTGAATATTATTACTATTTTTGACAGTTTATTACGGTCATCATTAGACTACTTTATACAGCTGATGAAGGATCTGTTGGAACTACAAGCGTAAAGATGGTCTCCATAAACCTTCTGACTTTCATTTACCATTCCTAATCTATATATAATAATATAATATATACCAGAATAAACTGCCAAAACGAGAGATAATGAAGGGGTTTACATCACTATAGTTATTTAGTCAATTGTGTTTTTTTATTGATAAATTATTATTTTACTTCAGCGTTGTTTCCACACATCTATTTTGATTAGTTGTTTTGTCTTTTTACTGTGTTCGTATACGCTTTGGTTTGTTTATTTTGCAAGTTGTACATTATAATAATAAATAAATACGGTTTCTGAGTTATAATAATAGTCGAGTTGAGTAATATTCTCCAAATATATTAATTATTTACTAATCCTTCTTCAGGACTGGAAAAATGATCAGCATCCATGACACTTGACGTATCCCTCGGAAACACAACTCTGGACACACCTTTAATTAACCTGACTAAAGCTTACTTTCTCCGTACGTCTTCAATATTGTAACCCTTTCAACACCTAATGAACTTTACTAGGCTTAAGGTTTCGCAAATATTATATTTGTATTTATTCTCCCTCTCTCTCTCATATATATATATATATATATATATATATATATACGGTACTGTATATATATAGTATAAATATATTTTTTTTTTTCTTCTATATTCCAACTACTCCCTCTCGGGCATAGGCTGATAGCCTACACGCTGAACACGGTGAGGCTCGTGAGGTCTTGTTCCAGCCTAGGGAGTGAGACATGCGAAGCACCTATTTCACAGCCCGAACCCAACTCCATCTCTGAAACTGCCTTGCCTCTGCGCTTCACAGTCTCACTCCCCAGGCTCGGACCCTCACTCTCAGAATGCCCCCTATTGAGCAAGTAACTCACTAGGCATTGCCCCCCTGTAGCATATTTTGAATATGGGAATATTCATACAGTGCTATTTAATCAGGGAACAATGAGGGTATTTTGTTTTGGCATTTCGGTGTGCTGTGGCAATGCACAAAAAATAGGTACAGCACAAATTCCATCCCAATAATATCTTCCCATTGACATATTGGGATTCGAACCCGGGTCCATTGGATTACCAGTCCAGTGGCTAGACCACTCTGCCACACCTCCCCTATATATATAAACTATAAACTTTCCCCAATTGACCTCTATCAAGCTTGAAAATAATACCTCAAAATCCGTCCTAATATATATTTGTACATTTTCATTCTAAATCACAGACTCGCTATCCCTTGCCAGTAACAAATCGACACGTAAATATCACAAATGGCTGAAGTAACTAAACTAAATGTTTGTAAACACTGTTGATGGTCACAAAGGCTCTTAAGGTGAGATGGGTCGTATACTGTATCTGGTCCCCCTTCTACCTCATGTTTAGCTACTTTAGTTTTCAGATCTTAATACGTTTGGCCCATTAGTTTGGCGATTTTAAGACTTTTTGTCCATTTGTTAGTCAATATTAAGACTTTTCATGTCATTTAGGTGTCGCTATTTTTCGTGGCGAGCGGTAGCGAGCCTGTAATTTAAGAAGAACCGGCCCTGGGCCGGGAAATTTTGATATACAAAATGTACAAATTTATGTTAAAGGAGGGTCTTGTTTGTATTTGTTGTAAGCTTGATAGAGATTTAGGGGAGGAAACCAATACAAACACAAAAAATACATATATAACATAATAAATACGGCCATCCCCTCTTAAGTATCCCAGAAAGGGCACACAACGCGTCCTTCTGCGCGAAAAGGCTAATAAGCAGCGTATATTATGTAACTTAAGGGGAGATGGCTCATTTTTCTGGTCCTCCTTCTTTCTTATGTTTAGCCCCATTAGTGATCAGATTTTATGACGTTCGACATAGTAGTTTGGCGATTTTAACTCCTTTCACCCCATTTCGTTGTCAATATTTTGACTTTTCGTGTCATTTAGGTGTCGATTTTTATCCTGGCCAGCGATAGCGAGCCTGTAATTTAAGAGGAACTGGCCTCTGACCATTTATCTTGAAGGAGAATCTTTGCGGGGGGGGGGGGGGGGGGGGGGGGGGGGTTTTAAGCTGGATGGAAGTCTAGGGAAAAAAACTAAAATAATTATACACAAATATAGACATGGGGTAATAGATACGCCCCCCCCCCCAAACTGTACGATAGAGTTTAATACTATGAATTTCGAAAAGTGTCCAATGTTTACATTCTCGAGAGAGATAGTATAAAAGCAAGGACAATTATTTTGTGTTTGGCAGCCCTGAAGGACAGCAAGGTAAACAAAGAAGACAGAACAAGACCCATAGATGCTGTAGTGAGAAGTTCAGAACACACGGCCATATAATACAACCCTACTGTACCGGCGACGTCTTTATAATTCTATTCTGGCTGCTATTAGACGGTTTTACTCAGCTTATAGAAGGCCTCCAGCAATTAAAAAGCCTCGAACTAACTCACTTAAGGAGACATGGGCCGCTTTTCTGGACCACTTTCCCCCTCATGTTTATCCCCATTAGTTTTTTATGTTAAGATGTTTGCACCATTAGTTAGTCGATGTTAAGACCTTTCACCCCATTTCTACGTCAATATTTAGACCTTTCGTGCTATTTAGGTGTCGATTTTTTTCCTGACGAACGATAGTGAGCCTGTAATGTGGGAAGAACCGGCCTTCGGCTGGAACATTTTTCTACCAAAAAATTTACAAATTAATCTAGAAGGGGGACCTAATGGATGTTTATTTTTTAATTTGATGGAAGTCTAGGGAGGAAACTAGAACAATAATGAATGCATGGAAAAATCGCCCAAAAGGTGAACCATCCCCCCTTAACCCTTCTTAAGCTGCATAAAAGGTGAACCATCCCCCCTTAACCCTTCTTAAGCTGCATAAAAGGTGTACCATCCCCCCTTAACCCTTCTTAAGCTGCATAAAAGGTGAACCATCCCCCCTTAACCCTTCTTAAGCTGCATAAAAGGTGAACCATCCCCCCTTAACCCTTCTTAAGCTGCATAAAAGGTGTACCATCCCCCCTTAACCCTTCTTAAGCTGCATAAAAGGTGAACCATCCCCCCTTAACCCTTCTTAAGCTGCATAAAAGGTGAACCATCCCCCCTTAACCCTTCTTAAGCTGCATAAAAGGTGAACCATCCCCCCTTAACCCTTCTTAAGCTGCATAAAAGGTGAACCATCCCCCCTTAACCCTTCTTAAGCTGCATAAAAGGTGAACCATTCCCCCTTAACTGCATAAAAGGTGAACCATCCCCCCTTAACCCTTCTTAAGCTGCATAAAAGGTGAACCATCCCCCCTTAACCCTTCTTAAGCTGCATAAAAGGTGTACCATCCCCCCTTAACCCTTCTTAAGCTGCATAAAAGGTGAACCATCCCCCCTTAAACCCTTCTTAAGCTGCATAAAAGGTGAACCATCCCCCCTTAACCCTTCTTAAGCTGCATAAAAGGTGTACCATCCCCCCTTAACCCTTCTTAAGCTGCATAAAAGGTGAACCATCCCCCCTTAACCCTTCTTAAGCTGCATAAAAGGTGAACCATCCCCCCTTAACCCTTCTTAAGCTGCATAAAAGGTGAACCATCCCCCCTTAACCCTTCTTAAGCTGCATAAAAGGTGAACCATCCCCCCTTAACCCTTCTTAAGCTGCATAAAAGGTGAACCATCCCCCCTTAACCCTTCTTAAGCTGCATAAAAGGTGAACCGATCCCCCTTAAACATTCTTAAGCTGCATAAAAGGTGAACCATCCCCCCTTAACCCTTCTTAAGCTGCATAAAAGGTGAACCATCCCCCCTTAACCCTTCTTAAGCTGCATAAAAGGTGAACCATCCCCCCTTAACCCTTCTTAAGCTGCATAAAAGGTGAACCATCCCCCCTTAACCCTTCTTAAGCTGCATAAAAGGTGAACCATCCCCCCTTAACCCTTCATAAGCTGCATACAAGGTGAACCATCCCCCCTTAACCCTTCTTAAGTTGCATAAAATCGTCAAAATAAAGCTAGAATAAAATATAACTAACGTCGCTGGACAGCACGGTAAACAACGAACACAGAGCCAGACATAGGGAGGCTGCAATGTGAAGTGGAGAACACAACAACATAAAATATAACTAACGTCGCTGGACAGCACGGTAAACAACGAACACAGAGCCAGACATAGGGAGGCTGCAGTGTGAAGTGGAGAACACAACAACATAAAATATAACTAACGTCGCTGGACAGCACGGTAAACAACGAACACAGAACCAGACATATGGAGGCTGCAGTGTGAAGTGGAGAACACAACAACATAAAATATAACTAACGTCGCTGGACAGCACGGTAAACAACGAACACAGAGCCAGACATAGAGAGGCTGCAGTGTGAAGTGGAGAACACAACAACATAAAATATAATGATAAAAAAAAAGTATGATGACAACATTATTTAACCTCTACTGTACTGGCAACGTCTTTTTAACTTAATTTTGTCTACTATTTGACGATTTTGGCAATGTAAAAAAGGGCCTCCAACAATTAACAGGCTTCGAACTTCTCCCTTAACCCTTTTTACTACCACTTACTACCACTTTACTACTACTTACTTTTTTTTAATGGGCTAACTGTATTATTCTGAATTTCGAAAAGTTTCCTATTTTATAATTCTCGACAAAGATAGTATAAATGCAAGGATAATTTGTTTCGGATTTGGGGGCTGCAGTGAGAAGTTGAGAACACACCAACATATAATACAATGTCAACAAAGTACGAAGACAATATTAGTTAAGGGCTGATGGGTCGTTTTTATGGTCTCCCTTCTTCCTCATGATTAGCCCCATTAGCTTTTGAGATCTTAAGACGTTTGCCCCATTAGTTTGGTGATATTAAGAACATTCGACCCATTTCTGTCAATTTCAAGACCGTTCGTGCTATTTACGTGTCAATTTTTTCCTGGCGAGCGTTAGCGAGCCTGATATATAAGAGGAACCAGCCCTCGGCCGGGACATTTTTCAATCGAGAAATTTACAAATTTATCTTGAAAGGGAATCTAGGGGGTGTAATTTTAAGCTTGATGGAAGTATAGGGAACAAAACATAAACCTCCCCTTACTAAACGACTAGAGTAATGGACCAAATATGTCTACCATTTACCAAAACGTTAGCCAGGGAATAGGTGTCGAGATTTATGTCTTATTTGCTATAGCCATTTTTTAGTTACAGAGGTTATGGGGTCACGATTTCTGGTCTATCTATTATAATAAATGGACTATAGTATCATTTGTAATAATGTTAAAATAATTGAGAGAGAGAGAGAGAGAGAGAGAGAGAGAGAGAGAGAGAGAGAGAGAGAGAGAGAGAGAGAGAGAGAGAGAGAGACTCATAAAACTCCCAGATCGAGTGCCGGGCCAGTATTAAAAGTCCTATACAAGTTAAGGGGATATGTTTTGTTTGTTTTCTAGACCCCCATCAAACTATAAATATACCCCAAAGAACCTCCTTCAAGATCAATTTTTACATTTTTCGATAGGCCGGTTCCTTTTATATTACAGGCTCGCTATCGCTCGCCAGGTAAAAAGCGACACCTACTGTAAATGACATGAAAGGTTCCTAACGTACCAACAAAATGGGTCGAAATGTGTTAAAATTGCCAAACTAATGGGCCGAACGTCTTAAAATCCTAAATCTAATGGGGCTAAACATGAGGGAAAAGGTGGTCCAAGAAACCAACCACCTTCCCCTTAAGAGATAAAATCAGTGCAGAGTAATTGTGTAGAGATACAGAGACCCAACCCAACCATTGATCCTACAACAGAGTTAAAGGGAGATGGGCCGGTTTTCTGGACCACTTTCTCCCTCATGTTTAGCCCCATTCTATCTATCTATCTATCTATATGATCAGGCCCAATCCCCATTTTGGGATTAGCCGACTCAAGACAGAGCAAGAACAGGGAAAACACAAAAACAACATAAAACAAAAAATAAACACAGATAAAAAACACAAACTCTCACACATCCAGGTCACCCAGGAGAAGACCCAGAGACCAGGGTTACCAAGGTCGCTCCAGCACTCCCCCGGCCCCTGACCACCCGGAGAGGTTCCGATCTCGGCAGGCAGACATGCAGCGGAGCCAAAGCCACAAGCCCTCCCACCACACTTCCAGGCACACCCTTCATATTAATCGTCTCCCCGGGCCAGGCGCCTGATGGACTATTATCTAGTCCAACTTGCGCCCGACCCCTTACTCCAAATGACCACGTGTTCACTCAACTATTCACAAGCATTCTCCATTCACTCCTGTCCACCACCACTTCCCCTGCCTGATCTATAGTCATTCCTCTATCATCCAAAGCCTTTCTTACACAGTCTCTCCATCTCAATGGGGGTCTTCCTGCCCTTCTATCTCCCCTTGTACCTGACTCACATATTCTCTTTGTAAGCCTTTCATCTCCCATTCGTTCAACATGACCATACCAGCTCAGCACCATTAGTTTTCAGATGTTAAGATGTTTGCCCCATTAGTTAGTCAATTTTAAAACCTTTCGCCTCATTTCGTCACCAATATTTAGACCTTTCGTGCTATTTAGGTGTCGATTTTTCCCCTGGCGAACGATAATGCGCCTGTAATGTTGAAAGAACCGGCCGGGACATTTTTCTACCGAAAAATTTACAAATAAATCTACAAAGGGGATCTAGTGGATGTTTTTTTTTAATTTGATGGAGATCTAGGGAGGAAACTAGAAAAATAAAGAATACATGCAAAAATGGCCCCAAAAGTGAACATGGGCGTATTACTTTAATCATTTATGTATCTGTTTATCATTTGTTTAGCTTCCTCCCTAGACTTCCAACAAGCTTAACAAAATACCCCCCTATACCCTCCTTCAAGATAAATTTGTACAGCTAACAGTTGATAAATAGTCATCAGCTTAGGATATATCTCTGTGCACTATCGAGTAAATCTCAACCAAGTTAACCATCGACTCACACACATCCTTTCTAATGTGAATACAGTTTAACAATAAAAGCCAGGACAACATTAGACATGGCATTATCCTATGCTGAAAATGTGAGGAGATGGAAGAAAACATTGGAGAGAGTACAAGTACAAGAGAGAGGAAGTAAGAGAACACTGTCAGGAAGGGAGTGGAGTAAAAGAGGAAGTAAGAGAACACTGTCAGGAAGGGAGTGGAGTAAAAGAGGAAGTAAGAGAACACTGTCAGGAAGGGAGTGGAGTAAAAGAGGAAGTAAGAGAACACTGTCAGGAAGGGAGTGGAGTAAAAGAAGAAGTAAGAGAACACTGTCAGGAAGGGAGTGGAGTAAAAGACAAGTGGATTTACAGGGATATCCTGCTTAAGGGGTAGGTAGCTGCTTTTTCTCCCTCATGTTAGGTCGCTTTAGCTTTTAGATTTTAAGACGTGCTTTCCAATGTTTTAGCGAATTTAATAGTTTCTCCCCAATTCCTTGTCAATATAAAGCGTTTTCGTATAATTTAGGTAAAAATTTTTTTCCTGGCTAGAGAAAGCAAGCCTGTAATTATTGGAGGAACCGGCCTTCGACCGGGACATTCTCCTACAAAACAATTTACACATTTATCTTGAGGAGGGGTATAGGGGTTGTTTTAGTAAGCTTGATGGAGATCTAGCGCGGTTACTATAATACAAATATATACTGTGTATATATATATAATAGACAAACAAATAGCCACTGCCGTACCCCCTTAAATTCCTGTCTTCCTAGCGTCGCCTACTTTCTCTCGGTTCAGTCCTCTCTACATAGACTGAAATGACGGGGCTGAGCAGCCTTCCTTAGACCAGCACCAAACATCCCCTACAGTACCAAATTATTACAGACCACAAATACAACACATCACAAACACCCCACACATCATCCTGGGTGGTGATTTCAATGCAAAGACGTCGGCCTGGTTTGTCGGCAACCCCGACACAGACAGAGGGCTGGTCCTACAACACCAAACAGACAACCTATATATCCTCAATAACATTCATCAGCATACCCATACTCCCCACCAAGCCCTGTACACCCCATCATCTCCTGATATCACCTTTTGCTCCCCCGAACTCGCCCCCACAACATCCTGGAGGGTGGTCAGAACCTTAGGCTCAGACCACCTCCCGATCATTATCACCACCAAAACAAGACTCACCCCAGCTAGCCACAGACACACTTACACTAACTATAAAAGAGCTCACTGGGAAGCTTTCACAAATGAGACAGAACAATACTTTGAAACCTTAAACAGTACAACCATCACTAACATCAACAATGCTGTACACACATTCAACACGACTATCCAAAACGCCGACAAGAAACACATTCCAAGAGGTAACATAAAAAAACACAACCCCAACATCTCACCAGAAATTAAAAACCTCGTCATACAATGTGATACACTGAAACACTCCCCAGCACCCCACACACAAGACATCAATCAACAAATTCAAGCACTTAACATCCAAATTAACAACAAAATACAAGAACAACAAACACTAAATTGGAATAACTTCCTACTAACACTCGATCACAAAACAAACCCCAAAAAACTCTACAAAACACTAAACAGCATCACACTTTCCAACAGCAACACAACACAATCACATGCTGCAATCACAACAACAGACTCTACTCCTTCACGTAAACAACAAGCAAACACTCTCATCGATCACTTCTCTCATGTCAGTCACCTAAAACCCCACAAAGACGACCGACGTGTCATCCGACGCAAAAGACAATTCCCCACAGACCCTGACTATACACCCTTCACCAACAACCAGACAAAGCATATCATCAACAATCTCAAGCTCTCACCCATCTGTGGCCTAGGCAACATAAGCAACATTCACCTCAGACACCTGGGACCTCAAGGCATACAAGCACTCACTAACATGTCAAACTACAGCTACTCACACAACACAATACCAGACATCTGGAAGCATGGTATCATCATCACATTCCCCAAACCTAACAAAGACCCCACACTACCCTCCTCACACCGCCCTATCACACTCCTTTGCACCCCCTCCAAAATCATAGAGCACCTTGTACTACAATTGATGACACCTGACTTACCCCTTTCTCCAACACAACACGGCTTCAGGCCATTGCACTCCATAAACACTCTTCTTACAGACCTTACACAAAGAGCTTTTGACGGCATCAACTCAGCTAGACCACCACACAGATCAGTACTTGCCACACTTGACATTAGTAAAGCCTTCGATGCCATCCCCTGCCACAACCTAACAAACAAAATCTACAACACAAACATGCACATCAACACAAAAAGATGGCTGGCCAACTTCTTAGCAGGCAGATGTGCACACGTATCTTTTGCCGGTCAGTCATCTAGCATTAGAAATTTCCCAAACGGAGTCCCACAAGGATCCGTCCTGTCGCCCGCACTCTTCAATCTGTACATGCATGATATAAATGCACCAAATTCACCCCAAATAACCATAGCCTCCTACGCAAACGACATAACACTCACACGCACGCACCAAAACCCAGACACAGCAACAAGACTCCTTCAAGACTATCTCGACACATTACATGAATGGTGCACTACAAACAGACTCAATTTAGCCCCAGCTAAATCCACTGCAACCCTCCTCACAAGCTGGACAGGAGAGCACGATTACATCCCGGGACTCAACATAAACAACACACCCCTAACACACACATACATACCCAAAATCCTAGGAGTAACATACGACACCCAAATGCCATTCAAACAGCACACCAGAAACACAAAAAAGAAACTGACACCCAGACTTAACGCCCCAGATCACTTGCCCACACAAAATTTAGACACAACAAAGAAACCATCACCACAGTCTACAAACAATACATAAGATCAGTTATGGAATACGCAAGCCTGGCCTGGGCTTCTAACCTAGCTGAAACACATCATAAGACCTTACAGACTATTCAAAATAAAGCCCTTAAAATCATCACAGGATGCACAGCTACTACACCCACAGATCACCTACATCAAGAAACCAAAGTCCTAAAAGTCAAAGATCATCTAGACATGAGAGGCACTCAATTCCTGGCAGCAGCCTCCACGAATCAACACCAACCACTACACTACATGGCAACACACCCACAGACACCAAGAAATATCAAAACAACACCCAGCACATGCTATCACACACAAATACTGTCTTCTCTCCCTCCCTGCCCACCCCAAACCAACTTCCGGAAGCACATCCATACTCATATCACTCGCCATTCCATCCACTCACTCATAGACAACACGCAGCTGCAAGCACGACCTCCCGAAATCCATCCTTCTGAATCCTCCCTTCCTCGCGAGGACAGAGTCCATCTGGCCAGGCTGAGAGGCGGACACCATCCAGCTCTTCTGAGCTATCAGAAGAGACTGGATGACTCCGTCGTCAACACCTGCCCGGGTTGTAACACAGCACCCCATACCATAAAACACATCATAGAAGACTGCATTTCACACAACCACTTACGCCAACAACACAATTTACACTATTTGAGAGCTCTGTGGGAAAGCCCGACCATGGCAATGGCCTTCCTTAAGGACTCGGGGCTGTTCGGCCAGGCAGCTTAGGGAACAACAACAACAACAACAACAGAAGAAGGCAGCAACAGGAACAATCGAGGGAGGACAACGGAACCGACTAGCTTCTCAGGCTTTAATTCCGGAAGTAGATAAGTCTACCCCTCTCCCCGGATCCACCCATGCTCTAATTCCGGAGGAAAGGATGAGTCCCCCATTTAAAGGAGTTCGAGCCCGGACGAATACTGAGAGCTCCAGCTCCTCCAATGACAGCGGCCGACACAATCCGACACGACCTATCACGATGCTCCAACCTGACTTAAATTATAATGAAGATATGTTTATGGTAATTAAACATCAAGAGCCTCACCAATATCGATATAAGTGGGAACCTCAGCCACCTCTCAATAATACCTTCCCACAGGAATGGGAATAAGTGAGATCCAGTGTTCCATATCAGAACAATAGCATACACAAGAATAAAAACTATAATTCCATATGAACAGGAAATCCTCCATTACATCACCATTATGATCCCTAGAAATAAGTAATATATATCACAAGATTAAAAATCTCCACATGCACCCTTTTATATCTGATCTGTACTTTTAGGCTACGTATTACCTTCGCTATAACCATTACAGCGATATACACATGCCCCTATGTAATTGAAATCCAGTAAGTTGAACAGTAAAATTAAGTTGAACATAGTCATACTTTTCCTGAAGAAAAGTAAGCAAAACACGACTGCTCCCTTCTACTGGTATACCACCAGAAGCAAGCTCATGCATGACTGTGAAGCTTTCCAGACATCCAGCCCCAACTTGCCTTTCCCTGCCCCTGGGAAGATGGCCGTGCCCCTGATGTCCAACCCTTCATACTCCGAGTCCACGTCGACCAGACTTTCACTAAAGAGCTATCTACTCTACTAACCCTAAGTGCCTCTGAGTGTCTTACGTTGTGGTTATTTATGTGAAGGTAAGGTAAAATGTGCAAGTATTCCAGTGCTAATATTCACTAGATCTGTGCCCAAGATCTATATTGAAAATGTGTTAATCCTTCAGAAACCATCATATGCATACGTTACATACTAGTGTGAACCTGTATATATTAGCACGAATACTCTCAGATTATGTGTCCATTATTCTTTGTATAAGCGAAGTCGAAGTCGAAGTGTATAACGTGAATCAATTCCTTGCTTAAAACGTTTATTTACCTAGAACATACGCCTAATTTGCATAATTCCTTATTTCCCCTGTTTATTCCTTTGTTATAAATTAGGAGAATCTTTCTCTTGATATTTGAATTAAATATAACGCCATCTATCGCTAAATTAATATTTAATTACTGAGTTATCAAATCTGTTCAGTTGTGAATAATCTATTTAGTTCTATTGTCCGAGTCATATGAATTATCTTCATCTCGTCTAGGAATTCTAGATATATTAAACAATCTATTATAATCTTTTGTGATTTAGAATACAACGCTATTTCGTTCTGTGTTCTTATAGGACTCTGTTAATTTATTCAGAACTCCTTTATACCATATCCGGTACTTCCGTAAGTGCAACTTCGTCGTGTACGCCATTTTATCTAATAGTATATTTTAAACTATTAGTTCACGCTTATTTTATTACTGCGTTTCTTAGCCTATTTGGTTAAAGTATTATCTAATTTATATTAGATTGTAATTTCTATCACGTCATCATTCATTTTTGTTTTCAGTTAGGCCTATTTAAGTAAGTGAAGTGACCTGAAGGGAGAGAAGTGTTTTTAAAGTGAGGTAAGTGTTTTTAAAGTGGGTTTAGTGTTTTTAAAGTGAGTTAAGTATTTTTAAATGAGTGAAGTGATCTGAAGAAAGTGATCATCACCATGCCTCGTGTCTGTACGAACTGCGCCGGTAGGTTTGGTGCTTCCATGTTTGCTCCTGCCGATCCACAAGTCTGCCGACTCTGCCAGCAACGAGAGGATTTGACAGCAAAATTGGATGAAGCCCACAACAAGATCAACGCCCTCACCAGGAAGCTGGAATCACTCCAAGAGTTTGTAACACTCAACGTTGGAGTATCACTAACTCCAATTGTTTCAACTCCAGCATCCACCACCGCCCCAACGTCATCTGCCAACAATCCAACACATGCAGCAGATGCTTCTGACGAACCTGAGCCGACATCAAACCAGGACGGCCGGCCTGTTCACCTTAGTCTCTCCCCCACTCCTCGTGCAAGAAGCCTGCTAGCACGAACAGTACCAACCCTTCACCCACGTTCTAACCACTCCTCTCCCCGACCTGTACGCAGAGACCCGCCACCACAGGTTTCTGGATTTACTCCAGTGAGGGACGGTGCACGGCCAACGCAGAAAAGGTCCCATCTACCAGTCACAATGTCAAACAGATTTGAGATATTGGTAGAGATGGAAGACGAACCAGAAGAGACCAGGCTCGTTGGGGATTCCATCCTATGAGGACAGGTCGAAGAGTTCTGCGACAGAGTCCCAAATCGAAGAAAAAGATTTTGCATCCCAGGAGCTGGACTAGACGACATTGTGGAAGCCTTCGAAGATACCACAAAATATGCATATGAAAATACCCTTTTTTGTCATCCATGCTGGTTCAAATAACGTCATGCGCACCAGATCCGAAGAGTTGATGGAGAAATATCGCAAGATGATCCAGCACTACAAAAACAAGTCAAGGAATATCATCATCTCAGGCATTATCCCCAAGATCGACGCACCTGACAAACTCTACGACAAGGCCTACAGCACAAATAGCCGACTAAAATATTTGTGTCTGAGGGAAGAAGTTGAATTCATCAACCTCTGGGACAACTTCTACAACCAGCCTACTCTGTTCCGCAAGGATGGCACTCATCTAAACCCTGTGGGTTCAGCACGAATGGGTCGTCTCCTACACGAAGCAGTCCGCAGCCATAGATCAAAAAACGCCATCCGAGAAGAAGCAGCAGTGACATAAATCATCCAACGCCAAGCAAAAAACAGAGGCAACCGAGGACCACCAGCGATAAGGACCGAAGACAGCGAGGACCGAGGACAGCCATGAACATAAATGTAGATCCGACAAGAACCAAAAATATTATTAAAGAGCGTTCCGTGAGTTCTAAAATAACAAATTTAAAGGTTTTCTATGCAAACGCTCGTAGCATACACAATAAATTTTCAGATTTAGAGGAGCTAGTGTTTACAGAAAATTATGATGTGATTGGCATAACAGAATCTTGGCTCAATACAAAAGATAGAGACTTTTTAGCAGAGTATTCACTTCCCGGTTATGTAATGTTTGAGAAAAGCCGAATAAATCGAAATGGAGGTGGCGTTTTACTTTATATCGAAGAAAGTCTTAACCCTACCCTCTTGTCAAAACCTCAAATTGTGAACGTCGACACAACTTTTGTGCTAATAAAGAATAATAAAGGTACAAAAATAATACTTGCGTTAATATACAGACCTCCAGCTCAATCAGTGCAAACTGAACGAGAAATTTACGAACAAATTGCAGATGTAAGTAACTCACAAGATACCGTAATTTTTGGCGACTTTAATTTACCTGTGACCAAGTGGGGCGATACTCTAACTTCACACTCCGGACATGACTTGTATACGAACTTGCAAGAGAGTTCGCTTTATCAATTTGTTCGAACGCCGACTCGTGGTAATAACGTTCTTGACATTGTACTTGCAACAAAAGAAGAATTAATAGAGAATTTGAATGTTGGTGATGAATTCAGTAACAGCGACTATCGTACGATAACTTTCACTTTAAAGTTTACTAGTAACGAACCAAATAGTAGCATCGAAAAAATCCCTAATTTCAAGAAAGCAAATTTCCATAAACTTAGAGCTATGTTTAAAGAAACTGACTGGTGCTTTTTAATAAACAATAACGACATAAATACATCTTGGAAGTTATTCGAAACCACTTACCTAAAAGCAGTGCAAGACTGTATGCCATCGAAAATACGGCGTCCAGGCCATAATAATAAGCCCAAATGGTGGAATAAAGATATTTCAAACTGCCTGCTTGCTAAAAAATTTGCTAATGATAGAATAAAATCCTCACAAAATTACGAAGAACGGGTGAAATTTGTAGAGCTACGACGCAAAGCCAAAAAGTTAATTAAGCAAAGTAAAAAGACCTTAGAGTTACATATTGCGAATCAAAGTAAAACAAACCCGAAATAATTCTATAGTTATATCAGAAAGAAAAAAGTAGTTACTTCAACTGTTGGACCGTTAGTCGATGAAAATGGAGAATACAATAAAGACGAAGTACAAATGAGTAATGCCCTCAATACCTTCTTTGCATCAGTGTTTACAACAGAAGACCTCAGTACACCATCGCCGATTCAGATTGATAATTCAGATGTTCTAAGCAATATCACAGTTACAGAGAGAGAAGTATTGAATTGTTTAGATAATATCAAGGGAAATAAAACGCCTGGACCTGATACAATCTCGCCTAGAGTTCTAAAGGAAGCTAAGGATGAGCTCTCAAAACCACTGACATTACTATTCAATAAATCCTTGCAGTCTGGAACTATGCCTGATCAGTGGAAGCTAGCCAACGTAACACCGATATTAAAACAAAGGCAGCAAATCCCTACCCAGTAACTATCGTCCAATTAGCTTAACCTCAGTTGTATTTAAAATGCTAGAAACGGTCATACGAGACAGACTCGTAAATCACTTAGAGGAAAATAACATACTTAAAGATACTCAACACGGCTTTCGTAAAAAACGTTCCTGTTTAACAAACCTCTTAGACTTCTTCCACGATATCCTCAACCTCTACGATGAGAGTAAAGCTGTAGAGATTATATACCTTGATTTTCAAAAGGCCTTTGACAAAGTTCCCCACAAACGTTTACTGATAAAACTATAAGCGCATGGAATACAAGACGGTGTGTTGAAATGGATAGAAAATTGGCTCAGCGACAGAAAGCAAAGAGTAGTCATAAACGGTAAGGCATCTAAATGGACCAATGTAAGTAGCGGGTTACCCCAGGGATCGGTACTAGGTCCAATTCTCTTTCTAATTTACATCAACGACATAGATGAGGGTCTCACCTGTACAATCTCAAAATTTGCTGACGATACAAGAATTGCAAATAGCGTACTCTCAAAAGAACAAGTTGATGATATGCAACACAATCTAGATAAATTGTCATGTTGGGCCCAAATTTGGCAAATGAGTTTCAATGCAGATAAATGTAAAGTAGTACATATCGGATACCTAAACGAGAAAGCAAACTATTCGATGAATGGCACTCAGCTTAAGAATGTAAACAGAGAAACCGATCTGGTAGTAACAATATCGAGTAACCTAAAACCGAGTCAACAATGTTCAGAAGTTGTTAAGAAGGGAAACAAAATAATAAATGATATTCCCTGGACCTCTTTCTTTTCTAATGATGCACACTCCACCTTGAGCCACATACAAGATTTTGTAAAAATTGGAATGGAAACTTTTATTCCTCATCAAAAGTACAGTAAAAGATCTAATTCACCTAAATGGTTTGACCATAATTGTGCTAGAGTAACTGAACAAAAAGCAATAGCCTACAATGCATACACAAGATCAAAAACACATGAAGCCTTTAATTACTTTAGAAACATCAGAAATCATGCCAAAACTGTATTAAACCTAACTAAATCAAACTTTCTCCATAAGCAGGCAAATAAACTTCTAAATAATCCAAATGATAACAAAATATTTTGGTCTACTCTTAACTCATTTAAATCCAACTTCACTACTGCTTCATCCATTCCACCATTAAAATCTCCGACTGGCAATCTTGTAAGTGACCCACGAGGTAAAGCTAACCTTCTTGCGGATATTTTCTCCACCAACTCAACCTTAGATGAAATAAATCAAGATGTCCCTGTACTTAATTTTAATTCACCTGAAATTCCCTCACTTAAGATCCACACCAGACATGTCAAAACTATTTTGCAGAATCTCTCAGTAGATAAGGCTCCTGGTCCAGATGAAATTCCTCCAATAGTACTTAAGAATTGCTCCTTGGTGCTCGCTCCTGTATTGGCAAAAAATTTCCGTCTGTGTACTCATACCTCATGCTTCCCAGTACCCTGGAAAGAAGCAAACATCCATCCAGTTCCTAAGAAAGGTGCCTCTTCAGATCCATCAAACTACAGACCAATAGCTATAACTTCCACTCTTGGCAAAGTTTTTGAAATTATATTAAATAATCACATAATTAAGCATCTGGAGAATAATAAATTAATCAGTGATAGGCAATATGGTTTTAGACGATGTCGATCAACTGCAGACATTCTTTGCCTTCTTACGCATCAAATCAACCAAGCTACAGACCAACATGGTGAAACACATACAATAGCACTGGATATATCAAAGGCATTTGATAGAGTCTGGCATCAATCCTTATTGTCGAAGATGTCACACTACGGCCTTGCATCATTAGTTCCACTAATTTCTTCTTATCTTCATAACAGAAAAATACGTGTAATGGTAGATGGCCTTTATTCTCAATTTCACTCAATAAATGCTGGTGTTCCCCAGGGATCAGTTTTGGCCCCAACTCTGTTCCTCATTCATATCAATGATTCATATCTACCACTCATAATCCAATACATTCCTACGCAGATGACTCAACACTCCACAGTTCCTTCACATTTACCAATTCTTTCACCCAACCCGATCTTATAAATTCAAAAATAAACACTGCAATTTCTCTGAACCAGGACCTTTCTAGAATTAATGAATGGGGACAAGAGAATCTAGTTTCCTTTAATGCACAGAAAACCAAGTACATTCAATTTTCTAACCGACAGAATCTCACTGACTCCCATATATTTTTTAATGATGTAAATATTCCCACTTCCCCTAGTATTGACATTCTCGGTGTAACATTAACTACTAACTTGAGCTGGACACATTATGTTAGAAGCATTGCTAAGAATGCCTCTAAAAAACTGGGACTCCTGTACAGAGTTCGAGAATTCTTCACTGACGAGCAGTTGGCCGTAATATATAAAAGTCATGTGCGCTCTCAGATGGATTACTGTTCACCTCTGTGGGGTGGAAGTGGAGTGGTTGCATTGAGGCAGTTGGACAAAATTCAAAATAAAGCTATTAGATTAATCAATAACCCTGCAATCGCACAGGACCTTCCTACATTATCCATACGAAGAAACGTTGCATCCCTTGCATTATTCTACAGATATTTTCACAGCAATTGTTCCGATGAACTTGCTTCAATTGTGCCGCCTCTCCACATCTTTCCCCGTAGAACTAGGGCAGCTGAGAGCGCCCATGAATTTACACTTTCTCCTCCACAATGCAGAACTTCTGCTTATCAGAATTCATTTATCCCCAGAGCTACTACTCTTTGGAATTCACTTCCCTCGAATTACTTTCCACAAACTTACAATCTACAAATGTTTAAATCCAGTTGTTACAAACATTTTATGAATGGAGGATGCCTTTAGGAACATGGACCTTTTTGTTTTATCTGTGTTTTTCCTTCCTCCGTTCATTGTCTCTTAAAAAAAAACAAAAAAACAAAAAAATGGCTTTATAGGCAGGTCATTTGAGCATAAATCCAAAGAAGTTAACCTAACCATTTACAATTCCTTAGTCCGCCCTCTTCTGAAATACTGCGTTCAATCCTGGTGCCCTTATTACCAAAAAGATATAAACAAGCTAGAATGAGTTCAACGTAGAGTTACCAAAATGATACCTAGCCTAAAGAACAAACCATACGAAGAGCGTCTTAGAGAATTAAATCTATTTCCTTTAACCCAGCGCAGATTAAGAGGTGACTTAGTTCAAGTGTTCAAAATCATCAAAGGCATCGACAATATGGACTGTAGTAAGTACTTCACTATCGACCAATCTAATTACACGCGGGAAACGGTTTCAAAATTATTGGTAAATCTTTTAACTCCCACGAATCTAAGAATTTCTTCTGCAATCGAGTTGTCAACTTGTGGAATGGGCTTCCCCGAAACGTTATAGACTGCATCACCGTTGATTTATTTAAACTCCGCATAGACAAATATCTCGCATCAAACCCGCGACTGACTGCGTTTGTAAATGGATAACTTTATTTTATCCCCCCCTCAGATACTAACCCATCTGTCCCCTACTAACTTCCTAAACCTGCCACGGACATTAGTTCCAGGGCAGTAATTCGCTTTCCAATGTTCCCTTACCCACTCTAAACCACTGTTTGGACACTTGATCCTCAGTGTTTTGGAGGACAAGCAACCTAGAAGGGTCACTAGATCTGTTGTTGCTTGATTTCCTTTGTACCCCTTTGTATATATACATTAGTAAATCTGAATTCCTCGACCCGTGAGAATATTATTTCATTCACAAGTTAAAGTAATTTTGTACTTGAGTAATATATTCAATCACAACAAACCACCTAGATACTTTATTACAAAAGTAAATTATCTTCCTACCTCCCTAAACCTAAATTCCTTTTCCCCAGCCCCAAGAATAACATTGCATTAATTGTATACATTATTCTCGCCCCCCATATTCTAACTGATAGACTAACTAAAACCTACCTGTGTTCTGCCTATCTGAACGCGGCATTCTTTATTGTCACCCGCGCATCTTACCTCACGCAGCTGAATGATAGACGAGACCCTCATGCTGGGGTCACACATTCACGTATATCGCTCCCGACAGCTCCCGTCAGGCGTGATCACCAATTTTGTGTTCTGACGGGCGTAGTCCGGCCGTGTACGCCCGTATAGACTACGACTATTGCACTTCCCGACATACGTACCGTGACGGGGCCAGTGTTACCTCAGACGTAATGTAGTCGTATGGAACTACGTACGTGCTTGCGACTTGCGTAAGCATGTCCCCGTTAGTCCGCCTGGGCTGCCCGATTTGCGGGAACACAGGCCACGCCCATGGCCACGCCCCCACAAGACCTGCGTAGCTGAGGCCGTACGTCTTGGGAGTTTGTAGGACTTACGTGGACCACTTCCGGACAATCGTAGGCACACCCGGTCTGTCCAAACACAGACAAAGACAGTCTTTGTCAACCACGTAGGTCTTGGTTGGAATCTGGGAACTACAAAAGTGCAGGGCTGGCCACAACGTTCCCATTCCCACTCCTGACTCGGCACCATGAAGAACATCACGGAATACATCCTGGAGGAGTTCAAGATGGTGAACTCCCTAATCAAACCGGAGAACAGGCATAACACTCGGCTCATTCAATGGATCATTTCCTACATAGAAATGTTAGAACTGCTTGCAATAGCAAACTACATCCATGAAGATGAACAAGAGAAGAAGAAGGAAAGAAGCAAGAGGACAGTGTGGGTGTGGCCATATCTACAACGAAGGCCTGAACATGGCCATTATGAAAAGCTGATGCAAGAGTTGGCCACAGAATGTCCACAACTGTACAAAAACTTCACCCGGGTAGACAAACAACTATTTGATGAGATAGTGGAACGTGTCACCCCCCTCATTCAGAGGAAACCTACGTTCTGGCGGAACCCCATTCCTCCTGGTCTGCGGGTGGCCATCACCCTACGTTTCCTCGCTACGGGTGATTCCTATAAGAGCCTGCAATACAACTTTTGTGTTGCCCACAACTCCATCAGCCAAATTGTTCCAGACACCTGCCAGTCCATCATTTCTGTCTACGGAGATCAGGAGATCAAGACGCCACAATCGCCTGCTGCATGGAAGGAGGTTGCCAGCAGCTATGAGGAACGATGGAATCTGCCGCATTGTGTAGGAGCCATTGATGGCAAACACATACGGATCCGAAACCCAAACTTTGGTGGCACATATTACTTCAACTACAAGAAGTTTTTTTCCATTGTCCTGATGGCAATTGTTGACTCCAACTACAAGTTCATATACGTCGACGTTGGTGCCATAGGGTCAGAGTCTGATGGTGGTGGCTTTGCACACACCAGTCTGTCTAAGTTGCTTGAGAAACAGAACGCAAATCTGCCACCCGCCGAGGTCATCTCTACCGATCCCACTGGACCACCCACGGAATACTTCTTAGTAGGTGATGATGCATTCCCTCTGCGCGCCTACATGATGAAGCCCTACCCCCTACGATCCCTCACGAAACAGGAACGAATATACAACTACAGAATCAGCAGGGCCCGCCGGACGGTAGAGAACGCCTTTGGCATTCTTGCCAACCGCTTCCGGGTTTTCCACACTGCAATATCTCTAAAACCTGAACGTGTAGAGGTTGTTGTGTTGGCCTCATGCATTCTGCACAACATCCTACGAGGACGATGCCCACCCCAATCAGAGGTAGATCAAGAGGACCCACACACCCACCAACTCATACCTGCCGCCTGGAGGAGTGACCCACCTGTAGAAAACAATATCCCACCCGTGACCCGCAACACTGCAACCATGCTTGCCAAGGCTCAACGCAACTACCTCAAGACCTACTTCAATTCCCCTCAAGGATCTGTGGCTTGGCAGGATGACCGGATTTAGGTGAGTTACATTTACTTTTAAATACTTCATTGAAAATTGTAAGATTTTCCCCTGTTTACTTATTATTTTGTTTTATATTTTAGTTTCATCTTACATTTAAGTTATCGAGTCTTTGCTAGTTTGCTTTGTATTGTATTTTTATCTTTTAAATTGCATTTTCTCTAATGTTTTAGGTTCTTCCTTTTTTTTTATATTATATGTGTATAATTCCTTTAATTACTTAAATTGTACCATGCTTATTTAATTTTACATCTTTGACTTTCTTATTTCATTCAATTTTGCTATTTTTTCCATGTTACCTTTGTTTTGTACTTTATGTCTAACAGTTATATTTAATGTAAGTTGTCCATCAAGGATTTTCATAATTAGTTTTAACCATATTATCATTATTGCGTTTAAATGAATTATTTATTTTGTATGCTCATTACTTTCATTATAGATGTTATTTGTCATCTTATTAATCAACAATTATGATAAAATATTGGAAATAGAAACACATACGTCATTACACAAATACATATATTTTTTAAAAATACAAATTAACATTTATTTATATATATACAGAGGGTATGGTTACTTCTCGGGGATCTCCTGGGTCTCATTCAGGGGATCTATGGCAGACCCAGGCGTACCTGGAATGACAGGTGCAGGTGATTGTTGGGCCGTCAGCATTGCAATGAATGTATTGCCAAACTGCCCCAGGTCGAACGATGTGTGGCTGGGTGTGGAGGCAGTTGGCGGGACGAATTGGCGAGGGGGTGTCGCTACACGTGGCTGCACCAGCAACGACTGCAAGGCTGCAAGCTGGTGTGCAGGTAGCACGATGCCCCCAAGACCAGGCTGGGGCTGGGTCGGCAGGGTGGGAGGAGGCAGGGTGGTTGCCGGAGTGCCCTGGTACATCACTGTTGGATGCTGCTGTGCCACGGGTTGGGGTAGGGGCGCCGGAAAGCCAAAGCTCCTGTGGGCGTGGAGCAAGAGGTCCGGACCAGGCCGGGCCACTCCCTCCGCATGGGCAACCTTGAACCGGTCGATGGCTGCCAAGAGTTCCAACTTCAGTGTGGTGTTATAAGCTGGAGGCAGCCCCACACAGTCTTTGACCATGCCCTCCAGGGAGTAGCGCCAATACTTGTGGTCCTGGTCCTCGACCACACCGAATGCCTGAACCAGGTTCTGGCGCAGCTTCTCAGAATTTACGAGGACCTTGAACAAGGAACAAGAGAACATTAAACACACGAAACATAATATTTTCATATTTGACCACAAATTTATTTTAACCAATGACATTTTGTGGTATTCTGGGAACCAAATATGTTCAAAGTTATTGTTGATAGTATGGTGTGAAATCATGACATCTTTAGTATTATTATTACTTTATGTTATTCTAATAACTTTGGAGACAGAAACACTTTATCTAATAATAGCATGGAATTGCAATGGGGTGCCACCAATGAACAATGTAACTAATATTTCCTCTAGTCACTTGCTCCAGGGTCCCGTGTGTTGAAGTTGAAGGGACAGCACCAGGAGGCTTCCCCTTCTTCACCTTCCGCGCAGGCTGGGCGATGGGTGGGGGTGTGTCCTCCTCGTCCTGACTGCCGGCAGAGGGGTCATCCACCTCGTAGACTGGGACGGGAGGTGTTGGGGTGCGGTCAGGGACAGGAACAGCAGCAGGCTCCGGTGCTGCAGCTTGGGCAGACTGTTGTGACATGAATGAATGTATAATTAGTAACATTATTTATGAACTTTAAAATAACATTCAACATAAGCATTCATCCTTGTAACCTTTAAAATAACATGAATAAACTGGTTTGAGTTATTATGCGTTTCATTAACAAATATTTGAAGTTAACACGATAAATTGAACACAATATATTATTATAAGCAAAATAATTACGAAAAAAACAAAAACTGACACTGTCACTGTGAAAGGGTTTGAAAACATAAAAAATATCAACGTACCTCAGGCATACCAAGTGACCGGGGCTTCTTTTGACGGACGATGTGTGGCTTCATGAAGTGGAACATGTTGAGGATCCACTTTTCCCTCTCCGTCAGTCGTTTGGCCCCATCACCACTCTTCAACTTGCTGAGCTGGCCGAACCTGGAGCGGGAGATCCCCACCAGGTCTTCAAATCGAAGGCGGTCATTGGTAGGTCCATGGTCGCAGCCTTCTCCGCCCATACAGCCTCTATATGCTCCTTGTTTTTGTGCCTGGGGTCACCCTTGTCATAAATGAAAGGCGTATCCAGCTCAATCCAATCTGCCAGCATACGCTCAGTCTCCTCCGTCAGTATTACGTTTGTGTTCTTCCGGCGCCGTTTCTTTGGTGGAGCCTGTACGCTGTTGGTAGGTGCAGGTTCTACTTCTTCCTCCTCGTCTTCCTCATCACTCTCATCCACTTCAACCTCGAGCTCTCCACTATCGGGGCCGAGGTCGAGAACAACTTCATCTTCCTCAGACGTCGAGAGGGCAGGCGGTGAGTTGGAGGGGCCAGGCTGAGAGGGGTCAGAGCTGGAGGGGCCAGGCTGAGAGGGGTCAACAGGTGAGATGGCAGGCGGTGAGGTGGCAGACATCGAGGTGGCAGGGGAAGCCTTCCTGGCCTTCTTCACGCCTTTCTTATGCATGGTACAGGGCAGGGCAGGGCAGGGTGCAGAGGGTGACAAGCAGGGCAGGGCAGGGTGCAGAGGGTGGCAAGCAGGGCAGGGCAGGGTGAAGAGGGTGGCAAGCAGGGCAGGGCAGGGTGCAGAGGGTGGCAAGCAGGTGGCAGGGTTGGCTTGTTGCTTGCTGCTCCGGTGTGGTGAGAAATGTGACGGGAGTGTCCCCCGCTGATCCTTATATACCCCCGTACAACGTTGCCGCGTCTTCCCGCCAACACGCAGTGCGGCGGTGTTGCCAGATGCGCCCGGACTAACTTTCACTGTCCCGTTTTACGGGAATATTGTACGATTGGCGGGAGAAGCTTACGTTTGACCGGGCTAACTGCTACGTCTTACGGGGCTGCTCCCGTAAGACGTAGCAGCTAGCCCGGTCAGACGTAGGATTTCCCGACTTTTGACATACGTGAGCGCGAGCCACGTATCTGATTCGAAATCCAAAACATACCGGGCGGCCTTGGCCGCACCCACCACCTCCCAGACCAGCGTGGCAACTCCCGCCATGCGTACCAACCCCCACGACTAGACACAATTTCATTTACGTTTTGCGTACTAAGCCCTTACATTTTACGTATTCGGGTGCCAACTACCAATAAACCTTCGTACGGGAGCATACGGGAGCATATACGTGAATGTGTGACCCCAGCATCAGTCTTTGTGCCTGAGCCAAAATACTTCACGCGCGTTGAACAAAACTTTACCACGCCTCTCGTGCATTTGCCAGAATCCTTCACGTTAGACACTCGACTCTCATGAATATTATCGTCAATGGTCTTCCTCTATATATGTATTCATACACCGTTGTAATAATCTCATGTCATTGTATCTATAACCTGTGTTGATATAAAGTAAGTAGAGAGCCATAACTCTCTTCGCTGATGACAATACCTACGCACTATTTATAATAATAGTTGGGTACAGTATTAAGTTAATTATTCCTATGCCACTGTACAATACACTCAGTACAATAATTATCCCGTGTGTTCATTGTGTGCATTGTTGCCTGATTGAGTATATAGTTATTTTAATACACTACGTTAGATGTGACCCTGTTGAGCAATATTCCAAATCTAAATATCCAAAACCTGGATTTGCATTAGATAATACTGAAGCACATTGGATTACAACCCGGCGTAACATAGACCTCCTTTTCTCTCCTAATTTTCCTTGCTTAATGTCTTTCTTCCCTTAGTGTTCTTGGCGCTTATTGATCCTTCTCAAATACTACCATTTCATCCATTTTTGTTCGTATTCTCCTTGTACTCAAATGATTTTATTCAACATTACAAACAACTTCATCCTTACAGAGAGTGGGTGGCACCCATCTTTCAACACATTCTCACCCCTAATCTGTCCAACTCTATCCCAAGAGTAAACTGATTTTCCAAGTCTTTCTTCAACAAGTAAGCTCTGGAACCAAAGAATTAAACTGCTTCAAACTCCATATGTCCAGACATTTTGGCTCTAATATACCTTGAATTAGGCTCCCTATAATTTATCTCTCTCTCTCTCTCTCTCTCTCTCTCTCGCTCTCTCTCTCTCTCTCTCTGTCTCTCTCTCTCTCCAATGCTTTCTCTCCTCTCCCTCAAGAGTACATAAATTTGCAGTTCCTTGTCACATTGGACAAGACACACTACAATTTTATTCTGCTCCACTTATTCTATCCCATGACTCTGAAATGTTTAAGCAGATATATTATATTGTTATGTGGGAGCTACACAGCATAATACGGCCTCTGAGACCCTTCTATAATCATATCTTGTTTAAAGTGTTATTATCCAGTCATTGAATTAAACTTTAGACACTGTATTTTACATTTAATATGTGTACTGGGAAAATACAACTGGAGTGATTTGAAGAATT
This sequence comes from Paralithodes platypus, assembly GCA_032716605.1. Classification (NCBI taxonomy): domain Eukaryota; kingdom Metazoa; phylum Arthropoda; class Malacostraca; order Decapoda; family Lithodidae; genus Paralithodes; species Paralithodes platypus. Next base: position 7,757,359 of record CM064579.1, read on the forward strand.
GCTTGTTGTAGCAATAGAGTCTGAGGTGTAAATACAAGATCATCAATTTCTACCATCTACAGCAGAGTTGGCGGGGGGGAGGGGGGGGGGGGGGAATGTGGAAAATTGTCATGGTGGAAGTCTAAAAAACTCGCCACATGTAAGCAGGCATAGTCCTCCACAAGACTACCTGGTTCTTCAAATAAGAACTAATGTTGCTTTCCTTTTATTCGCTCATGCCCATGTGGTTACGGTGTCCAACTCTCCCAAATATACCTGAAGTGAGTGGGTTTAAATCCTGGTCAGGATACCTGTCTCCAAACCTGTCCGACATTATAATTAGATATGCATACGGGTTTCTATAATCAGGGTATTGACTATGTAGCCTACACGCTAGAGCATACGCCAACGCTAGACCAAAAGTCATGGCAATTTTATAAATCCTCAAACGACTGAAATGAACCCACGTATATCATTCGATTGCGTTCGGGATAGCTCCTCACACTTAAAACCAAGGTTTGTCATAAACTAGATCATTGTGAACATTATAATGGTTTGGAAGAATCTCTCATAAGATGTCCTAGTTTCCCCTCCAACCCCTCTACTGGTGACCCCCCCCCCCCCCTCTACCCTCAGCTCAACTGCCCCAATAATAAATTCAATAACAATAACGATAAACAAACCAATACCATTAAACGCAGATCGGGTCGTTCCCCAAGTTAGCTCATTGCATGATAAACCATAGCAATACTTCATTATTGGTCCACTTAACTAGTTACCAATATCTAAATGATCTCGATGTATTTTGGGTACATTTGCTGTTGGCCTATGCGACCTATTATACGAATAGGAAGAGGTTCTGTGTTACATAAACCAAACACTCCCAGACACCAATTACAGTTGCAGTGCAATACACACACCTAAGGCTCTCTCTCTCTCTCTCTCTCTCTCTCTCTCTCTCTCTCTCACACCACACACTTCCCCCATCTCCAACGCCTCAGGTCCAAGCTACACCGCCTCTCTCTCTAATTCAATTACACCGCTACAATCGAGTTATAATTGGTAGCGAATAATTTTGCGGTAATTGTAGAACACCCAAACACCAACGTTATTACTAATTCACCGCTCCTGTTAAGTGGAAACACAAGTATATGATCGTGTACCCGATTATGTATAGATGGCATAATGACAGAGTGTAAAGTTTACCACAATACATTTAGACAGTTAAATATTTTCAGCCTTTATTTTTCAATTCAACTGGATACTCATTATGACATGGAAAGTCCGAATGCAGAGATATCCTGCTTAATGGGGATCGAGGTAGCTGATTTTTCTCCCTCTTGTTTAGTCCCTTTAGTTTTTAGATTTTAAGATGTTTGTTCCAATAGTTTAGCGAATTTAAGACTTTCCCCCCTTTTTTTTTTTTTTCCCCCCCCCCCCCCCCCTTCCCCCCCCCCATTATTCCTTAGTCAATATAAGCGTGTTCGTGTCATTTTTAGCTACCGAGTTTTTTCCCCCTGGCGAGAGATAAGCGAATCTACAAAAGTTTACAATAGTTAAGAATAATTTACGATTGTAAAGTTATCTCTACCCATGTATTAGCATCATTATTCCAAAATTCAGACGCAATATATTATTTTATAAGATTTAATGGATCTAGTGAGGCTACAAATACTTAAATTATTATAATATAGAACATAAATTCTATGAGAACAGTATTTCCTCCTGGTATGTTTAACATTGTTACCACACTTATTTATTACCCACATATAACTGCTCGTTTTTATTTATTAATAATATATGAAACACCTTTTATAACGCATGAGTCATATGATCAGAATCTACATTTGAGCATTTGTTTTTTTTTTTGTAGACCATGTTTTTTTTTTTTGTATTTCGATGTGATTTTTTCTTACTCTTTTGCTTTTTCTTTCTTTTAGCACAGGAGCAAGAAACACAGCATAACCCCGTTTGCCATACATATAAAAGCACTTCCACATCCTAAATTTTTTAGTAAAGGAATTGTTAAGAAGTATGACCTCCGCTCTAGTCGTATATTTTTTGCACTTGTATGAATTGTTTATTCTTGCCTCCACTTGGGAGGTCGCGTACGAGCAATTTTAGAGAGTACTGGGTTAAGTTATGCATATATCTGTCTAGAGATGTTACAACAATGGGGTAAAAATAAATAGATTGAGGAAGGCCTCCCATAATTTAATTACAAAGCAATCAGTCCCAAAGAGATCTCGCTAGCATGTTTAAGAATGCAATCGTCATGAGTCTATAACAGCTCGAGAGTACAATTTTACAACAATCGTGAGATAATAAATTTTGTCAATATAACTGACCACACCGATACGATGGAGGGAAATTAATTGTCATAAATACTTAATTTCTTCTTGGGAGGTTAGAGACAGGGGAAGAATGTAGAATAGAAGATTAGGCTGCCACCTCCTGTTGGAGACCTTGTCTTTTAACATGTTCATATTTCAGACTGCGCGCACTTTAAGGTTATAGTGCAATCAAGGCTCTGCGCGAGCAAGAATACAGTCTAGCACGAGGGGGGGAGAAAAAACCAGTACATAAAAAATAAAGAACACAGACTACAGAAGCCCCCTTATTTTACGATACCAATTGCTACATAATAAAACTGCACTCATTGTAAAGTTCTAATGAAATACATTCTATACTTATATGTGCACCACCACTGGTTGGTAACACCTTTACGTGATGTATTTTTTATTATTAATGCGTGTTCGTTTAGCACTGAGTTCTCCCCACATACATACAGATAACATAAATCCTTAAGATAGATACAGTATATCGTCTATTTTTCTATAGTTTAATCAGACTGACAATAACTATATTAAATACGCCGGACAGGGGTGAATATAGTGCATCCATTGAAATATCGGGCGTGGTTATTAATTAAAGTTTATTGGATTTTCTGGCATGTCTGACATTTAGGATGTTTATGCGATCCCGAAAAGAACTCTACTGAGGGGAAGTGATGTCGTTATGTTCTAGAATATCTGCTCGAATGGTTTTATTTAAGTGGTCCCTCATAGGGATGCGGGGAGGAAATTCTCTCTGGATTCCAAGCTATTGTAGCGCCTGATGTACCATACAGACTCCACTTCACTAAATGAAAAAAACAATAAATATAATTAAACAAGTATTCTACACGATAGCGGGGTTACCCTTATGCGTGCAACAAGGTCCATTTTACAAGCCGATATTTCTTCTATAATTGTTTATTTTCTATATTGTTGTTGAAATAGTTAAGTTTTTTTATCTGGCATCAGTTTATGGATATGTTTTTATCTTCGGGGCTTATCCCATAAACATTTAACCAACATATAGTTTTATATAAGTTTCAGTTGGTACTGTTCTTGTCTCATTTTTATATTAAGTGTGGAGGTGCGTTTTTTGTTAATTAAATTTATGGTGGTTTTCGTTTAGATTCTCTTTTTTGTTATTGTTTCAAAAGTTACAACTATTTCCCCTCATGAATAAACATTTTGAACTGAATGATTTTCTATGACAGTGACACACTGACGTCGCCCAGAATATCTTCGATAATGTACAATTTGCACTTTGTGGGTCATATACTGGGGAATGGTACAACATAGCTGTTCATAGTTAGATGATTTGTTATTCTGAAGTTTGTAGTTGTTGCACAGTCATAGCGTCTATTTTGATATCCTTAATTTGGATTCGTAATCTGTTTTATTCGTATGTTAAACATATAGTGCCATTGCTGTTATGAATACTTTGTGGATCATATACATTACACTATGGTCTATACATTACTTTTTCTAAGACAAAGATGCTATAATCTTTATATGTTGCTGTCTGGCAATGTTCATAATCGTTTCTATCATTTGCATGTGCAGGATTAATATGCATAGAGGAAAACTCGATCTATAATACATGGGTAATAGTGTGGGAGGAGAGGGGAAATAGGTAATTGACAAGCGGGTACAGGAGGGAAGCCAGATGAGAAGTACTTCAACTCCCTTAGTTGCCCCCCATGGTGGATATAGACTTGCAAACAACACCTACTCCAAATTATTCTCAATATCCTCTATACATAGTTCCCCTAGTATCTCCACATACATATGGTATTACATCACTAAATCTTCCATTTGGGGGATTGAGGTCTACAATCTGTTTGCCCCTAGTAATCTTAAACTGTTTAATCAGATGTATGCTGTGTCAACTGTGAGTGATGTATACAATGTGAGGTGGGATGTGAGAGTACCATATTAAGCTTTCTCACAATTACAGTTTTTCTCCTTTTTCTTTAGAGTGTGATTTGACAACAACTGATACAGTGCACTTTTACTTTCACTCCGATTGTCTCACTCTATTGCTGAAGTTCCTTCTTCACACACTCTATGTTTTACCTCCAATTCCACTCTGCTTGTTTTTAGATATTAAAACACTCTAGTTGTTCCAATATTTATCAGCTCACATCTAGATCATATGCTTTTACACTGTTACTTTTATTGACGTTCAGTTTCTTCCACAAATTGACTAACTGCAGTTTTTGTCGCCACCAAATGTGTCATCAGCGAACAGAAAACTGATTCACTCCCAATCTTACCATTCTAAATTTCTTCCCATGTTTCCTTTCACCTCCTCACCCACCATTAAACATATAAATGGTGACATACACAACTGTCAAAACCTATTACAAAAAAAATATCACCATTTCTATTTCATGCTCTGTGTTAAAAAATGCTAAAATCGTTTAGTAAACAATAGTGTTGCCCCCCAGGGTACAGAAATCGGTGACTCATATAAATATTTTCTCCCCAGACTTGATTTACACCTTGCATCTGGGTTCAGCAATCTTACATTATCAAACACTATAAAAATCATTTTATTTACATTTTTATAATGTACCTGGTTCCCTCCCAGGGTTGGGTCAATGACACAGGGCCCCTCCCGGTCGTCATCATGCGACTGTGTCAAGAGCATTGCAACGTCCCAAAGCTGATAGTCGGTGCAGCTTTTCTTTAGCACTATAAGGGGACTTCACTCTAACATCAATTCTGTACACCAATTTCTTCAAGCAGAATCCCCTACTCTCCTTTTTTTGACAGAGACTCAAGTAACATCCACATCTGACACGTCTAGATTTAATTTTCCAGGTTATCAACTGCTCCAATATTTCAGACCTAAAGGAGGTGTATGTTGCTTCGCAAAATCTGAAATTGCATGGAGGAGATTACTAGTTTCAATTGTCCCTATTTTGATTATTCTATATACAAATTAATTTCTGCTGGTAAATTTAAATACATATGTTGCATCTACCGTTCCCCAAATACTCTCCAGAGCAAAGTCTTTTTGATTCTCTGTCCTCACAACTCAGTGTCCTCAACTTAAATGCTTCTTCTGAAATCACTGTGTTGGGTGATTTTAATGTCCATAATGTTGAATGGCTCACTCATTCAGCCAGGACTGATGATGCTGGTCTTGAATGTGAGCTATTTGCAGACTCATTTAATCTCACTCTACTAGCCAACCAACCCACCCGTGTACCAGATAATCCTAATCATAAATTCCCACCTACTGGACTTATTTTTAACAACCAATTCAGACAATTATGATGTTACAGTGAGGTCCCCGCTTGGATCTTCTGATCACTGTCTGATACAGGCCACCTGTCTATCACCTACCACACCTTCCCACTCTGAACCTGTTTTGGTGACTAAATGGCATTACGATAGGGCAGACTGGGAGGGTCTTCAAGGTTTCTTTATTGATATTCCCTGGACCTCTTTCTTTTCTAATGATGCACACTCCACCTTGAGCCACATACAAGATTTTGTAAACATTGGAATGGAAACTTTTATTCCTCATCAAAAGTACCAGTAAAAGATCTAATTCACCTAAATGGTTTGGACCATAATTGTGCTAGAGTAACTGAACAAAAATCAATAGCCTACAATGCATACACAAGATCAAAAACACATGAAGCCTTTAATTACTTTAGAAACATCAGAAATCATGCCAAAACTGTATTAAACCTAACTAAATCAAACTTTCTCCACAAGAGGCAAATAAACTTCTAAATAATCCAAATGATAACAAAATATTTTGGTCTACTCTTAACTCATTTAAATCCAACTTCACTACTGCTTCATCCATTCCACCATTAAAATCTCCGACTGGCAATCTTGTAAGTGACCCACGAGGTAAAGCTAACCTTCTTGCGGATATTTTCTCCACCAACTCAACCTTAGATGAAATAAATCAAGATGTCCCTGTACTTAATTTTAAATTCGCCTGAAATTCCCTCACTTAAGATCCACACCAGACATGTCAAAACTATTTTGCAGAATCTCTCGGTAGATAAGGCTCCTGGTCCAGATGAAATTCCTCCAATAGTACTTAAGAATTGCTCCTTGGTGCTCGCTCCTGTATTGGGCAAAAATTTTCCGTCTGTGTACTCATACCTCATGCTTCCCAGTACCCTGGAAAGAAGCAAACATCCATCCAGTTCCTAAAAAAGGTGCCTCTTCAGATCCATCAAACTACAGACTAATAGCTATAACTTCCACTCTTGGTAAAGTCTTTGAAATTATATTAAATAATCACATAATTAAGCATCTTGAGAATAATAAATTAATCAGTGATAGGCAATATGGTTTTAGACGAGGTCGATCAACTGCAGACATGCTTTGCCTTCTTACGCATCAAATCAACCAAGTACAGACCAACATGGTGAAACACATACAATAGCACTGGATATATCAAAGGCATTTGATAGAGTCTGGCATCAATCCTTATTGTCGAAGATGTCACACTACGGCCTTGCATCATTAGTTCCACTAATTTCTTCTTATCTTCATAACAGAAAAATACGTGTAATGGTAGATGGCCTTTATTCTCAATTTCACTCAATAAATGCTGGTGTTCCCCAGGGATCAGTTTTGGCCCCAATTCTGTTCCTCATTCATATCAATGATCTCATATCTACCACTCATAATACAATACCTTCCTACGCAGATGACTCAACACTCCACAGTTCCTTCACATTTACCCAATTCTTTCACCCAACCCGATCTTATAAATTCAAAAATAAACACTGCAATTTCTCTGAACCAGGACCTTTCTAGAATTAATGGATGGGGACAAAAGAATCTAGTTTCCTTTAATGCACAGAAAACCAAGTACATTCAATTTTCTAACCGACAGAATCTCACTGACTCCCCTATTTTGTAATGATGTAAATATTCCCACTTCCCCTAGTATTGACATTCTCGGTGTAACATTAACTACTAACTTGAGCTGGACACATTATGTTAGAAGCATTGCTAAGAATGCCTCTAAGAAACTGGGACTCCTGTACAGAGTTCGAGAATTCTTCACTGACGAGCAGTTGGCCGTGATATATAAAAGTCATGTGCGTTCTCAGATGGATTACTGTTCACCTCTGTGGGGTGGAAGGGGAGTGGTTGCATTGAGGCAGTTGGACAAAATTCAAAATAAAGCTATTAGATTAATCAATAACCCTGCAATCACACAGGACCTTCCTACATTATCCATACGAAGAAACGTTGCATCCCTTGCATTATTCTACAGATATTTTCACAGCAATTGTTCCGAGGAACTTGCTTCAATTGTGCCGCCTCTCCACATCTTTCCCCGTAGAACTAGGGCAGCTGAGAGCGCCCATGAATTTACACTTTCTCCTCCACAATGCAGAACTTCTGCTTATCAGAATTCATTTATCCCCAGAGCTACTACTCTTTGGAATTCACTTCCCTCGAATTGCTTTCCACAAACTTACAATCTACAAATGTTTAAATCCAGTTGTTACAAACATTTTATGAATGGAGGATGCCTTTAGGCACATGGACCTTTTTGTTTTATCTGTGTTTTTCCTTCCTCCGTTCATTGTCGCTTAAAAAAAAAAAAAAAAAAAAAAAAAAAAACATTGCTTCACGGTCCACACAATCATACGCTTTTTCCAAGTCCATAAAAGCCCAAAATATCTCCTTATGCTTCTCTAAATACTTCTCGCATAACTGTCTTACTGCAAACATCTGATCCAGCACCCTCTTCCCCTCCTAAAACCGCACTGTTCTTCTCCTATTGCAACTTCCGTACACTTTATTATCCTCTCTATCAACACCCTGCCATACAGCTTTCCAACCACTGACAATAAACTAATACCTCTATAACTTGAATACTCCTGCCGATCTCCCTTCCCTTGTACAACGGCACAATACATGCACTCTTCCAGTCTATTGGTACCATTGACACAGCAAAGCACACATTGAAAAGTCTCACCAACCAATCTATTATCACATCTCCACCCTTCTTTATACACTCCACAGCAATACCATCCCAACCTTCTGCTTTTCCCGCTCTCATTTGTTTCACTGCTTCTTTCACCTCATTTTCCTCAATCCTTTCATTCATTCCCTGCCACCTGGGTGGCCTGGGTAACCTATCCATCCACCTCTGCTTCAATCACTGCTTCTCTTCCATCTCTTGTATTTAACAAAGATTCAAAATACTTGGCATATCTTTTCCTCACTTCAACTGGTTCCACTAGTAATTCTCCATTTTCATCTTTCACAGACTCTTGCCCCTTTTGTCCTCCTTTCCTTACTTTATTTACCTCCTTCCAGAACATCTTCTTTTGTTCTTCAAAATTCTCACTCAGCCTTTGGCCCCACCTTTCGTTTGCATCTTTTTTCGCTTCTCTAATTTTCCGTTTTGTCTCTCTCCTTTTCTCCTTGTACCTCTCCCATACCTCAACACTACCATCCTGTAAAACCCTCTCAAAACACTGTCTCTTCTCCTCAACTGCCTTTCTCACCGTATCATTCCACCACTCGCTTCCCTTCCTGATACCTCTGCCTCCTACTTACCTTTTGCCGCATACTACCCCTGCACTTGCTTTCACTCCTTCCTTAAACTGTTGCCATTCAACCTCTACTTCTCTCTCTTCCATCTCTCTCACTTCCATCCACTTTTCATTTAGTCTTTCCTTGTACTCCCTCTCTTTTTCACTCTTCTCTAACTCACTAACTTTTATTACCTCTCTTACTTCACGCCTGTCTCTTATTCTCCTGTAACTCTTAACTCTTAGCTTTCCCTCCACCAGGTAATGATCTGACATACCCTCCGCCTCACCTCTCATCACATTCACATCCAGCAGTCTACACAATCTTTTCCTTGTCACCAGCACATAATCCATCAATGCCCTCTCTACAATATCTCCCCTCACAAGTCTATGACAGGTGTACTTGTGTATACGCCTTTTTTTGAAGAACGTATTACCTACACTCAATCTACACTCTTCACATACATTTTTCAGTCTTTCTCCACTCTCGTTTACACCATCCACACCAAAACTACCGATGACTCCCTCAACAGGCTCATTTCCTACCCTAGCATTTAGGTCCCCTAAAACTATAACATTTTCATTTTCATCAAACCCTTGTAGACAATCTCTCAAATCCTCCCAGAAACCCTCTACCTCGTCTAACTCTCTTTCACTTCCTGGTCCATACGCACTTACAAAAACCCACCTTTCACCCTTAAACCGCATTCTCACCCACATTTGCCTTGATGACACCTCTGTCCACTCTTTTATAAACTCTCTCAACTCCTCCTTCACAATAATAGCCACTCCTTCTTTCCCTCTGACTCCCTCGTCTACTCCAGACTTTCTACCTATCACGTTTCCAAAATCCACTTCTCCCTCTCCTTTCATCTTTGTTTCATTCAGTGCAAGGACAGCATACATCCTTCTTTCAAATAACCTTCCAATATCCTCTCGCTTCTCATTCGTACTACATCCACGCACATTCAAAGCTCCTACTCTTAGGGTCCGGGACCACGAACGCGTTCCCTCGCCCCCATCTCTGTCTCGTCTCTTTGGTAGATTTATTTAAGGGGAGAAGGATACCAGGCCCCCCGCCCCCGATCCCCTTTAGCCGACTTCTACGTCTCACCGGAGAAAAGCGGTGGTGGAAATTTCTCACCCCTCCACCACAGAGGAGGCTACCTGCACCAGAAAGTGGCGGGCGTTGGGATCGCCGCATCCCTACGCCATTTGAAAAAAAATAGAGATGCAGAAGGATGAATTTAAGATTATTTTGTTTACTAAGTCTGCGTAGGTGAAGGTATGTGCTCTACCCAGTGCCCTCCAGTTTCCAAGCTTTGACCTCACCCTACATTAAAAGTCAACTACGGACGTTGGTGCCTGCCGCCCGTGAACTGCGAGTCATTAATTATGTAAACTATATGAGAACCAGTTTTATTTTCCCTTAATTAATGTTTGGCTTCTACAGCAGACGGCTCAAAGGAAGCCACTTGGGCTGCTGCATAAAAGGGGGTTTATTATATACAAAGTATTATTATTCTACTTTGGAAGCCACATTTATACAAAGATTTAGACCTAATTTTTGGCTGTAATACTTCACCCCTGGATGAGAGAGCAATCAGATGTATACTAATACTAATAATAATAATAATAATAATAATATGTTAATTTCCTCTGAAAAGTGGTTATTCTGCTTATAATTTAAAATAACAAAGTGTACATTAAGTATTAACTTCGGTATAAACTTAGATTGTACATATATATTCAGGTGCATATCTACAGTACATGCAATACACACATATATATATAAACAGTATATACTGTATATATACGGTATATATATAATATATATATATACTGACGTGGTGTAGTTGATTAAAGCGTCGGCTATCGTCCTGACGGTCGGCGGTTCGAACCCCAGAGAGATTAGAAACAAATATACTGTGTATATATGTATGTATACATATATATATATTTATATATACAATATGTATATATATATCTACACACATAAGAGAGAGAGAGAGAGAGAGAGAGAGAGAGAGAGAGAGAGAGAGAGAGAGACAGACCGACAGACTATGCAACACAGTATTGGAATACCGAGTAGTGTGTGTGTGTGTGTGAGAGAGATTCCGACCCAGAGAGGTATTTGTTGGAAGTGAAGGGGAAGGTAGGTAGGTAGGTTAGCAGGTATGTAGGTAGGCAGTATAAAATAATACAAACTGTATATGAGTATGAATTGCCCACATACATTTAGTTCCACTCCGTGATCTTATACATGGAAATATAATATGCCCGATTGAGTTATGAGTGTAGTTTCCTATGCAGTGGTTAACTCATCTGATTCGTCAACACATAATTGAAAGAAACCACACTCAAAATTAATTCATAATAATTTTACTTTGGTACTTATTACCGAAACTACCACAAATTATTTCTCAATTTTTGAAGGCTAGTATGGAATAAGGATCTTTGAAAGAACAAATCAATATAAGTTTCAACCTCCGGAAATACATTTTAATAAGTCGTGGGGGGGGGGTGAAGGGGGGCAAAGCCCCCCTCAACCCATTCTGTATCCCACTCAAGGCAAAACAAATTGTATATTTTCTCTGAAAATTACTTACACCTGAGATCGTTGGATAATGAGAGAAATAACATTTTCCAGGGATTGAAACTAATTTCAAATACTGTATAATGATGAAGACTACCTAAAACCAAAAAGAAAGACCATGGGAAAATGAGTGGTAGTTTCGGAAATATGTTCCTTTACTTTCATACATTGCATCACAACGAGGAACAGAACTTAGGTGAACAATTGTATGTGTATATGTTTTGTGTAAGTAGTCACCCATAACTAATGCAGGTCATTATGATTCTGCAGATGTGTTAACCCTTCTTGTCAGGTGACGTCCTTTTAATTTCATTCTGGCTACTATACACCATTCCATTCAGCTTATGAAGTATCTCTATCAATTATAAGGTTACAGACGATCTCAACCCTTTTAGCTACCACAAATTCTTCCCGAGATGAATGAAATCGTTTAAATGTAACCAGGTTCAAATAAAAAACACGTCGTCAGTCCTGATGTGGTTAAATCCCGGTGACTGCGAAATAGTCTCTTGTTCGATCTCACAGGCACACACCAACACATAGGGGAGGTGTGGCAGAGTGGTCTTGCCACTGGACTGGTAATCCAATGGACCCGGGTTCCAATCCCAATATGTCAATGGGAAGATATTATTGGGATGGAATTTGTGCTGTACCTAGTTTCAGTGCATTACCACAGCACCCCGAAATGCCCCCCAAAAATACCCTCATTGTTCCCGGATTAAAGAGCATTGTATGAATATTCCCATATTCAAAATATGCTACAGGGGGGCAATGCCTAGTGAGTTAATTGCTCAATAGGTGGCGTTCTGAGAGTGAGAGTCCGAGTCTAGGGAGTGAGACTGTGAAGCGCAGTGGCGGAGTAGCTTCAGAGATGGGATTGCTTCGAACCAGGGTGCTTCGCATGTCTCACTCCCTAGACTGGAAGAAGACCTCACAGGCCTCACCGTGTTCAGCGGTTGAGTGTAAAGGCTCTCAGCCTATGTCCGAGAGGGAGTAGTTGGAATACAAAAAAAAAAAAAAAAAATCATGCACACACTGACAGTCTTGGCTGAGTTGGTGATTTGAACCAGCAAACGAAACTGAACTTGGGGATTCGTTTGCCCTATCCCGTTACTTGTTTATTTATAAATATTTAGTATTATTTTATTAGTAATGATTTTTGAAAGGGGAGCTTGATATACTTTGGTTTCTTAACCCATTAAGTACCGGCGGCGTCTTTGTAATTGTATTTTAGCTACATTTAGACAATGCTTAACCCTCCTGGCCCGGGCCGGCTCTCCAAAGGACGGAGCTCGTATCCGGGCGATCTGGCCGAATATCAACAAAAGTAAACTAAGGTTAATCTCGCTTAATATATTACCTACATTAATCAAACATATATAGAAATGAGCGCCTTACCTTCCTGCGTAGAATGACATTGAGTAGAGCTCTCTAGCTCAACTGGTTCCGGAGTGATGGTGATGGAAGTGGAGGTAACTTTTTCCGCGTATTTACCTCGGCGCGTCCGAACACTCAACCGCGGCCCCGGCTACGACGCCGAGTTGCACTCGTCGCTCCACCCGCAATTATGCCGGGAACCGATTTGATAGAGTTTTATTGGTTATTCTGTCATTTATTATAGTGATTATGTTATTTTCATTCAATAAAGTTATTTACATGAACTTATTTGTGTCTCTGTCACTTATTACTTCGTTTTATTATTATTATTATGATCACTTTCACTGGACTTTGATAATTGATAGTGTCATTTCCCCTTTTATGTATTGTTAGGTAAGCTAATAAAATGTATAGTGTCACTGTCACTTGTTCATATTGTTATGAAGGCACTAATTATTACTTGTGTGCGTCTCTTTCACTTATACTTAGTTTTATTATTATTATACTGTCACTTTGACTGGCCTAGGCTTATTGAGTGTCATTTTCACTTATTTATTGTTATAAATATATATTTTAGTGTCACTTTCACTTGTTCATATTGTTATTGAAGGCACTTATTATTACTTATATGTGTCTTTTTCACTTATACTTAGTTATATTATTATTCTTAGCCTACATTTGAGTGTCACTTTCACTGTTGTCACTTTCACTTCAAAAGTTTATTTGTCATTGAAGCAGGTGCCAGCACACAGTCCAACTTGACACTCGAGGCATTCCCAAGTAGTTTTTGTGCTTTTGCGGGGTCTTCTTGTTGTGTGGCTGCACACATGGCACCTCTTCTGGATTCTGCTCTTACTACCTGGTGCATTGAAAGGAAGGGCGTTGAGCTGGTGCTTCCTGAAAAATTCAGCACACCCCGTTCTGTCCAGCTGGCCTGGTCCTTGTAGTGGCCTCCCTGGTGTACCCGCATGTTTAGCCAGGAGCTCAAGTATCACCTGCTTGTGGAACTTCCGCAGGGACTTGTACTTCTTGGCTCCTGCAGTCCTCAGACGGTAGATGTTGTACGCATTGAGGACCGACATATCTACCGTATGCAGGATAAACTTCTTGTACCACCTGCAAGATGTTCGCAGGCAGTCGATGAAGCCCATCTGCATGTCGGACTTGTCAACGAGACGCATGTTGAGGTTGTAATCCAGGACAGCAGCTGGTTTCTGGACGGGGTTCTTGGTTCTTTGGTCCACCTTCCCTGTGGCGACCATCTGGGCCTTGTGGCATGTGGTGAGGAGGTTGACCTTCCGCTGGTCATGCCAGTGGATGGAGAGGATGGGGCCACTCTTCTTGTGGAAGATGTCCGCCTTCTTCGTCTTGGTTGGGTAGCCTGGCATGCCCTTCCTCTTGCCCTTGACTGTGCCAACAGTTCCGGTCTTGCGGTCATGGAGGTACTTGGTCAGGAGAGATGTGTAGTAATTATCTGTGTAGAGGATGTGGTTTTTATTGAAGTGCCTCTCCATCATCTTCTTCACTACAGCGCCACCAAAACCAATGAGGGGGTCAGTCACAATTTCTCCACCCTTGTCGCTGTAGACTATAAAGTCCAGCACATACCCCGTCAAACAGTCGCAGAGGACAAAGAGCTTGATGCCGAAGCAGTGTCTCTTGGAGGGAATATACTGTCGGAAGTGCAGCCTACCACGGAACAGGACCAGAGACTCGTCGAGGCACATCTTCTGGAAAGGAATCAGGTAGGTGGTGAACCGATGACGTATCATGTCATAGAGCTTCCTGATCTTCCATAATGAGTCGGGAAGGTGGACTGCCATGTTGTTTGTCAGGTGGAGATACGAGAGGATGTCGAAGTACCTGTCCCTGGACATGTACTTGCCAAATGCTGGAGTCGTTATGATGTCGCCAGTGATCCAGTAGTCTGCCAGAGCGTGCTTCCTGATATGTGTCATCAGCATTGTGAGTGCCAAGAACACATATAATTCTGCCACAGGGACAGCTCTCCATGCCACCATCTTGGCACTGGTCTTCCTACCAAGAAAGTTAGCACAGATCTCATGATGGTTGTTGGTCTCCTCGACGAGGTATTCCATGACTTCATTGTCATAGAAGCCACAGAAAATTTCACTGGGGGTAGCAGCTGGGTCACAGGGAAATGTTGGTGACACCCCGGAACCCATCTGTACCTCGTCAAAGGCAGGACAATCTGGCTCAAAATCAGCCCCATCTGTCCACACAAACAGGTTGGATGCTGATGCTCTAGGATGTGGAGGTGCAGCAGGCACATGCCCTGGACGCCCTGGCACACGCCCTTGGCCACGTGGATGCCCTGCACGCCCACGCCCACGCCCAGGGGCAGCGGCATCGGCAGACTGACCACGTCCACGACCGCGCCCTCTCGCTCGTCTTGTCGGGACTTCCTCTTCCTCTTCCTCTTCCTGTTCCCGTTCCTCTTCCTCTTCCTCCTCAGGCGACGTCAGGTCATCTGGGGCAATGTTGGGGTCGTCAGCATCGTCTTCAGGAGACAATTCGGGTGAAGAAGTAACTGGGCGTCAGCGGTGTGGGGCGCGGGAGGCTGCGGGAGCTTCAACAATGGGAGCCTCGGCCTCGGGAGTTGGGCTCCTTTTGCGGCGAGCCGAGGGCTTCTCCGCAGCAAATAATGCTCTGCGGTGTGTTGAGGGCTGTGGCACACTAGTAATACCACTTGAAGAGGCCTTTTGGTCATCCTGAAGGAGAGATGAAGCCGAGGGCTGTGAGTGACCCATGCGGCGTCCCGGGTCAAGGCGTCGGGACAATGGAATGCGGGTGGTTGCTAGACCAGGGTTGGCGTCATTATCACTGTCTTCAGCTTCCCTATCCTTTTCTGCGGCTGCCCTGCTTGCTTTTTTAGCTGCACTTTTCACCAACGATTGTTTATAGTAATATTTGCCCACTTTCAAGGGCGTACGGGCAGGCAAAGGGGAAGGTCCTGGGCTACTAGGGCTAGGCCTAGGCTGACATAGCAAAGATGGCGAGGGGGTTGGCCTAGGTTCTAGCACACTTGGAAGTTCAATGGCACCTTCCTGAAACACTTCCACATCAGGATCATCACTACTGTCTCCCCCCTCAAATAAATCAACATTATCGTCGTCTCCAAAGCCAACGAAATCGTCATCTTCGCTTGCACTTATAAATTGTTCTTTGTCCACCAAGCTTTCACCACTGCTCTCTTCACTATCAAAAAGTTCTCGCTGTATAGCGCTATCACTCAACAAACGCTTAACTTTCTTTCGTTGAGCTTTCTTCTCGGTTGCAACAGGTGTTGAAGTTGCGAGCGGGGTAGCAGTGGGGCCCGCAGGAGGTTGCAGCGATTCAGACACGTCGGAAATCATTTTTTCAGTATAACTCGCTATGGCGGCCACGTACGAACTGATAACACTAGTAGTTGAGGCTTGGTGGCGCTGCGGTCGCTCCTGCAATGCAAAATTTGGCTGCGCGAATTTTGAAGCACGCTTTCAAGCACAGGGATTTAAAATGACACCCGGGCACCTGCCCTTCTTTCGTGGTGTCATTTTAAAATGACACCCGGGCTGGAAGGGTTAAAGCTTAGGAAGGATATATGGTCGCTAAAAGGATTAATATTGAGGTAGTCTGTAGTCGTTTAATGGGTAGACGTCTTTCCTAAGCTGACTACAATTGTCTAATAGTTGCCAGCTTATAATGAAAAGGACATTACCGGAACTTGTATGGGTTGAAGCTTGCAATTTGTTTATACTTATTTAATTCGTCAATGCGTAGATCTGCACTGTGGAAA
Organism: Paralithodes platypus; assembly: GCA_032716605.1. Classification (NCBI taxonomy): domain Eukaryota; kingdom Metazoa; phylum Arthropoda; class Malacostraca; order Decapoda; family Lithodidae; genus Paralithodes; species Paralithodes platypus. Next base: position 7,773,979 of record CM064579.1, read on the forward strand.
GGTTTCAGAATATAAACAAATTGCGTACTATAAATTGTCTTATATAAATCATCACTCAATGTTTTAGTTAAGGATCTGTATGGGATGAGCAACTCTATTGCTCATAAGACTTTCAAGGTCACAAGTCGTCCCCTACATCCATAATTTCAACTGTAATTATCCCTTTAGTCTTTAGTAAATATACACTCAGGGACATAAATTATGGCCTTAGAGAGAGAGAGAGAGATAAAGACAGAGACAGAGAGAGCGAGAGCTAGAGAGAATAGAATCTTCTCATTACTTCTTTACCTAATATTTACATTTCGCAGTCCGTTTATGTTATTCAAGGGTTAACATTGGGCCAGGATTTGTGTCTTTGAGTGTACTTTATCATAAACTCGCAGACGTGACCTGATAATATCTTGGTGTTGCCACCATAGAATAATTATATGGTATTATATTGTAGTGTATTGTATATACTCAGGCACATAAGCCTATAGCTGGGGGTGGCCGAATATAAAACAGAGCCCAAACAGAAACAACATTGAAAGTTCCAGTTCTTAGGGTCCAGGACCACTTTCGCGTTCCTTCGCCCCTTACTCTGTCTCATCTATTAGGTTCATTTTACAAGGGGCGGAGTATTCCTAGCCCCCTGCCCCTTGAACACAAAGTTGGACAATAAAAGAGAGAGACAAAAACTGCTTAGGTTGGGTAGAGGATGCCAAACCTCACTCTGGATAGGACCAGCCCTCGCCCACCATAGACTACTGTGAGAGAATACCAACAACTCAATAAATACAGTCAGCATCAATATTAGTCTTCACTTGTAGTGTTAAGTATGAATAAAACATTATTGTGTCGAATGTGGCCTCTTTAGGAAGATTGGTGATGACGGCAAAACTTCCAGAGCCACCTGTTTCAAACTGTTCAGATTGTGTAATCCAACGAGTTTCGAATACACAGACTGGAGGAAACCTGTATCTCCAGGGTGTTACGACCGGGGCTACGAATAAAACAAGGGCACTTAATGATTGGACTAGTAATAGGGCACTATGCAACAACGGTACGCTAGATCCAAACCCTTGAACTTATATGCCGGCTAACAAAAACACCTATACCCTCCAAAGTTAATCTGCAATAACGGGGTATCCTTAACTGGGCATAAATGTACTCGACTTCAGGCTAACCCACACTGGTATAGCCTGATAACAAACAAGATGCAAGTTACATTAAAATGCACAACAGGGAAGCTATGGAAAGATCAATTAAATCACTGCAAGATTTAATACAATAGAAAAAGATGCTTCCATACAGTTACTCTAAACAACAATAAACTCTTCACTCCTATCTGAAAGAAAGTGAAGTCTAGTCCTACAGTATAGACCTGGAAACTTCTGAAGAAAGTCTGGTGCTCATAAGATGCTCGTATCTTAAATTATATAAAGGCAGGAGGCAGGACACCATACGTGTAGACTGAATACACTAAAAGATAGGACATATAATGTTAACTGACACGGAAATACTATAAATGCGCAACGCAACAGCAGTAATGCTCAATACTAAAAGAAATGCTTCCTCATCAACGAAACAGTCTGCTATGGTTGTGCAACTCAACAACAACCTAGACTAATAAATGCCGTGAATAATAATGCATACATATCATAAAGAGCTCATGTCCTAACTAGTATCTGCTCGGCGAATAAAGTCTAGCTGGGATATCAAGGTTAGGAAACTGTGGCTGAGCAAGCCTGGCTCATAGCCTAGCGTTGTCCTTAAGGCGGTATGATTAAAGTTACGTTAATGACGGGATGCTCTCTTGGTAGATCCAGATCTCAAGTATCTGGTTCTACCCTGGCGATCCCTCAAAAGTCAAGCAAAGAGGCAGCACTGTGTTCTAAGGTAGTAGGCAAATGCCCTCTTACACCACGATGCTGCACTCGCAAAAGGCACAACCAAAAGGACAACCTAGGCTACCACAGAACCCGTCAAAGTCGTGTAGGTATAAGCAAACCATACACACATTGCTGACAACGACAACAGAAGCCTTATCCCAGTCTAGCATTAAATAACCCAGCAGAGCACTAAATCAATAATGGAGACACACACCGAGTTCTTAACCTCTACTAACTATGAACCCTCAAACCTATTCTAAGTACATGTAAATATCTCAGAGGACGGCGCATGCAATACAATGGGCCAGCTATGGAAACCGTATGCAGAACCCAAGGGGATAAGTAATTGAATAAAGGTGAGGAGCAATGGAAAGGAAGAAGATCAGAGAAAGAGACAGTGGTAAAGAGGGTGATCGGGAGAGAGTATGCAAAGGGATGTTAGAAGCATGCACGCCAAGCCTGTCCTGAGGAGGGTAGCTCCTCGGGACCCACAGGATCTCACAAAGGCATGGTGGTCGGCCAATCACAGGCCGATATGTCACAAGGCAGCAGGCCTCTATGACGCGCCAAGAACCACCTGCCAATCAGAGGCGAAAGAAAGCCCGCGCGCGCGGGAAAAACTCCTCCGGGAGGGAGGAGGGAAGCAACACTCACTACCCCCATGCTGCTCGCTCGCTCTCTCTCTCTCAACTTCACTACAATGCATCTTATGTTCTACTCATGATATAAAATACTTCCCTTTGTCACAGACGAAAATAAAGACCACCACTGGACTGTCTGCAACAATGCAAGTACTATGAAAGAAAGAACAACATTCTCTGATAACTGTAGCCCATTTCACTGCCCTGGCGAGCGCTAGTGGCTAACGGGAGACGATTCTGCCAATGCTGGTAGGCATCACAAGGGTAATACACAAATATAAGGGTTATTGGTTAAAGGTTAATGTTCTTGGTCTATTTATTTATTTATGTATTGAAGGCACTGGAATTCTCGAAAAGGGGCTCCAGTCCTAACATTATTCTTGACTTACAGTGTGCTGGCTAAATAATCCAGAAGGGTTGATAGCCTCTGAAGTCCTATTATATCTAACTAATTTATGTATTATTGTTTTAGTTTCCTCCATAAACCTACTTCAACTTGAAAAAAACATTTCCAAGATCCCCCTTCTAGATAAATGTGTAAATTTTTGGTAGACAATGGTCTCTCCTAAATTACAGGCTCGCTATAGCTCGCCAGGAAATAATCAACACCATAATGGCATGAAAGGTCTTAACATTGACAAATTTATGGGCCAACAAGTTTTAAAATCGCCAAACTAATGAACCGAACGTCTTAAAATCTGAAAACTAGTGGGGCTAAACATGAGGATGAAGGGAGGCCAGAATAACCAACCATCGGGGCACCCCTTAACACCTTACGAGCGGCCTATGCGGTGTATTTATATGTACCGCCCAGCGGGGTGTTTTTAGCCAAAATAGGGCTGTTTACGTGATCATTTTCATGCCTAAATAAGACCCAGAACGTAAAACAAGTACCTATCCCTGAAAGGGCATAAACAGAGCTTTCGAATGACACCATAACGATCCTTTTATGATGGCTAGTTTTCTTGCAATAACCGTGCAACGCGAGTGCAAAAAGCATGTAATTCGGTACTTTCCCCATATAATTCAGTATGTAGCGAGTGAGAGAGGGAGGAGGGAGCTGAGATTCGTGTCAGTAGGTTCGCCGCGGTGGTCTGGAGCAGTCATACGCTCGCTAGTCTCCTGCCACCACTTGTCTCTCTCTCTCAGCAACATTACGTGCTGAAATTGCCACTCGACCTATGTCGAGCGCGCCACATAGTCCAGCTTTATGTAACTCGACTTATGTGGTGAGCCGCTAATTAAGGGTTAAAAGCAGGGTGCGTGTTGATGCATCCGTGAACTTCAGGGGAGATGGGTCGCTTTTCTGGTCACATTTCTCCCTCATGTTTAGCCCCATTAGTTTTGAGATTTTAAGATGTTCGGCCCATTAGTTTGGCTATTTTAAGACCATTCACCCCATTTTGTTGTCAATTTTAAGACCTTTCGTGCCATTTAGGTGTCGATTTTGTTCCTGTCGAGTGATAGCGAGCTTGTAATTCTAAATGGAATCGGCCTTCGGCCGGTACATTTTTCTATAGAAAAATGTACAAATTAATTTTGAAGGGGGGTCTAGGGGGTGTTTTTCTAAGCTTGATGAAGATCTGGTGAGGAAACTAAAAACTAAAATGCATACATGAATCAACAAACCAAAACATTAAAAAACAGTCACTACCCCCTTAAATTGTTTGTTAGCATAATTATATAATTATACTAAGTGTAATTTAACTCCAGAGCTAAAATGCCTATAATTAAATATAATTTGAGCTCGGATTCCAATGTCACATAATTAACATATTTTGGGAGAGAGAGAGAGAGAGAGAGAGAGAGAGAGAGAGAGAGAGAGAGAGAGAGAGAGAGTATATACGTGAGTAGATAAGTAACTACCCAGTGATAGCGACGTATGTAGCCATCAGTAATGAACTATCCTTGTAACTGCCTGTACAACCTTGTGCAAGTTACCACGACCTTTTGAGCACTGCTATAATGTTGGCAACACTTCTCAGCTTATATGAGACCCACTGAAGGGTGACAGAGCCAGTGTTGCCTCATCTTTGGAGATGGATAGGTGGTCTATCCTGCCATTTTTGCCACATTGCTTGGGACTGCTGGGGACTTCTATTACTGTATCCTACGGTACAGTACGGGTTTAATACAGCTTATTAATTCAAACAGATATGTCATTCCCATCAATAAAATTAACAATATTATGACATACAACAGTTAACCCGTTCAGTACCGGTGATATTATTTTCATAATTTTCTAGCTACTATTAGATAATTATATTCAGTTTCACAAGGGCCTCCAGCAATTAACAGGCCTCGAATTATTTAACATAACCGTTTTTACTATCACAGATCCTTCTTAAACTGCATAAAATAGCCTAAATATAGCTACAATAGAATGAAAAAGATGTCGCCGGTACAGAAGGGGTTACAAGTGTCTAGTTTGTAAAGATCAGTATTTCAACACGTTTTCTTTTCAGGCTCTTTGTAGAAAATGTTTAATTTTATGGGTATCTCAAGCTTTAGTTTGAATAATGACCGTCACAACATTGGCATACATGTATCTATACAACATTCACAATAACCCGTACATTACCGATGCCGTCCTTTTCATTTTATTATGGCTACTACTAGACAATTGTTTTCAGTTTCAGAAGGTCCTCCAGCAATTAACAGGCTTCGAATTATCTCACATAACCAGATTTACTACAACAGATCCTTCATAAGAAAGACGTCGCTGGTACAGAAGGGGTTAATCATTTACCAACCAATAAACCTGGTCAGTTGCATAGTGTCTGTTTATTGAAGGGTTTCCTATCATTATTACAGTGATGAACAGGGGACAGCGGGGCACAATTATGTATAATTCTAGCAGTGGCTCCAACTCGATTTGGGTATTAAAATTATTTCCGTTCATCTACTGTATTTACATCCTTACTTAAGGGGAGACTGACCGTTTGTTTGGTCTATTAATTAATGTATTCATATATTTTTTTAGTTTCCTCCCTAGACCTCCATCAAGCTTAGAAAAACAAAAACTAGACCCCCCTTCAAGATAAATGTGTACATTTTTCGGTACAAAAATGTCCAGGCCGAAGGCCGAATCTTCTTAAAATTGCAGGCTCGCTGTCGCTCGCTAGGAAAAAAATCGACACCTAAATACCTTGAAATGTATTAAAATTTAAAACGAAATGGGGCGAAAGGTGTTAAAATTGCCAAACTAATGGGCCGAGCGTCTTATAATTTCAAAACTAGTGGGGCTAAACATTAGTATAGGGAGAAGGGGGTCCAGAAAAACGGTCTTCCTCCCCTTAATGGTTTCTGGTGTATTACACCGGGGCATTTTCGTTTTAAATTATGCTAGGTTAGGTTAGGTTAGGTTGTTAGGTTAGGCTAATTACTAACTTAATTGCACCAAATCTTAAGTTCACAAAACATGAAATATGAAGGAAATCTAGGGAATTCAATACAAGTCAATGTTATAATCGATATGGAGCCATTGCTAGAATATTACTTGGTGTTTATCATTTACCAAACAGTAAACCTGGTCAGTTGTACAGTGTATGTTTGTTAGTTAAAATAGGACTTCAGAGGCTATCACCCCTTCTGGATTATTAAGCCAGCACACTGCAAGTCAATTACGTTTTTAGGACTTGAGCCCCTTATTGAGAACCCCAGTCCCTTGTAGTGTCTGTTTACTGAAGGGCCTCTAATATTACAGTGATGAACAGGGGACAGCGGAACACAATTAGAAATGTTGATTGCTGAAAATTGGAAATCGAAAACGGATACCCAACTAATTGCTCTCCGGTACAGTCACGGGCAACAGTTGTGTGATAACTTAATAAACTTAATTTGTTTTGTAATTCTCTAGTAAAATTAGTTCTTAAGGGGGGGGGGGGAGGGGGTTTCTGGAAATCCTTCTCCTTCATGTTTAGTTCCATTAGTGATCAGGTTTTTAGACGTTTGGCCCATTAGTTTGGTGATTTTACCCTCTTCTGTGTCAATATTAAGACTGTTTTGTCATTTAGGTGTCGATATTTCCCTGGCGAGCGATAGTGAGCCGGTAATTTAGGAGAAACCGGCCGTCGGCCGGGACATTATTCTTCCGAAAAATTTACAAATATATCTTGAAGGGGGGTCCTGGGTTTGTTATTTTAAGTTTGATGGAGGTCTAGGGAGGAAACTAGAAAATAATACACACATGAAAAAAAGTCGACCAACAAATGAACCATCCTGATGCCTTCGTAAACTCAATTGATATACCTGTATATCAATTGATATACCTGTATATCAATTGATATACCTGTATATCAATTGATATACCTGTATATCTATTGTTTTAAACATACTGTAGTCATCAACCCCATGAGGGTCGACTTTCTGCAGACTCCCGTTTTCTTATGTTCTAATATTATACAACTTAAGAAGGCTCTCTAGGAATGAACAGGGCAAAAACTAACTCAATTCATGATCTAGCTCGCACATGTTCTTCGTAAGCTGATTACATGCATCTAATTAAGTAACACCCCGTTCTTAACATTAATAATCAATTATAAACCATAATGCACTTGAATAAACGAATGAAAGCATATGGTCCTCCCGGGATTCGAACTCGGGACATAACAGCCAGATTAAACTGTCAAAACGCGTCATAATCCTCAAGGTGTTAACACACATTAAGTCTATATATTTAAGGGGGGATGGGCCTATATTTAAGGGGGGATGGGCCTATATTTATTTGTCATTTATAAAATATTTTTGTCATTTTTGTTTAGTTTCCTCCCTAGACTTCCATCAAACTTTAAAAGAACATCCATTAGATCCCCCTTCTAGATTAACTTGTACATTTTCAGGTAGAAAAATGTCTCGGCCGAAGGCCGATTCTTCCAAAATTACAGGCTCACTATCGTTCGCCAGGAAACAAATTGACATCTAAATAGCACGAAAGATCTTAATATTGACAAATACTGGGGCGAAATGTCTTTACATAACAAAACAAACATCTTAAACTCTGAAAACAAATTGGGCTAAACATGAGGGAGAAGGGGGGCCAGAAAAACGACCCATCTCCCCTTAAGATCTATTGAGCTTAATCTGGGGCATTTAGTCATATAATTATATCACAATGGGGAAATACAGGTGAAGCTGTAAATGGGGGGGGGGGGAGCACAACTTAAACACTGGTCTGGCAGCTTAGGTGGTCAACATTTACAATATTTCTGTTACCTAAACTCATCCAGCATCAGTCTAGTTTCCGATACCAGAGCCAAATAGTCCAGAAATGTTGCCAGAGAAATGTTGATCATCGAATGTTGACTATATGTAATATAGTAATTATATATTTGTAAATTTCATTAATCGATTTTAGGAGTATGGTTGGTTGTTGGAAGGAACATAATAATTGATATTGGTTCAGGAGTAATTTATCGAGAGGACTTCCCCTAAGTGGTTAAGGCCCCATTAATTGTTCTTTCCATTCACATATGCATAGCCTACGTGAGTTGCAGTTGGGATGTGTGTACATGCTTAGATTGATATGCAGGATTCGAAGTTGCATAATAAATCGTAGGCAGTGTCCACCAACCTTTAACTGTCTTCGTGGTGCGATGTATAAGGTGTTGATTTTCGGTGTGAGCATCCTGGGTTCGAGTCCACGGACTGCCACATGTGTTTGTAAATTTCATTAATCGATTTTAGGAGTATGGTTGGTTGTTGGAAGGAACATAATAATTGATATTGGTTCAGGAGTAATTTATCGAGAGGACTTCCCCTAAGTGGTTAAGGCCCATTAATTGTTCTTTCCATTCACATATGCATAGCCTACGTGAGTTGCAGTTGGGATGTGTGTACATGCTTAGATTGATATGCAGGATTCGAAGTTGCATAATAAATCGTAGGCAGTGTCCACCAACCTTTAACTGTCTTCGTGGTGCGATGTATAAGGTGTTGATTTTCGGTGTGAGCATCCTGGGTTCGAGTCCACGGACTGCCACATGTGTTTGTAAATTTCATTAATCGATTTTAGGAGTATGGTTGGTTGTTGGAAGGAACATAATAATTGATATTGGTTCAGGAGTAATTTATCGAGAGGACTTCCCCTAAGTGGTTAAGGCCCCATTAATTGTTCTTTCCATTCACATATGCATAGCCTACGTGAGTTGCAGTTGGGATGTGTACATGCTTAGATTGATATGCAGGATTCGAAGTTGCATAATAATCGTAGGCAGTGTCCACCAACCTTTAACTGTCTTCGTGGTGCGATGTATAAGGTGTTGATTTTCGGTGTGAGCATCCTGGGTTCGAGTCCACGGACTGCCACATGTGTTTGTAAATTTCATTAATCGATTTTAGGAGTATGGTTGGTTGTTGGAAGGAACATAATAATTGATATTGGTTCAGGAGTAATTTATCGAGAGGACTTCCCTAAGTGGTTAAGGCCCCATTAATTGTTCTTTCCATTCACATATGCATAGCCTACGTGAGTTGCAGTTGGGATGTGTGTACATGCTTAGATTGATATGCAGGATTCGAAGTTGCATAATAAATCGTAGGCAGTGTCCACCAACCTTTAACTGTCTTCGTGGTGCGATGTATAAGGTGTTGATTTTCGGTGTGAGCATCCTGGGTTCGAGTCCACGGACTGCCACATGTGTTTGTAAATTTCATTAATCGATTTTAGGAGTATGGTTGGTTGTTGGAAGGAACATAATAATTGATATTGGTTCAGGAGTAATTTATCGAGAGGACTTCCCTAAGTGGTTAAGGCCCCATTAATTGTTCTTTCCATTCACATATGCATAGCCTACGTGAGTTGCAGTTGGGATGTGTGTACATGCTTAGATTGATATGCAGGATTCGAAGTTGCATAATAAATCGTAGGCAGTGTCCACCAACCTTTAACTGTCTTCGTGGTGTGATGTATAAGGTGTTGATTTTCGGTGTGAACATCCTGGGTTCGAGTCAACGGACTGCCACATGTGTTTGTAAATTTCATTAATCGATTTTAGGAGTATGGTTGGTTGTTGGAAGGAACATAATAATTGATATTGGTTCAGGAGTAATTTATCGAGAGGACTTCCCTAAGTGGTTAAGGCCCCATTAATTGTTCTTTCCATTCACATATGCATAGCCTACGTGAGTTGCAGTTGGGATGTGTGTACATGCTTAGATTGATATGCAGGATTCGAAGTTGCATAATAAATCGTAGGCAGTGTCCACCAACCTTTAACTGTCTTCGTGGTGCGATGTATAAGGTGTTGATTTTCGGTGTGAGCATCCTGGGTTCGAGTCCACGGACTGCCACATGTTTTTGTAAATTCATTAATCGATTTTAGGAGTATGGTTGGTTGTTGGAAGGAACATAATAATTGATATTGGTTCAGGAGTAATTTATCGAGAGGACTTCCCTAAGTGGTTAAGGCCCCATTAATTGTTCTTCCATTCACATATGCATAGCCTACGTGAGTTGCAGTTGGGATGTGTGTACATGCTTAGATTGATATGCAGGATTCGAAGTTGCATAATAAATCGTAGGCAGTGTCCACCAACCTTTAACTGTCTTCGTGGTGCGATGTATAAGGTGTTGATTTTCGGTGTGAGCATCCTGGGTTCGAGTCCACGGACTGCCACATGTGTTTGTAAATTTCATTAATCGATTTTAGGAGTATGGTTGGTTGTTGGAAGGAACATAATAATTATAAACAGTCCCTGTCTAGTAGTATTGAGGCAAGGCCACCTAGTGGGGACCGCAAGGTCTGTGTGGTCTGAGTATATGTGTAACTCTGTGTAACTCTCTCTCTCTCACACACACACACGCTAGTACACTACTGTTCTAACATATATAATATTAAATTAAATAACTTGATATTCGTCAATTTCGATATAACCTATATTTAGTATTCCTCTCCTCTTCCTTTAATTAGTTTCTCAAGCAGTAATCGTTCTCTTCCACTCTCAGTAATTACTCCAAGTTCAGCCAAACATTGTAGACTCTCTCTGTGCCTTGTTTTATTGTAGGTCATTACTATAGTTAAGAGCTGTCCTAACTATCGTATTATTTGATTAGTTTACTTCAATTGACCACTTGAAGTTTCAGGCTATAAGGAAGTTAGAGTTATATACATCGATGATTACCAGAATAAACAACTAAAATACGTTCGTAGTACATTTATAAAAAAAGCAGCCAAATGAACTATGCTTTCTATCTATCATAAACCTATAATATTACTGTATTTCTGTTTAACCCTGGTGACCCGGGCTGCCTTTCCAAAGGACGGAGGTCGTATCCGGGCGATCTGGCCGAAAAACGTCTAGGCCTAGGCTACCGTATCTTTGTTATTTTAACTGCTAGAAATTTCCCACGCATCTATAAACGTAGTGCGGTTTTCAATCTGTAGACTGGCATTGAGTAAAGCTCTGTAAGTCAACTGGTTCAGTTGTGATGACGATTTCCGTGGAGCAAATGTTGCCGCGATGTTGACAATATCGGAGCTTTTCATACACTAATTTCGTCTGACGTCACAACAATAACATTGATCCGACGTCTCCTTATTGTTTTCGGAGGTGCGGTGACGCAACGATCGGCTTTGTTTACATGCGTCGGACACACGCGTTCAGACCAAGCTGAATAGGCTTTCAAGCTTACGGATTTTAACAGGACATCCGGGTTCCTGCCCATCTGCCGCGGTGTCATTTTAACATGCTGCCCGGGCCAGGAGGGTTAATAGTGATGTTTACAACTCCAACTTTATTATAGCTTGAACCAGGCAAGTTGTCAATTGCATTATTATTATCTACATTTTATAATGGTTCTGTCCAGAGTGAGGTTTGGCATCCTCTACCCAACTTTAGCCGTTTCTGTTGATTTCGTTTTCCTGTACTACTTTTCCAACTTCGGGGCTGGGAGGCTAGGAATTTTCCTCCTCTTGTAAAATTCACCTACTACAGGAGACAGAGAAAGGGTTGAGGGAACGCGAAAGTGGTCCCGGACCCTAAGAATTGGAACTTTAAATGTAGCGTTTGTTCGGGCTCTGTCTCGAGTCGGCCAACTCCAGCTATGGGGTATGTGCCTGAGTATACACATACATACCTACATACATACATACTTACATACATACACATGTACATACATACATACATACTATCATATATTTATTTCTATGTGAGTGAGGGAGACAAAAGGCAGGACTGCCTGTACCGAGCGCCTCCCCCAGAGTTGAAAGAGTGACAGGCCAATCTCATTAGTTTTTCCACTATCAAATTTGTGCTGCATTTAAGGTGTTTACTGATTCGATTTCATCCATGTTGAGGGGAAGTATTTATTTTCTGGACTCCTCCCTCATGTTTAGCCCCATTAGTTATAAAGCTTAAAGACGTTTGCTCCATCAATTCAGCGATTCTAAGACCTATTGCCCCATTTCTTTGTCAATATCAACGCCTTTCGTGCCATTAACCCTTCTTTAGCGGAGGCGGACTTACTGTAAGTCCGCCTCTAAAAATCTGGACTATGTGGCGGGGGCAGACTTGAGTCCGTGTGCAATTTTGGCGCAATATTGGCTCTGAGAGAGAGCCGAGCGGTGGGAGGAGCATAGGTTACCTCATGACCGCCCACCACCGTTGCGGCGGGCCTACTGACATGTACTCCACACTAATCCACCCTTTCTCCCTCGCTACACACGTAATTATGTAGCGAAATTACCGTATTTTAGCGATTTTGCCCTTCGCTTGCACGATCGTTGCAAGACAACCAGCCATCGTAGAAGGATGGTTCGGGTGTCATTGGAAAGCTCAATTATCGCCCTTTCACGGATAGATAATTGTATTACGCTCTGGCTCTTGTTTATGCATGAAAACGAGCACGGAAACAAGGCCATTTATGGTATAAACCCCCCGCTGGGCGGTACGGTCAAATATACTCCACCACCCGCTCTTAACACTTAAAGAGCGCGGCCCGACTTAAGTCTGTATCTAAAAAGCAGCAAGTTAGGAGCATTATTAAGGCTTTTAAAGGGTTAAAATCGAGTGTAAATGGCCGGGAGCGCAGCAGGCCACACGGCCGACACCCAGGTCTTACCGCCGCCCACTGACTCACGCTCCCTCTGTTCTCGAGAGGCCGGAAGTGTAGCCAGTAGTGAGTGTAGCTGGAAAAAATATGCCGCTATACGCTAAACTCCCATGTTGGTGGTACCACTGCATCAAAACGAGGAGTGCTACGTAGCTCGTTCTGGTCTCATTTTGAAGCTTGTAGCGCCTAGTTTTTTTGCCGAATACATTTCTTTTCATGCAGATACTTGATTGATCATTCAGGAGGGCCTGAATATGCCCAAAATAGCCCAAAAACCCCCGCTCGACGAGGGTTAAGGTGTTAAAGTGTCGATTTCTCTTCACCTACACACACACACCACACTCACCCACTATCTCTCTCTCTCTCTCTCTCTCTCCACCCATGTTCATCAAGCTCTCTTCCCCACTACCTACTCTAATAGACTTAACCCTTTCGCTGTGGGTGACGTTCTGGAACGTCCTGGCAAGTTACAGCAATTTCCAGGCTTTAAAAGCCTGTAAAAACCGTAAAAATCGAGTGTCACTGGGCGGGAGCGTGAGGGGCCCACCTCCGATCCTCAGAGCACCGAGCGGCTCACTAAGGTTGACTGTGTCTCGCGCGGGTCTCTCTCTGTGTCTCCCAATAGTGTAGCCAAGCGAGCGAGTGTTACATAATAGCGGGTTTCCCGCGTTTCACTGGCACCACTGCGGGTGAACCAGACCACGTACGGGGCCCGTTCTGGTGTCATTTTGAAGCTATTCTCGCCTAGTTTTCGGCAGAATACACTTCATTTAATGTAGATGCTTGATTTATCATTCAGAAGTGCCTGAATATGCCCTAAATAGCACAAACATAGCCTCAGCCAAAGGGTTAAATACTAATTACTTAACTCTTGATTCCACCCCGTTTCTCAGAAGAGTCTCATGAAAAATGTCTCCCTCTAAATGTTCATTATTGCTTAAGGGGGAGGTAGTTGCTTTTTCTGAATCCCCTTCTCCCTCATGTTTCGCCTATTAGTATCATGGTAGCGCCTGACGGGCATATTTACCGAAAATGCGCATCATTCCATGCTCTTTTTCATGCATAAGCAAGAGACAGAGCGTAATACAATTGTATATCCATGAAAACACGAGCTATCCAATGACATATGAATGATTCATGTACGACAACGGGTTCTCGTGAAACGATCGATCGTGCAACTGGAAATGAAAATACCCTAAAATTAGGTAATTTCCCCGGATTTATACTTATTTTGAAATCCACGTAGGTTGAGAATCGATACAGTAGGCCTTAGCAAGGTACCCTCTGAGAGTGCTGAACGCATTACCGAGGTAATCCTCTCGGGTATGGAAGAATAAATTCCATTTTCTTTCTCTCAGACTAATGCAAACAAATCTTGGTTTACTCACGCTTGTTCTACTGCTGTCCACAACAAGGAGGAAGCAATCAAACGGTACCGACGCCTTAAAACTCAAGAATCTCATTCTTCCTTTGTTTCTGCCCGGAATCAAGCCAAATCTGTTCTTCGATTTGCCAAGCACTTTTTCATCAATAATAAATGCACTGAACTATCCAACTCTAGTTATTCCCAAGCGTTCTGGCATCTAACCAAAAGCCTCTCCAACAAATTTTCTTCCTCGTCTTTCCCTCCCCTTTTCCACTCTGATGGCACAACCATCACTTCTTCCTATGACATAGCTGAACTCTTCGCTCAAACTTTTGCTAGAAACTCCACCTTGGATGATTCCGATGTTATTCCTCCCTCTCCACACCCCTCTCTCCTACTTATGCCTAATATCCTAATCTCTTCTAAAGATGTACTTTCTACCCTCTCTGGGCTTAATACTAAGAAGGCGTATGGTCCGGACGGTGTTCCTCCTGTTGTACTAAAAAACTGTGCTTCCGTGCGGACTCCCTGCCTAGGCAAACTCTTTCGTCTCTGTCTCTCCTCTAACGTCTTCCCTTCTTGCTGGAAGTTTGCTCTCATTCAACCTGTCCCAAAGAAGGGTGACCGCTCTCAACACTCCAACTATCGCCCAATTGCTTTCATCTCTTGTATTTCTAAAGTTTTTAAAGCTATTCTTGCTTCCAAATTTCTTAAGCATTTCTCTTCCCACAATCTACTCTCAGATCGCCAGTATGACTTCCTTAACCTCTGAAGTGCGCATGGGGGTAATTGGAAACGTCCCCCTGTGCTGACATATTTGAGGTGTTTCCGTCACTAAAATATTCATTGTGCCATTAATAGCATTAATACTTATCCATATGCGCCTATTATGGGTTGATTATAAAGGTATTAACCTGAAACAACAATAAAACGAGTGAAAACAGCGTTTGGATGGTCAAAATCGGAGATATAGCCCGCGAGTTGTATAATGTATGGGTGAGGCAATCTGCTTTCCCGCCAATTTCCCCCAAGGCCACTGAGACACAGTCGATCGATACTCTCTCTCTCTCTCTTGCACTCGCTTGCTATCAGTGATGACCACACCCTCCAATCGGATTTCTAATGTTAGCACGAAAATATACCTCAGAATAAGGGAATAACAGGGAAAATAGGTGATAACTGAAGGAGAGGAGGAAAGTGGGGAAGGAGGGGAGGTAGAGGACTGAGATTTTGCATGGCCCAGGGGCCAAAAAAAAAAAATTAAATACATTTTTTTTTTTTTTTTTCGATGTCAAAAGTTGATTTTTTTTTTCTCTGACTCTTAAGAGTCTCCCCGCAGTGCGCCGGGGGAACTCTTAAGAGTCTCCCCGCAGCTCCCGGGTTAAGGGCCGCTCTACTGGTGATATTCTGTCATATCTTACTAACTCTTGGTCATCCTCCTTTCGGGACTTCGGTGAGACCTTTTCTATTGCGCTAGACATAGCAAAGGCCTTTGATAGAGTCTGGCACAATGTTTTTATTTATAAACTACCCTCCTTTGGTTTCTATCCCTCCATCTGTGCCTTTGTCTCTAATAATTTCCTTTCCGGCCGTTGCATAGCTGCGGTTGTGGACGGGCATCGCTCACTTCCCATCCTATCAATTCCGGTGTTCCTCAGGGCTCTGTACTATCTCCCATTCTCTTTCTAATTTTCATAAATTATCTCAACTGTACCTCCAGTCCCATCCATTCATACACAGAGGACTCTACCTTACACTATTCAATTAGTTTTCCTGAACGACCCAGCCAGCAGTCCCTCAAAAACAAACGTAATGAAGCCATACAACTCCTATCTTCTGATTTAACTACTATTTCTAATTGGGGCAGTGAAAACCTTGTTGCCTTTAATTGTTCCATAACCCAATTTCTCCATCTATCTACCCGGCTGGAGATCTCAGTGGACTATCCCTTATATTTCAACAATACAATAATCAATCCTTCATCTTCTCTCAATATTCTTGGTGTCTCTTTTTCATCTGCTCTCACTTGGAAGGACCATATTACCAGTCTTGCTAAGGCAGCCTCCCCTAAGCTGGGTGTGCTCAATCGCCTCAAAGGTGCTTTTACCCCTGCACAGTCCCACCCCTATTATGTGCAACTCTCCAACCCAAGAGTGAAACATTACTCAGTCTTTCTTCTATTCAACAGCTGAGCTCTGGAACTCTCTCCCAGAATCAGTTTCCTTTTTGCTATGACTTAAATTGCTTCAAACTCCGTCTGTACAGGCATTTTTGCTCGAACGTCCCTTGATTTTGGCCCTGTCACTCTTTCAACTCTGGGTGAGGCACTCGCTACAGGCAGTTCTGTCTTTTGTCTCCCTCACTCACATAGAACAAACCAATATGAGAGAGGTATTTTCATTCCCATTTACCTCTGTAGTAATATTTGAACACATTATATTTGTTAATATGGAGTTTTCCATGTATCTTATGCTACACAAAGTTGCTACAAATAATATAAATATTTTAAGAATATATTAATCAGTCAGGAAGGAGTTGATGGTGATAAATAAATACTGAATTAATATTTAAAAGGCGGTTGTTGGCAGGAATCAACAGGACTAAGCCCCGCCCAACTTTGTTCAATGCCTAATTTTGATTGGCTAGCATCATCAAATCTTAAGCGGGAGTTTTAAATATTGTGTTTGTTTACTTGTAATATTTAATTAATCACAATGGGTGTTTGTGATGTGTCAATGTGTAAATTATCAGGGAAGAACAAAATGCGAGTTGTGTCTTTCTACCTGTTCCCTAGAAACATTACACTGCCAAAAATATGTCTAGAAGCGTGTTAACAAGACATAAATCTTGACTAGTTAAAGCTATGGCATTCAATATGTTTCATGCACTTTACACCCGAGTGCTTTAATGTTCACGTATCCCTCACAAGACTGAAGATAACCTTAAAGCCAAAAACTATAGTACCATGCACCCAGTCTAGCCTACTTTATGTCTTTCCTGGAATATACAAACAAACAGGAATGGAATGTATAGGACACTAGGAAGACATAGTGCCTTTTTATATAGCCTAGTATTATATTTCCACAAGTAATCCTATTTATTTAAGTAAACTTGACTTAGTTACATCATTGTGGCTAGAAAATATTGTATCTAAACAATTTTCCTGTTCTTAAGTCTATGTTATTTCTATCAATTAATCTTATGTGTCATACTTTGTATAACACTAAAATGTAATTATGTACTAAAGTCGTTGCTCGTATCATCTTACTGTTAAGAAATTAAATAGCTAGAAATATTAACCCATTGTAGAACTATCAAGCATATCACTTACACATTATGATAGATTGACTGTGTTCATTATTAATGAATGAAACAGAAGGTTTTCAACCTTAATTTGTATTAATTAGGGAGCCAATACAAGCTAAGCTTCCATGAGGAAAAAGTGGGCATGGCCTAACGCAGCCTAAGCGTAAAGTAGCCAACTCGTACTTTTGCTGTGTTATCATGACACTACCTATCCCTATAGAGTTCACCTTCCTTGGGCCTTAGTGCCCGTCCTGCCGCTGTCATGAGCAGACCGAGCCCGCCTGTTGTCCTTGCAATGCTCACTCTCTCTCATCGCTCATAATGACCTCAAAAAGGCAAATGTCCTTTGATGATAGGCACCGCAGGGGTGGCCAATATTCTCTCTCCCGTCATATGACGGTCACCGTCGGTTGAGGGTTAAAGACACTCGTTCTGTTAGTTTAGCGATTTTGAGACCTTTCACCCCATTTCTATGTCAATATTAACCCTTTGGCGCACGATGACTCGTTCAGAGTCAGTAGGTATTTTTTTCCTAGGCGCACGATGACTCGTTAAGAGTCATTAAACTTAAAAATATTCGCCAAAAATTAAGTTTTCGTCTGACGCGCGTCATATTTTGGCATAGATATTAATTATTACGTCTAGTTCAATGGATACAATTGGCAACCCCCTCAGTTTAACCGTTTACTCACGGCTGGCTGGGAAGGGAGCAGAGTACAGCTCAGTCTGTGTTTCGATACTTTCACGTTTATTCGTGTATCTCAGTAACTATTTGGTTTATAGTAATTCTGAAGTTACCAGTGGAATCCTCATTAAATTTCGCTTCCATATATGTATGCAAATCAAAAATGTTGCGGGAAATTTTTTGAGCTAGCGCGAGTTGAAGATAAGGTATTTACTTTTTTGTTTTACAATTCTTATTTCGGAGTGCCCCAATGTGGTTGTTTTGTATTTATTTTATGTGTTTATTCGCTTATCTTCAAGTTCAATCAATAACGAAGCCGATGATACCTCATTAATCCAAATACAAGCATTTTTTGGTGGATAAAAACGTCACAGAAACAAATTATCGCTGGGCACAAAACTGGCTCCGAGTGAGCTGCGATATACTTTGGGAGTGGGAAAAACTTTGATTGGAAACTATAGGTGCGCCAAAGGGTTAATACCTTTCGTGCCATTTAGGTGTGGATATTTGTTCACGCCGAGCGATAGCGAACATGTAATTTTAGAAAGAAGCGGAACATTTTCTACCGAAAAATGTACACATATGAAAGGGGGTCTTGGGGATGTTTTTTAAGCTTGATGGAGGTCTAGCGAGGAAATTCAAAAATATATTAAACCTTTCCCTGCGGGAGACGTTCCCGAACACCATGGCAATTTACAGCAATTTACAGGCTTTTAAAGCCTCTTAAAGCCTATAAAATCGAGTGCAAGGGAGCGGAAGTGCGACAGGCCACACGTCCTTCTCCCAGCCAGGTGGCAGCAGCACTGAGGGCTCTGAGTCAGAGTCTCGCGAGATATACAGTGCTGACAAAGGCAAATGTAGCGCGATATTTGCGATAATTGCTCAGTTTAGCGAATGTCTATGGTAGCACTGCAGATGAACTCCGCGAGGTACGAAGCTCGTTTCGGTGTTATTTTGAAGCTATTTTCTTTTATTTTTCAGCTGAATACATTTCATTTCATTTAGACACTTGCCTAATCAATCGGGAGTGCCTGATTGAACCCTAATATGGCGGAAATATGCCCGCAGCGTAAGTGTTAATAGATGATTTTATAGTCCAAAAAAACAAGCACTACCCCTTTAATGTAATTATGAAATCGTTTCCCTCATGTTCAAATTACATTTCGAATTTCAGTTCATAATTTTAATTTATTATATGTGAATGCTATCAGATATCTATGTTTCACTGAAGTCTGCTCTCCAGTTCTCATATATATATATATATATATATATATATATATATATATATATATATATATATATATATATATATATATATATATCACAGTGGCCGAGCGCACTGAGTCACCATACTCTAGTCGCTTGGATCTGGTTGCATGGGTTCGATCCCAGCTACCTGCCGGTGAGGTTTCTGTCAAAAATGTTTCCAGGTTTGCGGGTATGTAGGTGTTCTTGTGGCAGGCAGATTCAACCTGTTGAATGCTTAGGAAAAGATATGCTTAGGATTTGTGTATTATCAGCTATATTGGCTACCCTGGCTTGAAATAAACATAATATTATCAACTAACCCCCCTCCCCCCTTATACTGGTACACTGTCGGCCGATATGTCTATCGTTGTCGTCTTCATCGTTGATTTCGTCGTCATCATCCATCTGTCCGGAAACTCCTCCTAGTACCGAGCCTGATTAACGGATTTTCACCAAACTTCACACGTACATTTGGTGGAGGCCATGTGACGGTCAGTAAAAAAATAAATTTGAATTTGCTCAATAGTCGTGGACGTAGGTCAAAAGTAAGTGATGATGTTGGTAGTACTAGTGAAGATGGTAAAACATCACAGCATTGTTTGGGTATGCCTTTTTTATTTTGGGCAAAGCGGAACTTCTACTCTATTATTATCATTATGTTGATTCTAATTGAATGAAGTATAATGAGTGATAAGTTAAAAGTAACTTACTTTCAATTCATAAGTAATCTCTCGCTCTCTCTCTCCATTATCGTTCGAAACTATTCTCCTTTCAACTTCATTGGCACGCCCAAGTCTCTGGAGCACTTCAAACCCCCCCCCCCCCCCCCCCCCCTTCCTCAACATCCGGGTCCTCTGCCTCTCTCTTTTTCTTAAGGAGAGATGTGTCGTTTTTTTCTGGTCCCCCTTCTTCCTCTTGTTTAGCCTTATTAGTTTTCACATTTTATGAGGTTTGTCCTATAATTTTGGCGATTTTAAGACCTTTCGCCCCATTTCTTAGTCAATATTAGGACTTTTCGTGTCACTTAGGTGTCGATTTTTTCCTGGTGACGATAGCAATCTTGTAATTTATTAGGATGTGGCCTTCGTCCGGGACATTTTTCTATCGAAAAATTTACAAATATATATTGAAGAGGGGTTTGTGAGGTAATTTTAAAGTTTGATGGATGTCCAAGGAGGAAGCTAAACAAATTATGCAATATACTGTATATATAATGTCACAATGACCAGGGTCTTTTATGAGTAGCTAGACTCGACTGGCACCAGATTTATTAAAGCAGCTGTGCCAAGTCTATTAGTAAGACCTGGTATTGTGAGTTCCACTCCGATACCCTTCCAATTACGCAGGACTAGTTTTGCTGTACCTCTGAGCATTTTTGTCTCAATAAACATTTGTGTAGAATGAGCCAATAGAGTGTTACTAGTTTCGTATTATGAAGTTGTGTTTTAGTGGCAACATCGTAATTTGCAAGCTAGCGGTGGCTAGGTGAGGGGAGGAAGGAATGTTGCTCCAGTCTCGTGGGGGGGGGGGGGAGGTGATGTTGCTAAGCAACACGAGTTTAATTAATTATGTGATAATTGCAAGTTCAGTTGTGTTACAATATAAAGATGTACTTTATTTTCTCTGCCACACTGTTTTAGTAAATTTGTTAACACAGGAATACGTTAGTATAAGTTACTCTTGTGAAGTGTCTTAGTGTTATCATATCGTGTGGTGATATATTGCAACCCCCTTAGTTTGAGCCTGGCTCCTGCCAGTTTCGCCAGGGCCAGGCCTCATCATTCTCTCGTTGGCGGCCAGACTAGATAGTTGGTGTCCTCTTTCTCTTGCGACCCATCAGTCTGCCCCTTGTGTTTGTCCTTGCTTGCATAATAGTAACGTAACGTAATTAACAGAGAATCCTAGAAATGTATTTCTTCTTTTAATTATCCTTTTCCTCTGATCAGTATTTTATTATAATTCCCTTTGTTTAATACATTCTGCACCTCCGGTGGCTGACTTCGGAATCCGTGATAGGGATGAACTGGGAGGCTTGCCGGGGTCCTTACTAATAAGCACTGTTAATCCCATAGACAGTCCACAGACACACACATCCATACCCCCTACATATTTTTCCCCGTGTTTGTGCTTAGGACCCGGTAGCAACCTTGACGGTTCTGCCCCAACAATTGTTTGTTCCCTATCTCGGGTTTCGAACTAAGGCAACGGAGTGTTTAATATTAATTAGGAATCCAGCTTCAGTCTGGACCCCCCCCCCCCATAGTTAAGTGAGTGTGGGAGGTGGACTCTAAGAGTTCATTGTTTTGGGCGGTAACTCACTGGGGGGCCCAGGTTGAAGTCGGATATATTGGTGTGATATTAGAGGTGGTCAGGGCAACCTGCTTCTACTAATGTCACCCCGAGGTTAGCCTTGTATTGTTAGTTCATTATATGTATGCAATATTATGTGCAACTCTCTTGGGTTGAGAGTGGATTACCGTTGGCTGGTTTGCGCACGGTTTAGAACTGTCGAGGGCGCGCATAGCCTGTTATGCTCGAAGTACACCTGCACTATTGTTTCTTTGATGTCTGCTGGTAGCCTATATGTATTTAACTGTTTTGATTATCCAACCCAGCATTGCTAATCCCGGTGTTGGTTTCGAGTTGTCGTAGCTAGTAAGTTACATGAGTATTTCTGTTCTACTTATTATTCAGAATAGGAGCAGGGCAGTGTGCACCCTAAGCCCTGAGAAGAGCCTGGAAGCGTTAATAGTGCTCTTACCTGTTGCGTCGTGGTGTTGTTTGGTAGAGAGACAAGGTGCATTTGCAGTAGTAATTATTTTTCGTATACCGTCTCTAAGCAACTGAGCTCCAGATTCGTAACAGTGGCGACCTTGCCTAGGATAAACATAATAGTACCAGCAGTATTAATAAAGTAGACATACCGTTTTGCCCAAAATCAAAACGGCATACCCAACTCTGCGATGGGTTACCATCATCACTACTAATACCATCATCAATCACAATCAACATAATCACTACTACTGCCATCATCACTACAACTGCCACAATCATCACAAGTACTGTCATCACCATTACTATGATCATCATCACTACTACTCTCACCATCATCACTGTCCATTGTCACTACCATCTTAATCACTAGTATCATCATTGATACTACATCTATCAACCATCATTACTAATATCATCACCACCATCTTACAATCATCATTACTACTGTTAACATCATCACTACTACTACTATAACCATCATCATTACAACTGTAACAAATATTACCATCATTTATCCTACTGTCACCATCATTACTACTGCCATCATCACCATTACTATGATCTTCATCACCACAACTATTGTCATCATCACTACAAATTTAACCATCCTCACTAATACTCACACCATCGTCACTACCATCATCACTACTGTCATTATTATCACAACAACTATCATCATTACTTGTCACCATCATCACTACTATTATGACCATCATTACTACTACTAGTACTGTCACCATCATATCTACTACTGTCATCATCATCAATACAACTACAACCATCATCACTACTATTATCACCATTATCACTACTATCACCATCAATCCAAATATTACTACCATCACCTCTAATGCCAACTAAACTAACTTAACCTAGCAAATACATAGCGAGATGTTTTCGCCCCCAGAATGAATGCATTCTTAGTGTGTGAGCACCTTCGGGGGTCACACACTAAGAATGCCATCATTGCTGTGGGGGGGGGGGGGGGGGGGGGGGAGGGGGGGGGGGGGGTACAACCATATTTTGGACCTAAAATCATAACTATTGCATAAATTCAAAAAATCTTTTTTGACTGACGTTCGCATTCACGCAACAAAATATGTTCGTGTGAAATTTGGTGAAAATCCGTCCAACGGTCTAGGAGGAGTTCCGAGACAGATGGACAACGACAACGATAACGACGACAACGACAACAACGACAACCACAACGCCGACGACAGACATTTTTTTCGTGTGGTACCCACTATTCGGGGGGGGGGGCGATACCAAACTCTGCTTACGCAGAGTTAATAATATTTATTTTGATCAGAGGATTTTTTTTTAGAATAGGTGTCTATCATTTTCTTTTACTATGTCTGAATAATAAGCAAGAGAGGAGGGGGAGAGTGTCGTGCCGTTGCATACCACCAGTGAGGAGGATGCGAGAGTGTTCCTTTGGAGTTCTCCAGAATGGGCACAGATGCAGTTGAGAATGGTGGAGGAATTGAGGTTGATAGCATCAGTGTTGGGAGTAGAGGGGTCTCTTCTTACCACAGGGGGAAGCATGTCAGCAGTATAATTATATGGCAGCGTTATTATGATGTTCGAGAGGAGGCTGAGCCTGTGCCGGCAGGAGGCTATATCACACCTGCATGCTCTCCGCCGCGCACACCCAGTCCTTTTAATGAGAGCATAACGTCTTCCCAGTTTGCATGCCCTACTGTTGTTCCCCCGGTGGTGCCTGACGTGCCCCCTGGTGTGCCCCAACTTAATCAACCCCATTTTTATCCTTTACACTCTACTCCTGCTGCTGGCTGGGCGGCACAGAACCAGGTTACACCTCCCCCCCCCCATTTATACCAGCCGGACATTCTACGATTCAGCCACGTTACCGTCCCGCTTATGTTCCTACTTTTGCCCCGGTAGGGTTATCGAGTGATGCTCTAATACAATTAGAGTTGAAGAAATTGGAAATGCAAGAGAGAGAGAGAGAGAGAGAGAGAGGCAGGAGAGAAGAGAAGAGAAAGAGAGAGAGATGCAGGAGAGGTTAGAAACACAGAGAATGACAATGGAGTTACAAAGAACCAAAGTTGAGGTAGAAGGGGGTAGGTACACAAGGGGACAAGTGGCACGGTACACAGGGAGGAATCTAGCGAGTTAAAGTTGTCTCGTAGCCTGAAGCTCGTTCCCGCTTTTGATGAGGAAAAAGTCACTGAATGATTCCAGCGATTTGAAAAGAAAGCACGGGAGTTCGAGTGGCCATGGGAACGCTGGGCGGCATTGGTGGCAAATGTTCTCAGGGAAAAGCACTCGAGGCATATGATAGGATGTCAGTGGAGGACTTAGCAGAGTATGATAATTTAAAGCAGGCTATCCTTAAGGCTTATGAACTCAAACCAGAAGCCTATCGCCTTAAATTTCGTAATGCAAGGAAGAAGCCTAATCATACTCATGTTGAGTTTGCTAAGTACCTCCATGATTGTTTGTCTCGTTGGCTTTTGAGTGAAAATGTAACCAACTTAACCCTTAATGTACTGAAAGTACCGAATTACCTGCTTTTGCACTCGCGTTGCCTTAAATGAGGCAATTGAGCTTTTCCTGCTGGAACACTTTACCAACAATGTCGACAAAGAGATTTGCCAAAAGATCCGTGAGAAGCGCCCCGGCAAGCTGTCTGATGCTGCCGTGTGGGCTGACGATCGAGTGTTGGCAACCAAGGGTTTTACTGATCGTGCCAGATTTGCCCTCCCCCCCCCCCACGACTGTACGTGACGAGAAGTACCGAGCAGGTGGAAGTGGAGGGTACAGTAATAGTGGCCCTGGTCCCACACGTAATAATAACGGTGGAGACAAACCAAAATCACAAAATTCAGCCTGACCTGATTCCAGTGTTGTTAGGTGTTATGGGTGTACATAAACCGGACATATTAAACCAAACTGTCTCCAGGCAAAGTCTTCTGCTGCGCTTGCTAAGCCTGTGTCGTTGGTGGTTGGTATCCAGGGAGTAGGGTATGAATCTTTGTTACCGAGGTTGGAGGCAGACCGAAGGGTGAGGCATGGGGTGCCAAAGGCCGTGACACAGCCTGCCCCCGACAAAGTGTCTCAACTAGGTACCAATGCAGGTCCACAAGCCTCGCTCGCTTGGTGCCGGGCTTTCGTTCATTAGGGTGAAGTAGAGCTGTGTGGGAAGGTGTATCCAGTCAAGGTTCTTAAGGATTCGGGAGCTAAGCAGTCCATGTGTTTGAACTTGACGGGGAAGCCTATACAATCTGACGAGTTTGTGTTATGTCGAGGTGTAAACACTGAGGCCTGTTATAGCCTCGTTCCTGTTCATCTTAGGTGTCCTGTAGTCACGACGACTGCGAAGGTAGCGGTCGTGGACACATTGCCTGTGGAGGGGATTGATTTTCTGCTTGGAGCAGATATGGCAGGGAGTAGAGTCTTTCCACCTCCGGTAGTGGTGTCGGAGCAGGTACAGCCGGAGGAGAGGAACAAGGAGGCTAAGAAGCTGCCTCCCGATTTGTTTCCGGTGTGTGAGGGTATGAGATCTATGGCCCTGGTTGCACAGCCGGAGGAATTGTTTGAGGAGGAGATAGATCTGATCGAGGGGATGTACAGTACTGAATCTGCATCACCCATAGATTCGACTAATCTGCAGGGTGCCGAGGGTGTGCAGGAGGAGGAGGAAGGCTCAGCAGAAAGCTCCTCACTCGTTTCACCCGGTGCCAGAGGTGATACTGAAGGGAGTGATCGGGTCCCTACGGGAGAACCGGTTGATCCTGTATCATCGAATCAGGCCGACTTGGAGGCTATACCTAATCTTACCACCGTGGCACCGGGGGAGATTGGTGGGGCGCCGCAGAGTGATGCTTCATTAACACACTTGTTTGCTAAGGTCGTGGAGAGTACTCCAGACAGACGTAAGACCCATCAGCTTGTCATATTAACATGTTGAAGAGGTACTATAGTGCGGCGGGCACACAGGCTGTGTCACCTAAAGGGGCTAGCCGAGAGAGTTGCCTGGGCGCCTATCAGTTACCTGCTGGTGTTAACGGGGAGTTGTCTGAGGCAGTTTGTGCTACTGTACCTACTCAGAACGGGTCAGTGGGGAAAGTTGAGTCAGATACGGTCAATTTCTTGCCTATGTTATTGACTGGAGAGTTGGAGTCGGAGGTGCAGGGTGAGCCCGGGCCTGGTGGAAGGTGGTTGGATAACCCGGGTCCTGGGGCTAGTGGTTCATGCACTGTGGGAACGTCAGGCAAGGCTCCTGCAGTGCCTCTCAACCCCCCTCTGCACTCTCCCCAACTCTCCAGTCCCAGGGACCAGGATGCCGTGTCTCGTTGCCCTGTCTTGGTTGTAGAAGGCATGAAGGAGGAGCAGGAGGAGGAGAGGGAGTTTTTACCAGGTGAGGCTGTGCCGGCTGGCACATGGGCAGAGAACGGGTACCTGGCCCTGCGGAAGAAATTTACCCATTTACCTCCGGAAAGGGTTGACGAGATGTTTACTACCTTGTGGGCTTATCCATACGTGTTTGGGGCTGCACCCGGTTTGACATCTTGGGCGGTGCATAACATCGATGTGGGAGAGAACAAGCCTATAAAATTACCACCTTGCAAAGTAAATTTACTCTCCAAGACAGATACCTACCCTTTACAGAGAGTTGATGACTCGGTAGACAAGATTGGGGCAGCCACATTCATCACAAAAGTGGACTTAGTTAAAGGCTATTGGCAAGTCCCACTACCAGAACGTGCCAAGAAAATCGCTAGTTTTGTGGTGGGTGGAGGAGTGTATCTGTGCCAGGTAATGCCTTACGGCTTGAAGAATGCTCCCGCCACATTTCAGCGGTTAATGGACAGGGTTGTGCATGATGTCCCCATTTGTTTAGTCTACATAGATGATGTTGTTGTTTATGACACAAATTAGACCGACCATTTGGCCAATGGGGGTGAGCTATTCCGGAAGTTGTCTGAGGCTGGATTAGTGGTCAACCTGGCAAAGTGCGAGTTCGTGCAGGCTCGAGTGCAATATCTGGGTTGTGTTGTTGGCCACGGCCAGGTCTGTCCCCCTCGGGCGAAGTTGGAGGCTATCCAGAGTTTCCGAGCACCTCATAATAAGAAAGCCGTGCAACGTTTCCTTGGCATGATAGGCTATTATCGCCAGTTCATCAAAGGATATTCCACCGTGCTTGCCCCATTGACAAATTTGCTACAAAAGAACAAACCATTTAAATGGACAACAGAGTGTGAGCAGGCTTTCAAAGATGTCAAAAGCCTCCTCTGTTGCCATCCTATATTACGTGCCCCAGATTTCAACAGGACTTTCTTCTTGGCAGTAGACGGGAGCGATGTGGCAGCCGGCTCTGTGTTGATGCAAGAGTTCGGAGATGATGTGGAGCACCCCATTTCCTACTTTTCGAAAAAGTTTAACCGAGCACAGAAGAATTATTCTGTGATCGAAAGGGATTTGCTAGCTATTATTTTGAGTTTACACCATTTCGCTGATTATTTGCCACCCTATGGGCCCGTGCTCAGAATCTACTCTGACCATCATCCTCTGCAGTTTCTTAATAGGCTCAAGGACAAAAACCAGAGACTTACTCGCTGGAGTTTGATGTTGCAAGAATATCATCTCGATGTTAGGCACATCCGTGGTGTTGATAATGTCCTGGCAGACTGTTTGTCCCGTGAGTCCTCTGAGGAATGATAGGAGAGCACAAGGCTATTTAGTTAGTAAGTCATATTTACTCATGTTAAAAAAATCTATAAAATGTAAAAATACAAAAGACTGTCAATGTGCATATTTTGCAGTTGTAAACTAATGATGAAAGTTTTGTTTCAAAGCTCCAACACTCCCCCCCCCCCCCCCGTGTGAGGGTGTCACAATGACCAGGGTCTTTTATGAGTAGCTAGACTAGACTGGCACCAGATTTATTAAAGCAGCTGTGCCAAGTCTATTAGAAAGACCTGGTATTGTGAGTTTCACTCTGATATCCTTCCAATTACACATGATTAGTTTTGCCGTACGTACACCTAAGCATTTTTGTCTCAATAAACATTTGTGTAGAATGAGCCAATAGAGTGTTACTAGTTTCATATATGAAGTTGTGTTTTTAGTGGGAACGTCGTAATTTGCAAGCTAGCGGTGGCTAGGTGAGGGGAGGAAGGAATGTTGCTCCAGTCTCGTGGGGGGTAGGTGATGTTGCTAAGCAACACAAGTTTAATTAATTACGTGATCATTTCAAGTTCAGTTGTGTTACAATATAAAGATATACTTTATTTTCTCTGCCACACTGTTTTAGTTAATTTGTTAACACAGGAATACGTTAGT
Source organism: Paralithodes platypus (assembly GCA_032716605.1). NCBI lineage: Eukaryota > Metazoa > Arthropoda > Malacostraca > Decapoda > Lithodidae > Paralithodes > Paralithodes platypus. The sequence continues at coordinate 7,802,231 of CM064579.1, forward strand.
ATAAGTTATTCTTGTGAAGTGTCTAAGTTTTATCATATAGTGTGGTGATATATTGCAACCCCCTTAGTTTGAGCCTGGCTCCTGCCAGCTTCGCCAGGGCCAGGCCTCATCATTCTCTCGTTGGCGGCCAGACTAGATAGTTGGTGTCCTCTTTCTCTTGTGACCCATCAGTCTGCCCCTTTTGTTTGTCCTTGCTTGCATAATAGTAACGTAACGTAATTAACAGAGAATCCTAAATATTAATTCCTTTTTTTAGTTATCCTTTTCCTCTGATCAGCATTTTATTATAATTCCCTTTGTTTTATACATTCTGCACCTCCGGTGGCTGACTTCGGAATCCGTGATAGGGAAGAGCTGGGAGGCTTGCCGGGGTCCTTACTAATAAGCACTGTTAATCCCATAGACAATCCACACACACACACATCCATACCCCCTACATATTTTTCCCCGTGTTTGTGCTTAGGACCCTGTAACAACCTTGACGGTTCTGCCCCAGCAATTGTTTGTTCCCTATCTCGGGTTTCGAACTAAGGCAACGGAGTGTTAAATATTAATTAGGAATCCAGCTTCAATCTGGACCCCCCCCCCCCAATAGTTAAGCGAGTCTGGGAGGTGGACTCTAAGAGTTCATTGTTTCGGGCGATAACTCACTGGGGGGCCCAGATTGAAGTCGGATATATTGGTGTGATATTGGAGGTGGTCAGGGCAACCTGCTTCTACTAATATCACCCCGAGGTTAGTAGTCATATTAGGACACTGCCTTGTATTGTTAGTTCATTATATGTATGCAATATTATTTGCAAATTTCTTGGGTTGAGAGTGCATTACCGGTGGCTGGTTTGCGCACGGTTTAGAACTGTCGAGGGCGCGCATAGCCTGTTATGCTCGAAGTACACCTGCACTATTGTTTCTTTGATGTCTGCTGGTAACCTATGTATTTAACTGTTTTGATTATCCAACCCAGCATTGCTAATCCCGGTGTTGGCTTCGAGTTCTCGTAGTTAGTAAGTTACATGAGTATTTCTGTTCTACTTATTATTCAGAATAGGAGCAGGGCAGTGTGCACCTTAAGCCCTGAGAAGAGCCTGGAAGTGTTAATATTGCTCTTACCTGTTGCGTCATGGTGTTGTTTGGTAGAGAGACAAGGTGCATTTGCAGTAGTATTTATTTTCGTATACCGTCTCTAAGCAACTGAGGTCCAGATTTGTAACAATAAATATATATATATATATATATATATACTGTATATACAGTATATATATATATATATATATATATATATACATATATATATATATATATATTAGGAGTAACTGAAACCATTATGGTCATCCGGTAATGCATCTTTATTTTTGATGATTAACTGAAAGAAAAACAAACATAGGAACAAGAATAACAATATTACTGCGAAGCCGTAGCTCCAAAATAATTTCAATAATAATTAAATTGTCGATGATGAAGAAGAATTACAACCAATAGTATCTAAGACCTTATACAAGATCATAACCAACTTCATAATAAGTTATCTAAATAGTAATTCTGTTATGTTTCACAAAATAATTGTAACCAATAGTAACTACGTATCACATGTCACCCACACCTCAAACACCAGCTCGTCACATAGACCAGACGCAGGTATCCAAATAAATAATAATTCAAATTTAAATTCTATAATATATTATTGACTCGAAAGGATAACACTTTTTCCACATATATGGATTAGTATTATTTACTATCTATTCAGCAACATTGACAAATCAATTCTTCAAATATTACAAACCTGTGATACCAAATTTATTCTACTCTTAACAAGTCACATTGTATGGACTATTACCACACCACAAAACAAATTGTATATACAAATATTATGTCATTCTGTCACTAATACACACAAAGCTTCAACCCTTACAGTACGGGTGACGTCTTTACTCCAACTAACATACAACGATCTAAATGAACTCAGGAATGATCTCTATAAACCACCCAGATACAAATCATCATAAACATCTTTCTTTTAGTACCACATAACTTTCCTAAACTGCGCACAAGCGTTTAGATATAGCCAACACTAACTCTAAAAGACGCCACCCACACAGGAAAGGTTAGTTAATATTTTATCATTAACACACACCGAATAATTGAGAACCACGAGTTACGTCCTGACAAGTACTCCAGCCCCACCTTAGGCCTGGTGTAACCACTATCCGGTCTTAACTGATACTGACCCATGTGCCACACATTCACTCAATTGTAAACTTTTAAATCAGAATCTCATTATCTGAAGCTTTACAGACATGCTTCAAATGCCTCAAAGTACATGATATGAAAAACTATCTGAAGCCTCACAATAGCTCATATGCCCAAAACACATGCCACCTCCGTAAATCAAAATTATATACCTGAAGCGTCCCAAACGAAGTTCCAATGCTTCAAAACACACTCATAAATTTTCATAAATCATAATCTCCTTTCCAAAGCTTTTAATATAACTCATTTATCTACAGTACATGATATTCAAGTGTCAAGACCAAAGTAGTTTTTCATATAATATTTTAGCCATTACATAACTCCCCCCTCATTTGGGGATACTCAAATAATATCTAGTAATATTAATGGCCAAATAATACAGATCGAAGCATAAATATGAAATACATTCTTAAATGAATACCAAAGAACCTTACAAATAATTGAAAATATAAGTAAAGGTGAATTGTAAACTGTATTTCGTGTCTTATAATTATAGCATTCTACTTTACACACATTGCAATCATATATTCAATTCAGGATATACCATGTTCGCATCTTAAGGGAGCTCATGTTCTCCGCATGACCCATCTTCTAGAATAATACACAACTTACTCGCTGGATGGTGTAACACTGTATCCTTAGTCTTTATCTTCACATACCTTACAAACCCTTTCTTATCCTCTACAGTTTCTATCACCCTTCCTAAACTGTAAAAGTTCCTTGTAGAGGTATCTAAAACCATAACAACATCTCCAACATGGATGTTTCTTCAAGAACCAGCCCATTTCTGACGCTCCTGCAATGCTGGTAAATATTCTTTTAACCACCTCTCCCAAAATATATCCGCCAAATACTGTATTTGACACCATCTCCTACGTGAATAGCAGTCCTTACTAAAATCTCCACAAGGTGTTTCTCCGCTACACATTTGTAGCATGTGATTAGGGGTGAGTGCCTCAAGATCTTCATGAACTGCACTATTAGCTGTAATAGGTCTGTTATTCAATATTGCCTCCACCTCACAAACTAAGGTTTGCAAGGACTCGTCATCCAATGAAACTAAGCGTTCCTGAACCAACGAATACAGAACCTTTCTTAAGGTCGTGGAACACACTGACACGACAGCCCCTTCAAGACTGGCACGAACACCCACGACACATACAAATCCTGTGTCTTGCCGAATTTACTAGAGATCACGGTGAAACTAGCTGGCATCGTTAGAGTCATATCTCTATTGTATCTCTACCATATCTCTTCTGCACGACTTGATAAGACTCTAGCGATGCAGATACGATGCAGAAACGAATGCTACGAAGAAGTTAGGAAAAGTCGTGCGAAGGGTACATGACTAGTCCACGGCAAAGATATGACCCAAAAGACTGCGATACAACTGAGAAGAATCGTATCGATGCCGTATCGACGCCGTGAGATGTGCAACCGGATTGTGGCTAGACACGCGGTTGCCAACTCGACCATTGCCAATTTTCTGCACGGATGAGATACGGTCCGCACGGTACTCGGAAAAAAGGCACCGGAAAAAACGGCACAGGAAAAAACGGCACTGGAAAAAATGTCACAAATTACGGACTAGGAAAAAATGGCACATAAAACAAAATGATGTATTATGAAGTATTAGATCAATAAAATGTGTTTCGATGCAATATTGCTTAATGTTAGTATATACAGTATATCTGGTAGTGTACTAACCATAGGTTAGGTTAGGTTAGGTAAGGTTAGTTTAGGTTAGAACTTAAGAAACCGGCATTCTGCATAAGGCCGACCGGCCCACACGAGGCAGATCCCATTCACGCCCAACCCCTATCATTCATATGACTATCAAATTTGCAATTAAATTTTTTTACCGTTCCTGAGCTAACCACACACTTCCACAACTCTGTTCCCAAACCAGTGCTTACCTATATCTTTTCTAAAGTGGAACTTATCCAATTTGAAGCCATTTGAACGGGTTATCTCGCCGTTATTAAGCCTTGATCCCTTATTTCTATCTCCCTTATTGAAACCTTTCATCCACTTAAGCACTTATATCATATCTTCTCTACATCTTCGTCTTTCTAATGAATGCAAGCCAAGGGTTCTCAGACTCTCCTCATAGGCCTATGATAGATTTCTAACAATGTGGATCAATTGCGTCAATCTTCATTGGACTGCCTCCAAAGAGTCAATATCCATTATATAATAAGGACACCAAAACTGAACAGCGTAGTCCAAGTGAGGTCTCACATTAGGTCAGGTTAGGTTAAATAGAAAGTAGGCCTACAATAAATATATAACTAATATATTAAAATTATGTCATTCTTGAATAATACATCATTTAGGAATAAATCCTGGAAAGTATATTTGCCTTATTAACTCCTTCAGACTCATATGATGCTACCGCGTCATATGGACTTATTATATTGCCAGAAAATAAGTTTATGACGCTATTGAGCCAGTTTTTTGGCTGGTAAGTCCCATAAGTTAGATCTACATGTGGAAATATCTAGCAACCTCCTGGCGTCCCTGTGAGGGCCCCGCGGGGGTAGAAACAGTCAGTCTCTTCCCAGCAGCAGCCAGCCTACTAGGTGGGTGTGTGCGGCCCTTTAAACCAAGGGGCCTCCATTTTGCCCAGTCTGATTGGTATTACCGCCCTAATATAACCCAAACGAAGTGCTATATCGTTGGGTTATCGATGGATTATTGTGTTAGTCTTGTTTAGGGTATAATAACCATGTTAGTGATGTGTTATGCTAGTCTCTGGTGTATGTGAGCAAGGTGGTGGGCTCCACGAGGGGCCATGGTTTTTGCCTATACGTTTCCCTTGTTTGTGGATCACTTTCATATAATATTGAGTGAATTATATTGCCATTTATCAGTTCAAGTAGTGTATCTTACTTGTATTAGTGTTTGTTAGTGAAAAAACGTTCATAACTGATGGAGCATATGTCGCCATGCTCCCTTCCCCCTGTGCATTTTTGCTTGATAATTTACTGGTGGAAAGTGCTTGGCAAAAGCACTCTACATATACGTCTTGGTGGCCACGAGGGAATCTCAGCAGTGTCCGAGTAAGTACAGTCAAAATTTCTGTCGCCACGAGTAGGTGGAGGTGGAGGTGGAGGTGGTGGTGGTGGTGGTGGTGGTGGTGGTGGTGGTGATGGTCGTGGTGGTGGTGGTGGTGGTGGTGGAGCAGCAGTGGTGGTGGTGGTGGTGGTGGAGGAGTGGTGGAGCGGTGGTGGTGGTGATGGTCGTGGTGGTCGTGGTGGTGGTGGTGGTGGTAGCGGTAGTGGTGGAGCAGCAGTGGTGGAGGAGTGGTGGAGGTGGTGGAGGAGTGGTGGAGCGGTGGTGGTGGTGGTTGTGGTAGAGCAGTGGTGGAGATTGTGGTGGGTGAGCAGTGGTGGAGATTGTGGTGGTGGAGATGGTGGTGGTGTTTGATCAGTTGGTATTGACACACCAATAGGGTCAGGTTCCTCTTCTGACCATGGGTCAGGTCAGAAAATGAACCCTTTCGGTAGGTGTCAATCGCACCTGGTCGAACACCACCATCATCTCCACCACCACAATCTCCACCATTGCTCCACCACCACAGTCTCCACCACAATCTCCACCAACTCCACCACTCCTCCACCACCATTTTATTATTTGTATTATTTTTGTGTTTATTTTATTATTTTTATTATTATTATTATTATTAATTATTATACCTGTCATTCCTGTTCCCCAGGGTGTGTATGGGATCACCCCCTAGGTCCAGAGCAAGGGCAAGGCCCATAATAGAGTATTTATATTTTTATTTCATGTATATTTTTGTTTTATTATATTATTATAATTATAATAATATTATTATTATTATTATTATTATTATTATTATTTTTATTTATTATTATACCAAACATTATTATTATAATGTCCCCCACCCCAAACTCTATTATATATATATATATATATATATATATATATATATATTTTCCTATACTCCACATCCCACTATTCTTATATATATATATATATATATGCTTACATGTATATATTTATACATATATATATATATATATATATATATATATATATATATATATATATATATATGCCTCCAAATTTCTGTCAACACGGTGGTGGTAGTTGTGGTGGTGGTGGTGGTGATGGTAGTTGTGGTGGTTTTCACACCTTCGAATACCACTCCCTTGGCTTCACACCTCCCAATAGGATACCTGGACCTGAGTGACCCTTCCCCAGACAGTCACTTGATCTCTTGTATATATGTTTCGTATTTTTATTATTATGCCCCCTCCCCCATTACACCCCCCTCCCCCTTTTCCCCCTGCCCTCCATATACAGTATATATTATTATTACTAGGCTAGTATCTATTTATTATATATTATTATTATACTCCCCTCCCCCCCTCCCCGTCCCCCACTCCCCCTCCCCCATATATATATATATATTTATATATACTGTATATATATATATATATATATAATTATATATATATATATAAAATTCCTATTTATGTTTTTATGTATGTTATGCCCCCTCCCCCTCTTCCCCCTGTTTCCCCTGCCCCCCATATTTATATTATTATTATTACTAGGCTAGTATATATTTATATATTATTATATTTATACTCCCAACTCCCCCTCCCCCCTCCCCCTCCCCCTCTTCCCCTGCCCCCCACATATATATTATTATTAATACTAGGCTAGTATCTATTTATTATATATTATTATTATTACTAGGCTAGTATCTATTTATTATATATTATTATTATACTCCCCCCTCATCCCCCTCCCCCTCCCCCTTGGGTGGAAGGGTCGCCTTTCATGCAGGTGCTACAACCCGATGAAGCCTAAGAAGTACCCATTAAGCTGTACATCCTGGCAGAGTCCACGACTGGTTTCGTGTTGACTTTCAAGTCTACACTGGTATTGGTCAAACTCTCCAGAAAACGGTTGAGGGTTTAACGGAGTCCCTGCAAGGTCTGGGTTACATGTTGTTCATGGACAACTGTTACAACTCAGTTGACCTGTGTCAGCACATGCTCACATACCACCAGATCTATGTGTGTGACACCATGAGCCTTGCACGAGGGGCTCCGAATCGGTTGCGCGACATTGCTCATGCAGCGACACTGGAAGACGATGCAATAGAGGCAATGAACAACGGCACAACCCTAGTCCTGCTTTTGAAAGACAAACGCATTGTCAACATGGTGTCCACTTTCCACGACCAGAGCACCATACCAAAGCAGTCCTTTATCAAGAGGAAGGTACAAGGCAGCGCACTCGGAAGGATATCATGAAACCCGTTTGTATTGACGACTACAACCGCCACATGGGCGGGGTGGATCATTTCGATCAGATGATCCAGTACTACCCCATCCAGCGAAGGACGGTCAAATGGAGGAAGAAGATCGTATTCTACTTCATCCAAATGGCCCTCTTCAATGCCTGCGTACTCTTCAAGAAGTACAACCCCCGCAGGAAGATGACTATGCTGGCGTTCCAGGAAAGCGTAGTCCGTTCCTAGTTGTTCTTCAACCCTGCAGAGTGGCCTTTGTCGGGAAGACGCATCCGGCGTGCAGAGGATATGCCGGAAAGTCGGTATGAGCCATGCGGCCGTCTCAGGCGAGGCAGGCGGCGTCGGCAATTCTCCGGAAGCTCAGCTGGGTCGCCCCCACCGGACGACAATCCAGACTCCCCAGTCGCTCCTGCTGATGATCTTGGCACTCCTCCTGGTGCTCCTGCTGCTGGTGGAGGCATTGGGGGAGCACTCCTTCATGACCCCCCCCCCCTCACCAGGTCCAGATGCTGCTGCTGCTGCTGTTGCCGTCGGGGGAGCACTCGCTGAGAGTGCACCCCAGGCGGCACCAGTATCGGATGATGCTGCTGGTGCTGGGGAGCAAGTGGATGTCCTACCACTTGACCCCCCACACCAGTAGTACCGGGTGCAGCTGCTACTGCTGGTGGTGCTCGGGAAGCACCCGTCATGGATGCCAACCGGGGTCCACTAGTAATGGACGTCCAAGCTAGGGCTCAGGCACCAAGAGGACGTCCTCTTCGAGGAAAGGGTTCAAAGCCACGTCCTGTTGTACTGGACCATGACCGGTACAACAGGACCTTGGAACACGTTCTCGAGAAGATCCCTGACGGCAAGCGACGGCGGTGCCATCTGTGTTACACGAAGGACCAAACTCGCAAGGACATGAGCTTTCGATGCAAGTCTTGTCTCGTTTGCTTCTGCATCGATGTCACTGATTGCTTCAATCAGTTCCATCGACTCGATGCAGATGTCCTATAGCCAGGATCTTTGCACGATTCATTCATTCATTTATGCATTCTCCTATTCACCTTCATTATTCCTTTCCAATCACTATCACCCATTCATTCATTCAGTCTTGATGCATTCTTCCATTCACCTTCATCACCCTTTCATTCATTTATTCAATCATTCAATCATTCATTCATTCATTCATTCATTCAATCATCACTTCAGAGGTTCGGGGCCCACCTTCATTCACCCACCTTTATTCACCCATCATCATAAAAAATAAATAAAAAATATATAAAATATATATGAAAAAAAAAAAGCACAAGTAAATTTCTTGCACTACAGTGGATATAGGCCTCCTGGGGAAACCACTCTAAAAAAATAAGGAGTCAAGTGCAGTACCTCTTTGGGTGGCTTGGAAATTTGCACATATTTCTCTGGTTTGACACCTTGTATATATATATATATATATATATATATATATATATATATATATATATATATATATATATATATATATATATATATGTATATAAGTTGGCTATATATAAATACACACATTCACACATTGTTTTTACTAATATTTTTGTTGACACCTTGTATATATATATATATATATATATATATATATATATATATATATATATATATATATATAAATATATCCACACACATACATTACCATTACCATTTACCATTCTTTATATTTTGTTTGACACCTTTTATATATATATACTGTATATATATATTAATATGCATTACTTTATTTTATTTACGTGTACAATAGAATTATATCTGAATTTATTACCTGATGATAACCTGGCTTTCTTGTTTTGTTTTTTCAGTGTCAACCCAGGAGCCATTTCCCTTCTCGTTGGAAAGGGTTGTGGCCCTACCAGGTAAGTCAAATTGACAACCTTCATGACTGACATGTCTACTATGAACATTATACAATTATTGGCAAGGAAAATTATATAAAAGTGTTGTATATTGTGGCAAAGATATACAACTGTATAAACATTCTCATATATTTCCATAACAATAACAATGCATGGAAACAATTGCGCATAGCTCGCGAACCAATTATGCTATATTATTTTGGTTTTCACCATTAGAAAGAGCACAATTTTCCGATTCCGGTGATATATACAGTTATATACGTATCCGAGCAAATAACACAACGACGAGGTGGGGAATAGCTCGGAACCTGGCTAGCGTCGGCGGAACAGAGACGGGTGAAGCGTAAATATTCGCATTTTGGCTCTTCATTTCAAATATTCATAGCGCAAAAAGTATTTGTCGTAGGAACTTCTATTTTGTTTATACTCATCAGCATTTTATTTGCCATATTCATACAGTCTAAATTTAAAACCATACACTTCGTAACAACGAAATAAATCGAAAATGTTATAAACCATATCAATTAAAATCATACTTTTTTTTTTTTAGGTCACTGCTTGATAACTATTGAAGATAAACAATTTCTGTTTTCAGATTTGGAAAGAGCAGAAACAATACTATTATTTGAGCAAAACAAAAATATATGGTCATCACTCACAATTTAGAGATAGGACAGTGTGAAGACAATTGCATGGGAAATAATTGTATTCCGGACACATTTACACTTTCATATTTCGATTTATTTAAAAAAAAAAAAAATTTTTTTATCATGTACTATAAATATTCCTCTTTCCATTGACATATGATACATCACAATAAACAGCATTCTGGTGGATGGAAATAGAGAAATATGTAAGGCTTCGAAAGCACTCATGAGCCAAATTCAAGAGTCAAAAGCTATGTCAACCGCTTCCTCGGACTTAATATGTCTGAAGGAGTTAAACATTGTTTTAAATTTTCAAAATATGCCATTTATTCCTACCCCTAAAAATGTGCCATATTTTCCTGTGACTTTTTTTTTCCTGTGTCTTTTTTTCACGCCCTTTTCTTCCGGTGCCTTTTTTTCCTACATTTGTTCCGCACGGCAGGCTTACGCACCAGACGACGTTGATATGGGCCATACTGTTTTGATACGGACCATAATTATGTCTTTGATACGGACCACACGATTGTGATACGGCGAGTTCGTGACGGAGACCAGGCTCAGACGATTTTATACAGTTGCCGGAGGATTCCCACAAACTTTTGAACAGCTCAAAATCTCGTATCGACCCCTGATACGTCGCTTGGACTGTGAGAGTCACCCACGGCTAATTCCCGATTTCCACGATTATGTTGCCGATTCGCCGTATCAGGCTGAAATTTTGAGTCGGGAACTCACCTGGAGAAGCTTTTGTGTCAGTGTGCAACGACCTAGTCGTTGCACACTGACACGACAGCCCCTGCAAGACTGGCACGAACACCCACGGCGCATACAAATCCTGTGTCTTGCCAAATTTACTAGAGATCGCGGCGAAAATGGCTGGCATCGTTAGAGTTATATCTTTACCGTATCTCTCCCGCACTACTTGATAAGGCTCTAGCGATGCCGATACAGTGGAGAAACGAATGCTATGAAGAAGATAGGATAAGTTGTGCGAAGGGTACACGACTAGTCCACGGAAAAGATACGACCCAAAAGGCTGCGATACAATTCAGAAGAATTGTATCGACGCCGTATCGATGCCTTGAGACGTGCAACCGGGTTTTCCACTCGACCGTTGCCAATTTTCCGCACTGAAGAATGTAGAAAAAAAGGCACCTGAAAAAAGGCACAGGAAAAAAAGGCACCGGAAATAAGGGCACTGGGAAAAAAAGGCACAGGATGGCCTATTCTTTGGGGTAGAAAAAAAATGGCATATAATGAAAATAATGAAAATCTATAAAAAATATTTAATTAGCCAGCTTTATTACCCAGGATTTATTCCAAAATGATTTATTATTCAAGAATTATATAATTTTAATATATTCGTTATATAGTATATTGTACTTCAATATTTTGCTTTAATTACACTATATTTCTATTTAACCTAACCTGACCTAATGTGAGACCTCACTTGGACTATGCTGTTCAGTGTTGGTGTCCTTATTATAGAATGGATATGGACTCTCTGGAGGCAGTCCAACGAAGAATGACGCAAATGATCCACATTGTTAGAAATTTATCATATGAGGAGAGGCTGATAATCCCTGGCTTGCATTGATTAGAAAGACGAAGATGTGTAGGAGATATGATATAGGTGTTTAAGTGGATGAAAAGTATCAACAAGGGAGATATAAATAAGGTATTAAGGCTTTATAACAGCGAGATAACCCGTTCAAATGGCTTCAAATTGGATAAGTTTTGCCTTAGAAAAAATATAGGTAAGCACTGGTTTGGGAACAGAGTTGTGGAAGTGTGTGGTTAGCTCAGGAGTGGTAGAACATTTCAAGTGCAAACTTGATAGTCATATGAATGATATGGGTTGGGTGTGAATGGGATCTGCCTCGTATGGGCCGGTCGGCCTTATGCAAAATTCGGGTTTCTTAAGTTCTAACCTAACCTAACCTAACCTATGGTGAGTACACTATATAATTACATTATGCAATATTGCATATTGCATCAAAACACATTTTATTGATCTATTACTTCTTAATACAATATTTTGTTGTATATGCCATTTTTTCCTAGTCCGTAATTTGTGACATTTTTTTGGGTACCTTTTTTTCCTATGCCGTTTTTTCCGGTGCCTTTTTTTTCTGAGTACCGGTACGCACGGCAGGCTTACGCACCAGACGACGTTGATACGGGCCATACGGCTTTGATACAGACCATACGTCTTTGATACGGACCACACGATTGTGTTACGGCGAGTTCGTGATGGAGACCAGACTCAGACGATTTCTTACAGTTGCCGGGGGATACCCATGAACTTTTGAACAACTCAAAATCTCATATCGACCCCCGATACGTCGCTTGTACCGTGAGAGTCACCCACGGCTAATTCACGATATCCACGATTATGTTGCCGATTCGCCGTATCAGGCTGAAATTTCGAGTCGGGAACTCGCCTGGAGGGGCTTTCGTGTCAGTGTGCGACGACCTTTACCAATCGTATCATTCGTTCCCAAACTCCGCCGAAATAAGATCCTGCTGGTGGGTTGAATTCCCATTCTTTGCCCAAATTAAGCAATCTGTCATGTGCATCATCACTATTAAACCTTTCCAACTCTTCCCTCAGCTCACGTTCTGCACCTACGAGGTTTGTCCAATTGTCAGACCAGATAAACTTAACCGTGCCTCTTCTAGCTATAAAACGACAATTACAGTTTATGCAAGAACTGGTATCCAAAGAGTAGGTAACTTCAAGGTGCACAGCTCTAGATGCTAAGCATGTAAATACAACTCCATATCTTTTAACATTACTCCTTCCGTGTTTGATGTCAAATGGACCAAAGTAATCCATGCCTACCCTACTGAAAGGTGGCTCGTCTGCTGTAACTCTTTCTGTTGGAATATCTGCCATTTTCTGCTCAAGTCTTTGTGCCCGGTATTTCCTACACACTGTACATATTGAAGTGATCTGCTTGATTATTCCACTAACACCTAATATCAGAATGTATGTTTGAGATTAGAGAGCATGGCATTATTTCCCTGATGTCCAACATTCCTATGTGACTCTTGTACAATAAGCTGTGAGACGTGAGGTTCGTTGGGCAAAATGATTGGGTGTTTTGCATCATAAGAATTATTCGTTCTATCCAATCTACCTCCTACCCTCAAAACTCCTCTACTTGCAATTAGATCAAGTTTGTAAAGAGAACTACCTTTCTTGCAGCTGATATTACAATGTTCATCAGTAAGCAAGGACAGATCTCTAGCCTCATGAAAGTGCTTGTTCTGTACATATTGAATTATCACAGTTTCAGCCTTGTTTATTATATCTACATCGAGTCTCAACATAGAAGATTTTCTCACCCCATTTTTTCTCAAGTGAACCCCTTGTTTCATTTTGTAATATGCCTTGAGTACCCATCCCACTACTCTCTTTAACTTTTGCCAACTTGAGAATCTGAAAAACAATCATCAAGGTGAGTTATGGAATTACCAACCGTCACAGAATTCACAGTGTGATCTTCTTTAGCTCCAGACCTCAGATAACATTTCCTGTTTTGAGGCCACTCGGAAACTGGCAACCACAAAAACTTTGGTCCACTGAACAAATATTGGTAGTAAACCAGAATATAATGAAAATTATGTCATCTTGCTGAAGGGGTTACGGCGGTGTCACACAAGCTATTTTTTCAGCAATATTTACGGGCAATTGTTGTCTGGCAGCTGCAAAAATACGCCACATAAGAATTAAACTAACTTACATAATCTACCTTCTGTCTACTTTCCGATTCTAATGCGAATGATCTTCAAAATGGCACGAAAAAAAAACACATAAAAAATTACCGGAAAATTCGCTCATGTGACACCGCCTTTAAAGGGAGTTGGGGTTGTTTCTTTTGACTCTTGATCATGTTTAGCCCCATTATTATTCAAATGTTAAGACGTTCTGCCCACTATTTCGGAGATTTTAAGACTTAATCACTCACTTTTTGTGTCAGTATTAAGACTTTTCGTGTCATTTAGGTGTCAGTTTGTCCCTGGCGAGCGATAGCGAGCCTGTAATTTAAGAGGAACCGGCCTTTGGCCGGCACATATTTCTATCGAAAAATTACAAATTTATCTTGAAGGAGGGCCTTTAGGGAGGTGTTTTTTTAAGCTTGATGTAGGTCTAGGGAGGAAACTCAAATTATAATAAAAACTACATAAATGAGCAAATAAATATGCCCCTCCCCTTAATAAATACGCCCCTCCCCTTAATAAATACGCCCCTCCCATTAATAAATACGCCCCTCCCCTTAATAAATACGCCCTCCCCTTAATAAATACGCCCCTCCCCTTAATAAATACGCCCCTCCCCTTAATAAATACGCCCCTCCCCTTAATAAATACGCCCCTCCCCTTAATATCTCTATTTGGTTCAACTTCGCTTGTTTCTCGTCGAATTTTGTAAACTCGGCCGAAAATTAACTTCATATTATTATTTACCAAGTACATTTTTGAGCAAATCAAGCAGGTGATAAATGGTGGAGTAATTCAATTATCGGACATATAAATATATCAGAGAGAGAGAGAGAGAGAGATATGCCTAGAGGGGATTTGATTAAGATAAAAGTTGGTGTTGGGAGTGGAGTGGGAGAAGGGAGAGAGAGAGAGTGGTGGTATTAAGGTGAAGGCTAGTTGCTTTGTATCCCTCGTGTTCCATTACCTTTGAGAGGTTTAGACGTTCGTTCCGTTAGTTTGATGATTTTACGATCTTTTGCCCCATTTTGTTGTCAATATAAAGACCTTTCGTGCCCTTTAGGTATCGTTTTTTTCCGGGCGAGCGATAGCTAGCATGTAATTCTAGGAGGAAGCGGCCTACGGCCAGGACATTTACCATACCGCAAAATGTACAAATTTATCTTGAAGTGGGATCTAGGGGGAGTTCTTTTAAACCTGATAGAAGTCCAGCGAGGTTACTATATAAAATAGATATATAATTAGATAAATAGACTGATATATAACCACTACCTCCTTAAGGGAGGGAAGGTGAGGGATTTCTACAGGAGAGGGATTGACAATGACAAGGAAGTAATGAACTGAACAAAGAAATAATTTTACAAAGAAAGCAGAATAATAAATACACGAATTGCTTGATATTGAAGGGTTCTCTTCGTATTTTCATTATATTTATTTTGAGGATACCAAAGTTATATATGGAATTATGCATTATGACTGAAATAAAGAGGCCTAGGGTTTAACTCTTACAAAAGTACGATAAGCTAATCGATATTGTCATAATCTTGATATGAATGAGTTAAAAATATGAAAACACAAAACTTAAACAAAGATAAAGGAATACAAATTAAATTATAATATACTAATAGGATCGAAAATTATATATATATTTTTTTTTAGAAAATATAGAACCATGAAATACAGTGAATAAGTAAAAGGAGAAAAGAGGAAGAAGAAAAATATTAGTGGCTGTGTCAGATTAAGGGTTGATATTTAGTTTGTTCCCTAAACCTCCATCATGCTTAAAATTGCACCCCTTTTCAAGCTAAATTTGTACATTTGTTGGTAGAAAAAAATCCCGGCCGATGGCAGGTTCCTCTTAAATTACAGGCTCACTATCACTCGCCAGGAAAAAATAGACACCTAAACTGCATGAAAGGTGTTAAAATTGACAGAAATGGGGCGAAAGTTCTTAACCCTTCCAGCCCGGGTGTCCTTATAACAGGACAGCGCGGCAGGTGGGCCGTACCCCGGGTGTCCTTATATTAGGCCTGCGCTTGAAAGCGTGCTTTGAAATTTGCGCGGCCAAAATTGGCTTTGCAGGGGCGATCGCAGCGCCGCCAAGCCTCAACTACTACCGTTATCAGTTCCAATGTGGCCGCCATAGCGAGTTATAGTGAAATCATGAATTCTGACGCGTCCGATTCTGTGCAACCTCCCGCGCGCCCCACTGCTACCCCGCTCGCAACTTCGACGCCTGTTCCAACCGAGAAGAAAGCTCAACGACAGAAAGTGAAGAAAGTGAAACGTTTGTTGATTGAAAGTGCTATATAGCGAGAACTTTTTGCCATTGAAGTGAGCAGTGGCGAAAACTTGGTGGACAAAGAAAAATTTATTAGAAGTGGAAGCGAAGTTGACGATTTCATTGGCTTTGGAGAGGACGACAATGTAGATGTATTTGAGGGGGGAGACAGTAGTGATGATCCTGATGTGGAAGTGGTTCAGGAAGGTACTATTGAACTTCCAAGTGTGCTAGAGCCTAGGCCTACCCCTTCGCCATGTTTCGTAGGTCAGTCTAGGCCTAGCCCTAGCCCAGGACCTTCCCATTTGCCTGCCCGTGCGCCCTTGAAAGTGGGCAAATATTTCTATAAACAATCTTTGGTGAAAAGTGCAGCTAAAAAAGCACGCAGGGCAGCAGCAGAAAAGGCTAGGGAAGTGGATGACAGTGACAGTGATAGTGACGCCGACCCTGGTCTAGCAACCACCCGCATTCCTTTGTCCCGACGCCTTGACCCGGGACGCCGCATGGGTCACCCACTGCCCTCGGCTTCATCTCTCCCTCAGGATGACCAAAGGGCCTCTACAAGTGGTATTAGTGGTGTACCACAGCCCTCAACACACCGCAGAGCATTATTTGATGCGGAGAAGCCCTCGGCTCGCCGCAAAAGGAGCCCAACTCCCGAGGCTGAGGCTCCCATTGTTGAACCTCCCGCAGCCTCCCGCGCCCCACGCCGCCGACGCCCGGTCACTTTTTCACCCGAATTGTCTCCTGAAGAGGATGCTGACGACCCCAACATTGCCCCAGATGACCTGACGTCGCCTGAGGAGGAGGAAAAGGAAGAGGAAGAGGAAAAGTGAGTCCCGACAAGACGAGTTAGAGGGCGAATACGTGGACGTGGTCAGCCTGCTGACGCCGATGCCCCTGGGCGTGGGCGTGCGCGTGGGCGTCCGCAGGGCCAAGGGCGTGTGCCAGGGCGTCCAGGGAGTGTGCTTGCTGCAGCTGCACGTGCTCGAGCATCCGACCTGTTTGTGTGGACAGATGGGGCGGATTTTGAGCCAGATTGTCCTGCCTTTAATGAGGTAAAGGTTGGTTCCGGGTGTCACCAGCATATCCCTGTGGCTCAGATGCTACCCCCAGTGAACTTTTCTGTGGCTTCTATGACAATGAAGTCATGGAATACCTCGTCGAAGAGACAAATAACCACCATGCTATCTGTGCCAACTTTCTTGGGAGGAAGACCAGTGTCAAGATGGTGGCATGGACAGCTGTCACTATGGCAGAACTATATGTGTTCTCCAGCATTTGGCAAGTACATGTCCAGGGATAGGTACTTTGACATCCTCTCCTATCTCCACCTGACAAACAACATTGCACTCCACTTTCCCGACCCATTATGGAAGATCAGGAAGCTGTATGACATGATACGTCATCGCTTTTCCACCTACCTGATTCCATTCCAGAAGATGTGCCTGGATGAGTCTCTGGTCCTGTTCCGTGGAAGGCTGCATATCAGGCAGTATATCCCGTCCAAGAGACACCGCTTCAGCATCAAGCTCTTCGTCCTCTGCGACTGCAAGACGGGATATGTGCTGGACTTTATAGTCTACAGCGGCAGCGGTGGCGAAATTGAGACTGACCCCCTCATTGGTTTTGGCGGCGCTGTAGTAAAGAAGATGATGGAGAGGTACTTCTATAAAAACCACATCCTCTACACCGATAACTACTCCACGTCACCTATCCTGGCCAAGTACCTCCATAACCGCAAGACCGGAACTGTCGGCACACTCAAGGCCAAGAGGAAGGGCATGCCAGCCTACCTAACAAAGACGAAGAAGACGGACGTCTTCCACAAGAAGAGTGGCCCCATCCTCTCCATCCACTGGCATGACCAGCGGAAGGTCAACCTCCTCAACACATGCCACAAAGCCGAGATGGTCGCCACAGGGAAGGTGGACCGAAGAACGAAGAACCCCGTCCAGAAATCAGCTGCTGTTCTGGACTACAACATCAACATGCGCCTCATCGACAAGTCCGACATGCAGATGGGCTTCATCGACTGCCTGCGAACATCTTGCAGGTAATACAAGATGTTTATCCTATATACAGTAGATATGTCGATCCTCAGTGCCTACAACATCTACCGTCTGAGGACTCCAGGAGACAAGAAGTCTCCTGCGGAAGTTCCACAAACAGGTGATACTTGAGCTCCTGACTAAACATGCAGGTACACCCGGGAGGCCACTACAAGGACCAGGCATGCTGGACAGAACGGGGTGTGGTGAATTTTTCAGGAAGCACCAGCTCCACGCCTTTCCTTTCAGGGTCCAAATGCTAGAGCCAGATTTTTTTTTTTTTTTTTTTTTTAAGAGACAATGAACAGAGGAAGGAAAATCACAGATAAAACAAAAAGGTCCATGTGCCTAAAGGCATCCTCTATTCATAAAATGTTTGTAACAACTGGATTTAAACTTTTGTAGATTGTAAGTTTGTGGAAAGCAACTCGAGGGAAGTGAATTCCAAAGAGTAGTAGTTCTAGGGATAAATTAATTTTGATAAGCAGAAATTCTGCATTGTGGAGGAGAAATAGTAAATTCATGGGCGCTCTCAGCTGCCCTAGTTCTACGGGGAAAGATGTGGAGAGGCGGCACAATTGAAGCAAGTTCCTCGGAACAATTGCTGTGAAAATATCTGTAGAATAATGCAAGGGATGCAACGTTTCTTTGTATGGATAATGTAGGAAGGTCCTGTGTGATTGCAGGGTTATTGATTAATCTAATAGCTTTATTTTGAATTTTGTCCAACTGCCTCAATGCAACCACTCCACTTCCACTCCACAGAGGTGAACAGTAATCCATCTGAGAACGCACATGACTTTTATATATTACGGCCAACTGCTCGTCAGTGAAAAATTCTCGAACTCTGTACAGGAGTCCCAGTTTTTTAGAGGCATTCTTAGCAATGCTTCTAACATAATGTGTCCAGTTCAAGTTAGTAGTTAATGTTACACCGAGAATGTCAATACTAGGGGAAGTGGGAATATTTACATCATTAAAAAACATATGGGAGTCAGGGAGATTCTGTCGGTTAGAAAATTGAATGTACTTGGTTTTCTGTGCATTAAAGGAAACTAGATTCTTTTGTCCCCATTCATTAATTCTAGAAAGGTCCTGGTTCAGAGAAATTGCAGTGTTTATTTTTGAATTTATAAGATCGGGTTGGGTGAAAGAATTGGTAAATATGAAGGAACTGTGGAGTGTTGAGTCATCTGCGTAGGAATGTATTCGATTATGAGTGGTAGATAATTATGAGATCATTGATATGAATGAGGAACAGAGTTGGGGCCAAAACTGATCCCTGGGGAACACCAGCATTTATTGAGTGAAATTGAGAATAAAGGCCATCTACCATTATAGATACAGAAGAGGTCCTATGTGTGCAGCCACACAACTAGAAGACCCCGCAAAGCCACAAAAACCACTTGGGAATGCCTCGAGTGTCAAGTGGGACTGTGTGCTGGCACCTGCTTCAACAACTTCCACACTCTAATAAACTTTTGAAGTGAAAGTGACAACCGTGAAAATGACACTCAAATGTAGGCAAAGAATAATAATTTAAGTAAGTATAAGTGGAAAGGACACACATAAGTAATAATAAGTGCCTTCAAAACAATATGAACAAGTGAAAGTGACACAAAATATATATTTCTAACAATAAATACGTGAAAATGACACTACCAATAAGCCTAGTCCAGTGAAAGTGACACTATAATAATAATAAAACTAAGTATAAGTGTAAGAGACACACATAAGTAATAATAAGTGCCTTCATAACAATATGAACAAGAGAAAGTGACACTATGTATAATATTAGCTTACCTAACAATACATAAAAGTGAAAATGATGCTATCAATTATCAAAGTCCAGTGAAAGTGACACTATAATCATAATAATAATAATAAAACTAAGTAATAAGTGACAGAGACACAAATAACTTCATGCAAATAACTTTATTAAGTGAAAATAACATAATAACTATAATAAATGACATAATAAACAATAAAACACTATCAAATCGCTTCCCGGCATAATTGCGGGTGGAGCGACGAGTGCAACTGGGCGTCGTAGCCGGGGCCGCGGTTGAGTGTTCGGACGCGCCGAGGTAAATATGTGACAAAAGTTACCTCCACTTCCATCACCATACCTATGGAACCAGTTGAGCTAGAGAGCTCTACTCAACGCCATTCTACGCGGTAAGGTAAGGCGGACATTTTGACACATGTTTCATTAATGTAGGTAGTATATTAAGCGAGATTAGCCTTAGTTTACTTTTGTTGTTTTTCAGCCAGATCGCCCGGGTACGAGCTCCGTCCTTATGTAAGACAGCCCGGGCCGGAAGAGTTAAGGGGATAGTGCTTGGTTTATGGTCAATATATTTATTGATTATTTTTTTTGTTTTGTAGTTTCCTCGCTTAACCTCTATCAACCTTTGAATAACACCCCCTAGACCCCTTTTCAAGATCAATTTGTACATTTTTCGGTAGACAAATGTCCCAGCCGTAGGCCAATTCCTTTAAAAATTAGAGGCTCGTTATCACTCGCCATGAAAAAATCTACACCTAAAGGGAACGAAAGTCTTAAAAATGACAACAAAATGAGGCGAAAGGTCTCAAAATCGCCAAACTTAATGAACGTATGCAGGAGAAGGGGGTTCAGAAAAAGCTAGTACTACCCCCTTAACCGCAGGATCGGCCTTGATAACTTTACTAACTTTGTGAAAGAGTTAATGTTATAAATAACAAGATGGTGTAGTAGCAGACCAATAGCAGAGGGACAGAATTTGACATGAAAATTAACCCTCTCTATACCGGTGACGTCTTTTTTCATTGTATTCTAGCTTCAATTAGACGGTTTTATTTCAGTTAGAATAGGACCTCCACCAATTAACAGGCTTCGAACGGTCTCGCTTAACCATTTTTGTTACCACAGATCCATCTTAAACTGCACAAAATCCTCTAAATATTGCGAAGATAACAATCTAAAGACGTCGTCGGTACAGAAGGGGTTAAAGACACACAAGAAACAACACTGAGTAGCGATTCATATTGTTAAAATTGATAGCAAAGATATAGCTTATATCTATGTTATTGTTTTTGTATAATCCTCAAGTGCTACTAAACCCGTTGATGTTTTAAATACCTCTTATCATAGTAGCCTTAAGGGGGTACTACTCGACTTTTGGGGACCTCCTTCTCTCTCGTGTTTAGCATATTAGTTTTGAGATTCTTCCATTAGTTTGGAGATTTTAATACCTTTTGCCCCATTGTATTGTCAATTTCAAGACCTTTTGTGACATTTAGGTGTCGATTTTTCCGGGCGAGCGAAAGCGAGCCTGCAATTGTAAGAGGAAATGGCCTTCTGAAGGGATATTTTTTGATCGAAATATGTACAAATTGTCTAGGGTATTTGTTTAAAGCTTGATGGAGATCTAGCGAGGACACTAACAAATAAATGAATAAATTAATTAATAAGCCAAAACAACGGCCACTATCCCCTTAAACAACGGTCACTATCCCCTTAAACAACGGCCACTATCCCCTTAAACAACGGCCACTATCCCCTTAAACAACGGCCACTATCCCCTTAAACAATTATCACGATGTTAACACAGATTGGTACCCGTTATATACACGTACATTCAGAGTTGTGGTCATGTGTTTGTTTACAAATGTTAATTCTCGCTTTGTTTAGATACACCAAAGTAAATTGTTTGGAGTATACACACTTATAATATAATAACAACGTTGTTTATGTTTAGTCTCTCTCTCTCTCTCTCTCTCTCTCTCTCTCTCTCTCTCTCTCTCGTATAAACATGACACATAACACATTAGGCCTACATAAATCATCTCTACGTGCTACAGCCAATCTCTCCCTTCTTGTTTTGCAGTGACTAAAGACAAACAATCAGTATTTATGAGTGGTATTTGTTTAATATATCGGCACCAAAATACCTGACGCAAGTAGAATGTTTTCGTTAAGAGGATTATAACGCATTGTAATGGAGAGTTGGCTGTTTTTTATGGCCCTCCTTCTCCCTCATATTTAGTTCCATTACTGTTTAGATTTTGAGACGTTTGTTCCATTAGTTTGACGATTTTAAGACCTTTCACCACATTTCTTTGTCAATATTAGTACCTTTCGTGCCATTTAGATGTTGATATTTTTCCTGACGAGCAATAGTGGGCGTATATTTTTATAAGGAACGGGCCTCCGGAACACTTTTCTACCGAAAAATTTACAAATTTATCTTGAAGGGGGGGGGGGGGAGGGGGTTTATATATATTTGTTTGTTAAGCTTGATGGAGGTCTAGGTAGGAGACTACGAAACTATTATAACAATCAATAAAAAGACAAATAAATAAGCCCATCACCCCTTAACAAGATATTTTGGCTAACATCAGATGATATTAATGCAGTTTATGAAAGAGGGGTTAACATGACCTCAACCCTATAACTCCCTCAGATCCTTCCTAATTGTCTAATGATAGCCAGAACAAACTAAGTGCCTCACAATCCTTATGGGGTTAATACAGTTTACTCGTGATTTATGCACTTGTGTTTAAGTCAAGAAAACTGAGAAAAATAATGACGGTTAATTATTAAAGCTGCTTCATGTATGTAGTTATAAACCCACAATTGTGTCTCTTATGTCGAGGAACACCTTATTGTATTTGTAAAATGGGTAAAATCGTAAATTTAATGGGCGTCTTTATTTGATCATTCATGTATTTTATTATTATTGTATTAGTTTTCTCCCTATACCTACTTCTAACTTAAAACAACATTAATTAGATCCCCCTTCAAGATTAATTTGTAAATTTTTCGGTAGAAAAATGTCCCAGCCCAAGGCCGGTTTCTCCAAAATTATAGGCTCACTATCGTTCGCCAGGAAAATATCGACACCTAAATAGCACGAAAGGTGATATCATTGACAACGAAATGGGGCGAATGGTCTTAAAATTGACAAACTAATGAGCCGAACGTCATCATATATGAAAACTAATGGCGATAAACACGTGGAAGAAGGGGGACCAGAAAATCGGCCCATCTCCCTTTAATGTATGTTTCAAAATAATATTGGATATATATAGTTATCCAGAGTGTTTGCAACTTATGCCGTGGTTATGGTACCAACACTTCATTAATAATAATATTGGATATATATAGTTATCCAGAGTGTTTCCAACATTATGCCGTGGTTATGGTACCAACACTTCATTAATAATAATATTGGATATATATAGTTATCCAGAGTGTTTGCAACATTATGTCGTGGTTATGGTACCAACACTTCATTAATAATAATATTGGATATATATAGTTATCCAGAGTGTTTGCAACATTATGCCGTGGTTATGGTACCAACACTTCATTAATAATAATATTGGATATATATAGTTATCCAGAGTGTTTGCAACATTATGCTGTGGTTATGGTACCAACACTTCATTAATAATAATATTGGATATATATAGTTATCCAGAGTGTTTGCAACATTATGCTGTGGTTATGGTACCAACACTTCATTAATAATAATATTGGATATATATAGTTATCCAGAGTGTTTGCAACTAATGCCGTGGTTATGGTACCAACACTTCATTAATAATAATATTGGATATATATAGTTATCCAGAGTGTTTCCAACATTATGCCGTGGTTATGGTACCAACACTTTATTAATAATAATATTTGATATATATAGTTATCCAGAGTGTTTGCAACATTATGCCGTGGTTATGGTACCAACATTTCATTAATAATAATATTGGATATATATAGTTATCCAGAGTGTTTGCAACATTATGCCGTGGTTATGGTACCAACACTTCATTAATAATAATATTGGATATATAGTTATCCAGAGTGTTTGCAACATTATGCCGTGGTTATGGTACCAACACTTCATTAATAATAATATTGGATATATATAGTTATCCAGAGTGTTTGCAACATTATGCCGTGGTTGTGGTACCAACACTTCATTAATAATAATATTGGATATATATAGTTATCCAGAGTGTTTGCAACATTATGCCGTGGTTATGGTACCAACACTTCATTAATAATAATATTGGATATATAGTTATCCAGAGTGTTTGCAACATTATGCCGTGGTTGTGGTACCAACACTTCATTAATAATAATATTGGATATATATAGTTATCCAGAGTGTTTGCAACATTATGCCGTGGTTATGGTACCAACACTTCATTAATATAATATTGGATATATATAGTTATCCAGAGTGTTTGCAACATTATGCCGTGGTTATGGTACCAACATTTCATTAATAATAATATTGGATATATAGTTATCCAGAGTGTTTGCAACATTATGCCGTGGTTATGGTACCAACACTTCATTAATAATAATATTGGATATATATATTTATCCAGAGTGTTTGCAACATTATGCTGTGGTTATGGTACCAACACTTCATTAATAATAATATTGGATATATATAGGTATCCAGAGTGTTTGCAACATTATGCCGTGGTTATGGTACCAACACTTCATTAATAATAATATTGGATGTATATAGTTATCCAGAGTGTTTGCAACATTATGCCGTGGTTATGGTACCAACACTTCATTAATAATAATATTGGATATATATAGTTATCCAGAGTGTTTGCAACATTATGCCGTGGTTATGGTACCAACACTTCGTTAATAATAATATTGGATATATATAGTTATCCAGAGTGTTTGCAACATTATGCCGTGGTTATGGTACCAACACTTCATTAATAATAATATTGGATATATATAGTTATCCAGAGTGTTTGCAACATTATGCCGTGGTTATGGTACCAACACTTCATTAATAATAATATTGGATATATATAGTTATCCAGAGTGTTTGCAACATTATGCCGTGGTTATGGTACCAACACTTCATTAATAATAATATTGGATATATATAGTTATCCAGAGTGTTTGCAACATTATGCCGTGGTTATGGTACCAACACTTCATTAATAATAATATTGGATATATATAGTTATCCAGAGTGTTTGCAACATTATGCCGTGGTTATCGTACCAACACTTCATTAATAATAATATTGGATATATATAGTTATCCAGAGTGTTTGCAACATTATGCCGTGGTTATGGTACCAACACTTCATTAATAATAATATTGGATATATATAGTTATCCAGAGTGTTTGCAACATTATGCCGTGGTTATGGTACCAACACTTCATTAATAATAATATTGGATATATATAGTTATCCAGAGTGTTTGCAACTTATGCCGTGGTTATGGTACCAACACTTCATTAATAATAATATTGGATATATATAGTTATCCAGAGTGTTTCCAACATTATGCCGTGGTTATGGTACCAACACTTCATTAATAATAATATTGGATATATATAGTTATCCAGAGTGTTTGCAACATTATGCCGTGGTTATGGTACCAACACTTCATTAATAATAATATTGGATATATATATTTATCCAGAATGTTTGCAACATTATGCTGTGGTTATGGTACCAACACTTCATTAATAATAATATTGGATATATATAGTTATCCAGAGTGTTTCCAACATTATGCCATGGTTATGGTACCAACACTTTATTAATAATAATATTTGATATATATAGTTATCCAGAGTGTTTGCAACATTATGCCGTGGTTATGGTACCAACACTTCATTAATAATAATTGGATATATAGTTATCCAGAGTGTTTGCAACATTATGCCGTGGTTATGGTACCAACACTTCATTAATAATAATATTGGATATATATAGTTATCCAGAGTGTTTGCAACATTATGCCGTGGTTATGGTACCAACACTTCATTAATAATAATATTGGATATATATAGTTATCCAGAGTGTTTGCAACATTATGCTGTGGTTGTGGTACCAACACTTCATTAATAATAATATTGGATATATATAGTTATCCAGAGTGTTTGCAACATTATGCCGTGGTTATGGTACCAACACTTCATTAATAATAATATTGGATATATATAGTTATCCAGAGTGTTTGCAACATTATGCCGTGGTTATGGTACCAACATTTCATTAATAATAATATTGGATATATATAGTTATCCAGAGTGTTTGCAACATTATGCCGTGGTTATGGTACCAACACTTCATTAATAATATTGGATATATATATTTATCCAGAGTGTTTGCAACATTATGCTGTGGTTATGGTACCAACACTTCATTAATAATAATATTGGATATATATAGGTATCCAGAGTGTTTGCAACATTATGCCGTGGTTATGGTACCAACACTTCATTAATAATAATATTGGATATATATAGTTATCCAGAGTGTTTGCAACATTATGCCGTGGTTATGGTACCAACACATCATTAATTATAATATTGGATATATATAGTTATCCAGAGTGTTTGCAACATTATGCCGTGGTTATGGTACCAACACTTCGTTAATAATAATATTGGATATATATAGTTATCCAGAGTGTTTGCAACATTATGCCGTGGTTATGGTACCAACACTTCATTAATAATAATATTGGATATATATAGTTATCCAGAGTGTTTGCAACATTATGCCGTGGTTATGGTACCAACACTTCATTAATAATAATATTGGATATATATAGTTATCCAGAGTGTTTGCAACATTATGCCGTGGTTATGGTACCAACACTTCATTAATAATAATATTGGATATATATAGTTATCCAGAGTGTTTGCTACATTATGCCGTGGTTATGGTACCAACAATTCATTAATAATAATATTGTATATATATAGTTATCCAGAGTGTTTGCAACATTATGCTGTGGTTATGGTACCAACACTTCATTAATAATAATATTGGATATATATAGTTATCCAGAGTGTTTGCAACATTATGCTGTGGTTATGGTACCAACACTTCATTAATAATAATATTGGATATATAGTTATCCAGAGTGTTTGCAACATTATGCCGTGGTTATGGTACCAACACTTCATTAATAATAATATTGGATATATATAGTTATCCAGAGTGTTTGCAACATTATGCCGTGGTTATGGTACCAACACTTCATTAATAATAATATTGGATATATATAGTTATCCAGAGTGTTTGCAACATTATGCCGTGGTTATGGTACCAACACTTCATTAATAATAATATTGGATATATATAGTTATCCAGAGTGTTTGCAACATTATGCCGTGGTTATGGTACCAACACTTCATTAATAATAATATTGGATATATATAGTTATCCAGAGTGTTTGCAACATTATGCCGTGGTTATGGTACCAACACTTCATTAATAATAATATTGGATATATAGAGTTATCCAGAATGTTTGCAACATTATGCGTGGTTATGGTACCAAACTTCATTAAGGGGAGATGGGTAGTTTTTCTGGACCATTTTCTCCCTCATGTTTAGCCCCATTAGTTTTCAGATTCTTAGACATTCAACCTATTAGTTTGTCAATTTAAAAATCTTTCGTCCTATTTTGATATCAATATCAAGACTTTTTTGTGCCATTTAGATATTTTCTTGGCGAGCGGTACCGAGCCTGTCATTTTAAGAGAAACCGGCCTTTGGCCGGAACATTTTTCTATCGAAAAATATACAAATTTATCTCGAAGGGGAGATTAAGGAGTGTTTTTCAAGTTTGATGAAGGTCTAGCGAGGAAACTGAAAAATAAATGAATATATAAATAAATAGGCCTCAAACATAACTACTGTCCCTCATCTCACCTCCCGCTTCTTTAGGAGAACTGCCGTAATCAGTTTTTTCCGGATCTTTAACCCCTTTAACCCCTTCTGTACCGGCAACGTCTTTTTAATTTATTTAGTAGTAGGAGTAGTTTATAGAGAGGCCTTCCTTATGTCCCTTTCCCACTGGTGAGACAGGTCACGATTTTCGTTGCCGACACCAATAAATTGGCACGTTCGTGACATGTCTGAACACCTCTCATGAACAATCGTTTGACTCTCAAGGCCTGTCAAGGTCTCGCAAGGGCCCTCGCGGGTCGTCGCAAATATTCGGACCGTTCAAAATTTTGGACGAGGACTCACGAGGATTGGTTGCCCTTGCAAGCATCGTCGAGCATCGCCGAGGGATCTGCGAGGGCTTCTGCGATCATCTGCGACATCGGCGATACATCGGCGAGACATCGCAGAGGGTTTCGCACAACAAAAACTTTGCAACGCTGCATGTCTGTTCGCTGATGCTCTCAGATGTTCCGAGAACATCGACGATGCCAAAGAGCACCTTCGGCGAGGTGGGTACAACAAAATTATTAGGCCTATAGTGAACCTGATGAACCCTTTTTTCTATGCACCTCTCGTGGGGGGTTCACCTGTTTTTTGTTTTCTCTTTCTCTCCTTTTCTCTCTTTCTCTGGTTTGTATCCATTCAGCCCCATTTAGCCAACTGTTTTAAGACGTTTATCCCCATCCAAGTATCGATATCTTCCTGGCAAGCGATAGCGAACCAGCATTATATGGAAAAATCCGGCTTCGCCGGAGAAATTTTTCTATCGTAAAATATACAAATTTAACTTGCTCTCAAAACAAAAATATATATATGTTGGCTCGCTACCGCTCACCACGAAAATATTGAAACCTGGATGGGGGTAAACGTCTTAAAACAGTAGGCTGAACGGGGCCGAACGGATTATAGGCAAAGAGAGAGGGAGAGAAAGAAAGAAAAAAACGAGGAGGGAGAGAAAGAGAAAACAGGGAGGTGGGCTCAATGTTTACATTACGGCTTAGCCTAATTGAGCCCACCGCGCTGTTTTCTCTTTCTCTCCCTCCTCGTTTTTTTGTTTTCTTTCTCTCCCTCTCTCTTTGCCTATAATCCGTTCGGCCCCATTCAGCCTACTGTTTTGAGACGTTTACCCCCATCCAGGTTTCAATATTTTCCTGGTGAGCAATAGCGAGCCAATATATATATATATATATTTGTTTTTGGGTCGTTTTTCTGGTCCCCTTTCTTCCTCATGGTTAACCCCATTAGTTTTCATATTTCATGACGTTCGGCCCATTAGTTTGGCGATTTTAAGACATTTCACCCCATTTCGTTATCAATATTAAGACTTTTCGTGTCATTTAGGCATCGAGTTTTCCTGGCTAGCGATAGCAAGCCTGTACTTTTTGAGGAACCGGCCTTCGGCCAGGATATTTTCTATCGACAAATGTACAAATTGATCTTGAAGGAGGGTGTTGGGGGGTGCTTTATATGCTTGATGGAGGTCTAGGGATGAAACTAGGGATGATATAGAAAAAAGAAGAAAAAAACGAGGAGAGAGGGAGAGAAGAGAAAACAAAAAAAGGCGAGGTGGGCTCAATTTTTAAGCCGTAACGCAAACATTGAGCCCACCTCCCTGTTTTTTGTTTTCTTTCTCTCCCTCTCTCTTTGCCTATAATCCGTTCGTCCCTGTTCACTGTTTTAAGACGTTTACCCCCATCCAGGTTTCAATACGCCGAACCATCGCTTGAATCGCCGAAGACGTGCAGAACATACGGCGAGTTTTCTTTCATCCTCGCATGATTTCGCAAGATATTTTTGGAAATGTGACATGCCTCGCAGAGGTCATCGGCGAAACATCGCTCACTTCGCCGATAACGTCGCAGAAGGTCGGCGATTGCGTCGCCGACATCGGCGACATCTTCGCCGAGTATAATTGGTCATCTGTTTGAAACGGTAAAAATCGTGAACGTCGCACGTATTCTTGCGAATTTGACAAAACTAAGTCATCGGCGACGAAAATCGTGACATGTCTCACCAGTGGGAAAGGGGCATTAGGGTTAAGCGCCCCATTAATTACTTCTTCCATTCACCTATTCATAGCCTCCGATAGTGCAGTTGGAATGAATGTACAGTTGGTCAAAGTTCCAGCGGACCCACCCTCGCTCTGGGGCTCGCAGAATTAGCTGGCAATACTGGTGTAGTGGTGCAGAGATACCGCTTGCCATTAAAGTGCTACCTGTGTCTGTCCTGTATATTACTGCAAATTAGACTATGTTATGTTCACGTTGTGAAGACTAATTGCTCCTTCATTAAGCAGCCACCAATAAAACATAAATATGTATTCTTATAAAATTGAGTAAAGTATGTTGTGGCAGCCAGCAGGTTTTATATGCGTTGCCAATCAGTGGATATAATAACTTGAATATTAAAGCAAATCTACGAACTTTGGGTGAATGTTCGGGATCATACATAGCGATGTATGCATTTGTATTTGAGATAGGTATAATTTCCCTTGTTTAGTATAATTATGTTCTAACAATGATATAGCCGAAATCAGATCTGCCCATCCCAATCTGTGTACACCTTCCTACACCAGTATTGCCAGATAATTCTGCGAGCCCTAGAGCTAGGGTGGGTCAGCTGGAACTTTGACCAACTGTACATGCTAAGATTGGTATGCAGGATTCGAAATTGCATAATAAATCGTAGGCTGGTGCAGCATTCTTTAACTGTCCTCGTGGCGCAATGCATAAGCGTGTTGATTTTCGGTGTGAGCGTCCTGGGTTCGAATCCCCGGACTGCCACATGTGTTTTTTAATTTCATTAATCGAGTTTAGGAGTAAAGTTGGTTGGTGGTAAGAACATAATAACTATTAGACGGTTGTATTCAGCTTAAATAGGGCCTCCAACAATTAACAGGTTTCGAACTATCCCCCTTAACCCTTTTTTCTAGCACACATCCTTCTTAGACTGCACAAAATCGTCTGAATATAGCAAATATTAAATAAAAAGATGTTGTCGGTACGAAAGGGGTTAATGTTTAGGCCCATTAGTTTTGATATTTTAAGACGTTCACCCCATTAGTTTGAAAATGTTAAGACCTTTCGCCCCATTTATGTCAATGCTAAGACCATTCGTACATCATTGGTGTCGAATTTTTCCTGGCGAGCGATAGCGAGCCTGTAATCTTGGAAGAAGCGGCCTTCGGCCGAGATATTTTTCTACCAACAAATGTACAGATTAATCTTGAAGGGTGTTCTTAGGGTTATTTTTTAAAGCTTGATAGAGGACTAGAGAGGAAACTAAAAAAGAAATAAAATTAATAATAATAAACAGATACCTGTACACAAAATGAATGAGCAAGTAAATACGTCCATCTCTCCTTAAACATGCTGTGGGTAGTTGACAATAGCAGAAGTATTTTATTGCCGCTTCATTGTAATATAGAACTGATAGGAAATTTCGATAAGAATATTTTGATTGTCCCAGAATGACAAACTGCACAATTAAATCACATACTGTATATATTTGGAATCCTTACACCATGCAGAACCCATTGATATAAGGTAACACGGATTTGGATTCATATCTTAGGGCACAGGAGCATTTGAAAATTCAAAAAGTAGATTTTCAGCCTTTTTGCTAAGATGGATATAATAGACGATTTTCCATAATAAAGCCTCAAGTTAAATTATGATGATACCAATGGATCCAAGGGGTTGTAGTGACCTTGAGAACATTAATTGGAAAATACTATATTACTAACCCCTTATCTTATAAGTTCTGAAAAGTTAGCGATCTAATTTACTAGTGAAAATAATGTTGTGGAGAAACAGCTCCTCCTCCAATGGTGTTTACATCCAAAGACGCACATACTTTATATACAGGTATATCGGACCATAAGTACTCGTCTTTGTTTCTCTTCCCTCATCCCTCCCTCTCACCCCTCTCCTCTCTCTATCTCTCTCTCTCTCTCTCTCTCTCTCTCTCTCTCACACACACACACACACACCCAAGCGGTGGTGTGTTTATCGGTGCACACGTTAATTGTGCATGCTTACGAGTACATTTGTCGATGTTTAAACCTAGATATAATTATCTAGATCAAACTTAACCCCTTCAGACTCATATCACGCAGAGGTTGTCAGATTAGCAAAAAGAAATAGAGTTATCTCACTCTTATAATTACCTCTCCAAAATTAGTTTTCAGCCCACAGCTAACTCAAAGACAACTGCAGAGGTTTAAGTAACTAAACTAAAGGTTTGTAAATACCCCTGATGGTAATAAAGGCTTTAAAGTATCCCTAATAGGCTCAAAATTGCGTCATATGTCGGAGAGGGTTAACCTAACCTAACCTAACCTAACCAAAAACACTCTATGTCAACGTATTTTAAAGAGGTGTGTACACTTAAACTAAGTCCCCAAACCTCATGTACCTGCAAACCTACATATTTAGTCAATTTTGTACATTAAAGCACACCACTGCATGTCCACACACACACACACATACACACACACGGTGCGAATTCACATTTGCACGTACGTATTTCATAACTTTTGTCAACACATTTCTGCATATATACCTACAATATACTGTTAAAGGTCAGAGACTACTCTGACCATTAACAGTATAAACGTTATATATACAAGAAGAACAAAAATCTTAACAAATTAACAGCAAAGACAAAAGTTATGGTACTCACATTTAGAAATATTGTTGGAAACCACTCCATCTGAAAATATACATTTTGGGTCTTATAACATGATTATTAAAGTGGAGCTTTTAATTAATCATGAATAGGTATAAACAACTATTTAGTGATTGTGTATTTACAATAGTAGACCTAGGATATGTCTCTCTCTATCCTCTCACTCACTCACTCACTCACTCACTCACTCACTGTAATATGGACAGGTCAAGGCAGTGTTGTTTATCACAGTAATAACACCATCTATCCAGTTCATATTTTCCTTCACACACTCCTTCATGTCTGACTCATTCTCTCTCTATCTCACACACTCTCTCTCTCTCTCTCAATCATTACTACCTCGCTATAATATAGACAGGTTAAGGTCGTGTTGTTTATCACAGTAATAACATCATCAATCCTGTTCATCCTTACTTTTCACACGATGCTTCATGTCTCTCTCTCTCTCTCTCTCTCATTACTACCTCCCTGTAATATGGACAGGTCGGGGCCGTGTTGTTTATCACAGTAAAAACACCATTTATCCTGTTCATCTTTAAGGGGGCTCACCTCGTTTTTTCTCTTTCTCCCTCACTCTCTGGGTGGTATCCATTCGGCCCCATTCAGCCTACTATTTTATCCCCACCCAGGTGTCGATTTCATTCCTGGCGAGTGGTACCGAGCCAGCATACGTTTGTTTTAATGTTTCAGCAGGCTAAATTTTTAATTTTTTAGATAGAAAAATGTCTCCGGAGAAGCCAGAGTTCTCCATACAATGCTGGCTCGCTTTCGCTCGCCAGGAAGAAATCGAAACCTGGATGGGAATACATGTCTTAAAACAGTAGGCTGAATGGGGCCGAATGGATACAAGCCAGAAAAAGAGAGAAACGGAGAGAACAAAAAACCACACATTTCACCCCCCAGTATCATACAAGCGCTTTTTCCATAAACATTTCTCGTCAACACTGGCCTGGCAGCTTACGATGTAGGCATGTACCGTATTATATTTCTGCCACCTATATGCATCTGTCATCAGTCTAGTTTCCGATACCTGGGCCAAATATTCCAGAATTGTTGCCAGAATAATGTTGATCATCTAATGTGGACTATAAAACCTCCCGTGTGTTACCGGTTTTACAGTGTACTTCATAAACTCGCAGACGTGACCTGGATTCCTAGTTATAACCTACATAGGGCGGACAGAACGCATAGAACTCGTGGAGGTGAAGCCTTGTACATTCATGACTCGCTGATATCTACTGAATTCCTAAATAACAGTAACGAAGTAGTAGAAATACTTGGAGTTAAAAAAGAATCCCTAAACCTAGCAGTTATTGTTACATACAGACCTCCTGACTCTTCCTTAGAAGAATTCAAAACCCAGCTCAACATGATAAAATCAGAAGTGGAAGCCCTGGGAAACCCGACACCAAATATTATGTGGGTAGGAGATATTAACCTTCCAAACATCAAGTGGAGGCAACTAGAAGACCAAGTAGTGTCGATAAACACCAGAGAAGCAAATGCATGAGAAGCAAATGCAAGAGTACTATTTAATCTTTGCGACTTTTTTAGTCTTAACCAGTATATTACCGAACCCACACGTGAAAACAATATCTTAGACCTTGTCTTCACTAATAATGACAACCTAGTACACAGTGTTAACATATCGGACACAACATACTCAGATCATAAATTAATTGAGATCAAAACAACCCTAGCATGTGTACAGAACACCTCAGAGACTAGACCAAAAACTGGTCCATTCAGCAAATTTAACTTCAATAGTAAAAATATTAGGTGGGAAGAGGTAAA
The DNA here is from genome assembly GCA_032716605.1 of Paralithodes platypus. NCBI lineage: Eukaryota > Metazoa > Arthropoda > Malacostraca > Decapoda > Lithodidae > Paralithodes > Paralithodes platypus. Next base: position 7,836,554 of record CM064579.1, read on the forward strand.
CCAAGAGATGGAGGAAATAGACTAGGAAGATTTAATGAACAACCGGACACCATCAGAATGCCTAGTCCTATTAACGGAAACCATGACCCAAATCTGTAGCCACCACATACCAGAAAGACAAACAAGACGAAGAAGCAAACAAGAACGGGAAAGAAGGAAGCTGTACAGAAGAAGAAAATTACTAACACAAAGACACACACAACAAAGTCTACAGGAAAGACAAAAGATCCAAATAGATAGAGAAATTGTGGAAATTGAACAACGACTAAGAATCTCCTATGAGCTACAACAAATAGAAGAGGAGAGCAAAGCTATTGCAAGCATAAAGGAAAACTCCAAGTACTTCTTTTCATACGCTAAACATAAAACTAAAACCACATCAAACATCGGCCCTCTAAGTAAAGATGATGGGTCATTCACAAGGGACAAAAAGGAAATGAGTGAACTATTACGTCTATAGTATGAAAACAAATTCAGTAAGCCTGAAGAAACAAAAGCAATCAGAGACCAAAATAAATTTTTCATGAATAATCCTCCCACGGAAACCCCCCAGATTCTGGACATTAATTTCGGACCAAAAGATATAGCAGAAGCCATCGCCAACATGCCATCCCACTCGACACCAGGCCCTGACTCGTGGAGTTCAATCCTAATAAAGAAATGTAAAGAAAACCTCTCAAAACCCCTGGCTATAATGTGGAGAAGGAGTTTAGACACTGGAGAAATACCGGATAGTTTGAAAAACGCAATAATTTCCCCTTTGCATAAAGGAGGGAGTAAAGCACTACCAAACAACTATCGCCCGGTAGCTCTGACTTCCCACATCATTAACATTTTCAAGCGAGTCCTGCGAGGCAAAATCTCAACATTTATGTAACAAAATGAACTACAGACCACTGGTCAACATGGGTTCAGAGCAGGAAGATCATGTCTCTCGCAACTATTGGAACACTACGACAGAATTCTTAAATCCCTAGAAGAAAAGAAAAACGTGGACGTCATCTACACCGATTTTGCTAAGGCATTTGATAAATGTGATCACGGTATTATTGCACACAAACTTAAAGCAAAAGGGATAACGGGTAAAATCGGAAGGTGGATATACAAATTCCTCGTGAACCGAAAACAATCAGTACCAGTAAGCCAAGTAACATCTGAGCCTTCACACGTCAAAAGCTCAGTTCCCCAAGGAACAGTACTAGTGCCCCTTCTTTTCCTCATTTTAATAAGTGACATAGATGCCAACACAAGACACAGTACAGTATCCTCCTTTGCGGATGACACGAAACTGAGTATGATAGTAAAGACACAGGAAGACACGGGGCGGCTGCAAGAGGACATAAATAAGGTGTTCCATTGGACCAGGGTAAATAACATGCAATTTAATGAAGACAAATTTCAGTTAATACGATACCGAAATAAGGATTTCGTTAAAAAGAGCACAAGTTACATAACAGAATCCAATCACATAATAGAACGTAAAGACAATGTGAAAGACCTTGGGGTGATAATGTCTGAAAATATGGGATTCAAAGAACATAACCAGGTCAAAGTTGCAGCTGCGAAATGGCTAACAGGTTGGATTTTACGACCATTTAGAACTTGCGGTGAATTGCCTATGATAACACTCTTCAAATACCTGGGGCTACCGCGGCTAGAATACTGTAACGTATTAACGTCCCCATACAAATTAGGTTAAATTAATGACTTAGAAAGTGTACAAAGGAACTTCACCTCACATATAAACTCAGTAAAACAGTTACACTATTGGGATCGCTTAAAATCACTCAAACTGTATTCGTTGGAACGTAGAAGGGAACAATACTTAACCCTTAAAGATCTGGGCCCGACTTAAGTCCGAATCGAAAATTTTGGACTATGTGGCGGGGCCCGCCTTAAGTCCGAGTGCAATTTTGGCGCAATATTGGCTCTGAGAGAGAGACGAGTGACTGGAGGAGCATGGGTTACCTCATGACCGCTCGCCACGGCCGCCGTGGACCTACTGAGATTTACTCCACTTACATCCACCCTCACTCCCTCGCTACATACGTAATTATATAAAGAAATTACCGTATTTTAGCGACTTTGCCCTTCGGTTGCATGATCGTTGCAAGACAACCAGTGATCGTAGAAGGATGGTTCAGGTGTCATTGGAAAGCTCAATTTACGCCCTTTCAGGGATACATACTTGTATTACGCTCTGGGTCTTGTTTATGCATGAAAAAGAGCCCGGAAACAACCCCATTTATGGTAAAAAAAAAAACGCTGTGCGGCACGGTCAAATATACCGCCTAGCCCGCTCGTAAGGTGTTAATAATATATACGTGGAAAATCGCAGAGGGTTTTGTACCAAATCTACATACACCAATAACAATGAAATTCAATGATAGGAGAGGCTGGGAATGCGATATCCCCAAGATGATAAATCGGGGGGGCTATGGGCTCTCTACGAGAGGGCTGGTTATCACATAGAGGAGCACGTCTCTTCAACAAACTCCCGCGGCGAGTGAGAGACATGAGAGGTGTCTCGTTAGACAGCTTCAAGAGAGCTCTCGATGTCGAACTACAAAAAGTGCCAGACGAGCCCATCTTCATAAGGGTGCGCTCCACCTCTTCGAATAGTCTGCTGCACCAATTCTCAAACAACAACGAACGGCGGTGCGCTCTTCGGTGCCACTAGCAAGAGTGGCGAACTCCACATAGGTGAACATAGGTGAACATAGGTAGGTGAGATGGGTTGGTTTGCTGGTCTCCTTTCTCCCTCATATTTAGCCCCATTGCTTTTGAGATTTTAAGCCCTTCCCCGCATTACTTTGGCGATTTTAAGAACTTTTGCCCCATTTCTGTTAATGTTAAGACCTTTCGTGCCATTTAGGTGTCAAATTTTTCCTGGAGAGCGATAGCGAGCCTATAATTTTAGAGGACCCGGCCTTCGGCCCGGACATTTTTCTACCGAACAGTGTACAAATTAATCTTGAAAGGGGGTCTAGGGTGTGTAATTTTAAGCTTGATGAAGGTCTAGGAAACAATCTAAAACCCTCCCCTTAACCCTACTCCTTGTTCTTAATAATAGTGTGCGTAAAACAAATGCTAACGTAAATAGTTTGAATTATTTTCCTCCCATATTCTGCACACTATCATTTTGCAGCGTAATATTTATATATGTTGCGTTTTATAGGAACTAACAATGGTTTTCATTATAGCTATCAGTAAAAAGTTGTGTTCGCTAGAATGCATTAACCCTTAACTGGCGGCGCGCAACATATGTCGAGTGAAATAATTTTGGACTAAGTGGCAGTGCACGACAGCTGTCGAGCACCATTTTCAGAACGTAATGTTGCTGAGAGAGAGAGCTGAGCAGTGGAATGAGCGTAGTAACCTTATGACCGCTCCCCACGACCACCGTGGACGTACTGAACTGTATACCACCTTCCTCCCCCCTTTCTCACTCGCTACACAGGGAATTATGTACGGAAATTACCTTATTTTATGGTTTTTGCACTCGTGTTGCACGATCATTGCAAGAGAACTAGTGGTCGTACAAGGATGGTTCGGGTGTCATTGGAAAGCACTGTTTATGCCCTTTCAGGGATAGATACTTGTTTTACGCTCTGGGTCTTGTTTATGCATGAAAATGAGCACTGAAACAACCCTATTTAGGGTAAACAAAAAACGCTGTGCGGTACGGTATAATATACCCTACCACCCGCCAATAAGGTGTTATGATACCTAAGGGTTAAATTATGGAAGACCTTTAGGAGACCAAAGGTAAATAGACTTTTAAATGCCATTCTTAAGCTGAAAAAAGTGTCTCGTGCTAACATACGTATCCTAATAAAGTTATCTGAAGGAAAGGCTATTACATATCTAAAAAACATTTACTTATAGTTTCTTTTGCTATACATGCTATTATTTCAACACTTTATAAGCTATATTTTGTACTCTAATTTTCTACTTTATTCGTAAACTAATAAATAAATTAAGACACTCTCTCTCTCTCTCGTCTAAAGTTGTCGTCTAAATTAACACAAATGCTGACATAACTTTTACATGGGAGTTTACGTGGTACTTGAGTAGCCGGAAGGAGGAAGAGAGAGAGAGGGATGGAGAGAAGGAGGATGGAGGGAGAGCAAGGGGGGTAGATATGTGGGGGTAGAAAAATAGGAGTAGATAATATGTGAAGGAAGGATAAGGCAGGACAATATTGAAGAGGAATGGAGACGAAAATAAATTAACCGTCTTTTTGTTTAATGTCAGCTGCATTTAGACGATTTTATGAAGCTTAGGAAGGATATATGGTAGATGAACGCATTTATTGAGATAGTCTGTAATCTTTTAACGGGTAGAAATTATTCATAAGCTGAATAACACCGTCTATAATAGTTGCCAGAATATAATGAAAAGGACGTCACCGGTACTGAATGGGTTAAGAACACACACGCACACACACGCACACACACAATAATAACATATATATATATATATATAAATAAATAATATAATTTATTTATTTCACTCCCAACACCAAACACCTCCCAATGAAATTGATGAAAACATGTAATCCTACCGGGATTCGAACCTGGGTTACCACATACAGATTTTAAACTCTCTGACCATTACACCATTAAGACAGTAAATAATAATACAACAACAAAATATATTCCACCCCCTCCACATCACCAAACAACAAATCCTCTCTCTCAGCCGCCCCTCAACCCAAATGTGAGGCTCATCTTCTACCGTGATACACAAGACCACCTGACAAATGGGGCAGGGTTACCAAATCAAGTCCGCTAGATAGTACATAAATGCCGAAAATCGCTAGAATAATGCCACAATCTCTACAATATCGCTCTAAAATGGCTCAAATCTCTACAATATCGCTTCAAAATGGCTCAAATCTCCAAAGTATCGGTATAATTCATGATGCTAAAATGTGGAAATATGCCTCTATATCGAAGTAAATACCCTTAGATCTAGCGGAAAAGCAGCTAAATTGGCAACACTGAAATGTGGCCCGTTGTTTTCTTTACGCCAGGGGGAACTAAGAAGGAGGGAGAGAGAATCATAGGCGGCGAGCAGATTATTCCGTGCAAACACAGAGAGAGAGAGAGAGAAAGAGAGAGAGGCCAACTTGATCATGGGAGCTTATAATTATATGATTACGCTTCAGTTAATGAATATACAATTAAGTGTGAAATACTGGGAGGATGAATCCTACTATCTCCCGGTCTATCTATCTGTGTGTGTATCTATCTTTCTATCAGTCTATCGGCCTGTCTATATATCTATTTGCATCGACCTATCTGTCTGTCTCTCTGTCTTTCTATCTATCTATCTATCTTCATTGGCCTAGTTATCTATCTCTATATTCAGTGACCAATCTATCTATCCATCAGCATTATACATTTTAGAGAAGAAAAGTACATTGACAGATGTGTTACATCTAACTCTGGAATTATGATTTACAAGACGAAATGTGATAGACAAGAACCACATTATGAATAAGAGTTAAGGGGAATCAAAAGGTGTTTTTTATCTTTCTCTCCTTTTCTCTTTCCCTGGCTTGTATTCATTCGGCCCCATTTAGCCAACTGTTTTAAGACTGTTATCCCCATCCAGGTGTCAATTTCTACCTGGCGAGTGATAGCGAGCCAGCATTGTATGGAGAAATCCGGCTTGGCCAGAGACATTTTTCTATCGAAAAATGTACAAATTTAGCTTGCTGTCAAAACAAATATATATATATATATGCTGGCTCGCTTCCGCTCACCAGGAAAATATTGACACCTGGATGGGGTAGACGTCTTTAAACAGTAGGCTGAATGGGGCCGAATGGATACAAGCCAAAGAGAGAGGGAGAGCAAGATAATAAAAAAGCGAGGTGGGCTCCCTTAAAAACCTGAACGAACACAAATAAGTAAGTTATGTTTTGCAATATTATTTATAACGCAGAATACATTGCAAACTGTAGTGGACAGTTTTTAATTAGTTCTATATTAATTGCATGATATTACAATGTTCCAAAGTGTATTCGAGCTAACCTGGCAGAAATTGGTAACACTGCATTTTTATAGATTTGTTTAACCAATATTAAATAAAGGCTTAGTCACACAACAGTTTAGGAAGGCAGTATAGGACATATAGAAAGGCAGCGTTACCAATGTCTGCCAGGTTATCTTGAATACACTTAAAACATTGTTATTACGATACAAAACAAAGTCTTTCAGAACAATTGTACAGCATGATATGATAGACAAAATTAATTATTTTTTGACAAGTATCACAAAGCAAAATATATAATAACACCTTAAAAAAAAAATGGAATACAATGACAGTAGCCTAACACATATACACAAATATAAGAATATAGATACAATAGACAACCATGACAATAATGAGAACTATAAACAGGTTGACCCACACTTAGTATATCACCCATATCTCTCTCTATCTCTCTACCTATACTTTCTATAACCAGCCTACTCTGTTTCACATGGATGGCACTCATCTAAACCCTGTGGGTTCAGCACGCATGGGTCGTCTCCTACACGAAGCAGTCCGCAGCCATGGAAAAAAAAAAACGCCATTCGAGAAGAAGAAGTAGCAGCGACATAAATCATCCAACGCCAAGCAAAACACAGAGGCAACCGAGGACCGCCACCGATGAGGACCGAGGACAGCTATGAACATAAATGTAGATCCGACCAGAACCTAAATTTTTATTAAAGAGCGTTCTGTGAGTTATAAAATCACAAATTTAAAGGTTCTCTATGCAACGCTCATAGCATGCGCAATACATTTTCAGGTTTAGAGGAACTAGTGTTTACAGAAAATTAGGACGTGATTGACATAACAGAATCATGGCTCAATGTAGAAGACAGAGACTTTTTAGAAGAGTATTTACTTCCCGTTTATGTAATGTTTGAGAAAAGCCGAATAAATAATAATGGAGGTGGCGTTTTACTTTTTATCAAAGAAAGCATTAACCCGACCCTCTTGTCAAAACCTCAAATTGTGAACGTCGACACATCCTATGTGCTAATAAAAATAATAAAGGTACAAATATAATACTTGCAATATACAGACCTCCAGCTCAATACAGTGCAAACTGACCAAGAAATTTTCGAACAAATTGCAGATGTAAGTAACTCACAAGATACCATAATTTTTGGCGACTTTAATTTACCTGTGACCAAGTGAGGCGATACTCTTACTTCACACTCCAGACATGACTTTTATGCGAACTTGCAAGAGAGTTCGCTCTATCAATTTGTTCGATCGCTTACCAGTGGTAATAACATTCTTGACCTTGTACTTGCAACAAAAGAAGAATTAATAGAGAATTTGAATGTTGGTGATGAATTCAGTAACAGCGACCATCGTACGATAACTTTCAGTTTAAAGTTTACTAGCAATGAACCAAATAGCAGCATCGAGAAAGTCCCTAATTAAAAAAAAAAAAAAAATCGGTAAACTTAGAGCTATGTTTAAAGAAACTGACTGGAGCTTTCTAAATAACAATACGACATAAATACATCTTGGGAATTATTCGCAACCACTTCCCTAGAAGCAGTGCAAGACTGCATACCATCGAAAATACGGCGTACAGGCCATAATGATAAGCCCAAATGGTGGAATAAAGAGATTCCAGACTCTTTGCTTGCTAAGAAGATTGCTAATGATAGACTAAAATCCTCACAAATGACGAAAAACGGGTGAAATTTGTAGAACTACGACGCAAAGCCAAAAAGTTAATTAAGCAGAGTAAAAAGACCTTAGAGTTATATATTGCGAATCAAAGTAAAACAAACCCGAAAGAATTCTATAGTTATATCAGAAAGAAAAAAGTAGTTACTTCAACTGTTGGACCGTTAGTCGATGAAAATGGAGAATACACCAAAGACGAAGCACAAATGAGTAATGCCCTCAATACCTTCTTTGCAATGGCATCGCCATTTCATATTGATATGTCTAATGTTCTAAGCAATATCACCAATACAGAGAGAGACGTATTGAAATGTTTAGATAAACTTAAAGTAAATAAAACGCCTGGACCTGATACAATTTCACCTAGATTTCCAAAGGAAGCTAAGGATGAGCTCTCCAAACCACTGACATTCCTATTCAATAAATCCTTGCAGTCTGGAATTATGCCTGATTAGTGGAAACTAGCCAACGTAACACCGATATTAAAAAAAAGGCATCAAATCCCTACCCCGTAACTATCGTCCAATTAGCTTAACCTCAGTTGTATGTACAATGTTAGAAATACTCATGAGAGACAGACTCGTAAATCACTTAGAGGAAAATAACATAATTAAAGATACTCAACACTGCTTTCGGCTTTCGTAACAAACGTTCATGCTTAACAAACCTCTTAGATTTCTTCCACAATATCCTCAACCTCTATGATGAGAGTAAAGCTGTAGATATTATATACCTTGATTTTCAAAAGGCCTTTGACAAAGTTCCCCACATACATCTTGGTAAAACTAAAAGCGCATGGAATACGTTCCTGCTTAACAAACCTCTTAGATTTACTTCCACGATATCCTCAGCCTATATGATAAGAGTAAAGCTAGAGATATTATATACCTTGATTTTCAAAAGGCCTTTGACAAAGTTCCCCACATACATCTTGGTAAAACTAAAAGCGCATGGAATACAAGACGGTGTGTTGAAATGGATAGAAAATTGGCTCAGCGACAGAAAGCAAGGAGTGGTCATAAATGGTAAGGCATCTAAATGGACCAATGTAAGTAGCGGGGTACCCCAGGGATCGGTACTAGGACCAATTCTCTTTCTAATTTACATCAACGACATAGATGAGGGTCTCACCTGTACAATCTCAAAGTTTGCTGACGATACAAAAATTGCAAATAGCGTACTCTCAAAAGAACTAGTTGACGATATGCAACATAATCTAGATAAGTTGTCATGTTGGGCCCAAATTTGGCAAATGAGTTTCAATGCGGATAAATGTAACGTACTACATATCGGATACCAAAATGAGAAAGCAAACTGTTCGATGAAATGGCAATCAGCTTAAGATTGTAGACAGAGAAACCGATCTGGGAGTAACAATATCGAGTAACCTAAAACCGAGTCAACAATGTTCAGAAGTTGTTAAGAAGGCAATCAAAATAATTGACTTTATAGGCAGGTCATTTGAGCATAAATCCATTTTTTTTATCCTAACTCGTTACAATTCCTTTGTCGACCCTATCCTGGTGCCCTTATTACCAAAATGATATAGACAAGCTAGAACGAGTTCAACGTGGAGTTACCAAAATGATACCTAGCCTAAAGAACAAACCATACGAGGAGTGTCTTAGAGAATTAAATCTATTTCCTTTAACCCAGCGCAGAATAAGAGGCGAGTTAATTCAAGTGTTCAAAATCATCAAAGGCATCGACAATATGAACTTTAGTAAGTACTTTACTATCGACCAATCTAATTACAGGCGGGGAAACGGTTGCAAAATTATTGGTAAATCTTTTAACTCACACGAATCAAAGAATTTCTTCTTCAATCGAGTTGTCAACTTGTGGAATGGGCTTCCCCGAGACGTTATAAACTGCAGCACCGTTGATTCCTTTAAACTTCGCCTTGACAAATATTTTGCATCAAACCCGCGACTGACTGCATTTGTAAATGAATAACTTTAATTTATTCAATTTCATGAAGGTTATTGTGTATATATATTACTAAGACGTTACTCTTGTTTTACCAGATATACGAAAGATCACTTATAACTGTGTTATGTTACTAACCCATCTGTCCCATACCAACTTCTTAATCTTGCCACAGACATTAGTTACAGGGCAGTAGTTCCCTTTCCAATGTTCCCTTACCCGCTCTAAACCACTGTTTGGACACTTGATCCTCAGTGTTTTGGAGGAAAAGCAGCCTAGAAGGGTCACTAGACCTGTTGTTGCTTGATTTCCTTTATACTCCTTTGTACCTTACTTTGTTCAAAAAAATTATATCACTAGAATACAATTTAATACATTTTATATAACACTGATTTACTTACAAAGGTACATGCAATTTTATATAAGTAAAAACATGTACATACATATTGAGATGACGGGATTTCAAGCAATAGGCAAAGCAACCCCATCAGAGGTCCTCACAAATCAGGAGGAGGAGCAACCCACCAGAGTCAGAATAGCTGCGATCAAGGAGAGGAAAAGGACGAGGAAAAGGACACAGGTAAGGGTGGAAGGGGAAACAGCACAGTCCCCCCTGTCTACCCGTGCTCTAGTACCTTTAGGAATACTGCAGTCTACCCACCAAAGTGAACGACATCCGGACATACAAGAAGTACAAGCCCGGACCAATCACAGAGACCCCTGTCCAGCCAATCACAGAGCCTGAGACATAAAGGAAAAGCGTGCACCCAACAGCAGCCAGATTTGGATTACGATGAGGAGGATTTTATGCTAATTCCCCATCAAAATCCAATGGCATACCTACACAGATGGGACCAAGAGAATCACCTCTACAGTACCTCACATCGAGTGTTTAAATAATAGAAAATAAATTAGGAAGAACGAAAGCATGGCCTGCAACATTGAAAAAGCAAGGAAGGATGAAAATTAGAAACAAAATTATCCTGCAGCCATACAAGCTTTCTATACTAAGAATGTAATCTTAAGATATATAGAATAACGATGTCCATATATTATTAGGGTAAGTGTATTTTTAGCACAATAATTGCCTTCACAATGATTACAAGATTGAAATCCCCATGTCCCTACTATTCTGAGATAGGTCAAATTGAGTTCAAATTAGCATCCACTAGCTCAGCTTTTAGTGGGTAGATAACCGTGTCCGCGAGACTTCTTAATAGGGCAAGCCATTCTCCTTATAGTCAAGTCCAACGAGGGTGGCGACCGAGTGTGTGTTGGAGGAACCAGGAGTGCCTTGCTCTAGTGTATGTGAGAGAGGCAGTTCCCTTTGATGTCCAGCCAGAGGAAGAACTACGTGTCCTACGTCGTCCACATTCTCTCTCATGGATATTGCTTCTCCTCTACACCCGTACCCTAAATGTTTCTGTGTTAATAAGTTTTGGGAATTATTGTGAAGGAAATATAAAATATGCGAGTGTTCAATTTAACTTTTTCTTAGAGATCCGCTTCTAGGACTCCCCTTGTCAATATAGTACACTTTTGATAATAATTGAACTTGTATCCGTGCAGTTATTTTATATAAGTACGGTCTGTGATCTTTCTATTTTATGTTCAAGCATTTGTTCACTTATTTTTATCTACGTTACATAGTCGATACTATATGTGATACTTAGTGCATGCTCTCAAATTTTATTCTGTTGTTATTATTCATTGTGTCCAAGTCGAAGTGAAGTGTGTAACGAGAGCTATTTTCCATCTTAAATCTTAAAAAATCCTAAACTCAGGGCCGTGCTACGTCCAGTTGTTGTAAGAGATTACCTATAGTATAAAGTCGCCACTGTTGAAAGTAAAAAACCCGTTCCGTAGAGTTAGAATTCATCTATGTTCAAGATCTTAATTTATATTAGTTCTTGTGAAAAATCTAATCATATACATTACCCGGTTTATATAATTATTTCACCACCAATTTAGGAATTCAGATTATACATTCCTGTATTCATCAGCCTATTATTTTGGCTATTGATAAGTTACTACTTTGTTCTGTATCTATATCGTTCTAACTTCTATTCAATTTATAGTAAGTCGCTACTTCGTTCTGCGTCTTTTTATCTTATTTCAGTAGTTTGTTAATTCATTCAAACTTCTTCCCTAGCCATTATTTCGGTTAATCGATTTAATACTACTTCGTTCATTATCAAATCTTATTATTCCGCGTTTGTTAATTCATTCAAACCAACTTATCTATAGCTATCCTTCCGCTAAAATGTATTCACTATATTGACTGTGAATCTGATTTCCTCATTCCGTGTGATTTTAACTAATTTACGATTGAATTTATTTATTGTGCATCGTGTGATATTGTTCACAATTATTCTTTGATAGTTAAATCATAAGTTTAATTTATTATTCCATCTAGAGTAAAGCGAAGTTCATATCTTCTATACTCGATTTAACGTTGCACTAAATCGTATATTTATTTAACCTGACCTCAGTCCGTTTGACCTTTACCCCCTTGAGCGGTACCTTTGAGCGTGTACCTTGGCCGGCGCCTATTTGTATTTATAGCCGCGCATACCTGTGCGCATCTGAGTAGATGATCTCAGCTGCCCATATATATTAATTATTATTCCTCTCGATATACACTTGACCCATTTAGGTATTGTCATCAATATTTATGTTGTGTTTAACTTATGTAATGATATATTTCATGTTTGATGCTTTGTAAGTGACGATATTATTCATCAAAGAGTAAAACTTATTCAACTCTTTATAAGTCATCTTTGAATTACATTAGACTCCTACTCAATATAGTGAGAGTTTGATGCCCCCATTTCCATGTACCTTTGTTTCTGTAATAAAAACGAGTGTAATTATTCCGTGTGTTTATTGTGTGTTGGAGAGTGATTGAGTAATTTAGAAGTAACATTTATCAGGCGAGATATGTTCCTGTTGAGCATTATCTGATTCTAAGAATCCGAAACAGGGATTATAATAGAATACCTAATAAAGCGAGTTGGATTACAACCCCGCATAACACATATAAGCCGGAAGATTTCTTGGAATACTGACGAAAACTTGCACCTCCGTGTTTAATTTTCCTAGCGAGTACAAAATAATAATAATAATAATATATATATATATATATATATATTTTCTTTAATACATACGAGGTTGAAAGAAATGGCAATTTCTGCGTTGGAAATTTTATTATTCAAAGTTTCCAGGTCTCTGATGAGTTTTCGCTGGGTGGCAGGAAGTAGATGAAGGAGATGAGCAAAATTCATGGTGGTACAGGGTTACATTAAAGTACATGATGATACAGGATATACGACGCGTTTCACTGGACAACCAGCATTATCAAGTAAGGAAGGAATGATATAAAAGGTAAACAGGAAGGGTATATATAGAGGGTGGAGGATCAGAGGAGGCGGAAAACAGGGGGCAAAAGTCTGCTATTGGTGGAAGGGAAAACTAGGAGAGAAAAAGGGGGTAACCGCTTCACGCATGCGCACTGGATGCGGGATGGTGGTCGATAGGTGGGGTCGAAGCTGATTGGCTGCGTGTCGAGGGGCGTGGCCTAAGTTGTGTGGCGCCTGCAGAAGACGAAGCTGAAGGAGGTAGCGCGGGGGGCTGCGTCAAGGGCACCGGGGGGCGAGGAGGGGTGTTAGGTCCTGTAGGGTAGTGCCTTTTGGCAGAAGGAAGGATCTGAAGGTCCAGAGTTTGGTTGTTGATGTTGGGATGTAAGGCTTGGATATATAAAGCTTCGAGAATAGGTAATCTCCTTGGGTCACTTTCTTTATCGAGTATGGTGGTGTGTTTCTCTAACTCGTTGCGTGTGAGGTGAGGGTGGTTAGGGGTGAGATAGTGGTCTTTGATGGCTCCAGCCTGAAGGTGAAGAGTTAACCGACGTGAAAGACGAGTCTGCGTCATACCAATATAGGAATGAGGTCCACAGTCCTCATAATTACAGGTATGTTGGTAAATGACGTGATCGTCGGTCATCGGGCTCTTTATCTTGGTGGAGGCTGGTTTGTTGCGGAGAACGAGGTTGGAGGTCTTGGGGGATTTGTAATAAATTATTAATTTGATTTTGTTTTCCGGGTTGGTTGGGTGGACATGCTTGGAGATTATTTCTTTTAAGACGGCCTCGTCATTTTTGTGTTCAGAGGACATGTAATTGCGGTAGAAGATCTTAATTTCATTGGGGGGGTCAATGTTGGGAGGGCTTTGGGTGTACCATTTTTCAAGATGGTGGTTGATGGTGCTGGAGATGTCGGAGTTGGAGTATCCGTTATTTACTAAAACTTGGGATAGTCTTTCTAGTTCCTGGTGGGTGTCGGCCCAGGTAGAGCAGTGCGTGAGGGCTCTCCTAACATAGGCGGAGATGGAGGATAGAAAATAACGGCGGGGGCATTCACTATCACCGTTGAGGCATTGTCCTGTGTTAGTTGGTTTAATGTAGACGGTGGTTTTGAACCCATGGTCGTTCAGAGCTACGAGGATGTCGAGGAAGGGGAGTTGTCCATTGTTAGATTTTTCAAAGGTGAAGTTAAGTCCGGAGGAGGTCATGAAGCGACGCTGGAGTTCCTGTAGTTCGTGGAGGTCCTTGATTTGCACGAAGATGTCATCCACGTATCTACAGTAGACGGCGGGTCGTTGGGCAGCCAGGAGCTCTTCCTCGATGGTACCCATGAAAAAGTTCGCAAAAAGAACTCCTAGGGGGCTGCCCATCGCCACACCGTCTATCTGCTTGTACATGTTGCCCCGGGGGCAAAGGAAGGGGGCCTCCTTGGTACATAGCTCCAGTAGTGTTTTCAGGGCCTTCTCCGGGATGTCCAGTGTAGGAGTATCAGGGCAATGGTAAATTCGACGTAGAATCATGTCAATGGTCCTATCCACTGGCACGTTGGTGAACAGGCTTTCTACGTCGAGAGAGGCGATTGTGTGGTTGTTGTTACGGGGGGCGTCTCGTAAAATTTCCAAGAAATCGTGGGCTGAGTTAAGGTTGAATTGGCTGGGCACGTAGGGGGTGAGGAGGTTGTTCAGGGCCTTGGCGATCTGGTAGGTGGCAGTGGGGATCTGGGAGATGATGGGGCGGAGGGGGTTCCCAGGTTTGTGTGTTTTGATGGTTCCGTACGCATAACCAGGGGTGTATTCTCCGACGAGTTTTTTAAGGTGGATCCCTCCTTGTTTGGCGTTGATGGCGGTGATGGTGGTGTTGGCAATACGTTTGATTTCGTCGGTTGGGTTGCGGGTGATCTTTTTAAATTTAGTGTTGTCACTTAAGATGACGTCCATTTTTCTAAGATATTCCTCCATGTCATGGATCACGAGGCAGGAGGCTTTATCCGCACGACGGATGATGATGTTGGGGTTGTCTCTTAATAGTTTGGCAGCTTGGAAGTGTTGTTTGTTGAGTATTTTGCTATGGTGAGTTCCTCTGGTTTTGGCGGCTTCAGCGAGGAGAGTAGGTTGTAGGGCGGGAGTAGTGGTGACCTTGCCATCCTTCTTGAGTCGTAGGATGTCGTCCAGGAGGATTTCCGTTTCTAGGCGTTTCCGGTGGGCGCCAGGTTTGGAGCTGTAGTGGCAGTTGAGGCCTTTGTTGAGGAGGTCTTCTTGGTCCAGGGTCAGAATGGTGTTAGTAAGGTTTATATCCT
This sequence comes from Paralithodes platypus, assembly GCA_032716605.1. Lineage (NCBI taxonomy): Eukaryota > Metazoa > Arthropoda > Malacostraca > Decapoda > Lithodidae > Paralithodes > Paralithodes platypus. Next base: position 7,851,850 of record CM064579.1, read on the forward strand.
TTTGTTGGTTTGGTAGTTTTAAGTTTCCGCCATAAAGACGGGCAAGCTTTTTTATGGTTGTGTTTTCGGCTTGTCTTCTGTGTTGTTCAAGGAGTTGTTCGAGGGCTGTGTTGATTTCGGCTTTGAGGTGGTCTGGAGGGGTTTCGTCTTCCCAAATCCGTAGAAGAGCATCTCGTTCTTTACGAAGGTTGTTGGCGAGCTCACGTTTTTCAATTATTTGGTCCTTCACCAGTTCTTCACGAAACTGGAGGGTGCTGGTGCGATGTCTGGCATTCTCGTGAAGTTTTATGTTGGTAAAGCCAGGTAATAAATTTTCTTTAATACATACGAGGTTGAAAGAAATGGCAATTTCTGCGTTGGAAATTTTATTATTCAAAGTTTCCAGGTCTCTGATGAGTTTTCGCTGGGTGGCAGGAAGTAGATGAAGGAGATGAGCAAAATTCATGGTGGTACAGGGTTACATTAAAGTACATGATGATACAGGATATACGACGCGTTTCACTGGACAACCAGCATTATCAAGTAAGGAAGGAATGATATAAAAGGTAAACAGGAAGGGTATATATAGAGGGTGGAGGATCAGAGGAGGCGGAAAACAGGGGGCAAAAGTCTGCTATTGGTGGAAGGGAAAACTAGGAGAGAAAAGGGGGTAACCGCTTCACGCATGCGCACTGGATGCGGGATGGTGGTCGATAGGTGGGGTCGAAGCTGATTGGCTGCGTGTCGAGGGGCGTGGCCTAAGTTGTGTGGCGCCTGCAGAAGACGAAGCTGAAGGAGGTAGCGCGGGGGGCTGCGTCAAGGGCACCGGGGGGCGAGGAGGGGTGTTAGGTCCTGTAGGGTAGTGCCTTTTGGCAGAAGGAAGGATCTGAAGGTCCAGAGTTTGGTTGTTGATGTTGGGATGTAAGGCTTGGATATATAAAGCTTCGAGAATAGGTAATCTCCTTGGGTCACTTTCTTTATCGAGTATGGTGGTGTGTTTCTCTAACTCGTTGCGTGTGAGGTGAGGGTGGTTAGGGGTGAGATAGTGGTCTTTGATGGCTCCAGCCTGAAGGTGAAGAGTTAACCGACGTGAAAGACGAGTCTGCGTCATACCAATATAGGAATGAGGTCCACAGTCCTCATAATTACCTCATAATACCTGTCCACAGTCCTCATAATTACCTCATAATACCTGTAATTATGAGGACTGTGGACCTCATTCCTATATTGGTATGACGCAGACTCGTCTTTCACGTCGGTTAACTCTTCACCTTCAGGCTGGAGCCATCAAAGACCACTATCTCACCCCTAACCACCCTCACCTCACACGCAACGAGTTAGAGAAACACACCACCATACTCGATAAAGAAAGTGACCCAAGGAGATTACCTATTCTCGAAGCTTTATATATCCAAGCCTTACATCCCAACATCAACAACCAAACTCTGGACCTTCAGATCCTTCCTTCTGCCAAAAGGCACTACCCTACAGGACCTAACACCCCTCCTCGCCCCCCGGTGCCCTTGACGCAGCCCCCCGCGCTACCTCCTTCAGCTTCGTCTTCTGCAGGCGCCACACAACTTAGGCCACGCCCCTCGACACGCAGCCAATCAGCTTCGACCCCACCTATCGACCACCATCCCGCATCCAGTGCGCATGCGTGAAGCGGTTACCCCCTTTTTCTCTCCTAGTTTTCCCTTCCACCAATAGCAGACTTTTGCCCCCTGTTTTCCGCCTCCTCTGATCCTCCACCCTCTATATATACCCTTCCTGTTTACCTTTTATATCATTCCTTCCTTACTTGATAATGCTGGTTGTCCAGTGAAACGCGTCGTATATCCTGTATCATCATGTACTTTAATGTAACCCTGTACCACCATGAATTTTGCTCATCTCCTTCATCTACTTCCTGCCACCCAGCGAAAACTCATCAGAGACCTGGAAACTTTGAATAATAAAATTTCCAACGCAGAAATTGCCATTTCTTTCAACCTCGTATGTATTAAAGAAAATTTATTACCTGGCTTTACCTACATAAAACTTCACGAGAATGCCAGACATCGCACCAGCACCCTCCAGTTTCGTGAAGAACTGGTGAAGGACCAAATAATTGAAAAACGTGAGCTCGCCAACAACCTTCGTAAAGAACGAGATGCTCTTCTACGGATTTGGGAAGACGAAACCCCTCCAGACCACCTCAAAGCCGAAATCAACACAGCCCTCGAACAACTCCTTGAACAACACAGAAGACAAGCCGAAAACACAACCATAAAAAAGCTTGCCCGTCTTTATGGCGGAAACTTAAAACTACCCAAACCAACAAAAGGATATATAAACCTTACTAACACCATTCTGACCCTGGACCAAGAAGACCTCCTCAACAAAGGCCTCAACTGCCACTACAGCTCCAAACCTGGCGCCCACCGGAAACGCCTAGAAACGGAAATCCTCCTGGACGACATCCTACGACTCAAGAAGGATGGCAAGGTCACCACTACTCCCGCCCTACAACCTACTCTCCTCGCTGAAGCCGCCAAAACCAGAGGAACTCACCATAGCAAAATACTCAACAAACAACACTTCCAAGCTGCCAAACTATTAAGAGACAACCCCAACATCATCATCCGTCGTGCGGATAAAGCCTCCTGCCTCGTGATCCATGACAAGGAGGAATATCTTAGAAAAATGGACGTCATCTTAAGTGACAACACTAAATTTAAAAAGATCACCCGCAACCCAACCGACGAAATCAAACGTATTGCCAACACCACCATCACCGCCATCAACGCCAAACAAGGAGGGATCCACCTTAAAAAACTCGTCGGAGAATACACCCCTGGTTATGCGTACGGAACCATCAAAACACACAAACCTGGGAACCCCCTCCGCCCCATCATCTCCCAGATCCCCACTGCCACCTACCAGATCGCCAAGGCCCTGAACAACCTCCTCACCCCCTACGTGCCCAGCCAATTCAACCTTAACTCAGCCCACGATTTCTTGGAAATTTTACGAGACGCCCCCCGTAACAACAACCACACAATCGCCTCTCTCGACGTAGAAAGCCTGTTCACCAACGTGCCAGTGGATAGGACCATTGACATGATTCTACGTCGAATTTACCATTGCCCTGATACTCCTACACTGGACATCCCGGAGAAGGCCCTGAAAACACTACTGGAGCTATGTACCAAGGAGGCCCCCTTCCTTTGCCCCCGGGGCAACATGTACAAGCAGATAGACGGTGTGGCGATGGGCAGCCCCCTAGGAGTTCTTTTTGCGAACTTTTTCATGGGTACCATCGAGGAAGAGCTCCTGGCTGCCCAACGACCCGCCGTCTACTGTAGATACGTGGATGACATCTTCGTGCAAATCAAGGACCTCCACGAACTACAGGAACTCCAGCGTCGCTTCATGACCTCCTCCGGACTTAACTTCACCTTTGAAAAATCTAACAATGGACAACTCCCCTTCCTCGACATCCTCGTAGCTCTGAACGACCATGGGTTCAAAACCACCGTCTACATTAAACCAACTAACACAGGACAATGCCTCAACGGTGATAGTGAATGCCCCCGCCGTTATCTTCTATCCTCCATCTCCGCCTATGTTAGGAGAGCCCTCACGCACTGCTCTACCTGGGCCGACACCCACCAGGAACTAGAAAGACTATCCCAAGTTTTAGTAAATAACGGATACTCCAACTCCGACATCTCCAGCACCATCAACCACCATCTTGAAAAATGGTACACCCAAAGCCCTCCCAACATTGACCCCCCCAATGAAATTAAGATCTTCTACCGCAATTACATGTCCTCTGAACACAAAAATGACGAGGCCGTCTTAAAAGAAATAATCTCCAAGCATGTCCACCCAACCAACCCGGAAAACAAAATCAAATTAATAATTTATTACAAATCCCCCAAGACCTCCAACCTCGTTCTCCGCAACAAACCAGCCTCCACCAAGATAAAGAGCCCGATGACCGACGATCACGTCATTTACCAACATACCTGTAATTATGAGGACTGTGGACCTCATTCCTATATTGGTATGACGCAGACTCGTCTTTCACGTCGGTTAACTCTTCACCTTCAGGCTGGAGCCATCAAAGACCACTATCTCACCCCTAACCACCCTCACCTCACACGCAACGAGTTAGAGAAACACACCACCATACTCGATAAAGAAAGTGACCCAAGGAGATTACCTATTCTCGAAGCTTTATATATCCAAGCCTTACATCCCAACATCAACAACCAAACTCTGGACCTTCAGATCCTTCCTTCTGCCAAAAGGCACTACCCTACAGGACCTAACACCCCTCCTCGCCCCCCGGTGCCCTTGACGCAGCCCCCCGCGCTACCTCCTTCAGCTTCGTCTTCTGCAGGCGCCACACAACTTAGGCCACGCCCCTCGACACGCAGCCAATCAGCTTCGACCCCCCCTATCGACCACCATCCCGCATCCAGTGCGCATGCGTGAAGCGGTTACCCCCTTTTTCTCTCCTAGTTTTCCCTTCCACCAATAGCAGACTTTTGCCCCCTGTTTTCCGCCTCCTCTGATCCTCCACCCTCTATATATACCCTTCCTGTTTACCTTTTATATCATTCCTTCCTTACTTGATAATGCTGGTTGTCCAGTGAAACGCGTCGTATATCCTGTATCATCATGTACTTTAATGTAACCCTGTACCACCATGAATTTTGCTCATCTCCTTCATCTACTTCCTGCCACCCAGCGAAAACTCATCAGAGACCTGGAAACTTTGAATAATAAAATTTCCAACGCAGAAATTGCCATTTCTTTCAACCTCGTATGTATTAAAGAAAATTTATTACCGGGCTTTACCAACATATATATATATATATATATATATATATATATATATATATATATATATATATATATATTGTACATATCACACCAACATTATTCTCAGCCGACCATTTGCCTCCCCTACACTATTTCCAATTCTTAATGACCCCCTCCAAACATCCACGCACTAGTTTTTATTTTTCAAATAAAACCCAAAATACTTCCCTTTCTCCTTTTCCCTTTTATGTTTTCGTTTTCTCTCTCTCTCTCTCAAATCGATTCCATGCCTTTGTCCAGTATGTTCCAATTGGGCACATTTTCTTTAGTATACTCTTTCTATTTTTTGCTGACTAAGTTTTGCAAGTGTAGCATTTTTTCCACGGTTCTGGCTATGTATCTCGATATTCCTTTTCGTGTTTTATAAGTTATGCCATTCTGTTCATTCAATGCTTCCCTCTACAATTTCTATTTGTGTTAGTTGTTAACAGAAAGGTACGTCTGCAATTATTACCTTGAATGAATAGTTGAATATCGGTTCTCATGAATTCATTCGTCATTAACCTATTCAATCAGACTATGACATTCCAGGGTATTCTGGCTAACAGCCGATTTTCAGCCAACTGATGAAGTATGACTTAATGAAAGGCTCAAACCACCTAAATTACTGCAATTAGATTATATAATATTCGTTTTCTTTTGTTCTGACTAGACGGACATAATAATATATATAACAATAATAACACACGGTTTATTTAAAGAATGGAAGCACGATAAGCTGAAAATTCAAGTTGGAGGAATGTCCTATCTGAAGTGTATTCTACCTTGTGTTTCTTGGTTATAAATGTAATGGGCATTTAACAAGCTCACCTTTCATGATACAGCTGCCAGCCGAGCGCGTTCAGTCTACCCTATCAGGCAATCCTGTTTCTGTTTGGGCAATCCTGTTGATGATCGCTCAGACTGAACGACATTAATAGCCAAACATTGATTCTCGTCGCTGATTGGTCAGTGGCTATGAGCACGAAATTTAAATCTTGTTGGCGATGTCTGCGAAGGTTTTAGGCCTGTAACATATGCTTTTTCGGTCTATTAATTTCAATCAACATATTTTATTATTGGATATTATTATCCATCAATATAGACTATTGGCTAAGGTAGTCACACTGTCAGCTACAGTCAAGCTTGTACAGTTGAGCTTGTTCAAGCTCAAGACAGACGGTAGGCTAGGCTACCATCAGGCTTATTATATCATGTAATCTTATTAAGAAATTTTGACAAAGTTATTACGGTCCTTATCTGGCAAAGGTAGCTCTTTCTTCCCCTTGTAATTTTCAAACAATTCTCCGTTAGTCTATTGGGGAAATAAAAAGTAGATGTTCTTTTCCTGGCGATGTAGGACTATGAATATGCTAAACTATAGGCCTATAGTTTATATATATTCGCTATGTAACCAAGCTGAATTAAATAGTAGCCTATATAGGCTATATTATCTCTTCCTGGCAATGTATGTATAGGCATACTTTCTTTTTCAGACGATCTATGTGTATATAGGCTATTTGCAAGCCTATATTAATGGAAGGTTCATTAATATTATTTGTTAACCATTAGATAACATTTGAAAATTGAACTATAGCGTGGATAGGCTACCCTACTAGACATAGCTTAACTGACCTAACATACTTCGATGTAATTATGCCTCAGAAATTGTTTTTAAGAAAGTAAATATAGTAGTCGATCAATAATATAATATAGTAGTCGATCAATAATATAATATAGTAGTCGATCAATAATATAATATAGTAGTCGATCAATAATATATGTAGAATATAATATAGTAGTCGATCAATAATATAATATAGTAGTCGATCAATAATATAATATAGTAGTCGATCAATAATATAATATAGTAGTCGATCAATATCGATCAATAATATAATATAGTAGTCGATCAATAATATAATATAGTAGTCGATCAATAATATAATATAGTAGTCGATCAATAATATAATATAGTAGTCGATCAATAATATAATATAGTAGTCGATCAATAATATAATATAGTAGTCGATCAATATAATATAGTAGTCGATCAATAATATAATATAGTAGTCGATCAATAATATAATATAGTAGTCGATCAATAATATAATATAGTAGTCGATCAATAATAAATATAGTAGTCGATCAATATAATATAGTAGTCGATCAATAATATAATATAGTAGTCGATCAAAATATAATATAGTAGTCGATCAATAATAAATATAGTAGTCGATCAATAATATAATAGTAGTCGATCAATATATAATATAGTCATCAATAATAATATAGTATCGATCAATAATATAATATAGTAGTCGATCAATAATATAATATAGTAGTCGATCAATAATATAATATAGTAGTCGATCAATAATATAATATAGTAGTCGATCAATAATATGATATAGTAGTCGATCAATAATAATATAGTAGTCGATCAATAATATATAGTAGTCGATCAATAATATAATATAGTAGTCGATCAATAATATAATATACTAGTCGATCAATAATATAATATAGTAGTCGATCAATAATATAATATAGTAGTCGATCAATAATAATATAGTAGTCGATCAATAATATAATATAGTAGTCGATCAATAATAAATATAGTAGTCGATCAATAATATAATATAGTAGTCGATCAATAATATAATATAGTAGTCGATCAATAATATAATATAGTAGCGATCATAATATATATAGTAGTCGATCAATAATATAATATAGTAGTCGATCAATAATATAATATAGTAGTCGATCAATAATATATATAGTAGTCGATCAATAATATAATATAGTAGTCGATCAATAATATAATATAGTAGTCGATCAATAATATAATATAGTAGTCGATCAATAATATATATAGTAGTCGTACAATAATATAATATAGTAGTCGTTCAATAATATAATATAGTAGTCGTTGAATAATATAATATAGTCGATCAATAATATAATATAGTAGTCGATCAATAATATAATATAGTCGATCAATAATATAATATAGTAGTCGATCAATAATATAATATAGTAGTCGATCAATAATATAATATAGTAGTCGATCAATAATATAATATAGTAGTCGATCAATAATATAATATAGTAGTCGATCAATAATATAATATAGTAGTCGATCAATAATATAATATAGTAGTCGATCAATAATATAATATAGTAGTCGATCAATAATATAATATAGTAGTCGATCAATAATATAATATAGTAGTCGATCAATAATATAATATAGTAGTCGATCAATAATATAATATAGTAGTCGATCAATAATATAATATAGTAGTCGATCAATAATATAATATAGTAGTCGATCAATAATATAATATAGTAGTCGATCAATAATATAATATAGTAGTCGATCAATAATATAATATAGTAGTCGATCAATAATATAATATAGTAGTCGATCAATAATAATATAGTAGTCGATCAATAATATAATATAGTAGTCGATCAATAATATAATATAGTAGTCGATCAATAATATAATATAGTAGTCGATCAATAATATAATATAGTAGTCGATCAATAATATAATATAGTAGTCGATCAATAATATAATATAGTAGTCGATCAATAATATAATATAGTAGTCGATCAATAATATAATATAGTAGTCGATCAATAATATAATATAGTAGTCGATCAATAATATAATATAGTAGTCGATCAATAATATAATATAGTAGTCGATCAATAAATATAGTAGTCGATCAATAATATAATATAGTAGTCGATCAATAATATAATATAGTAGTCGATCAATAATATAATATAGTAGTCGATCAATAATATAATATAGTAGTCGATCAATAATATAATATAGTAGTCGATCAATAATATAATATAGTAGTCGATCAATAATATAATATAGTAGTCGATCAATAATATAATATAGTAGTCGATCAATAATATAATATAGTAGTCGATCAATAATATAATATAGTAGTCGATCAATAATATAATATAGTAGTCGATCAATAATATAATATAGTAGTCGATCAATAATATAATATAGTAGTCGATCAATAATATAATATAGTAGTCGATCAATAATATAATATAGTAGTCGATCAATAATATAATATAGTAGTCGATCAATAATATAATATAGTAGTCGATCAATAATATAATATAGTAGTCGATCAATAATATAATATAGTAGTCGATCAATAATATAATATAGTAGTCGATCAATAATATAATATAGTAGTCGATCAATAATATAATATAGTAGTCGATCAATAATATAATATAGTAGTCGATCAATAATATAATATAGTAGTCGATCAATAATATAATATAGTAGTCGATCAATAATATAATATAGTAGTCGATCAATAATATAATATAGTAGTCGATCAATAATATAATATAGTAGTCGATCAATAATATAATATAGTAGTCGATCAATAATATAATATAGTAGTCGATCAATAATATAATATAGTAGTCGATCAATAATATAATATAGTAGTCGATCAATAATATAATATAGTAGTCGATCAATAATATAATATAGTAGTCGATCAATAATATTATATAGTCGATCAATAATATAATATAGTAGTCGATCAATAATATATATAGTAGTCGATCAATAATATAATATAGTAGTCGATCAATAATATAATATAGTAGTCGATCAATAATATAATATAGTAGTCGATCAATAATATAATATAGTAGTCGATCAATAATATAATATATAGTAGTCGATCAATAATATAATATAGTAGTCGATCAATAATATAATATAGTAGTCGATCAATAATATAATATAGTAGTCGATCAATAATATAATATAGTAGTCGATCAATAATATAATATAGTAGTCGATCAATAATATAATATAGTAGTCCATCACTCATATAATATAGTAGACGACCAATCATATAATATAGTAGTCGATCAATAATATAATATAGTAGTCGATCAATAATATAATATAGTAGTCGATCAATAATATAATATAGTAGTCGATCAATAATATAATATAGTAGTCGATCAATAATATAATATAGTAGTCGATCAATAATATAATATAATATAATATAGTAGTCGATCAATAATATAATATAGTAGTCGATCATAATATAATATAGTAGTCGATCAATAATATAATATAGTAGTCGATCAATAATATAATATAGTAGTCGATCAATAATATAATATAGTAGTCGATCAATAATATAATATAGTAGTCGATCAATAATATAATATAGTAGTCGATCAATATATAATATAGTAGTCGATCAATAATATAATATAGTAGGTCGATCATAATATAATATAGTAGTCGATCAATAATATAATATAGTAGTCGATCAATAATATAATATAGTAGTCGATCAATAATATAATATAGTAGTCGATCAATAATATAATATAGTAGTCGATCAATATTAATATAGTAGTCGATCAATAATATAATATAGTAGTCGATCAATAATATAATATAGTAGTCGATCAATAATATAATATAGTAGTCGATCAATAATATAATATAGTAGTCGATCAATAATATAATATAGTAGTCGATCAATAATATAATATAGTAGTCGATCAATAATATAATATAGTAGTCGATCAATAATATAATATAGTAGTCGATCAATAATATAATATAGTAGTCGATCAATAATATAATATAGTAGTCGATCAATAATATAATATAGTAGTCGATCAATAATATAATATAGTAGTCGATCAATTATATAATATAGTAGTCGATCAATAATATAATATAGTAGTCGATCAATAATATAATATAGTAGTCGATCAATAATATAATATAGTAGTCGATCAATAATATAATATAGTAGTCGATCAATAATATAATATAGTAGTCGATCAATAATATAATATAGTAGTCGATCAATAATATAATATAGTAGTCGATCAATAATAATATAGTAGTCGATCAATAATATAATATAGTAGTCGATCAATAATATAATATAGTAGTCGATCAATAATATAATATAGTAGTCGATCAATAATATAATATAGTAGTCGATCAATAATATAATATAGTAGTCGATCAATAATATAATATAGTAGTCGATCAATAATATAATATAGTAGTCGATCAATAATATAATATAGTAGTCGATCAATAATATAATATAGTAGTCGATCAATAATATAATATAGTAGTCGATCAATAATATAATATAGTAGTCGATCAATAATATAATATAGTAGTCGATCAATAATATAATATAGTAGTCGATCAATAATAATATAGTAGTCGATCAATAATATAATATAGTAGTCGATCAATAATATAATATAGTAGTCGATCAATAATATAATATAGTAGTCGATCAATAATATAATATAGTAGTCGATCAATAATATAATATAGTAGTCGATCAATTATATAATATAGTAGTCGATCAATAATATAATATAGTAGTCGATCAATAATATAATATAGTAGTCGATCAATAATATAATATAGTAGTCGATCAATAATATAATATAGTAGTCGATCAATAATATAATATAGTAGTCGATCAATATATAATATAGTAGTCGATCAATAATATAATATAGTAGTCGATCAATAATATAATATAGTAGTCGATCAATAATATAATATAGTAGTCGATCAATAATATAATATAGTAGTCGATCAATAATATAATATAGTAGTCGATCAATTATATAATATAGTAGTCGATCAATAATATAATATAGTAGTCGATCAATAATATAATATAGTAGTCGATCAATAATATAATATAGTAGTCGATCAATAATATAATATAGTAGTCGATCAATAATATAATATAGTAGTCGATCAATTATATAATATAGTAGTCGATCAATAATATAATATAGTAGTCGATCAATAATATAATATAGTAGTCGATCAATAATATAATATAGTAGTCGATCAATAATATAATATAGTAGTCGATCAATAATATAGACAAGCGCCGGAAAACCAGTACATCAAGTTAGGCTATAACCCGTAAAATATAGGCTATCATTGGCATAGTAACCTTACTAATATAGAACTATAACAAATAAATACAAACCGCATACAACACATAATAATTAATCAATAATATAGACAAACGCTCAAAAACCTGTACATCAAGTTATAACCCATTACAATACATCATTGGCCTAGTAACATTACCAATATATAACGAAACAAATTAGATAAAAACCGCAAACTAAAAAACATTAACTCGTCGAGCCTCGAACCCTTGCGAGTAGGCTTACGGATTTAAAGGCGAAGTCGTTACCGGCTAAGCTATGCTTACTGCACTGAAGTCTAGACTGCGAGGGTTGCGCTCCAAGTTGCTTGTTTTATGTTATATATAGCAAAATTGCCATGACAACTATGATTTGTATAGGTGTGCCACCTATAATTTATATTGCGACACATATATAACATGGAGGGAGGCTAATTAAGCTTAATTATGATAATATAATGTCGAGGTGAGATTTAGTCTTACTGTTATGATAGCTTCGCTAGTCACCTCCAGGGAGTGTTAGCGTGATCGCTGTCTGATTGCAAACAATCACAAACGTGGTTCGTCGAATCAGAGGCGATCACGTCAGTAGAGCTATCCCGTTTGCGCGTTTGGGTAGACTGAACGCGCTGGTTACGCTACGTATATATACTCGCTTACGTCTGTTTGTTTTATGTATTTAGGGAGAGAAGTTGCTGGTGTGAGAGATGGTGCTGTATGTGTTGGTGTTGCTTTTTGTTCTCTCTCTCTCTCTCTCTCTCTCTCTCTCTCTCTCCTCTTAATCCCACATTCTCTATTTTGTTTTCAGTATCTTGTCTTGCCACCTGTTGCTCATTTGTCTTCATGTTGCCTCCCCCCCCTAACCCCCCCCCCCACCTCCCTATCCTCCCTTCTTGGTCATTATCCTCTATGCCATTATCTTACCTTCTCTCTCTTATCACCATGTTCGCATTCTTGGGAAAATGGAGGAAGACATGGATGGGAGGGGAGGAACTGTAACATTATATAAAGGGTTTCCAGAAATGGACGTTCCAAACTTCATGATATGATTATATAGATGATTCTAAGCACACAATATGTTATACCAAAACATCTACTGTAAGTCTTAACCGGTTAAGAGGTATTGAAGGTTTTATATAATGTTTTCCCCGCATCGCTGTACAGGAATGGACTCTTCCATGTCAAACAGTTTCCAGCAGGTTCAAAGTGAGCTATAATATATAATATATATTCTATAATAAATTTGCAACTTACACAATTCAAATTTCTAGATAATAACATGGTAAAACAATTGCAGTTAGATGGTGGTGTGCTAAGCTCTAAGACAGGTAGGCCAGCCTTATGGGAAAATACTTAAGAAAATGCCATTTTCAACAAGCGATAGCTCTGTAACGAGTAAAATTTTAAAGTTTGCTCATAAAAACACATTTTACGCTTTAAATCCTGACTCCTGAAGTTTGGCACGTCTATTTTGGGGCACCCTGTATACAATCAAGAATCTACTTTATTCAGAGTTTCCCGTTTTATTCTAAATCCGGTTTATGTGTCTTTGAAAATTTAAATATAATAAAACAACTGCACATGGACACAACCAAGGTTTCCTTGTCTTCGTAAACCATCATATCAGTGGATAGATATTAAATTAAATAAATTAATAAATAAATAAATTAATAAATAAATAAATAAATAAATAAAATATATAAATATATACCGGTATATATATATACATATATATATATATATATATATATATTGAGAATATATCACAAATACACGTGAGCCACTAAATGTTTCTAGTCTCTCAGTGGGGATCGAACCATCGACCATCAGAACGATAGCCGACGCTTAATCAATTACACGATGGCAGTCTAAAAGACACTCAGCCTTCTATCCTATTTATGTTAGGGAGAAGAGAAACCCACTAGGCGAATATATTTCAATTCAAACCTAGTTGTAGGATCCATATTTCCAGAATACCATACACGGATTTTTGATTGTCCCGACGCAACTCGGGTTGAAATTGATTTCATTTAATTCTAGGGAAGGTTTCCCTTCTCCCTAACATAAATAGGATAGAAGGCTGAGTGTCTTTTAGACTGCCGTGGTGTAATTGATTAAGCGTCGGCTATCGTTCTGATGGTCGATGGTTCGATCCCCACTGAGAGACTAGAAACATTTAGTGGCTCACGTGTATTTGTGATATATTCTCAATATTTGTAACTCTCATGCTTTGTGGGTTAGAATTAAATGAAATCAATTTCAACCCGAGTTGCGTCGGGACACTCACAAATCTGTGTATGGTATTCTGGAAATATGGATCCTACAACTAGGTTTGAATTGAAATATATTCGCCTAGTGGGTTTCCCTTCTCCCTAACATAAATAGGATAGAAGGCTGAGTGTCTTTTAGACTACCGTGGTGTAATTGATTAAGCGTCGGCTATCGTTCTGATGGTCGATGGTTCGATCCCCACTGAGAGACTAGAAACACATATATATATATATATATATATATATATATAGGGTGTATTGAAAATACACTTACAGACTTCAAGTGCTAAGTACCGAATACAAAAATAAGTTCACTTTATTCAATAACAATATAACAAATAATTAATAATTAATGATTTAAAGGATACAAAGTAAAATAATCAGTGTCGTCCAAGCATGGGTTATAATCCAAACACTGGCATTGGTCTCCCCTTTCATGCTCCCCCCCCCCCCCCCCCCCCCCTCATCTCCTAGTTTATACCCAGGAATATTGAATTATAAACATAATTAGTTTTCAGGGTGAAACAATGTAAGTAATTTTCCCTTTATGCATCATTTACAACTCAAATTATTTTATGTATATTCATTTGTATTTGTTTTCAACATAGGAAAGATCTTGGAGGAAACATATTACGATCCTCAAGTGGTGTGCAGACATTACTGTCATATGCAAGTAAATACAAAAGTAATGCTGAATGATAAAAAATACCAAAACAATGTGGGCATTACAAAGTCATTGCCTAATGTTATGTAATTAATTGTATAGTAATGAACATTAATTCAAATACAAACTTATTCAAAGCGGTTTCGGGTTGAATTGAATCTCCTTACTAATTCTTACTGAGCATTTGAATTTCAGAGATTCGTTTAATAAGTTCGAGACTTCAAAATCGATCATAGTTAATTATCACTACTTTACATGGTCATTACAGTGTAATAAGAGGAGATTAATTGAAACAATGATAATTACCACCAACTGATATAATACAGAAATCAATCATACCCAATATTTTTAAGCTTTGAATCATTATAACGAGTCGTAAAACATTTTCAGAATTTTATTGAAGATAGGAACGATCAGCCCGCAATGAATCTATGAATCAAGAACTATGCTTCATAAACGATTGAATTACCTTCAACTACGTTTGGATACTCGATCCAGACGAAAGGCATCAGCATTATACCCCTTGACCTGGAGTTGTAAATGTTACATATTTTGTTTACGCTAATCTGTTTCAAATAATTAGTATTTTTCTGCTAACTCCCTAATATGATCATCATATGCTAAGATACTTTGATTTCGTAATTTATAATGTGTGAATAGATAAACCTATGTTTTCCATTTATTTAAGATCATAGTAAACATGTTAATTAATCATGTATCAAATATTTAGTGCTTTATTTGTAACCCTGTTTTGCTAGATTTCTAAATAAGCATATATCTCATTAATACACATTATTGGGGGAACATGTGATACGGCAATATATGTTTATTTTACATTGTGTTCGTCATAGTCTGTAACAGTTATATCAATATACCCTTGTATATATATATATATATATATATATACGGTATATGTACATAAATAAATAAATAAATAAACATACCAAAGGAATCATAAGTGTCTAAATACAAACTTGTGATGAATGAAGCAAAAGGGTCGTACAACCTGGCAAACCCAGTGGCAATGCCAGGGAGCCAGAAGTGTGAGGGCATAACTATACCCTGTTACAAGTAAGTAGGCCAGAACTCTTGAACACTAACCTCTATAACTCACAAACGATTAGAGTAATTAAGCTAATATTCCTACCCTTTGGGAAGGGTCAGCCAGGGAAAAAGGCGTGAAAATGTACAGCCCATTTGTTCTAGTCCTTTTTGAGTTACAGAGGTTAGGGTTCTTGATTTCTGGCCTAGTTATAGCTTTATAGTTATAACCTACTTACAGGTTATAGCTTTGTGTTGCAGCTGTTTGCTGGATCCGGAAACATAAACCAGAGTGAAGCTACAGAGCACCATGCTGGTCGGGATATATCATGTGGAGTATTTAGCTAAAGTTCCTTTACAGTTAGTATGAGAGAGGAGATCTGCAGCTGGAGTAAACTGACCTCCTCCCCCGCTGCCCTCTCACAAACGCATCTTACTATACCCTACCTCCCCCCGGGGGAGGTGCGGCCCCAAGGACTACCTGGATACCGCAGAATTCTCATAAAGGGTATCTTGGAGGTAGTACTGTACAACAGCAACAAAGAGAGAGAGAGAGAGAGAGAGAGAAGTAAATTCTCGAAGTCTATTTGATGTTGCAAATATACTGTGATTTTTTTTTTTTTTTTTTTTTTTTTAAGAGACAATGAACGGAGGAAGGAAAAACACAGATAAAACAAAAAGGTCCATGTGCCTAAAGGCATCCTCCATTCATAAAATGTTTGTAACAACTGGATTTAAACATTTATAGATTGTAAGTTTGTGGAAAGCAATTCGAGGGAAGTGAATTCCAAAGAGTAGTAGCTCTGGGGATAAATGAATTCTGATAAGCAGAAGTTCTGCATTGTGGAGGAGAAAGTGTAAATTCATGGGCGCTCTCAGCTGCCCTAGTTCTACGGGGAAAGATGTGGAGAGGCGGCACAATCGAAGCAAGTTCCTCGGAACAATTGCTGTGAAAATATCTGTAGAATAATGCAAGGGATGCAACGTTTCTTCGTATGGATAATGTAGGAAGGTCCTGTGTGATTGCAGGGTTATTGATTGGATTGCATCCAACGCACAGATACTCTCTAATGTTCAGACCTGACTACAAACATTGCACCACAGAAGAATGGTGCGATAATAATACCCAGTAAAATATTAAAGCAGGAGTGAGTCGGAAGGTGGGGGAATACAAAGAGCCTAGAGGATTGTGGGGAGATCATAGCCTACACACACCTCACACAAGGTATATATCTCTACTTACATTATCTCTCTCTATCTCTCTCTCTCTCTCTCTCTCTCTATCTCTCTCTCTCTCTCCTCTCTCTCACATAGAAGTTAAAAAGGACTGTCATATCCCCGGCAATCTATTATCTCCCTGTTATCTTGATCAAACTCGATTCCCCTGGATAAGCTGGCAATGTGCTCTATAGTTGTGTTATTTCGTATTTTATTTTATTTGTTTCCCGAGGTTGATACCTTGGTTACATTACAAACTAAATAAATGTCAGAAGTTAACAAGTCATCTAATATATCCAAAGTTATATAATTAATCGCTTATGAGGACACGATTTGAAAATAACATGAGAGAGAGAGAGAGAGAGAGGGGGGGGGGGTATTATTGATAGTGGTGGCTGGTATAACCGTTTATATGGGAGGGAAGGTGATATTCATCCATCATAAGAAATATGGTCTGGGATGGGTCAGTAGACGTGCAAAGATTATGGTGAGGTGGTGAGGGAGGGCGATGGTGAGGGAGGGGTATGGTGAGGGAGGGGGATGGAGGGGGATGGTGAGGGAGGGGTATGTTGAGGGAGGGGGATGGAGGGGGATGGTGAGGGAGGGGTGGCGGGAAAAAACTCCTATAACTAATATAACACATGCGTTGTATGGATGCTCTTCCCCTCATAGCTCTCTCTCTCTCTCTCTCTCTCTCTCTCTGTATGTATGTATGTATGCATATATAGATATATAAATATATATATTTATATATGTGTATGTTTGTGAATATGTGTATGTAAATGTATATGTATATATATATACAGTATATATATATATATATATATATATATATATATATATATATATATATATTTTCTTTAATACATACGAGGTTGAAAGAAATGGCAATTTCTGCGTTGGACATTTTATTATTCAAAGTTTCCAGGTCTCTGATGAGTTTTCGCTGGGTGGCAGGAAGTAGATGAATGAGATGAGTAAAATTCATTGTGGTACAGGGTTACATAAATGTACATGATGATACAGGATATACGACGCGTTTCACTGGTCAACCAGCATTATCAAGTAAGGAAGGAATGATATAAAAGGTAAACAGGAAGGGTATATATAGAGGGTGGAGGATCAGAGGAGGCAGAAAACAGGGGGCAAAAGTCTGCTATTGGTGGAAGCGTAAATTAGGAGAGAGAAAGGGGTTAACCGCTTCACGCATGCGCACTGGATGCGGGATGATGGTCAGTAGGTGGGGTCGAAGCTGATTGGCTGCGTGTCGAGGGGCGTGGCCTAAGTTGTGTGGCGCCTGCAGAAGACGAAGCTGAAGGAGTTAGCGCGGGGGGCTGCGTCAAGGGCACCGGGGGGCGAGGAGGGGTGTTAGGTCCTGTAGGGTAGTGCCTTTTGGCAGAAGGAAGGATCTGAAGGTCCAGAGTTTGGTTGTTGATGTTGGGATGTAAGGCTTGGATATATAAAGCTTCGAGTATAGGTAATCTCCTTGGGTCACTTTCTTTATCGAGTATGGTGGTGTGTTTCTCTAACTCGTTGCGTGTGAGGTGAGGGTGGTTAGGGGTGAGATAGTGGTCTTTGATGGCTCCAGCCTGAAGGTGAAGAGTTAACCGACGTGAAAGACGAGTCTGCGTCATACCAATATAGGAATGAGGTCCACAGTCCTCATAATTACAGGTATGTTGGTAAATGACGTGATCGTCGGTCATCGGCTCTTTATCTTGGTGGAGGCTGGTTTGTTGCGGAGAACGAGGTTGGAGGTCTGGGGGATTTGTAATAAATTATTAATTTGATTTTGTTTTCCGGGTTGGTTGGGTGGACATGCTTGGAGATTATTTCTTTTAAGACGGCCTCGTCATTTTTTGTGTTCAGAGGACATGTAATTGCGGTAGAAGATCTTAATTTCATTGGGGGGGTCAATGTTGGGAGGGCTTTGGGTGTACCATTTTTCAAGATGGTGATTGATGGTGCTGGAGATGTCGGAGTTGGAGTATCCGTTATTTACTAAAACTTGGGATAGTCTTTCTAGTTCCTGGTGGGTGTCGGCCCAGGTAGAGCAGTGCGTGAGGGCTCTCCTAACATAGGCGGAGATGGAGGATAGGAGATAACGGCGGGGGCATTCACTATCGCCGTTGAGGCATTGTCCTGTGTTAGTAGGTTTAATGTAGACGGTGGTTTTGAACCCCTGGTCGTTCAGAGCTACGAGGATGTCGAGGAAGGGGAGTTGTCCATTGTTAGATTTTTCAAAGGTGAAGTTAAGTCCGGAGGAGGTCATGAAGCGACGCTGGAGTTCCTGTAGTTCGTGGAGGTCCTTGATTTGCACGAAGATGTCATCCACTACTGGAGCTATGTACCAAGGAGGCCCCCTTCCTTTGCCCCCGGGGCAACATGTACAAGCAGATAGACGGTGTGGCGATGGGCAGCCCCCTAGGAGTTCTTTTTGCGAACTTTTTCATGGGTACCATCGAGGAAGAGCTCCTAGCTGCCCAACGACCAGCCGTCTACTGTAGATACGTGGATGACATCTTCGTGCAAATCAAGGACCTCCACGAACTACAGGAACTCCAGCGTCGCTTCATGACCTCCTCCGGACTTAACTTCACCTTTGAAAAATCTAACAATGGACAACTCCCCTTCCTCGACATCCTCGTAGCTCTGAACGACCATGGGTTCAAAACCACCGTCTACATTAAACCTACTAACACAGGACAATGCCTCAACGGCGATAGTGAATGCCCCCGCCGTTATCTTCTATCCTCCATCTCCGCCTATGTTAGGAGAGCCCTCACGCACTGCTCTACCTGGGCCGACACCCACCAGGAACTAGAAAGACTATCCCAAGTTTTAGTAAATAACGGATACTCCAACTCCGACATCTCCAGCACCATCAACCACCATTTTGAAAAATGGTACACCCAAAGCCCTCCCAACATTGACCCCCCAATGAAATTAAGATCTTCTACCGCAATTACATGTCCTCTGAACACAAAAATGACGAGGCCGTCTTAAAAGAAATAATCTCCAAGCATGTCCACCCAACCAACCCGGAAAACAAAATCAAATTAATAATTTATTACAAATCCCCCAAGACCTCCAACCTCGTTCTCCGCAACAAACCAGCCTCCACCAAGATAAAGAGCCCGATGACCGACGATCACGTCATTTACCAACATACCTGTAATTATGAGGACTGTGGACCTCATTCCTATATTGGTATGACGCAGACTCGTCTTTCACGTCGGTTAACTCTTCACCTTCAGGCTGGAGCCATCAAAGACCACTATCTCACCCCTAACCACCCTCACCTCACACGCAACGAGTTAGAGAAACACACCACCATACTCGATAAAGAAAGTGACCCAAGGAGATTACCTATACTCGAAGCTTTATATATCCAAGCCTTACATCCCAACATCAACAACCAAACTCTGGACCTTCAGATCCTTCCTTCTGCCAAAAGGCACTACCCTACAGGACCTAAAACCCCTCCTTGCCCCCCGGTGCCCTTGACGCAGCCCCCCGCGCTAACTCCTTCAGCTTCGTCTTCTGCAGGCGCCACACAACTTAGGCCACGCCCCTCGACACGCAGCCAATCAGCTTCGACCCCACCTACTGACCACCATCCCGCATCCAGTGCGCATGCGTGAAGCGGTTAACCCCTTTCTCTCTCCTAATTTACGCTTCCACCAATAGCAGACTTTTGCCCCCTGTTTTCCGCCTCCTCTGATCCTCCACCCTCTATATATACCCTTCCTGTTTACCTTTTATATCATTCCTTCCTTACTTGATAATGCTGGATGTCCAGTGAAACGCGTCGTATATCCTGTATCATCATGTACATTTATGTAACCCTGTACCACCATGAATTTTGCTCATCTCCTTCATCTACTTCCTGCCACCCAGCGAAAACTCATCAGAGACCTGGAAACTTTGAATAATAAAATTTCCAACGCAGAAATTGCCATTTCTTTCAACCTCGTATGTATTAAAGAAAATTTATTACCTGGCTTTACTAACATAAAACTTCACGAGAATGCCAGACATCGCACCAGCACCCTCCAGTTTCGTGAAGAACTGGTGAAGGACCAAATAATTGAAAAACAAGAGCTCGCCAACAACCTTCGTAAAGAACGAGATGCTCTTCTACGGATTTGGGAAGACGAAACCCCTCCAGACCACCTCAAAGCCGAAATCAACACAGCCCTCGAACAACTCCTTGAACAACACAGAAGACAAGCCGA
The DNA here is from genome assembly GCA_032716605.1 of Paralithodes platypus. Classification (NCBI taxonomy): domain Eukaryota; kingdom Metazoa; phylum Arthropoda; class Malacostraca; order Decapoda; family Lithodidae; genus Paralithodes; species Paralithodes platypus. Next base: position 7,873,133 of record CM064579.1, read on the forward strand.
AAACACAACCATAAAAAAGCTTGCCCGTCTTTATGGCAGAAACTTAAAACTTCCCAAACCAACAAAAGGATATATAAACCTTACTAACACCATTCTGACCCTGGACCAAGAAGACCTCCTCAACAAAGGCCTCAACTGCCACTACAGCTCCAAACCTGGCCCCCACCGGAAACGCCTAGAAACGGAAATCCTCCTGGACGACATCCTACGACTCAAGAAGGATGGCAAGGTCACCACTACTCCCGCCCTACAACCTACTCTCCTCGCTGAAGCCGCCAAAACCAGAGGAACTCACCATAGCAAAATACTCAACAAACAACACTTCCAAGCTGCCAAACTATTAAGAGACAACCCCAACATCATCATCCGTCGTGCGGATAAAGCTTCCTGCCTCGTGATCCATGACAAGGAGGAATATCTTAGAAAAATGGACGTCATCTTAAGTGACAACACTAAATTTAAAAAGATCACCCGCAACCCAACCGACGAAATCAAACGTATTGCCAACACCACCATCACCGCCATCAACGCCAAACAAGGAGGGATCCACCTTAAAAAACTCGTCGGAGAATACACCCCTGGTAATGCGTACGGAACCATCAAAACACACAAACCTGGGAACCCCCTCCGCCCCATCATCTCCCAGATCCCCACTGCCTCCTACCAGATCGCCAAGGCCCTGAACAACCTCCTCACCCCCTACGTGCCCAGCCAATTCAACCTTAACTCAGCCCACGATTTCTTGGAAATTTTACGAGACGCCCCCCGTAACAACAACCACACTATCGCCTCTCTCGACGTAGAAAGCCTGTTCACCAACGTGCCAGTGGATAGGACCATTGACATGATTCTACGTCGAATTTATCATTGCCCTGATACACCTACACTGGACATCCCGGAGAAGGCCCTGAAAACACTACTGGAGCTATGTACCAAGGAGGCCCCCTTCCTTTGCCCCCGGGGCAACATGTACAAGCAGATAGACGGTGTGGCGATGGGCAGCCCCCTAGGAGTTCTTTTTGCGAACTTTTTCATGGGTACCATCGAGGAAGAGCTCCTAGCTGCCCAACGACCAGCCGTCTACTGTAGATACGTGGATGACATCTTCGTGCAAATCAAGGACCTCCACGAACTACAGGAACTCCAGCGTCGCTTCATGACCTCCTCCGGACTTAACTTCACCTTTGAAAAATCTAACAATGGACAACTCCCCTTCCTCGACATCCTCGTAGCTCTGAACGACCATGGGTTCAAAACCACCGTCTACATTAAACCTACTAACACAGGACAATGCCTCAACGGCGATAGTGAATGCCCCCGCCGTTATCTTCTATCCTCCATCTCCGCCTATGTTAGGAGAGCCCTCACGCACTGCTCTACCTGGGCCGACACCCACCAGGAACTAGAAAGACTATCCCAAGTTTTAGTAAATAACGGATACTCCAACTCCGACATCTCCAGCACCATCAACCACCATCTTGAAAAATGGTACACCCAAAGCCCTCCCAACATTGACCCCCCCAATGAAATTAAGATCTTCTACCGCAATTACATGTCCTCTGAACACAAAAATGACGAGGCCGTCTTAAAAGAAATAATCTCCAAGCATGTCCACCCAACCAACCCGGAAAACAAAATCAAATTAATAATTTATTACAAATCCCCCAAGACCTCCAACCTCGTTCTCCGCAACAAACCAGCCTCCACCAAGATAAAGAGCCCGATGACCGACGATCACGTCATTTACCAACATACCTGTAATTATGAGGACTGTGGACCTCATTCCTATATTGGTATGACGCAGACTCGTCTTTCACGTCGGTTAACTCTTCACCTTCAAGCTGGAGCCATCAAAGACCACTATCTCACCCCTAACCACCCTCACCTCACACGCAACGAGTTAGAGAAACACACCACCATATTCGATAAAGAAAGTGACCCAAGGAGATTACCTATACTCGAAGCTTTATATATCCAAGCCTTACATCCCAACATCAACAACCAAACTCTGGACCTTCAGATCCTTCCTTCTGCCAAAAGGCACTACCCTACAGGACCTAACACCCCTCCTCGCCCCCCGGTGCCCTTGACGCAGCCCCCCGCGCTAACTCCTTCAGCTTCGTCTTCTGCAGGCGCCACACAACTTAGGCCACGCCCCTCGACACGCAGCCAATCAGCTTCGACCCCACCTACTGACCACCATCCCGCATCCAGTGCGCATGCGTGAAGCGGTTAACCCCTTTCTCTCTCCTAATTTACGCTTCCACCAATAGCAGACTTTTGCCCCCTGTTTTCCGCCTCCTCTGATCCTCCACCCTCTATATACCCTTCCTGTTTACCTTTTATATCATTCCTTCCTTACTTGATAATGCTGGTTGTCCAGTGAAACGCGTCGTATATCCTGTATCATCATGTACATTTATGTAACCCTGTACCACCATGAATTTTGCTCATCTCCTTCCTGCCACCCAGCGAAAACTCATCAGAGACCTGGAAACTTTGAATAATAAAATTTCCAACGCAGAAATTGCCATTTCTTTCAACCTCGTATGTATTAAAGAAAATTTATTACCTGGCTTTACTAACATATATATATATATATATATATATATATATATATATATATATATATAATATGTATATATATATTATATACGGTATATATATAATGTCTATTGTACTAGACATATCGAAGGCTTTCGATAGAGTCTGGCACAAATCTTTAATTATTATTATTATTATTATATGAGATGCCGAAGTCTCCAACCAGGGTGCAGAAACACCATCAAGATCAATCCACACAAAACACCCGGAGGCACTGGAGAGAGACTACGGCAACTTAGGAAAAAATAAAAACATATACTGTATACTGTACATATTCACATATTAAACACAGATAACATATTATGCAGTGGAGGATATCAAGCATCAATATAATACAATAAAATAGAATAAAATAAGTTTAAAAATTAGAATTAATGCTGCAAAAAAGCATTAACTCTAGACTTAAAAATGGAGATATTAGCTGAATTGACTAGCTCATTTGGCAACTTATTCCACAAGTCAACCATGGCCGGCACAAAACACCGTGAAAACTGTGTAGTAGAAAAATTAGCACGCTCATGGCAAGATCATTAAGATTGCTTGTGAATCTAGTTGCACGAGCCCGGACATAGGGCCCAGGTAGAACCCCATGTAAGGGATGCTGGGGGTTGTTAAAAACTTTAAATAAAAGACTAAGGGCACCAACTTTACGTCGATGACACAGATCAAGAGACAAATGAGGTAGAATAAAACTGATGTAATTTAGCGACCTGTCAAGCAACTTGAGATGGCAGTCAGCTGCTGACAACCAGACAGGTGAGCAGTACTCGAAATGTGGCAAAATAAAAGCATAAAAAGACTTGATAACTGTGGCGTCACAAGCAAATGTTTTATAAACCTTGCGAAGCAGACCAATTTTGGGGGAAATGGAAGAGGAGATAGAACGAATATGCTTTTCAAAAGTAAGTTTGGGATCAAGAGTAACTCCTAACAAACGCAGAGTATCCACATTCTCAATTTGCTCGCCTGAAACTTGTAGATAAGGATGGGGAGGATCCAAGGTATGAGATCTGCTGATGATAATGGAGTGTGTTTTACTAGCATTTAGTTTCATGCCCCAAAGTTCACACCATGATGTAATTTTGGCTAAATCCCTATTCAGAGCAGTAGCAATTACGTGTCGATCTATTGGTGATGCAATTGACGCATATAAAGTTGTATCATCATCATAGGAGATTAGTTTATTTTCAAGCTCGGAACACAGGTCAGCAGTAAAAATAATAAAAAAGCAAAGTCCCAAGGACACTGCCTTGTGGAACACCAGAAACAACAGTAACAGAAGGGGAATGACACCCATCAATGACCACAGACTGAGATCTTTTCGTCAAAAAATCTTCAAAGATCCTTAAAAAATTGCCACCAATACCAATGAGCTGTAACTTAAACAGAAGTGCTTTATGGTAATATGGTTGACTAAATCAAAAGCAGAACTAAAGTCAATAGCCACGACGCGAGACTCATGTCCCTGGTCCAATGAAGATTGCAAGTCATGGGTGAGTGTCAGAAGTGCATCACATGTACCCAGTCCCTTACGAAAACCAAACTGTGAGTTTGGTATCAAATTATGACTATTACAATAAGAGGAAAGGCGTCTGGACAAAAGCCTCTCATAGAGCTTGGATAGGATAGGTGTAATGGAGATAGGGCGATAGTCATTAGGAGATGATGAGGCAGTATTTCCCTTTGGATTAGGAGTGATACTAGCCTTTCGCCAGCAAAGAGGAAAACTACCTGATTTCAAAAGCAACCTAAATACCACAGCCAATTTAGGTGCCAAGACCACTGCAACCTTTTTTTAAAAAGAGAGGGAAAAACCCATCCGGGTCTGTGACACCATAGGTATCAAGATCCAGCAAGTACCTTTTCAGTTCAGCTGATTTGAATGCCATTGAATTGAGGTTGGGTCTAGGGAAACATGTCAATGGCAAAGACAATTCCTGATTACTCTGCTTATTAATAAAAATATTAGATAGAATATTGGCCTTCGATAATGGATCAAAAGAGATGGAGCCATCAGAATCACAAAGAGGAGGCATGGAGGAATCTATTCCAAATAAAGAGGATTTCAAAGCGGACCACCATTTATGAGGCAGTGTAGCTCCTGCCAGAACATCCTGAAGATGGGAGTTATAATCCCTCTCAGCACCATCATAAACTCTCTGCGCAGCTGCCCTTTTAAAAACATAATTTTCCCAATGCAAGGGGATTTGATTACGCCTCCATAGACGATATGCAGCCTGTTTGTCATCAAATGCACGCTTGCAGTCATCATTAAACCATGCTTTATCCATGATACGAGACTTAATTTCTAAACTACGCTCCTTCGGTTTCTATCCCTCCATCTGTGCCTTTGTCTCTAATGTCCTTTCCGGCCGTTAATTAGCTGCAGTTGTGGACGGCCATCTCTCATGTCATCATCCTATCAACTCCGGTGTTCCTCAGGGTTCTGTCCTATCACCGGTTCTCTTTCTAATTTTCATAAATTATCTTCTCAACTGTTTATCCAGTCCCATCCATCCTTATGCAGACGACTCTCCCTTACACTACTCAATTAGTTTTCCAGAACGCCCCAGCCAGCAGTCCCTCAAAAAACAAACGTAATGAAGCCATAAAACACTTACCTTCTGATCTAGCTACTATTTCCAATTGGGGCAGAGAAAACCTTAGTGCATTTAATGATTCCAAGACCCAATTTATCCATCTTACTACCCGTCCGGAACCTACAGAGGACTATCCCTTATTCTTCAAAAATGCAAAAATCAATCCTTCATCTTCTCTCAATATTGTTGGGGTCTCTTTTTCATCTGCTCTCACTTGGAAGGACCATATTACCAGTCTTGCTAAGGCAGCCTCCCAGAAGCTGGGTGTGCTCAACCGCCTCAAGGGGTTCTTTACCCCTGCACAACTTCTTGCTCTGTACAGGGGCACAGTTCGTCCTTGTATTGAGCATTGTTCACATGTGTATGGAGGATCTTCTCACATCGCACTCCTAGACAAAGTAGAAAGGAAAGCCTTTCGTATCATTAACTCCTGTCCACTCACCAACTCGCTGCAATCTCTCTATGCCGCAATGTTGCATCTCTCTCGCTATTCTATTTCTACTACAATAATCAGTGTTCCTCGGAGCTTTCCCAGTGTATACCACCTCCTCTACGTAGGGTTCGTAGTACCCATCTTGCAACACAATCCCACCCCTACTCTGTACAACTCTCCAACCCCATAGTGAAACGCTATTTTCAGACTTTCTTCTATTCAACTACTGAGCTCTGGAGCTCTCCCCAAGAATCAGTCTTTCCCTCTTCCTATGATTTAAATTGATTCAAACTCTGTGTGTATAGGCATTTTAGCTCGAACGTCCCTTGATTTTGGCCCTGTCACTCTTTCAACTCTGGGGGAGGCACTCGCTGCAGGCAGTTATGCCTTTTGTCTCCCTCATTCACATAGAAAAATAATAATAATAATATATATATATATATATATATATATATATATATATATATATATACATTTATATATATACTGTGTATATATATACCGGTGTATATATATATATATATATATATATAAATATAGTATATATATAATTATATATATATACATATATATATATATATATATATATATATATACATATGTATAATATATAAACTTTAAAACTTTAATTTCTAAACTACCCTCCTTCGGTTTCTATCCCTCCATCTGTGCCTTTGTCTCTAATTTCCTTTCCGGCCGTTCCATAGCCGCGGTTGTGGACGGCCATTGTTCACTTCCTCACCCTATAAACTCCGGTGTTCCTCAGGGCTCTGTCCTATCTCCTATTCTCTTTCTAATTTTTATAAATGATCTCCTTAACTGTACCTTAATTCCATCCATTCATACGCAGACGACTCAACCTTACACTACTCCATTAGTTTTTCAGAACGCCCCAGCCAGCAATCCCTCAACGACAAACGTAATGAAGCAGTAGAACTCTTAAATTCTGATCTAAATACTATTTCCAATTGGGGCAGAGAAAACCTTGTTAACTTTAATGCTTCCAAAACCCAATTTCTCCATCTATCTACCCGTCATGATCTCCCAGCGGACTATCCCTTATTCTTCAACAATACAAAAATCAACCCTTCATCTTCTCTCGAATGTTGGTGTCTCTTTTCTTCTGCTCTCATTTGGAAGGACCATATTACCAGTCTTGCTAAGGCAGCCTCCCAGAAGCTGGGTGTGCTCAACCGCCTTAGGGGGTTCTTTAATCCTGCACAGCTTCTTGCTCTGTACAGGGGCATAGTGCGCCCTTGTATTGAGTATTGTTCACATGTGTGGGGAGGTTCCTCTCACACCGCTCTCCTAGACAAAGTTGAAAGGAAGCCTTTAGTATCATTAACTCCCGTCCACTCACCAACTCTCTGCAATCTCTCTCTCCGCCGCAATGTTGCATCTCTCTCGCTATTCTATCGCTACTATAATAATCAGTGTTCCTCAGAGCTATCCCAGTGCATACCACCTCCTTTACGTAGGGCACGTGGTACCCGTCTTGCAACTCAATCCCACCCCTACTCTGTG